>JALDNG010000088.1:0-662500 GCA_024349245.1 Neodontobutis hainanensis | reverse complement strand
GCAACAGACCCCCGTATATCACTCTTCTCCTTGTGTCTATTGATCAGTTTGTTCATTTGCAGCAGAGTTCTGTTGAGTCTTTAATTCAAGAGGACTTCTTTTCTTTGACCATCTTCTCCCACATCTCTTAATTATCTTTTCATAAGCCCTTAGACTTGGGCTGTATGAGGTCTGTTCGAGATCGGAAAGCGGAAACACAGACTTATCTTGTCCATGTTTTAAAAGTTTCTCTGGCATTTTTATTTTTATATCTTCTCTGTCTTGCCAGGACTGACTTCTTATCATTTTGTCCAGTTCTTTGAATTCCTTTCTTTTATTGGTTCTAAAGTCAGGAGAGTCTTCTTTTAACACCTTTGGATGGGAGCGGGTCTCCCTAAATTCCACAAACGTCTTATCTTTTTTTTAGATTGGTGATGCTGTTCCCTGAGGGAACGCCGCTGGAGTCACTCTTATCTCCTCCAACTAATACTCCACTCTTTGGTTCAGTTAATCCCAGCTTGAATTGTCCCGTTATTTCTCAATTTATTTTTCCAGATTGCACTTTTATTAGAAATTGTCTAGGAATTTCTTCATATTGAAAAGACAATAGGGCTGAAGGTTTGGTACAAGTCTCAACAATTATTTCTGGACCCACAACAGCTGACTGCACTGTCTTTGTTTCAATTAGTCTCCATTTTCACTCGTCTTTAAACCATCCTAATATTTCACCTTCTTTTGTATGTTTTTTCTCTCATTTAAAACTTTGATCCTTAGCCTTGTAAAGTTTTATATTATTCTCTATTTTATTGCAGCACATTGGGTCAAAGCTGCCCGTAATAGGCCACTGTAAGGCGCCATGAGTCCTTTTATACCATTTCTTCATATAATTCTTGATCCGTTTCTTTTGAGTGAGTTTCTGTCAAACAATCACTTCTAATGGAGTCAAAACATCTCCATTTTTCAGCTCTACCTTCATTTAACAAACCAGGTTTTTGGAAATATGTGTTTCATTTTAATGATTAAAACTCATTCATTCAATATCTACTGCTTTGTTCGTATTAGGGGTCGCGGGTGACTGGAGCCTATCCCAGCAGTTTGGACCTAAGGTGGGGTACACTCTGGACAGTGGCCAGTTAGTCTCAGGGCTGACATTTTGACATTGACAGACAAACATTCACTCTCCCATTCATTGCCATTCGAGTGCCCGGAGAGAACCCACAGTAACACAGGGAGGACATGCAGACTTCTCAGAGAAAGACCGGAGTTGGCAGATGTTCACGTCAGCTGGGATTTGAACTCACAACCTTCTTGCTAACAACTCTGCCACGTGCACCCGGTATATAACTCTACTTTTAGCTACTTTTTGCCCTTTTTATTTGGATGTGCACCTGCCCTCAAAAAGTCTGTGCTTGTCACTGATTTCAAGCCCTAGTCTGAATTCTGCACAGCATCACATGAATGCCCCTTAATTAAAAAAAAATAATAAAATATATATATATATATATATATATATATATATATATATATATATATATATGCACCCAAAAATGCCCCTTGCTTTTCTGAATTTACTGTAAATGATCTGTGAAAGATTCTTGTGTCTTATTGCTATAAAATCACCCAACACTAGCGATCATTAAAGATAATTCATTTTTGAACATCAAATATGTCGTATCGGTAACAGCTAGTTAGGTTGCTGACACACAAAGCTAAATGACATGAAGGCTGCCTTCTTTAATTATATAACAGATTGATGTGTGGATGCAAAATAATTTTCTCCAACTGAACAGAAACAAGACTGAACTAATCATCTTTGGACCACAGAAACAAAGAGAAAGTGTCAGCAGTCACCTCGAGTCTCTTTCTCTAAAATCTAAAAACCAGGTTAGAAATCTAGGGGTCATCATGGACTCAGACTTGAATTTCCACAGTCACATTAAATCAATTACATCATCTGCATTTTATCACCTTAAAAATATTTTCCAGAGTCAAAGGAATAATGTCTCAACCAGACTTAGAGAAACTTATTCATGCTTTTATCTCCAGCAGGTTAGATTACTGTAACGGCCTGCTCACTGGTCTCTCGAAACGAGGGTTAAGACAGCTGCAGTTTATTCAGAACGCTGCTGCTCAGGTTCTAACTAACACCAGGAAGTACAACCACATCAGTCCACTTTTAAAATCTCTGCACTGGCTTCCTGTTGCTCAGAGAATAGACTTTAAAACAGCAGCTGGTTTACAAGTCTCTAAATGGTTTAGCACCAGAATATATTTCTGAAATGCTAGTTCCTTATGAGCCTCCTCGGACTCTGAGAACATCTGGGACAGGCCTTCTGCTCGTGCCCAGAGTTAGAACTAAACAGGGTGAAGCAGCGTTTAAGTTTCATGCAGCAAAAATCTGGGACAACCTCAACTTTAACAATGTTCAAAGGGAGGTTAAAAACCTTCCTTTTCAGCTCCGCCTACACCACAACTTAAAATGCTTTTTTTATCTGCACTCTTCTTCTTTTATAATGCTTTTAATTTTTCTTATGTTTCTAAATCTAAATCTTGTAAATTGTCTTTTATTTCTGTAAAGCACTTTGAGTTACCCAGTGTATGAATTGTGCTATATAAATAAAATTGCCTTGCCTAATTTAATATTAATTTGGTATAAACCTTTAGGAACATACAATTGCATAAAAAACAGATTGTGTAATTTTCTATTAATTTCTATTTTAAATCCCATAAAAATAAGATAGCAATAGTAATAATCTGATATTATATTAATAGATTGCCTCGTAATTATAAACTGTATGTTGTATAGATATATAAAGTTGATCATTTAGAATAATATTTTCTGTATGATATCTTTGTTGGCGTGTAGTGAATATGGTCTTATTAATAATTAATGTGAATATTAATTATGAAAATTAATAATTAATATTTGGCTTATCAAAATATTAATTTCTTTCGGGGCACCACTCTAGTTTTGAACAGATCCAGAGAAACTGTTTAGCCTAGTCTCATTAATCTAAAGGTAGTAAATTCTTCTCGTTTTCGAAAGTTCTCAATTAAACAATGAAACATTAAATGTCTTTATGGGGTTTTATTAAAGATTATAAAGTTAAACAGTGAATAATGACAGGGGAAATGACACAAAGGAATAGTTATTGACACATAAATGGGTAAATCAAAGAACGATAAACTTGCTTTCAGAGGATTTTGTGAAACAAAAGGAATTATTGATTATTGATTCTATTATTAACAGAGGGGATTTTACGGAGCGTTTAGAGGGGTTCGATGACGCCGGTTTCTGATGCTAAGGCTACTATGTTTAGACTGTTTAGACGCCAAACTTGTGTAACGTTTAGACTCACCCTGGGGTAGTATTCGGTCTCAGGTCTTAGCGACTAGGACTCCAGAGGGGTTCTGCAGAACCCTGTCGCATCCGGTGAGTTTTGTCGCCTCCAGGATGGCCTTCTGTTTCCACTCTCCAGAGGGGCCGCCGTAGGCCCGGGAGATTCAAAAAGCGTCTCGTTACTGTCACAACTAGCCAAGCCTTTTAGCATCAGCGTCGTACACCGAGTAAAATCGAGTCCTTCAAAGTTATTGCGAAGTCCACTGGAGAAGGTTTAGCGGCTGTGTTGCTGGCTTAAACTTGCTCGAGAAAGTTAGATTTTAGTCAAGCTAACTCTTGAGCAGGCAGGAAATCTTCAAAAATAAAAGCGAGGCAACTTCCTTTTGTTGGCAGGCTGGCAGGAAGTAAGCTACTTTGAGCAGCTGTGTGAAGGAAACTTTATCGCGGCAAGCTAAACTTGCAGGCTTTAAAGTACAAAGAAAATTTACTCGTTACACGAGGTCCGAAGCTTGAAAGGGTTTCGAGGGCCTACGGCCCTGAACGGACAAGAGGTCCAGTGCGAAGTGACGAAGAGTAGCGAGAGAAGCAGAGAGCGTGTTTTTGGCTGTGCGCCAGTTTTAACACCTCTGGACGGGGTGTGTCTTGCGAAGGAAGGCATTGCTTTGGGGGGGAGTCTAAATGTTTAAACTAAGTCTTAACATTCCTTTTGTTTCACCCTATTTTCCATGGTTTTCGTAAAACACACAAAAACATTTGTACTTGCAGGATTATGCAAAGAAACATTTGTCAGACTTATTATAAAAACATATATTCATTACATTTTATTAACATAAAACGTAACTCTGTAGAAATGGAATAAGGAATTAGTTGCCTTGTAAAACTCTGCATCTTGAAACAAACAGTATAATTGTTAGTACATTCACAATCTTTCTAAGTAATAAAATAACAAAATGTCCTTTAATGAAATAACACCAAATGTCCTTCTTGAGTGCAGAGTCATTTGTCCAGTTAAACCAAAAGGGGGTAGTGTTTGACCATGCCCGAATGACTATGATCAAAGACATTTTCAACTGTCAATCAGGATTAGAATAAAGTGTTCTCGAGAAAGCTGGATGGACACCTTATCTACAGGATTTACGGCTTTCTGACAGTGGCGTCTATAGCGTCTGGATCTCTCCATGAGTCTTTGACCTGATTGGTCTTTGGTGCTGGTTGGACCTAGGTCCCGGCTTTTTATGAAAACAAACAAAATCGTTAATTATAAGTCCTGAAGACTGGTTCAGTCTTGTCCAAGCAAGAAACATCTGTGAATAGTTAAAAAGGACACGTTGGTGTCCTTTTATCTGAAAGAAAATGGGTTAGCATGTCTTCTTCTCAAGATTTACGTCCACGGCCTGTCTCTGGAGGCCGATGGTGAAACAGTTGTTAATCTTGAAGACCCTTAGTGAAACAGTTTGGAGGTCTGTAAGTGATTAAACAAATGTTATAATCCGTGTGGCGTTCTGGAGGCTGATCTGCTACAGGCGTCTGTGGTTTTCTTCATCTTATTTTAATACATACCTAAAATATACACAATGCATACCTTTTTAAGACACTGGTTATTTAAGAAATTGTAGTCAAAGAAGCAAGTGCTGTATTTTTGAGCAGCAGACAAGTAACTGTAGAGGGGCTCTGCAAAGACAGAGAACAAAGTAAAAACTTATGTTTAAAACAAGTCTTGCTGTTCGGACCGCTCACCTCTACATGAGATTTACTGTTAATCACAAAAATTACAGCACTTATCTTGGTCTTTTATTCACCAGCTTACTGTATGTTACTGTGTCTGTAAGGACTGTTTTTATAAAATGGTGGACTTTGATTTGCCTAAATATAATACTTAAGTTAATGTGTGTTATAGGAATATTTTATATCCTTATATTTAACCAGAGAGACACGGAGACCGATTATAATTTAACAAGCAATGGCCAGGTTTTAATCCTTGCAAGGATGAGCAAAGCAGACACACAGTAACAAAGGTACAGCGAGAGGTTTGCTCCCAGATGTAAACATAACATGGGATTATAAACAACACAGTGACGTCCTTGGTGAGAGGCGTTCACAATTGTCCAGGAGCAGAAGTCAAGCCATGTCTCAGTCTTGTTATGTCTACTTAATGCTTGGATTAGCACGAAGGACATGACATGAATTTGACATGACCTGAAGAGAACTATAAGTCCCAGTAACTCTAAACATAAGAATTAAAATTATTATAACATTCCCCCCTCTTTATGCTGATAACAATTAGCATAAACAATCTACTAGCTTGAGTGTGAGTTGTTTACTTTCGACAAAGCGAAAACCCAGCAGGGCATCTGACCTAGCCTAAGTACACTTGACCATTTGACCTAACGCTGGGAAAAAGTCTTTGTCTATGGGGCGCTGTTTGTAAAGCGGCTCACGCTGAAAATAACAGCAACATTTTGTCACATTTAGCTTCAAAAAATGTTTAAAAAACTGGTATGAATTTTTGACGGTCATTTTTTATCCCATTTACAACAATATTTGTCAACTTAAAGATATTTTAAAATAGTTCAATCTAAATATTAAATGTTAAATCTAAATATTAAATGTTACACCTAAATGTTAAATTTTAAATCTAAATGTTAAATCTAAATGTAAATGTTAAATCTAAATGTTAAATGTAAATGCTAAATATAAATATAAATATAAAGTTAATATAAATGTTAAATATAAATATAAATGTTAAATATAAATATAAATGTTGAAGCTAAATTTTTCGTGTGAAACTAAATATTTAACTAATATGTAAATTCAAACGGCCGACAACCGGAAGTGCCAAAATAAAAGCTCGATGAGGTCAGTGTGCGTTTATAGCATCCCGTGTCAAATAAGAAACGAATAAAAAAACATCTCATCCGAGGAAATTGACTCTTGGACATGGTTTATCGTGATAATAACTACCTAAAATAATAAACACGTTTGGAGAAACTGTATTTGAAGAGAAGGCTAGTGTCATTTTAATGAAAAGTGCGGGACTTATGATTACCTGTAGCCATAATAGCGGGCCACAAGGGTTCTCAGTTTGACTGAATGTTATGTCCTCAACTTTTTATTTACTATCAATGACTGTAGAAGGGCTGGACATAAGGAGTGTGACGTCACCCATAGCGTTACAAACCTCGAAAATGAACCCATTTCAGTCGCCATTTTTAGCCGTTGTGGGGGTCGCCATGTTGATTTTTTTGGAGCCAGAAGTCCTAATTTGGGCATATGAGCTAGGTTTGAGTGCGTGTTAGCATGGTAACCAGCGAGCCAATCAGAACCGGGCTTGTTGAAAGTTGAAAGTTGAAAGGTGAAATTCCTGCAGCTAGCGGCAAAGCCATAGACGGTAGAAGGTGCTGACCAAGCTCATCCTCTGTCTTTGCTGCATTTTGACTGCTGGCTAACTTGAGGTAAATGTTATATTTTATTTGTAATTCAATTTTTTTATTTCATTAATTTCACTCATAATGACTTGAGTTTAATCAACATATAGTATTGAAATATTTTTTTTAAAGTAGGTTAAAAACATTGTTACCTGCATGTAAAAACATATGCTAGTAGTTAACTGTAACCTGAGCAGTGTTTCCTTTTTTATTGCTAAATCTCGTTTTAATAACTAATGGCATTAGTAATTAAAACTAATTGGCTTTCTTATATTTAGTTTTTACCCAAATTATGTATAGAATAATATATTGGTAAAACGAAGTGTATTATTAGGTAAGCAATATCTATTTTAATGATTAAATATCCCTTTAAGGTCACTATTATTTACCCCTTCTACCGTTATTGGCTACGTCAGAGACCTGAGCTAAAACCTCTCTGCTCCTTCACTGAGCCCTCTGCTGCTGCACTACTTCAGGTGAATTTCACTTTTACACCATCAACGTTTTTTAAATATTCTCCTGCTTTACTAAGCACTATGTTCTAAAATACATCTACAGCTAGCAATAGTACTAACCTGCTTATCAATAGATATAGCCTCGTAATTATAAACTGTATGTTGTAAAAATATATAAAGTAGATCATTTAGAATTATAGTTTCTGTATGATATCTTAGCATCTGTGGTTAATTAGTTTTCTTAAAATAGACACGTTGCATACGTTTTTCAAAAAACTGATTATTTAGAAATTGTAAACAAATATGCTGTATTTTTGAGATGGATTTTTGTTTTTCAGTTTCCTTACCTGTGCAGCTGCAGGTCAAAGACCTCAGGAGCAACCTGAAAGTTCAAGAAACCCTTCCATCTTTGCAGCACTACTTTATCATTACAATTTAATAATACACAAAACAATGTTTTATGATTTCTGATTCTTTTCCACAATAACTTCTATTGCTACATTATAAAATAACATTATAGTAATAAATGATTTAAAGTTTTGTCTGTTTTCTTTCATCTACTTTCATGTTATTTAAAAGTTTCTTTAAAAAAGCCTTTTTACAAGTTAACTCTGTGCACTTAAAAACAAATGTATAAATTATGTCAGATTCAAGATCTTAAAAAAACAGTTTATATATGCCTTCAAACCTAGAAGCACATAATTGAATAGAGATTGTATTTTGTTTAAGTTTATTTAAAAAAACGCTGAAGTTGTAGATGGACCAGGATGTGATGTAGGATGAAGCTGAGGAAGCCGAGGCTGGGCTATGTCAACTGTCCAGGAGCAGAGAAGAACAGAGCTTCAGACTGATGACTGGACAGTACTGGACCTGACTGGACTGGGCCGACAGAAAAGCAGCAGCAGACAGGTAACTGTAGAGGAGCTCTGCAAAAACAGAGAACAAAGTAAAAAGTTATGTTTACAACAAGTCTTGCTGTTGGGCCCGGTCACATCTGAACATGAGCTGTACTGTTAATCACAGAAAAAAAAAACACATATCTTAGTTTTTATTCACCAGCTCACTGTGTGTTACTGTGTGTGCAAGAACTGTTTTTCACAAAATAGTGGACTTTGATTTTATTCATTCATTCATTAATTTTCTACCGCTTTGTCCCGTTAAGGGTCGCGGGTGCCTGTACCCAGCAGCTTTGGGCCTGAGGCGGGGTACACCCTGGACAGTTAGTCGCAGGGCAGACATATAGAGACAAACATTCTCTCTCACTTTCATTCACTAGGGACACTTTAGAGTTGCCGATTAACCTACACATGTATGTCTTTGGACGGTGGGAGGAAGCCAGAGTACCCAGAGAGAACCCACAGTAACACGTGGAGGACATGCAGACTCCTCATAGAAAGACCGGAGTCGGCCGAGAGAATGTTTGAGTCGGCCGGGTTTTGAACTCACGACCTTCTTGTTGTAAGGCAGGAGTGCTAACCACTCTGCCACATGCACCCTGGACTTTGATTTGAACTTACATTTTCCTAAATATAATACTTTAGTCAACGTGAACTGTACTGGGTCAGAGGTCATGTCTGTCATATTTAAAACCTGGCTTAAACATTTACCTGTCCACTGTTGTCATGATTTACAGATGATAAATGTACAAATATAAAACTAACACATGCACTTTAGCTGCAGTAATGTTCAAGAGATGTTTGACTGTAGAGTAAGGAAAGTGTTTTCTAGAGTAAAAAATCTCAGAGGTTAGTGGGCACTGCAGGTGTAATGTTTAATGTAATGTGTAGTTTAATGTAACACTCACCTTTGTCTGAATATCCTCTTCAAAGTGCTCACATCAAGAGCCTTTCTTCTGATCAGCCTCAGCATCACCTTTAGCCTCAGTCTGACAGCATCACATTTAGGAAATCTGTGAGAGAACAATATCTATTTTAATAAAACAGGCATGTGTCAAATGTATTTACCAAAAGGACACAACCCAGATCTTTGTAAAAGAGTAAATTAAGCCCACTTCTAATTTTTGATTATATTATTATGATTATATTATGGCATTTACTGGGTTTGCAAACTACACAGTAATTTTTCAGTCAGATACATTTAGCCTTAATATTATCTTACTAAAAACTAAAAAAAAAAACATTATGCTTAATTCCTTCCAAATTGAAGGTTAGATATAACCGTATATCATATAATTACCAAGTTTGGTCCAGTGTATCATATTAAGCTATCGTTAAAACGGTGGAGAGCCACCTTCGGGTCAGCTAAAAAACGTATAACAAATGTATATATTCTGAGCAGTATTTTAAGACATGCAAAAATGTACTCACCTTAAAACTGGAGCGTGGTTTATTTTGTACAGTTGTACGATGAAAAAGTAATTTAAATCAGCGGAGTTAAATCAAACACAGCTAGCGTTAGCTTTTAGCTAAAAGCAAGCGCTCTCCATACATGAACAGCAGCAACTAACAAACTAATTAACAAAAAACGAAGACTTACTGGCTAAAAAGTTTCGAAAAACAAAGACTAACCAAAAACAATCTTTGGGTGTAGCAAAAAGCTTGAACTTCACTGATTTTTAAAAAGTTAGGTCTCCACTGGTCTCTCTTCTGTTCATATAAGGCTATATTCCAGCTGCTTTTTTTTTTTTTTACGGAGAGCAGCTTAAAACTACAAAATGCCGGTATCGAGATCAGCCACGCCCCCGCGATCCGACATAGCAGAATGGAGGCATCTGATAGCTCAGTTATTAATCTTAATATCATGAGTTATGTGACAAATATCAATATAGCGATTACGGGAATAATAACATTGTGTTCAATGAAAGGCGGCAGCGTTAGAATGATGACTGTGAGAAAAATAGTCACTTCGTAATTGCCTCCGATTTTTCAATGGATGTCAATAGGGGTCATGCTTGATGGAGCCAACCCCTACTTCCTATTTGGCACAGACCCGGAAGCGGGCTTGCTATGTCCAGCCCTTATACCGTCAATGTTTACTATCTATGCTTAACTCATGCAGATGAGATGGTTTTTATTCGTTTCTTATTTCACACGATGCTATAAACACACGCTGACCTCCTCGCGCTTTTATTTTGGCACTTCCGGTTGTCGGCATTTTTAATTTGCATATTAGTTAAATATTTAGTTTCACACGAAACATTTAGCTTCAACATTTATATTTAAATTTAGATTTAACATTTATATTTAGATTTAACATTTAACAATTAGATTTAACATTTACTTTCAGATTTAATATTTAACATTTAGGTTTATTATTTAATATTTAGATTTAACATTTAATATTTAGATTTATCTATTTAAAATATCTTTAAGTTGACAAATATTGTTGTAAATGTGATAAAAAAAAAGTGACCGTCATAAATTCATACCAGTTTTTTAAACATTGTTTGGAGCTAAATGTGACAAAATGTTGCTGTTATTTTCAGCGTGAGCCGCTTTACAAACGGCGCCCCATATTTGTCCACCCCTTGCCCCAAGGCGGCGTCAACACACAAACATCAAGCATTAACTATATGTAATCCCAAAATTGAATCTCAAAACACATTTCAAATCAAAGACAAAAATGATTATACGGGATATGTTTACAATCAAATGGGACTCCACAGAGTCATGCACTGATTCTTCAAAATCAAATTCGTAAAAGTCCATAAATCAAAACACAGTGTCACTCCAAAATAACGTAGAAAAATATGCCAGAGTTTAAGCTGGTCGCCCCATCGGACACAAGATCTCTGGCCTGTCCCTGTCACGGAAAGAAAAACACATGGAGTGAGACATATGCACATTCTTAATGATTAAAATTAACTCTCTTAAGCATCATAACTTCAATGAACCATACGGCTCTTAGGACAGTAGTATGATCAGTCCTGGAGCTGTTGTCCCGTTGGTGTTCATGCAGATGTTAACGTCCCTCAGATATCAAAGTGTTCATCTGAGGTCAAAGCCTCGACCACAGTCGTTGGGCAGGTGCATGTCCAGGAATGTTGACCCAGCAATGGCCACATCCATCCATCTCACCAACAAGCTCCGGATACATGGAAATCAACACAAACAAAAGTTATAAGACATGGAAGACATGGAAGTACATCTCAACACATAATTATTTTGTAATTATTTTTTAAAACCAGGTCAAAATCAATTACTCTATTCCAGAATCCTCTGCCAATCCTTCTGCAGAGTGTGAAGTTCTTTCTTAAAGGCTTTAGTTGTGCTGTTAACTAGACACTGTGTTACCTTGGATGACATCATGTTGTAGATCCCACCTTTTCAGTTCAAAGCAGCTCCTGTGCTATTTGTTCTGTCCAGTCCTTGGACCAGGTCCAACTCATCTCCATCCTCAATTCACAGTTACAGCATTTCTCGTCCAATTCATAAACCTTTGTTGGATATAACTCTAATTAATTTTAATCCACATTTGCATAAATTGTCTCAAATGTAAAATTCTAATTTCAATACTAATTGAATTTTAGCCTTATATTCATTAAGGACACCTCGAAGGCCCCCCCTCTTGTCGATGTAAATGGGGCTCTCAAATAAACCTGAAGGAACGGCTGTTTGGTTCCTAAGGTGTGAGGTTCTACTCACGATGTTCTCCGTCACATTGAATGTGAACAAATAAACCAGGATCCTTTAAGGACGCATGTTTCCGGTCAGCAGGCAATGCTGGTCTAATGGTCTTACTTCAACAAAACCTCCAGACTTCTGCTTTGCGCTGCACCTGTCCCTGATCTCTCAGTTTTTCAGGTTCAGAGTGATGTTACAGGACGTCCTGTCACTGGCCCTGCTCACAGGTGTACTCCAGGTGTAAACCAAGATGATTATAAGTTCAAAGACTATGTTAATATTAGCTCTTACTGGTGGCTATATTAATTGTCAAATCCTCCCTTCTAAGCCGGTACCTTCTGTGGTTGGCTTCCATCAAAACAAAATACAAACAAACAAATCAAACGTTCTCTGACATTTTTAGACCCGTAGAAAGTGCCCTTCAGGCTTTCGTCAAACGAAACCATACAAGCTCTTAAAATGATCAAACCATAAAAATGAAACACAGATAAACCCTGTTTCCACAGATATGGTCTGCTGGAAATCTAATTTAATCTGAAAGGTTCAATCAGATCAAACAGTGCTTCTCCAGAACGGTCCTGTCAACTTTCTTTCTTTATTTCTTTTTATTTAAACTCTTTAACTGTATTAACACATCACTACATTACTCTTTTACACACATCACCGCTTCACTTTAATACAGTTTAAATCTTCTTCTCCCTCTCTTTTTTGAGACCTGGGAAACCCATGGCTCAAAACAAAAATAAAAAAATAAAAACAATAACATAAAATCATAAAATGAAAGGTCAGTGCCATTGATCATTTTAAAATTTCAGTCTATCAATTATCGTTTCTAATTATTCGTCTTCTTTATGTTTTCCAAACAGCATCACTGTTGTTTCTGTTATATTTAAACTTAATTTTGTTTAGTTCAGTTTTAATTTTAGTTACCATTAGTTGTAGGTCTTTACCTGTAACTGTAAGTGGTATCATCCGCAATCATAGTAATATTTTATTCAGTTGATGCAAACATAAACAACTTTAAAATAGATCAGCACCAGTTTCTCATGATCTATCGTCACAGAATTTTTAGCCAAAAGACTGTATTAGAAAATCCTCAGAATATTATTCAATCACCTCAAAGTAATTCCTTTAGAAATAAAATCCTCAAAAACAAAACTCTTCCCTCCCTTGGGAGTTAACCTTAGCTGCTCAAACACCTCGTCTCTCTCTCCTCCAAAACTCCATCACCATGTGACTGTCGTTTAAAAGAAAGACTTTTCATAAAATTAACTAAGTTCTGTGTTAATTTCTCCGCATTTACCCTTTATAATAACAATTCTTCAGGGGTTTGTTCAGTTTAGATTTGTTCCACACTGTCTCTGTAAAACTCAGTTTTAACACCAGGTGTTCAATAAAAAAAACTCCACATCTCTTCATTTCCTCAGATTCACCACCATTGAACTTAGTAATAGTTAGTAATGTTAATTTAAAACATGCAAAGATTAAACCTCTTAAAATTTTAATCTTTAGTTTCCAAAGATTTCACTCAGTGTTTTCCATAAACACCTCCAAAGTTCAACCAAAAATATTATTCAATTCTGTTCAAAAGGACAGACTCTTTGTGTTAGTCTGTTCCAACCTTAAATCAGATTCATCAAAAACCTTTTTTTTCTTTAAATCACTTCAAGCAGTTATTAAACCCAGTGAGCACTTTGTCTTATGCTCTTAAACTTTAACCATTTTACAGTTTAACACTTTAACTTAAACTTTTTAAATAAACCACCTCCAATCCTTCAAGATTGTTTAGATAGTTTCAACTTAGACAAGTTTTCAATTCCCAGTTTACAAAATTACCCTGCAGTTTAAAACTTTACTGTAAAGATGACTCCTTTTAGCATCTATTATTTAGTTTTAGATATATACCTTTATTAGAAATTACCATTTCAAAAACCCATTGGTTATTATTTATTCTGTCTTCATTTCAGTTTCTCTAATTACTTAGACACTATTTTCTCAAACAATACTCAAACCTCAGTTGTCATTTAGTTTTCTGATTCTAAAACACTATGGTCGTACCACAAAAAAATTAAATTACATCCCAAGATGGACTATATTTTTCTTCCCACAGACCTTTCAGAATGTCAAACTGTTTCCTAAATAAGTCTCCTAGACTTTGAATCGGATGTAAAGGCTCCCACACAAAATGATTGTGGAGCTAACGTCAAAACCAAAACAAAAACGGAAAAACCAAAACACTTCTCGCTCCGTTCTGTGAAAAATTCCTTTGTGCTCCCAAACAAGGTTTGTTTTGGGAGAGGAAAAAAAACTCTCTCTGTTAGAGAAATACCTACTGCACAATTCACTTCAAGACACATTTTTAAATTCTTCTGATTACAAAGTGAACATTTTCATAAACGTTATATTGTGTTTTTGAACCACACTGATATTAAGGAACTCTATTAGTTCTCGTACTAATAGATACATACCCTTGTTTTACAAAATACTAATCAATACTTTTATTTTGGATCTAAAGTTTGGAACTTTTAACATTTTCACTTCCGTGTTCTGTCTTTGTGTGTGTTTTAAGTGTCATGTGGTGTGTGTACATGACTTAACTCCTGATGTCCAGTCAGTGTTGCTCAGTGTTGCTCCTGCTGTGGCCTGGGTCTGGGCCTCCACATTTCGCTCCGCCCCTCGTCACGCCGCACCCCCACCACCTCCAATCCCCGGCCCAGCCTGCTCTGGTGACCATAGGAATTTGTGTATTTTCCTCAGAGAAAACAACATAATCAGTTTTCATTTCAGGCTTTGTGTCATTGAGAAAAGCCTCTTTCTTTTTGGTAAATTCAGTGCATACTACACTGCATTCTCAAAATGTGCTCGGCATCTTACCGCCTCTGTGTCCGAATCGCTACGCATTGGGCAAACCCCTTCAGGCCTTGGTGGAGCGGCTGGCCTGCAGGAGTGTGGCGGGGGTTTGGACAGTCGTGGGACGGCATGCTGCTGTCGAGGCAGGTGGAGACCCAAAGGCTCACAGGAGGAAACATTTGGAACAAAATATATATGTCGTCAAATCTTTAATCTCCTCTCTGCTGTGTCACACAAACGTAATACAATATCTGTTCTTTAACAGACTATTTATAAACTTTATCTCCTAATTCAAAAGCACATTTACCTTCTGTAGATGTCTGTTTGTGTACATATGTGTTTATGTTCCTGACCTGTTCAAGGGTCAGTCAAAGGTCCTTCTCTTGTCTGGACCCAGTGTCGGCCTCCTCTCCTGTTCTCAGTGCCCTCTCCTCTGCCACGCCCACCACAGCCCAGCTGCCGGTCTCCATGGCAACCATGGCCAATGCTGCATTTTTCCTCGGAAAAATACATTACATTCACATTAAGGTCAAGTTTCACACAATTTCCAACTTTAATTTACAAATTCCTCTTTGGTCTCTCTCAATAGATACAGTTTAAAATAAATACAGATAAACATTTGTCTGGAATACGTTTATATTACCGTTTGTTTTGCTGCTGTCTTTCTGCAGCGTCTCAGCCGACAGGAGCAGGTGTGTGTGGGAAGGGCAGAGGAAGTTTGCACTGGTTTAAGCGGAGAGGCCGAGACCTAAAAATCTCACAGGACATAAAAGAAAAATACAAATGATTAGTGTTTTGAAGTCCATGTGTGCCTTCCTTTTTTAAAAACTCATTTTTCTTTTCCCAAAATGGCTTCTCCCCTTTTTTTTCTCTGTTAGCCTAGAAAAATATCTTCCATAAGCTATTTTTAAGCTATTTTTCTTTCTCGTAATTGTTTAAATCACCGCTTTCAACTCAGTTCTCAAACTTTTTCCACAAAACCATTAACCCTTTGTTAATGTTCACATTCTTAGACATTAGACATTCAACAATGGCCCATTCATACAACATTAATCCTAATACACAACTTCTTTTAACTGTTTTTAACATTAAGTCCACATTATACATTATATTATTCTCAAAAGTATAAGCCCCTCACTCTCGTAGGCTTTTCTTCTTATTCAGATGGATCAAAATAAGGTTAAATCAACCGAACAATTGTGTCACAATGTTAGATTTTCTGTTACTATTTTCTAATTAACTCTTGCATGCAGGTATTTGTAATTTACATAAATACAGAAATACGTATTTCTTACTTGCTATTTTTCCTCAGATGGATCAGATTCTCTGAGTCACATTAACTTATCTTAACTTGAGCTTTAAGTTAATTCTTTTTCACATTCAGGCTGACTGATGTTAGTTCTCATTATTCAGACTGAATCAACTTCTTTCAATAAAATCAACTGCATTCAATCCACAGTCGCATCACAATCACTCTCTCAACCACACTTTTTACTCAGACTTTTTACTCACTAACCTTCAGGTTAGATAAACTTCATTAAAGCCACTTACTTCTGTGGGCTTTATCTCACTGCGTCACACAGTGAACAATTCTCTGCAGGCCAGCTCGTACATCCTCGTCTGCCCCCTGGTTATCCAATGTTTTACGCGAGCATCGCACCAGCCTCCGGTCAGCTGAGAGAAAATGGCGCAAGTCAAAAGATCTCACTGACCTCTCTTTCTACCAGTCTCTCCTCTCTAATTTCTCTGCTGATGTCACTTCTGCAAAAACTGACTACTACCATTCTAAGTTAATCAACTCACCTGACTCACGCACTGTCGTTAAAACCTTCTCTGCCCTCCTTTGTCCGCCTGCTCCCCCTCCTTCATCAGAGTTAACAGCTGATGATTTTGCATCTTTCTTTGTAAAGAAAACAACTGCCATCAGCAGCCAGTTTTCTGCGCCAGCACCTGTTGAACTCTTTTAAACCCCTGATTCGTGTTTGCTCCCCTCTTTTTCTCCTCTAACTGAAGCGGACGTTTCCAAGGTCATTAGTTCTAACCACCCTACCACCTGCCCGCTAGATCCCATCCCCACACACCTCCTTCAGGTCATCTCTCCATCTGTCGTGCCTGCTCTCACCCACATCATCAACTCATCTCTCTCCACTGGGTCATTCCCCACAGCTTTCAAAGAGGCCCGCATCACACCACTACTTAAGAAACCCACTCTCAACCCTTCACTGTTAGAAAACTACAGACCAGTTTCCCTCCTTCCCTTTACTGGCAAAGCTATGGAGCGAGTTGTGTTTAACCAGCTCTCCTCCTTTCTCACACGGAACAACCTCCTGGACCAGAACCAGTCTGGGTTCAAGAGCGGACATTCCACCGAAACTGCACTGCCCTCAGTCATCGAAGCCCTGAGACTGGAAAAGGCAACATCCAAGTCATCTGTCCTCATCTTACTGGATCTGTCTGCTGCCTTTGACACCGTTAACCATCACATCCTCTTGTCTTCTCTCAGTGCGATGGGTGTCTCTGGAATGGCACTGCAATGGTTCAAGTCTTACCTCTCGGGTAGGTCATTCAGAGTATCCTGGAGAGATGAGGTCTCTGAGCCCCAACATCTGAATACAGGGGTGCCTCAGGGCTCAGTGCTTGGACCGCTACTCTTTTCCATATACATGACATCCCTTGGCTCAGTCATTCAGAAGCATGGCTTTTCCTATTACTGCTGCAGATGACACTCAACTCCACTTGTCATTTCAACCTGATGATCCGACGGTCTCTGCTCGCATCTCAGCGTGCCTGAGTGACATCTCACTTTGGATGCAGGACCATCACCTGCAGCTGAACCTTGGAAAAACAGAACTGCTAGTGATTCCTGCCAACCCAAAGACCCGCCACAACCTCTCCATTCAACTAGGCTCATCAACCATTACACCGTCCAGCACTGCCAGAAATCTGGGTGTGGTAATTGATGATCAACTAAACTTCACAAGTCATGTTGCCAGCACCACCAGGTCCTGTAGATTCATCCTCTACAACATTAGGAAAATTAGACCTTTCCTATCGGAGCACTCGACGCAAATCCTAGTCCAGGCTCTTGTCTTGTCCAAACTGGATTATTGCAATGCTCTTCTGGCTGGACTCTCTACCTGCACAACCAAACCTCTGCAGATGATCCAGAATGCAGCAGCAAGAGTGGTCTTTAAAGAACCGAAGAGAGCGCACGTAACTCCTCTCATCTCCTCATTAGGTTACATTGGCTCCCGGTTGAGGCACACATTAAGTTCAAAGCTATGCTCTTGGCCTACAAGACCACCACTGGCTCCGCCCCCTCATATCTTCACTCACTGATACAGACCTATGTTCCTACCAGATCCCTGCGATCTGCAAATGAACAACGTCTGGTTGTACCATCCCAAAAAGGAAAAAAATCCCTCTCACATACTTTCTCTGGATCTGTTCCACACTGGTGGAATGATCTACTGCTGCTACAAGATCAGCAGATTCTGTAGACATCTTTAAAAAACGCTTGAAAACATATCTCTTTTGTCAACACCTGACTGACAAACACTAAATTCTTAACTTCCTTTCTATCAATTCCTTCTTAAAAAAAAAAAAATCTTTCCTATCCTTAGCTTTGTATGCTGTGCGAGGTTTTAACTGACTAGTTTTTGGTGCACTTATGCTTTTTGTTACCTTGTGTTGTTGAAATTGCTTCCATTGTTTTCCTCACTTGTAAGTCGCTTTGGATAAAAGCGTCTGCTAAATGACTAAATGTAAATGTAAATGTAAAGGTGTTAGGCTAAGAATCTCGATAATAGTTCATACTCGAGTTACCTGTGTGTCCAACACACCTTTGACCGACGCCCATAGGTAAGGCCAGCCTTGAGGGCGCAGCGCGTTAAGACCCATGTTGTTGATCTGTATCAAATCTTGCCCTCTCTGGACCAGCCACATCCAGACCTCATACTCCTTATTGTAATCAGGCATCTTCTCTATATCGTAGAGCTCGCACGTGATCATTCGTGGGAGTCAGATTCAAAGACCCAGTAAAAACTTACAGAGCACCAGGTATCTAGACAGCTTACAATCCAGCAAGATTACAGTCTTTAACACCGATCAACATCAAACTTGTCCCGTTATGGCCTCACTTACACTTATACGGTAAGGTCTTGACACAAAACACGTTCTTTTTCCCTCCGTCCCACAGGACGGACAGGGTTCAGCGTTCTTCTACCGTTATGATAATCACATGTAAATATTCTCAGATAAACACATGCAATCACCGAACCAGCAGAAGTAACCCATACTTCCGGAAGGTTTGTTCGTTCACATTCACACAAAAATAAAATTTTTAACCAGCTGGTTACCTGAATCAGAATTCCAATGGTCCAGTTGTTCCTCAGCCGGACGTCTTTGAATGTCTCCTCTCTTTTTCTCTCTTTTCCTCTCTTTGTTCAGATATCGTCACTGAGTCTCACACACAGATTGTGAAGGTCTAGCCCGTACTATTTAAAAACAATAGTCTCGGGACTTACAGAGAAATGCTTTGTGCATTTCCCCCGTGCACGTAAGTTTCACTTTTCCGCATGAGAAGCATCAGGTATTGATCTCCCGGACAAGCCCCCAAATGTTATAGGAATATTTTATATCCATATATTTAACCAGAGAGACACGGAGACCGATTATAATTTAACAAGCAATGGTCAGGTTTTAATCCTTGCGAGGAGGAGCAAAGCAGCACAATATTACAACGAGAGGTTTGCTCCCAGATGTAAACATAACATGGCATTATATACAACACAGTGACGTCCCTGGTGAGAGGCGTTCACAATGGTCCAGGAGCAGAAGTCCCGTGACAAGCCATGTCTCAGTCTTGTTATGTCTACTTAATGCTTGGATGCTTGGAGCACGAAGGACATGACATGAATTTGACATGACCTGATGAGAACTAAAAGCCCCCAGTAACTAAACATTAAATTAAAATTCTTATAACAATGTGAACTGTACTGGGTTAGAAGTAATGTCTGACATGTTGAAAGCCTGGCATAAACAGTAGTCATTTACAGATGACAAATGTACAAATATAAAACTAACACATGCATAGCTACAGTAATGTTTAAGAGATGTATGACTGCAGAGAAGGAAAGTGTTTTCAGGAGGAAAGCGCTTATTGGGCATTGCAGGTGTAATGTTTGCCTTTTCTGAATATCCTCTTCAAAGTGCTCACACCACAACCAAGAACCGTTCTTCTGATCAGCCTCAGCCTGACAGCATCACCTTTAGGAAATCTGTGGAGCGAGAACAATATATATTTTCATGTGTCAAATGTATTTACCACAATGACACTACCGAGATCTTTGTAAAAGAGTACATTAAAGTAGCACACTTCAAATTTGAGCTTTTATTATTATGATTATATTATGGCCTTTACTGGGTTTGCAAACTAAACAGTACTTATTCAGTCAGAGATATTTATCCTTATCTTGCTAAAAAAAAAAAAAAAACATGGTATAAATGTGTAGCTGATAACTACAAAAATAACTTATTACCAGCACAAACACCAAGTATACCATTCTAACTGAAGGTTATATATAATTGTAGCTTTATATTATTAATCAAGTTTGGTCCAGGATATATTAAACTATCGTTAAAACGGTGGAGCAGTAAATTTGGCTTTTAGCAGCCACCTTTGGGTCAGCTTACAAAAGCTCAATAGTTTAATAGTTTAAAACACTAGAAGTACCAGAGAGCAGCCATTTGGCTTTTCTACCTATAAAACCTGCACGACAGCCGAAGGACTGGAAGGCTTTGGGCTAATATCCTTAATCAGCTGTGAACAGTTGCTTTTGTTATGTGAACAATGTGGGGCCATGCTGAGCCACTTCAAGGAAACTTGTGTTTCACTTTGCCATCTTAGGGAGAAATCAACATACATGTTTTTTTCCTTTGTTGCTGAGATTTATTGATAAAAATAGTACAAAATAAAATAAAGAAACCAACCATTTGTACACATATTTACAAATAATATTAAAAAGTGAGTGAGTACTTTCCAGCACTCACTCACAATCCTGGCACTGCCATGGTATCTCTCGTCTGCATTTACCACATGTGTATCTGCAGCAGTGAACACATCGCACAGTGGCATGATTGTTCTTGCATTGGTGTTTGACCTGACACATGGCTCTTTTACCAGGGCTAGGTGTGGAGGGTTGTGTCCCAAGCAATTGTTCTTTTCTTGCCTTATTCGCACACATATGAGAGTTAGCCAACTCTCTTGCAAGCTCCACCAGGAAGTCCACCCGTCTTTCCTGTCTTCCGGTGCATGCTTGATACAGCACATGTGCATTCAGTGCTGCCATGTCAATCATGTTATAGAACACGGCAACTGGCCAGCGCCGTGTCCCTGTGCAGACAGTGTACTCCCGCACCATCTGGTCCATCACATCCATGCCAGTATACAGTATACAGGACATATACAGGACACATCTCAGATGATTGCATTTTGTGCTTTAAAGCATAAACTTCACGGTAATGTCAAATAACCGGGCCTGTGCCGCTGCTTGAATCTTCTTCTGGCTGGAGCCTGCTTCATCACCTCGGGCCTGTGCTACTGCTGGGGCCTGCTACACCACCTTGTATTTAGAGTTAAAGGTCTGCACAATCCCTGGTTTTCCTGGGATCTGTCTGAACTTTTGAAAATAAGAGTTTATGCTTGGGTTGAGGCGAGAAAAACAAAGTACTGGCTGGAGATTTGCACTGACTCAGAAAGTGCTGCACCCCCCTGTTTAAATAGTAAAAATGTAAATATTAGTTTTCTAAAATAACACGTTTATCAGTTCCAAAAGATTCTGAGGAGTTTTCCAAGACTCTAGTCTTGGCTCTGGAGGAGCCTCCTCCAAAGAAAGGATCCTGGCATTTGGGAAATTGCATTTATTTCCCAAAGAAATGGCTGCCTCTTCACAGGCTCATTACAACCAGAGCCACAAATGTATCAAAAAGCAAACTGATAACTTTTTTGGCACTCGTGTCTAGATAATACTCACCAAATTTGGGGCCTTTTAGATGAAAACACATTGAGTTTAATCTTTTGGCGCAAAGGGTACAATTTGGGTGGTCACGTCTTTTCTGTTTGCCCTGAGGTGTTCTATAAATGTACCAAGTTTTGTATTTCTAAATTGGAAAAAATTACTTTCACTTTCCATAGGCCTGAGTCATTTTTCATATTTTTTTTTTCGTGGACTTCAAATACATACATTTTTCGCCGGCCTTGAATTTTGGGACCAATAAAAATGACTTTTCGCGCGTGTTTACTGGGTCAAATTGAGGATAATTTCGAAGAAAAATAAAAAGAATAAAAAAATAAATAACTCGAGCAAAAACAATAGGCCCTCCCGGTCATCACCGGCTCGGGCCTAACAATCTGTTTAATTTCAATACTTGGGGGTGTACATGGACAGCGCCCTCTCCAGGACACAGCATGTGGGCTTTTTTTGCAGCAAAGTTCAACAGAGGATCTACTTTTTGAGAAGACTGCGATTCTTTGGAGCCAGTAGGAACATTCTACAACTGTTTTTCTCAGCTACCATACAAAGTGAGCTGACTTACAGAGGCTCGGTCTGGCTCTGTGGCCTCTCAGTCCAGCTCAAGACCAGGATTCAAAGGCTTCTCAACATCTGCTCTAAACTAGTGGGCCACACTGTTGAGAGCATCTCATATGCTAAGGGCGCCGTGGCCTCCAGGGGTGGCACAAAATTGGTAAAAAAAAAATCACCTTCAATATAATCAGTGAAAATTATCAGTGCTCCAGATATATGTAGGGCGCCTTAACTGACTGACAAAAGGAACAGGAGGCTGCTCACAGAGACATGCTGAGTAGCTGTGCGCTCACAGACAGACCTGCTTATGCATGGGGAGACCACCAGAACAGATGAAATGAGGGTAGAGAATATATTGAACTGTTTGCCCCATTTAAAGTTGTTCAGAAAGCAGCCTGTTAGCAGCAATACAAAGGAAAACTAACTTTACGTTGCAACAGTTTGTTGGCGTTTCAAAAACTCCTCCCTCTGAGCATTACCATGGAGATCCAGACAAGTGCCTTTGCTCACCAATAGTATCTATATCAGGTGAGCTTTGATAATAAGCTGCTGTTGTATTACTACTGTAGAGTTTTATTTTACTAAAATGAAACACATATAGAAGGCTTATCCCAAAACCTGGTTTGTTAAATGAAGGTAGAGCTGTGAAAGTAACATCACAAATAAATCATGATATGAATAGAGAAAAATGGAATTATCCCTGTCCTCTGTTGATATTTTAAGTCCACTGGCAAAGGTCTCCCTTTATATAGCCTATTTAAGTTGTTTATCACATTTGACTTCTTTAGCTCAACTGTTGCAGTGTTGCACTTGTGTGCAGATGCTCTGCGTACAAATCTTTGGTCTATTTTTTTTAATAAATTCTTTATTTATATTTAAAACAAAAATAGGATAAGTAATATTGGTCACAATGCAAGGGGCGCCGCACAAAATCTGGCCTAGGGCACCACATCGGCCAGGGCCGACTGCATTTTTATCAGATTTTTTTCTTTTTTATCTGTCCAGCTGAGGGTGTCAGTGAAATATATATGATTCTACCAATCTCATGTTTAAGAATCCTTAAATCAACATGAGAATGTATATTTTTGGATACATATTTGCCCTACAGCGCTTCAGCTCGTGTTGTACGCACACGCTGCAGCCACGCACCTCTGAGCAGGGCTGCCTGACTGGAGCAGAGGAGAAGCAGAGAAGGCGTTTGCAGGGGCAGCGCGGTGCCGTCTCATTATAGATTAGAGACGTGAAAGCAGTTCCACCAACACAAGCCAACCCACCCACCCACCGGGTAATTCGGTATTCCCGTATGTCCGTCCACTACAACTTTATGATGATTATTGTTTTGATTGCTTGATGGCATCTGTCAGTCAAAAGCAATCAACACATGAAATAACCGCTTTGCTTATGTCCACATGTCCACAAGGGGGCCCCTTAAGCTCGTGGGGCCCTACGCATTTGTGGGTTGCTTGGTGGTAAAAACCTCTACCTTGTGTGAATTGTATACATTTTGTGCTAACACACTGTATCTAGTGAATTTGTTCAACCAAAGAAGTCTGTTTTGTGGTTCAGGAATAATAAATGGACTTATTTTGTCTTGTCTCATTGCTTTTGTGCGTCACAAACTTAATTTTATTTAACTGATAAATAGTGTAAATATTCACATGAATAAAAATAAAGACAAGATGCCAGGAAATCCAACACAAACTATAGTTTACCCTTGTTGCCCTTGTTTATACTAATACACAATATCCACTTTTTTCAGATAGGAACAGCATGTCAAATTGTTATAGTATAGATACTGGTAAATTTAATATTTATGAAAATGAGAACACAGCTTTTAGTCTGGGTTGGTGTAAAACTACATTTGGGAGACAAACTTCATGCTGTGGAATGGACCTTGATATCAAACAAACACAGAGTCCATCTATTGACAAATGCCAAATAAACACAATGTGGTTGTTCAAAGTGAATTTATGTTCAACATGAGGAGGATTACATTTCTCTGCTTGTTTGGGCTCATTCTTGCTCTTTCAGCAGGATCTAGCAGGGTAATAACTACATTTAAGGATTTAATAGACCAACCAATGAATAGTACTACTAAACTACTTTTAACACTAAGCTGCCAGAGTTAACCAACTGTTGTGTGATTACTTTCAGGACAACTGTGAGGTAAGGTGGTATGAAAATCTTTTTTTTTTTTTACTTGTCTTAACCATTATTCTTAACATTACATAAAAATAAATACTACAATTAATTAGAAATGTTTGAGAAAACATTTCCACCTTCAACTAGAATGCCACTGGCTGTACCACACCAATGGAGAATACTGATGGCTTTGCACCAAAAAATACTTCCTCTAATGTAAGTATTATTTCAATTTGATCTAAACATTCAAAATGATTGTTTATATAATTATTAATAAACAGAACTAGCACTGGCTAACGTACAGCACTAAAGAAACAAACGCTTGTGTTTTATTATATCTGTATACTCATTCTTTCAGACTGAAGAAAGAAGACTAAATGAAACTGCTCAGACGCTAAACACAAATGAAACATTGGTAAGCATATTATGACCTCTCCCAGTTCAGTTTGTTTTACAGTAGCCTATTGTCACAGACATATCTGTCGCCAACACAAGAAATGTGGAGGTATTTGGAATAGCTTTTTGAAAGATATAAAGCTAACTTCAGCAAACTAAAAAACACTGTCTTGTCACTACATTTTCTTCTTTTTACTTTGGGAGTTCAAAGTGCAATGCTCGCCCACAGGATACAGTATCACTGCATTGGGCTGAAAGTAAATGAATGCCTCTTTTTCCTTTTAGACACTAGGAAGTGAGTTAACCCAAACTCCGGAGACGCCCAAAACAACTGCAACAACAAAAGAACTACCACTGAGTCGCCTGTGAGTAGTCAATGTACAATAAAGAGGAAATAACACAGTTAGTGAGTTACCACAGCTGTGAGGCAGTAAGAGTTCATGTTGAATGTTTGCTTGTCCTTTCAGATCGGTGGATGACACCCTTTTGAAAACAAGAATGGGTTTTTATCACCAAGTGAAGACAAGGAGAGAACAAAGGTGTCTTATATATAAAAGACTTTTTATAGTTTTACATTTAAGTTTATTCATTGAAGCGTTCTTCTTCATTTGTAGTGAAATACAGCAGAAGGATACAATCAGGAAACTTCGAGAAACACACTTTGTCTTATTCTAAATTATATATATAGTATAGATAATATAGAGTTATTTACGCTCTAAGAAATTAAAGATCTTCATTTTACCCTGATTAAGTGTCTTCTTTTTTTCAATTGTCTATATAAATATAATTAAAATGTGCTTTACTTTCAGATAATTTTAATTTCTAGTTGGAGTTTCAGCAACATCCTTGATTACCTCAAATCCTTGGTCCTTGAGTGTAAAAAGAAAAACAATTGGAATTAGAGACGAAACGTCTTCACTTGTTTAAGTCCAGATGCTTTTACTCAAACCTTTTCATCCAGTCTATAGAATCTGGCAAAGATGTGCGACATAGCCCAGCTGGCAGCCGCACAGTCTCTAGAGTTTAATTTATTCAAATGAGACAAATCTTTGGAACACTGGTTTGTTAAATGAAGATAGAGCTGTAAAAGTAACATCACAAAAAATTATAAAATAAATAGAGAAAACTGAATTATCCGTCTCCTCTCTTGATATTTCAGATCCACAGTTAAGTTTAAGAAAATGTGACTTCAAAAGTATTCTATTTCTTTAAGTTGACCATCACGTGTGGCCTCTTTAGCTCGCTTAGTAAAGCGCAGTACCTGCAGGAAACCCAGGTACAAATCGTGGTTTTGGTCTCTGTTCTTTTTAGTCATCAGCCTAGAACTAATTTATATGTTTTACTGTTTTCAAAACAAAAGTAGCATGAATTAATATTGGTCGTAATGTAAGGAGCACCACATAGTCTACTGCCTACAGCCATCACAGCAATAAGATGGAATGAAATAATGAGTAGCGTAGCCTTGTAGCGGCCAACAACATTACGGCTACCCAACCCTGCCTCTCTCCTCCATGCCACAGGTGAGTGCACACCTTTTTTACACTTCTGTACACACCCACACACCTATGCCCACGTGACCCCCCGCCTCCCTGCACCTGGGCAGCAGACACACAAACACCAGACGCTGTGCCCCTATTCACCCACCTATAGGTATAGTTGTATAGTGTATATAGCTGGCTTTGAACAGGTTATAGTTAGTTTTGAACAGGTTTTATTTGGCTTTGAACAGGTTTTTATTTAGTTTCAAACAGGTTTTTAGATGGATTTAAAAAGGTTTCAGTTGGCTTTGAACAGGTTTTAGTTAATTTTAAAGAGGTTTTATTTGGCTTTAAACAGGTTTTACTTAATTTTAAACAGGTTTTAGATTGATTTAAAAGGGTTTCATTTGGCTTTGAACAGGTTTGTTAGTTTTGAACAAGTTTTAAATGGATGTAAACATGTTTCAGTTGGCTTTGAACAGGTTTTAGTTAGTTTTGAACAAGTTTTAAATGGATGTAAACATGTTTCAGTTGGCTTTGAACAGGTTTTAGTTAGTTTTGAACAAGTTTTAGTTGTCTTTGAGAAGGTTTTAGTTGTCAAACCCTTTTGACTACTGTTAGTGGCGGAATGCTGCCCTCTTGTGGTGAATTCCTAAAGTACTTGGTACGTGAGTAGATCCCATGGATGATTCTTGACATAGCCGAGGCTCTTTCTTTAAATGCTATACAAGAAATATGACATTCTAACGCTCGTGTTTACCCACGTGCGTCGGTGCCATGGCAACAGAATGTCCAAAGAGGGCTTTAAAAGGCGCTGCGCACAGAATCATTCACCTTTCACTTGAACGCTCGAGTGGGATACTGCTGCGTGACATTCAAACGGACTTCGCAAAGAAACTCTGAAACACTGAAAATAATGCTGCCCCCTGTTGATCATCCGGTCATTGACTACGTGGACTTCCTCGTAGCAGGTAAGATAAACTAATTATGACATTAGAATCATGAGTCTAAAATGTTTTTTCTTTATAAGGTTTAGGTTTTTCATAATAATAAGCTTAGCTAGCTTAGCTGTCAAAAGCATTTGGACTCAGTTTTCAAGGTGAAGACGTTTCGTCTCTAATTCCCAAAAAATTGGTGTCTGTAGTGAAAATGTAATGGGATCTTAAACGGTTAAATTGAACAAAACCATAGATTTGATACGTTTGATACTCGAGGATTTCTCCGTCAGTTCTGGTCAGTATTTACTGAAAATGGTTTGAATTAATCATTAGGCATGCCGAGGTTAATTTTAGCAGAGAATATACTGGAAATCTATGGACTTTGAGTTTGTGGGCATCAATTTCATAAATATTTTAGTGTAATTTAGGACAAAAAAATGGCGCCCGCGCTAACATTCTTTTGCATTTAAAATGTAAAAATTTATCTCCATGAAGACAATAAGTGTCATGTCCAAAGACATGCATGTGTAGGTTATTTGGTAACTTTAAAGTGTCCCTAGTGAAAGATACGGAGCCCCTCTGGTCACACTATGTCAAAAATATATATATGTAACTAAGTCGTGGCCACGAGATAAGTAAATATGAATAAATATAAAAGGAGAATGCACAATGGAGCAGCTTTTCTCCCGAAAGCATGCACGCTAACTCTGCCACCCATAAGGCTCATACATACAGCCAGATGGAGGTACCGTGACCTAAGCCTACAACGCCCTCTGCTGACGTTTTATCGTAGGCTACACAGACATGCTTTTCCAAAATGTCAAACACTTCAATAATCAATGAACCAGTCTGCACACTATTATAGACTATCTTAAAATCATAATCAGAAATACTTAATTGATCTTTATTGATATCGATAACCCAGGGGACAATTGTTGTGTCACAGTTGATGTGCACATCAAGACATTTAAAGAAATATAAATAATAATATAAGTTGGTAAATAAACAAGTAGCCTATATACATGTAAAAAGTATAAATATATGCTATAAAATATGAAGAAGAGTTATAAAGGATCATGGATATGCAGCCTACAAGATTTACATTACTGTATTAACAGAATTGAATTGATTGTGATGAAGAGTACTAGTAAATAAATAGAAGCAGAACTGCAGCAAACTATAGTACACTGAATATTAAAACAGATAATATTGCACAGAATGTGAATTATTACATTGCACTACAGTACAGGGTCCATTTAAATAACAAAGGTTATCGATACGTCAGCAGAGGGCGTTCTAGGCTTAGGTCACGGTACCTCCATCTGGCTGTATGTATGAGCCTTATGGGTGGCAGAGTTAGCGTGCATGCTTTCGGGAGAAAAGCTGCTCCATTGTGCATTCTCCTTTTATATTCATTCATATTTACTTATCTCGTGGCCACGAACTTAGCTTATCTTGAGGCCACGACTTAGCTTAACTCTTTTGACATAGTGTGACCAGAGGGGCTCCGTAGAAAGAGGACCCCCTCGAAAACGAGATGATTCATCTCAAGAGATTATATTCCTCATAAAAAAATGTGAATAAATAAATGTTTAGATGAGATGTCAGGTGATAACAGACTAAAGACCTCTTCCACTCTTTAAGTAATAACAGTATGAGCTGAAAATCCTGTGCTGCAAAGCAGACTTCAATCAATCATTTTAGCAAAAATAAATAGGCCAACAATGTAGGCTAGCTTATGTGATTTTTTTTCATTAAAAAAAGCTAGCTAAAGTGTACTGTCTTTACAAATGCAAACATGAGACAGATTTGAGTCCTCTTTGTGCATATTTCTGTTTTCTATCTATCCATTTAAAATGTTGTTTAAAGCAGTAAATATACTTTCTTATGATGATAAAATGTATTACAGCTGGATGGACTGCCTAGAGGAGGTGATGTGGACGCTCCTGTCTTCCTGGATGAGGAGGCTGTGGGTGAGAATGAGGTAGGTGGTCTGGGTGAGATTGAGGTAGGTGGTCCTGTGATTTTACATGGTGGCCTCTCACCGGACCAGTCTGACGAGGAGGACATGCTGGAACAGGACGAAGATCTCCTTGATGTGGACGCTCCTGTCTTCTCGGATGAGGAGGTTGTGGGTGAGAATGAGGTAGGTGGTCTTGAATTTTTACATCATGGCCTCTCACCGGACCAGTCTGACGAGGAGGACGTGCTGGAACAGGACGAAGATCTCCTTTATGTGGACGCTCCTGTCTTCTCGGATGAGGAGGTTGTGGGTGAGAATGAGGTAGGTGGTCTGGGTGAGATTGAGGTAGGTGGTCCTGTGGTTTTACTTGGTGGCCTCTCACCGATCCGGTCTGATGAGGAGGACATGCCGGAACAGGACGAAGATCTCCGTCTTTGGCGTTTTTGGAATGATCTCGACAGTTGTTCTGAGAATGATGATCTTCCTCCGCTAGAGGTTATTTTCCGCTGGCTTCGGAGGAATCCTCCTGCTCAAGCTGAAGCAGAGGAGATCTGTCCTCCGGCTCCCGTTCCTCAGCAACTGGCAGAGACTCTTTCCCCTGCCAGTTCTTCTGACGATGAGGAGTTTCCTCCGCTGGCGGTTATTTTCCGCAGGGCCCAGAGGGATCCTCCTGCTCAAGCGGAGGAACAGGTAACTCCCGTTCCTCAGCAACGAGCACGGACTCCCTCCCCTGCTCCGAGTCCTGCTCCGGCTCCTGTTCCTTCTGCTGCTCCTGCCTCCCCTTCCTTCAGTGGATCCACCAAACGGATCAGGGATGGAGAGGACGATGAGGAGAGTAGCTCCAAGAGGCCACGCCGGGACTAGCCTGAAGGCCAGCCATCCTCGGCTGGGACCTTCAGGCCCCTCCCTCGATGCTCACCCATCTTTCTGGACTGTTGATACTGCTCTGAGGCTTTATGTTGCAACATCTCCAACATTTTATTTCTTTACTCAGAGTACATTTTTTCAGCTTTAATAGTTCAACTATTGTGTGTGTGTGTGTGTGTGTGTTTAAAAACTAAAAAAAAAAAACTATTTGAAACAACAAACTTAAATAAACTTAGCAGGGCATAGTATGTAGGATTTCAGTTTCTTTTCAATTAACACAAACATGTGTGGTAAATTTAAACAAAAAGTGACTAAACTTTGTAAGAAATAATTGTAAATCTGATAATTGTAAATCTGAGGGAAAATCTGTTTGTATCTTTTCCCATGATTTCCTCCATAGTAGGCCTTGCACTTCTCTTTAAGTGTATATAGTGTGTATAGTTTAAAGTCAGTATAGTACTGGGACAGATAAACAAATCTTTAAGGCTCAACAGGTCAGGAGGGTGTTCTCCTCTAACTGGAGCAATCCCCACTTTTCCTGTTCTGTCTGTAATTTGTTCATAATCAAAAGGTGATAATGTCAGGGATACTATGTAGGAATTATATTACAAAACAATTTGGAAACTAAACAAATGCTGCAACTCTAGATAAAATTGGATGAAAAAGCCAAATATTACTATGAGCTTTTATTCTATTTTGCATTGTTTCCCACAAAGTATGCCTGAATATGTTGTAAAATACTGTACATATTTTAAGTGAAGTTAAATCAGGATGCAGTGGCTCAAGAGGAAAGGGGGGTTGTGAGATTCCCACGCCTTTGACTCATGTTTTTAGTAGTAGTAGAAGTAGTAATTGTAGTGGTAGTAGTAGTGGTAGTAGTAGTGGTTTTAGTTTAGTAGTGGTGGTATTGTAATAGTAGTAGTGGTAGTAGTAGTAGTGGTTTTAGTTTAGTGGTGGTGGTATTGTAATAGTAGTAGTGGTAGAGGTAGTAGTAGTAGTGGTGGTAGTAGTAATGTTGTAGTAGTAGTGGTGGTAGTAGTAGTAGTAATATTAGTTGCTGTAGTTGTAGTATTAGTAGTAGTAATAGTTGTTGTGGTAGAAGTAGTAATGTTAGCAGTGGTAGTAGTAGTAGTGGTGTTGGTATTAATAGTAGTAGTGGTAGTAGTAGTAATGTTAGTAGTGGTGGTAGTAGTGGTGTTGGTATTAATAGTAGTAGTGGTTGTAGTAGTAATAGTGGTGGTAGTTAAATTAGTAGTAGTTCTAGTGGTTGTGGTAGTAGTAGTAGTGGTGGTGGTAGTAATAGTGGTAGTATTTAAATTAGTAGTAGTTCTAGTGGTAGTAGTAGTTTTGATAGTAGTAGTAGTAGTAGTAGTGTTGGTGGTAGTAATAGTCGATGTAGTAGTGGTGGTGGTAGTAAGTAGTAGAAGTGGTAGTAGTAGTAGTGTTGGTGGTAGTAATAGTCGATGTAGTAGTGGTGGTGGTAGTAAGTAGTAGTAGTAGTAGTAGTAGTAGTAGTGGTGTTGGTAATAATTGTAGTGGTAGTAGTAGTGGTGGTGGTAGTAGTAGTAGAAGTGGTAGTAGTAGTAGTAGTAGTGTTGGTGGTAGTAATAGTCGATGTAGTAGTGGTGGTGGTAGTAATAGTGGTAGTATTTAAATTAGTAGTAGTTCTAGTGGTAGTAGTAGTTTTGATAGTAGTAGTAGTAGTAGTGTTGGTGGTAGTAATAGTCGATGTAGTAGTGGTGGTGGTAGTAAGTAGTAGAAGTGGTAGTAGTAGTAGTAGTAGTGTTGGTGGTAGTAATAGTCGATGTAGTAGTGGTAGTAGTAGTAGTAGTAGTAGTAGTAGTAGTAGTAGTAGTAGTAGTGGTTGAGGTAGTTAGGTTAGATTAGGTCCCCTCCTTGAACCGCAACCTTATCGTGGTGGAGGGGTTTGAGTGCCCGAATGATCCTAGGAGCTATGTTGTCGGGGGCTATATGCCCCTTGTAGGGTCTCCCAAGGCAAACAGGTCCTAGGTGACGGGCCAGACAAAGAGCGGTAAAAACCCCTCATGGATAGGAGAATATCAAGGACCATGACGTCGCCCAGTATGACGCAACTGGGGCTCGTATGCGAGTAGTTTTAGTATTAGTAGTATTAGTAGTGGTAGTTGTAGTAGTAGTGGTAATCGTAGTATTATTATTATTAGTAGTAGTGGTAGTAATATTAATGGTAGTAGTAGTAGTGGTAGTAGTATTAGTAGTATGAGTAGTTGTTGTTGTAGTAGTAGTAGTATTATTAGTAGTGGTATTTGTAGTAGTAGTAGTGGTGTTGGTATTAATAGTAGTAGTAGTAGTAGTAGTAGCAGTAGTGGTGGTGGTAGTAAGTAGTAGAAGTGGTAGTAGTGGTAGTAATATTAATGGTAGTAGTAGTAGTGTTAGTAGTATTAGTAGTATGAGTAGTTGTTGTAGTAGTAGTGGTAATAGTAGTAGTAGTATTATTAGTAGTGGTATTCGTAGTAGTAGTAGTAGTAGTAGTAGTAGTGGTACTGGTAGTAGTGTTTTTGTGTGAAGAGAGAAAAAAAGAACACAACTCTTAAATAATTACAAAAATAAAACAAAGCAGAGCATAATATGTAGAATTTGAGTTCAAGTTTTGTATTAACACAAAACATTTTAAACTAAAAAAATTAAGTAAATTTAGACAAAAAGTGAAGAAACAATCCCAAGTCTTCTGTTTTTTCCCATGATTCCCTCCATAGTAGGTCTTGCACTTCTCTTTAACTTTAGATAGTGAGTATAATTTTAAGTCATTATTGAACTGGGACAGATAAACTAATCTGTAAGGCTCAACAGGTCAGGAGGGGGTTGTCCTCTAACTGGAGGGTTGGTGGTGCAATCCTCTTTCCTGTTCTGTCTGTAATGTGTTTGTAATAAAGAGATGATGAAGTCAGGAATGCTATGTAGGTATTATAATCAAGTCTTTTATGAAGCTAAACAAATTCTGCAAATCTAGACAAAAAGTCAATAACACTAAATTGCACTAAAAACAGAATAAAACTTTATTTGTAGATAGTAATAAAAAACTGGCAACAGCTGATATTTTTTTAAAAACAAACTAAATACATTTTTAATAATAAAGGGGAAACTTTTGTCCTTTACTTTACTCCATCCATACTGCTTGGAAAGAGTTTTCCCTAATTTCTAAGTAAGTATCCTTACTAATCCTAATCCTAATCTAATGGAGGTGTTTGAATTGACTGTTGTTTGTTAGTGTCTGTCTCTGTTAGCCCTGGAAGTAAGTGACCACAGTCCATGGTGTTTCCTGCCTGAGGCCCAAAGCTGCTGGGATAGGCTCCTGTGAATCCAACAGAGGAAACCTGCCCTATTTACATCAGCGTCCAGGCCACAACAGCATGTGATGGAGGAATGAAGGAAAGTGAAGCAAAAGACTACAGTGAAGATTTATAGTCATTACATTTCTAAATTAAGAAAATAAATTGAGCATGTTTGGTTTAAGTCTCTTTGTAATGGACTGTGTTAAAATTACTGGCCTAGACCTTAATGATGTAAAGCACATATATGAAACAAACTCATAGAGAAGACTGATAATGTTCATGGTGGTCATGATAAATGACAAAGGGTATTTAGGGTCATAAACACTGTATGTGACACCTTAAGTCAAAATATAAAATATAAAATACCCATGCATGGGTTTGATGGCACAAGAGTCATTTGTGTTAAATGAAGCAGAGACAAAGCAACACCTCATACATTAATAGGAAAAAATGGCTGCAGATTCAAAAGACAAAAAACATACACATCCCGCACAATACACTCTGCAGCCAGCATCATTAACAAGAACCTTGTTAACGATGTTCTTCTGAGGACTGAGGTGGCGTCATGAAGAAAATGCCTCTTACTCTACATTTATTACAGGAACATGCAAGTTAGTGTATTCCTCAGTCAAACTCAGATGAAAAATAGAACTAAAACAATCAGTTCACTCAGGTCTAAAAAGGTTTACTCAAAAAACATGGAGAAATGAAACTTTTGTGAGTTTAAATTGAGTGGAGCCAGGTTTGGAAAATATTGCAGACATTAAACAAAATAAACTATTCTTGTTCTTAGGCCCAACAGCATTACTAATGGCATTAGTTTTTTTGACTTCACATGAAGAAAATTAGCAGAAAACACATGGAGGTGGTAATGACAGAACAGTGACTGTCCTCCTTAGATCCACAAGGGAGCACTGTCTTCCTGCAGTCAGTTTGGAGGGAGACTGCTGTTGCTTTTAGTTTGTGCATTTCCTTTATCTTAGTCCTGGTATAAAACATTGAGAGTAAATAAAGTGATTAACAAAAAAAATAAATACAATGGTTAAAATGTTGATCACTTCATATCTGCACAAAACTGGACTCTATAAGACAATGATATGCTTGTAAAGAGTTGATCATGTTTTGTTAGATTGTGTGAGGTACCGCTCTTCAAACCTATCCAAATGCTTCTGTAACCTGTTTAAAACCACAATAAGTCCAGGTTAAACCATAATTCGAAAACCACCACTGGTTAATTTCTGAGTTCAACCGCTGCCTCTCAAACAGTGTTTTACTCTAGAAGGACATTAACACCTGAAGGGAGCAGTTATTTTAATGGATCACAGGAGCTTAACTCTCCCATCAGGAGTCACACTGCCCATTCAACTCTCAACAACAGTGAAACCAGAACAGTTTGGTCCAACCACAGTTAGTTTCAGGTTAAAGCCCTCCCTACAGGGATGTTATCTCAGCTGTCGTACCAGTTGAACTCAGAATTGACTAAGCGTCTTTGAAAAAGGATAGAATGTCTTCACCTTGAAACCTACGTACAGGTGCCTTTGTTGAAGCCTTTTCTTTATAATGTCCTGGATGACTGAGAACCTCCACAGACACATTGAAAAGGTGTCCATTTGAAACTTGAACAGCACACAAACTGTGATTCTCCTCCACTCTTCTGAAACGGAGGAGGTGTACCTTTTTTAAAGATAGATTTAGTCTCTTTATGTTTTTTATGCCTTTATTGATAAAGATTGTAAAAAAAAAAAGGAAGAGAAATCAAACCAAGCTGGGTCTTGAACCCAAGTTCTGTCTGATGCTGGATTCACACGAGAAGCAACATGGCTCAGGACACTTCTATCACATTGTTGCTTAGTTCTTGCTTGAACCTATTCTTTTATTTGTAAAGTACTGTGTCACTATCATTTGCAAAAATCTACACAAATCAGCTGCACTTGGGTCTCTGGGTTTACATCGCACCTGTGGTTCCTGTTGCTTCTCGCTCGTTCATGTTGCCCTTTAATGTGAATCATGACTTGGGTATATTTGTGTGAATGTAGGTTTCAAAGAGACTCAATAAAGAAATGATCTGTTTAAAGGATTGATGTCATGATGCATGGTGCAGATTATAAGCTGCTGGGCTCTTGAAGAGGCAGTTTCCTGAGGACCCTCTGCTGGGACTGACAGCCACAGCCACAAGCAGTGTTCTCAAAGCAGCCAATTACACTCACTGCCTCCTTCAACCGAACCAACCTCTACAATGAGGTGCTTACACTTTTATCACAACAACCCCTTACAGGTGTATTCATATATCACTATATCCATATCACAATATCATTTGAGTGATTTGGCTGAGGTCACAGTAAAACATTGATTCTAAATAATATTCCAGAAATGGCTGCCATGCCCTGATAAACATATCAATTAAACCAGTGTTTATTTTATCTTTTTCCACATGGAAGGGGTCTCCAGTTTTCACTTCAAAAGTATAAAGTGCCTTGCAGTTAGAAAATAAAACACTGAAGAATGAACTCGTTACCATTATTTCAAAAGCAAGGTCTTTTTTATACTGCATTTTAACAAAGAAAAGAAAAGGAGACTGTTATAATTGTTTAGTTCGGATCACAAATGAGACGACAAATACTGCAATAAAATTTAGAAATGGAAGAAGGTTTAATTCTTGCAAGAATGAAACAAATCAGACACATGCAACAATGGTACACGGTGATTGACTTAATATGTTTACAGCACACAGTTTTTATAGGTGTACTGTTGTGTCTAATACTGACCCCTCAATCTTCAGCACGATTGTATGCAACAACTCATGAACACACAACCAGTTCAAATGCCAGAGTCTTTATTATTATGACCCGAGTAGACTACCCCCAGCTCTACTAAAGTCTGGAAATCGAATTGGGCTTTTTACGGAGCCCCTCTGGTCACACTATGTCAAAAAAAATATATGTAACTAAGTCGTGGCCACGAGATAAGTAAATATGAATAAATATAAAAGGAGAATGCACAATGGAGCAGCTTTTCTCCCGAAAGCATGCACGCTAACTCTGCCACCCATAAGGCTCATACATACAGCCAGATGGAGGTACCGTGACCTAAGCCTACACCGCCCTCTGCTGACGTTTTATCGTAGGCTACACAGACATGCTTTTCCAAAATGTCAAACACTTCAATAATCAATGAACCAGTCTGCACACTATTATAGACTATCTTAAAATCATAATCAGAAATACTTTATTGATCTTTATTGATATCGATAACCCAGGGGACAATTGTTGTGTCACAGTTGATGTGCACATCAAGACATTTAAAGAAATAATATTAAAGCCACAAGTGGCGATAAAGGCCCTCCCCTCCCTTGCGACCGCGGGGACACATGTACTCGGAGGCATGCTTTAAAGCGTAAACTTCACAGTAATGTCAAATAACCGGGCCTGTGCCGCTGCTTGAATCTTCTTCTGGCTGGAGCCAGCTTCATCACCTCGGGCCTGTGCTACTGCTGGGGTCTGCTACACCACCTTGTATTTAGAGTTAAAGGTCTCCACATTCCCTGGTTTTCCTGGGATCTGTCTGAACTTTTGAAAATAAGAGTTCATGCTTGGGCTGAGGCGAGAAAAACAAAGTACTGGCTGGAGATTTGGGCCAACTCTAGTCTTGGCTCTGGAGGTTTCCTCCTCCAAAGGAAACATCCTGGCATTTGGTAAATGGCATTTATTTCCCAAAGAAATGGCTGCATCTTCACAGGCTCATTACGACCACAGCCACAAATGTATCAAAAAACAAACTGATAACTTTTTTGGCACTCGTGTCTAGATAATACTCAACAAATTTGGGGCCTTTTAGAAGAAAACACATTGGGTTTAATCTTTTGATGCAAGGGGTGCGATTTAGGTGGTCGCGTGTTCCACCCCACATGGCGGACTTTCTGTTGAGTTTAGGGTGTGGCTGTCATAGACTTTTCTTTTTGCCCTGAGGTGTCCTATGGATGTACCAAGTTTCATTTTTCTATGTTGGAAAAAAATTACTTTCACTTTCCATAGGCCAAATGTATTTTCATTTTCCAGGGGTCGCCATTGAGTCATTTCTTTTTATTATTTTTTCAAATACTTAAGATACATCAATATTTCGCCAGGCTTGAGTTTAGTGGCCAATAAAATTAACTTTTTGCGCAAATTTACTGGGTCAAAATTAAGGATAATTTTGCAGAAAAAATTGCAGAAAAATAAAAATTAAATAAAAATATAAATTGAGCAAAAACAACAAGAAAAGGCATTGTCTATTTACCACACAAGTGTTTAGCTCATTTTGCCTAAGTTTGGTGTTTGTGGAATGAAGCAGCTATTTTCTGTCAATTTTTAAAAGTGCGGTTCACATTTTTAATTCAAAATGGCCACCTTCTCGTGTGTGATAGGGTGTGGTCCCCATTGGCTTTTATGTTCATAAGCCCATGCTGGATGTGTGTACCAAGTTTCATTTGCCTAGGACAAACTAAAATTTTCCCTTCCAATTGACTTTTTCCACATATTTGCTCCGTTGCTATGGCAACACATTTATAGATAGGGGGTGGTTGTCATTGGCTTTTATGTTCGTCATGACATAAGTGATGTGTGTACCAAATTTCATGTCTCTATGACAAACTAAATTCTTGGGTCCCATTATAAGTTTGTAGGTGGCGCTAGAGGGCCATTTCTAAAGCTAACCCTTTTATTTACATATCTTTGTGTTCAGGTCGTGAATGTGCACAAACGCCTTTTTGGGTCCAACTTGATCCGAAAAGGCGTTTGAGAGTTAACGGATAATTTATTACCACAAAAATGGCCGCCTCGTTACAGGCTTGCCACACCCACACCCGATAAGATATCAAAAACAAAATGACAAGTTTTATTGGCACATGTGTCTAGATGATACTCATCAAATTTGGGGCCATTTAGATGAAAACATAATGAGTTGAATCTTTTGGCGTAAGGGGTGCAATTTAGGTGGTCGCGCCTTTCACCCCACATGGCGGACTTCCTGTTGAGTTTACGCTGTGGCTGTCATAGACTTTTCTATTTGCCCTGAGGTGTCCTATAAATGTACCAAGTTTTGTATTTCTACATTTGAAAAAAAATACTTTCACTTTCCATAGGCCCAATGTATTTTGACTTTTCTAGGGGTCGCCACTGAGTCATTTTTTATATTTTTATTTCGGGGACTTCAAATACATAAATTTTTCGCCGATCTTGAACTTTGGGCCAAATAAAAATGACTTTTTGTGCATGTTCACTGGGTCAAATTGAGGATCATTTTGCAGAAAAATAAAAATAATTAAAGCCGCAAGCGGCGATAAAGGCCCTCGCCTCCCTTGCGACCGCGGGGACACATGTATTCGGAGGAATGCATTTCGTGCTTTAAAGCGTAAACTTCACAGTAATGTCAAATAACCGGGCCTGTGCCTCTGCTTGAATCTTCTTCTGGCTGGAGCCTGCTTCATCATCTCGGGCCTGTGCTACTGCTGGGGCCTGCTACACCACCTTGTATTTAGAGTTAAAGGTCTCCACATTCCCTGGTTTTCCTGGGATCTGTCTGAACTTTTAAAAATAATAGATTATGTTTGGGCTAAGGCGAGAAAAACAAAATACTGACTGGAGATTTGCTCAGAAATCGCTGCACCCGCCTGTTAAAAAGTAAAAATGTAAATATTACTTGTCTAAAAAAACAAGTTTACAAGTTCCAAAAGATTCTGAAGAGCTTTCCAAGGCTCTAGTCTTGGCTCTGGAGGAGCGTCCTTTAAACACTACTCTATATTCACCAGGAGAGGGCGAGAAAGTAATTTTTTTAAAACACCATGTATCAATGTTGGTCCGGGGCTGTAGACCTGCCGACAGTCGGAAAGCTATCCCTTGTCGAATTTGTCCACGACGTCCAGAGTAAAATAGACAGTGCAGTAATTGTATCTTAATAAAATCAAATTTGCAAGTAACTACGGCACACAGAGACTATTTTATTTGAAAAGAAACTTGAAATAAAAAAAGAGTTACATTTTTATTGGTAAAGGAAAGTGGGGTAAACTCCTGGGCATCTTTAGGTGCTATTTTAAAAAGTGGCCAGGTAAGCGCCTTCTGATGGTTATGGCCTGTGCACTGGCATGTGTGACCGGTGCAACTCTGCGTTGTGTAGATTTTAAATTCGGGAATCACTGGACACAGGTGATCATTCGAAGACTCTTTAATCTGGTCAACATGAAAATAACACAATCAACATGTGCCACAATTCTCCGATCCAGCCCAAACTCTTCCCAGAACAGGATTTTCAAAAGGGCTAAAGAGGAAACATACCTGGTCAACATGAAAATAACAATCAACATGTGCCACAATTCTCTGATCCAGCCCAAACTACAAAGGAAATGAATATAATTAGCACCCACCGCATTTTCCCATCAATAAAACAAAACATCGACGTGACATAAGTGCTCAATATAGACTTAAAACTAACTACAATAACACAACAGTGATAAATAAAGACAAAATAATAACAAGAGGACACTTAAAACAAAGGATTACAAAAGATGACTGACCTCTTCCCAACACAGGATTTTCAAAAGGGAAGAGGAAGTTGTGACACTGGGATTTATAACAATGCACTGAAGGTAACACACGAAGAAAAAACAAAATGAAGGTGTGGCTGGAGGACCAAGACAGCACAGCAATTCAAAACACCAGGTATATACAACACAATGATATGTAAAAAGACCATTTTGTGTAATTATAATAATGTAATAAATGAACTGGTTACACATGCCAATCGCCAGTGTGTGATCTCGGCGCTGCCGCTTGTTTCTTGAACACTCCGTGGTGCTTTCCATCCACCTGGATCAATGAAGCTGCCAAGAAAGAATCTTGTAGCTGCATGTTTATCATAGATAGTAAATAAAAATGGATGTAATCTGCCCATTGCTCCCCTGTTTACTGATATGACTCCAATTCATGGGCAAAAAAATGGCGATTACATCCGGACATTTCAGACTCCTTCGTCAGAGGATGTTACTAAAATGGGCAACGGGAGTGTTGCATTGCAAGCGCGTGCGTGGGTAATTACGCCCACTCCGCGGTAGCCGAGGCTAAGGCTAATGCTAACCTGTTGCTAACACCAGGCTAACGCAAGTGGAGCTCTCCCGTTCCAGCAACATTTTTTTTTCACAGTGGGATTTTCCGCCCCTCTTGTTGCCATCGTTGAACTGCTCTCGTTCGTCGATAGTAAGTGGACTTCATGACTTTGACTGCATTTATCAACTAATTTGAAATTAACTCTAATGGCTGTTAAAACTTTTTATTCTTTATGATAGTTTTATTAGACGTTTTACTTGTAAGACCACTAAAGAAAGCAAAGACTTCAAACGTATAAATACGTTTATTCCTACTTCTGTTTTTGTGCATGTTTAGGGATTAAGCTATAATATTGAAAGATTGTTATCTGTCACATACTTTTTCTAAATAGAGTTAAAACTTTTATTAAATGTACAGAAAGAACCTGTAGATTATGCAATTAAAGCCATAATATTATAAATACTTCTAAATTAAAATAAAATTATTTTAGATTCATGAACACGCTATGTTTCTCTCTATAATATGTTATATAGTTAATATTTTATAAGCTATAATATAGCATACTAATCTAACTTTTTCTATTGTAGTTAAAAAGATGTAAAACATCACTTCTCACATTGCACACTCCCAAGAACCCACTGCCCAGACAAGTAAGTGCAGTTACATGTTACTTGGGAGACTATATTTTACTTAGTTACAGCCATGTTATGCATAACTCTCTTGTAGTTTTCAAGATGGACTTGCCCTCTGCTTCTTCACCTGGAAAGCAGAACTCCCAAGAACATGCTGCACAGAAAAGTAAGTCCAATTATGGCTGCATATTTAACCTTTTTTAATTATAATTTTTTGAGCGACTCAATTGTAACTTTTTCACATTAATTTATGCATTCTTTTCACATCTAGAAACTGTGTGGATCATTGGTGACAGCCATGTCGTGGAGCCCAGAGAGCTGCAGCAACAACACTTAGCCACCTCAGCCATCCACATGCCCGGGTTTACTGGTTTGGCCTTCGTTGGAGGGGGCTCCTGTCCTTTTTGAGGGCACGTTGCAAAGAAGATCAGTGCTGGAGGTCCTCCTGATTCACTGTGCCGGGAATGACCTGAGCATTTTGTCCAGTGTCAAGGGTGAAGGTGGAAATAGCGAGGATGGGATGAGGAGTTTAAAATGACTGCTGCAGGACGGGACCCTGTGGAAAGTCAGAAAAACTCAAATAAAAATCACACAAAACTAATTCAAGTTGGGCTGTCTTGGTTGAAAGCCCACTCACCATGACTGGTACACAACACGATGTTAACACAATGTCAGCCAACGAGTTGTGTCCACAGTCAACTTGACACCACAAAAGTGATAGTAATCTATGGCTGCGTCCCTCGCAGGAAGTATAACGAGTGCATCTCAATAGAAAAATACTAACAAATTGGTAAACTAAAAAGATTAGAAAAACAGCTTTCAGTCAGTCTGCCTTTTCTGTTCGAGCTTCTAAACAATTAAACATTATTCCAAATACCATCAGAGAAATTAATTTAAGTGGATTATTTTACTCTCTTTTAAAAATGTGTCTCTTCAGATCAGACTTGTCAGTATTATAACCCTCTATGCCCTGCTGTTTTAACAACTTCTGTTTCTCTTTGTTTAATAAGATGTCTGTAGTGTAATGCATCTGATGCATGATTTCTATTTGTCCTTTTAATATTGTTATTAATGATGTTTCTGATAAAGCTGCTCCTCGCTTGTGACTACAATTCTACTACACCTACAACTACAGTTCTACAATAACCCATGTGGACTAATGTTACTCTGGCATATTATACAGTTGTGCTATTGGTCAGTATGTACTGTCCTTGTAATAAAGATGACACATAAAGCTTTGGGTACCCTCAAATCAGTGCAGAAGCAATTTGTCTCAAAGTGTTGACTGCATGACCAACTGGAAGAGGTAGGAGTCCAGTTCTGTCTCCTCATCTTCAACACCCACTGGTCCAGTCTGTCTGGATCACCTAGAGGAAAACTTAAACAAACAAAAACTAGTTAACACATTAATTTAAGTGGATTATTTTAGTCTCTTTTAAAAATGTGTCTATTCAGTTCAAACTTGTCAGTATTATAACCCTCTGTGCCCTGCTGTTTTAAAAACTTCTGTTTCTCTTTGCTTAATAAGATGTCTGTAGTGTAACTAATGACTAATTCAAAACACATCTATTCAGACTGGCCTACTCACTCCCAATATAACTGCACTGTTCTGTCATCAACAAATAAGTTTTTATTTGTTGCTTTTAATTGTTGTCCTTGAGTATTTCAATTATGTGTAATTGATATGTAAAGCGTCTTTGCGTCCCCAGAAAAGCACTATATAAAATTGATGCAATAATAATAATAATAATAATGTGCTATTGTGTTTTTACTATTAGTATAAGGCGACATTGAGTGTCCAGAAAAGTGCGTTATAAATAAAATATAATATTATTATTATTAATGCATGTTGTCTATTTGTCCTTTTAATATTGACAGCGTTTTTATTTGTGCTCCTAATGGCCTGAATGTTATTAATGATGTTTCTGATAAAGCTGCTGATTGCTTGTGACTCACTGTGCAGTTCTACAATAACCCATGTGGACTAATGTTACTCTGGCATATTATACAGTTGTACTGTTGGTCAGTATGTACTGTCCTTGTAATAAAGATGACACATAAAGTTTTAGGTACCCTCAAATCAGTGCAGAAGCTATCCCTCTCAAAGTGTTGACTGCACAACCGCCTGGAAGAGGTAGGAGTCCAGTTCTGTCTCCTCATCTTCAACACCCACTGGTCCAGTCTGTGTGGATCACCTAGAGGAAAACTTAAAACATACAGAAACACATTAGGTGCTATTATAACATTAAAAGGTTACCAAACTAGTACAGTACATATAGTGTTACAATAACAATTGCAGGGCTGGGTTAGGGTAGATAACAACAGGCTTCACATAAGATCATGGTCATAAGCTTGTAATAATTTCTATTTCAGATTTATAAATATTAAAATAGTAGTTTATACCTTAGATGTATTGAACAGCACTAGGTTCTAGGTACAGTTGTCACTTTACAACACACTCTGAAGGCAGTTCAATATAAGAGCAACAGAGACACCTTCTACACGTCCCAAACGGAGCTCATACACATAACGCTAGTGCAATCTTGTGTGCAATAACGATTTCATAGAAAAAGTTAATTACTTTTTTTTTGCGAGATATTCTTACATTATCTTAACACATAATGATAGCACGTTATTTTCAAAAGTCATTAGCGGTGGGCTTCCGAGCATTGACGGTAGCCTACCGGAGCATATTTTCTACAGTCATTGTGTAGAGCACCCAGTGAATAATGCAGTTATATCAAGTAGCGCTCATTTGCCCGTTATATGTCAAAGCCATAACATGCTTAAGCCGATCACTTAAAAAATATTACAGCTGAAATTAATAAATATATTGTTTTGCTGTTAAACTTGTTTAACCATGTTCGTAATGCAAATAGTGTTTTTGAGCCTTGCTATATTGTATATCTGGATCTTTTTTTAAAGCATAAAGCAAAGCCAGTAAAAATAAATTTAAAATTCTACCTTAATTGTATTATAATTAACATCGAATTCTAAATGACCGTACTCGATGTAATTTTGATGGGTAAAAGTTGTTAGCTCGGCTAAATAGCTAAGTAATGCTACATATTTAGCCGTGTAAGTGCTCTCAAAACCACCCATAAAACCAAGAAAATAGTATTACTCACGAAAAACTGAAGACCACACTTCTTGGAGGGTCTGTTAGTACAGCCAACAGCACAGCAAGCCATTTACACAACTTTCTTCTTAAATACTCAGAGAACAGCCGAGGGTAAAGAAGCCTGACACACTGATCGCCTAACATGCGCCAAGCCAGCAAGTATCACGGAGGAGCTAACTAGCCACTTGTTAGCCAGCTAGCCACACGACGTGCGCGAGGCTCGGTGATTGACACATGCGAGTCAAGATAACCACACCCACAATTATGCACAAAACTAAACTTTTCAGATAGCATAAACGGACGTAATAATCAAAAATTCACCCCCCCCAGAGTTGTCACATGGTAAAAACTTAGCTCTAGAGACAGGAGCCATCTTTTGTACCAGGCTGTAAACATGTTTTTTACACCCGTAAAGTAGCCATTGGGTTTCTCCTTATATTTCCGCTTTTGGAGCCTGCCCTCTGGTGGACGGCGGTATATTGCCGTATTTCGATGTATTTTGACGTATGGCGGCGCCCTTACGCAGGGACCGTTTAGGGGGTTCCATCTTAGACGCTTGATGTTTATAAACGACTAGGCATCGCAATTTCCCCATTCATGCTTCATTGTTGTTGATATAGCCACTTGACCCCGGAAGCACAATATCTCATATTATTGCAATTATGTTTTCGGAATCCATAGATAGTAAATAAAATCTCGCAATTGTGTTTTTTTTTTTTACAATGTCCTTTCCTGGGCTCCGTATAATTCCGCTTTGATTCTCAAAAATTAAACTTTCCTATTTCAAAATAGAACCGTAAACAGTCTCATGTATCGCCCACTGTTGGATTGACCAATCAGATGACAGAATACTCCAGCAGCGGCCAATAACATTGCAACTCCGCCCGCTCCCAGGCAGAACGCTCCTCAATATGGCTGCAGCTTTTGCAGCGGAACTACCTTGGATTTTGTTTCAGAAATGTATTTTAGAAGCAATAAAGAAGAACGAATATAAAAACCAGAGGTGAGCGCGAAAGTTAATATATATATGTGTGCTGTATGTTGTCGAAATCTATGGACGTAAGTGTGATTTGGAAGGGCGCCGCTGGAAGCATCTGCCTTTGACATGTAGGAAGGCAAGTAGACGCCTGTATGAGCTGCGTGCAAACAGTTAACGCTAATACAGTAACACGACCTTGTATATTCTTTAGCAAAAGTTGAACACTTGTCCATTATTCGTTGTAAAAAAATAAACTATGTGCGAAGGAATAGCTCTGGGCAACTCTGGTAACGTCGATGGTGGAGAATTTACACTGATGATACTGTAAGCTACAGTCTGATTTACTAGTAGCTGTAGCTTACCTTTTGGATTCTTTGTGGAAAAAAGTTAGAATTATAAACTTGGACAAAAATAAATTATTAAACCATTAAATCTCTCTTATGCAGGAGAATTTTACAATAATCACAAATCCACTGCTCTGTGTAACTTTATCTGAGATTAGCTATTGTGATTTACCAAACAAAATCCCCAAATAAATATCCATCAACATTAGGATTTGGGACGGTATTTGTGAACATTGTACACATAGTTTGACGGATTTAATACCTTTTTACTTCTTATTATGGGAATTAAAATATTCTGTTAGTGCCAATCAATGAATGAGGAACACGTGATTTTATAATTGTAGGATATTGCCTCAATTAACAACAGTAATGTACTACATTTTAGTTTTCTGTAATCAGCATATCACTCAAAAGTGCCATTGTTTGTTGATCAAGCCCAGTGCAATCCAGTGAGAGTTATAAAGCTTGTCTGACAGGGATTAACAGGCTAAATCTATCCAGTCTGTAGTATTCTGGTCTGGATTTAGAACGGTCTCCCACAGGTTAGGTGAGCTAGGTGTAAACAAGAGTATTAGAATATATTTTTGTCTCTTAATGTTTCTGATAGATCCTCACTATGGTTCTGTTCTTGTGTCTGAGAGCTGTCACCCCTTTGCCAATAAAAACTGCTGAGTTGTGGTGTGTTTTGTGCCAGGTGGAAGCTGCTTATCTGGTCAAAGTGAGTGGGCCTGGTGTCAACAAAAAGTGGCCTGTGGACCTCTGAGATCCACACTCTGCAATGCAATACCTCAGACTATGGCCTATGTTGCATTTTAAAGCCACCCAAAAACAAGAGGTTTAAGGACAGCAGAACTAGGGTGGGCCATAGCAACCCATTATAAAGCCCAATAAATAGTTTATAAAGTCCATATTGTGATTGTGACAAAATTAATAAAGTTCTAAATGGCAGAAAAAAAAGAAGAAATTGTATCAAAACAAAAATAAATTTTATCTGTGGAGTTAAACTTAAGAGTCTAGTAAAAATTGACAGAAAAAAAAAGATTAAACTAGTGTTGCCAAAGAACTAGTGTTGCCAAAAAATTGGTATTTTGATATACATCTATTCTACAATTTCTGAGGTGGTTACAATACTACTAACGTGACAGCAGTGCCGCTTGCTTCCTCGTAAATAGCGTGGTTTTGAAAAGATGCTGTTTGCATGCCTAAGATTAGTTATGTTCTATTAGTTAAATATCTATATTCTGTATATATTCTTAAGATATTGAAATTGTGTTGAATACATTTTATTTAAAGGTATCAAAATTTCAAATTCAAGCATTGTGACAACACAACGATGAACAAGTGCAGTCTCAGCCTAACATTTATTTTTTTAGCAGTTCAGTGTGCCATGCTTTCACATGCATTCCCATTGTATAATAGGAGAATGAATGGTCCTAAATAAAGTTGACTGGACAGTCCCACTTCAGGCCCCTTTACGCTGGGACAATGGTACTAACATAAAACAGCATTGTAATCATGTTAATGCTTATTGCTTCTATATCCTAAACAGATCTCTTCATAAACGTCATGAAGAGCAACCATTAGTCCTCCCAGAGTGCCCGCTGGTTTCCACTGGAGCTGAGGTGTCTGTCCCGGGACAGGCTGGTGAGGAGGTGTGGTTGTTGTAGGTGTTGCCAGGCGGGGACTGAGGCTCTCTCTGCACCAGCTCTCTCCAGGCTCGGACTCGAGTGGCACTGACGGGGCTCTGTCAGCTGACTGAGGCTGCCTGAGGAACGGAGCATGTTGAGCGGCTGTGGTTGCCATGGAGACGCAGGATAAGAAGCAGGTGAGTTGGCGTTGCTAAGTTCAGTGGATGCTTGTGCTGCTTAAAAGGTCTCTGAGGAAGATCCTAGCATATGTCAGTGTTGTCCTTTCACACTTAAGTCAAAAAAGGAGTGCAGACATTGAGGGACACAGATAAGAGCCCAGACCTGGGGCTGTAGTTCATTCTCATTCAACTGAGCTTTAGTCAAATCATATGTGACCTCAACATTTTACTCAACCAATTGACCTGTACTTGCACTTAAAAGGTACATTTGCCCTAAATTAATTATTTTAGTTCTCATCAACTTAAGATTAATAATAGCAATTAAGGCACACGATACCTGGTCAATACCACTAAAATAAAAAAAAAACTCTGGTGCACTAGTCATTGTAATCATGTTTTATTTACGTGCGTTCTCGTTCTCTACCTGCGATTCTCCACCATACAGCTGTTAAATTAAACGTCAGTGCCAAGCCGCTCTCATGGAACCTCTTAAAAGGTCCTCTATGGCGTCATTTAGCTCTCTTTATTATGAGAGTGCACTCACAATGTAAACGAGCACAGGGGTAAAACTAGAGAGCGCAAAAACAGAAACTGACAGCTCAGAAATGATCTTGTGGCGAGAAAAGCTGTTTTCACATTTGATTGGACACATTGGTGATATCTTTGGGGACATAATGAACTTATTTGTAATTTTCTTATTTATTTTTTATTTGATTAGGACAATATATGTTGGTGAACATAAATGTAAACTTGCCAGATTGCAGCCTTAGGCTTATTTCCATCTGTTTTCCCAACATTCATAGACCAGTGCTGTGTCACTGGAGGCAAGGAGGGTCAAGTGTCTTGCCCAAGGACACAACGATAGTCATCTGATTATAGTTTACTGTGGGAGTTAACATATTTATTATTATGTAGATATACTTCTGACTGATATTTTTTGTATTGGGCAGTTAAAATTATTAAGAATTTGACTGTTATTGTGTAAAATAATTGTCTAATTATGTTGGCTACTAACTAATCAAAACGATAGTTCTATATCACAGTTTATGAAATAAAAAGTAGACTTGGACCAAATTTTTTTGATTACATTAAGTAGTAACTGGGTCTATGTGATCAAGACATGATCACAAACTATCCTTCCTCCAACATCCGTAGCCCTTTCAACAATTTCGGGTGTTATTTTGGTCACTTAATCTTTTACTTATATACTGTTCTTAACAATTTTTATAGTTTAGCAGTTCTTTTATGTCCTATGCAACATTTTATACTGTTGTATCTTCTGTCTTGCTGTTTGTTATTTTATTCATTCATTACACATCACTTGCTGTATTTGCACAAGTATTTCTGCACGTGTTGAGTTGAGCAGCACTAATGAACTGTACTGTATGATTTTAAATAGATGAAGGCACTGTACTGTATGTATGTGATGCAGCTCTGTGTGGGTCTGAGGCTCTAGACAAAGTCCCCCTCTGTGACTAAGTTTATAGCATATACCAGTGTTATAGTCGAGTCACCAGTTTTTGAGTCCAAGTCACTTTTAAGTCCATAGTTCTCAAGTCTGAGTCAAATCACAAGTTCTTTTGTCTGAGAATAAACGAGTCATAAAAAAGCAGGTCCTGCTGAACTCATGAAAATGAGCCTGATGATGTCCCCGACTTGGACTCCAAGTCGGGGACTTGAGGACTCATGATTGTTTATGCTAACTGAAAAATGTTGTTTTAATTTGCAGTAAAAGCAGAAAAGGCAGAAAATTGGCCTGTCATAATGACAATAATGGTGAATAGGTATATACTGTCATTGGTTTACTCCAGTCTGTCTGCAGCGGCAGTCATGACATGGGCGGTGCCAGCACACTAGAGCCAGCCTTAAAGTGACAAGCCTAATGCTTTTGAGTCATGGTAGGAGCTCAACCAAACAGCTTGTTTAAGATAATTATTGTGTTTTACAATGCAAAACGAAAAATGGTAACCTAAATGCATCCACAAAAAAACTGTGACTTAAAGTTTACATGCACATCTGCCTCAAATCAGAAATAGTTCCAGATAGCACTCCTGCAAGTATTCTAAAAAGTACATAACTTTGGTGACTTGACTTGCAGAGTAACTTAAGATGACTTTCATTTTGTTTGTGACTCTTTGATTCTGACTTGTATCTGACTCAGTGTGACTTGGCCTCAGACACAAACACTGCGGTGAAACTAAGTGACTTGGACTTTAAAACTGGTGATTCGACCACAAACGTACCTGTGAGTTCGACTGTGTTTCCCGCAGCCTCTTTTCTCTCCAGTTACCCCTTGTTCTGTGAGCTGTGCTGGTGTTTTGTTGGCCACACAACCCTGCATTACCAGTTCTCTTTCTGTCTGTAGTGTAAATACTGTAACTCTCGCTGGGAGAATAAAGAGATGCTCTCTCTTATGTAAACCGGTTGTTTCCTGCTTCTAGGTGTGGCTCTAGTGAATGTGCTTGATTATTGGTGAGAATCTAAGATCAGAGTAGAGCAGTTATGTTCCAAAGAGCAGTTGTGATGTTAAGTTGAGAGCTTTTTGTTGATGAACAGACTATTAATAATTCACAGGCTTAGCTTGATACATGTGGAGCGTGGGAAAAGGTTACTTCCTCACTGACTGGACCTAACTCCAGAGAGTACATTTACAAAACAGCTTCTTTGACGTTTCAATAAAAAGCCTGTTTTTTAAGTTTTAAGTTTACAGTTTGTTGTAACTGCATTAATGGTTAACTAAACTAAATTAATGGTAACTGGGGAGTGTCTTCACTTCCATTTGACAAGCAATTTGTTTTTTATTTGACTGATGACTGATTCTTTATGCTTCTATAATAATTCTTTAATATATATATTAAAGCTTTAAAAAAGAAGCTTCCCAGTAAATTCTGTGCTGTAGTTTGAACTATAGTCATAATAAATAATAATGATAATATTGATTTAATCTATTTAAACTTTTAAATGCTTTTTTAATTGACAAGGCGTTAGTTCCATCGGAGGAACGCTCTAATCCTGCTTGTCGCATTGTGTTTGCTGTTCCAGGCTGAGGATGCTGTTGCTCTGGGCCTGTCCACGGGGCAGGCTCTGGGGAAGCTGAGAGACCAGCTCACAGGCCTGCTGGAGCAGCACCAGAGAACCACACAGCGACGCACATCTACACAGGTAAATACTACACTTTTATTTCTACATGTTTTTTTTACTTGACTTTAGCTGTCATCTTTATGTCTTCATCCTTAAAGGCACCAACACTGCGAAGGCCTTTTTACATTGCCAGATAATAAGCTTTACGACCACTAAGTCAAGAAAAGCTAAAATGACATTTTAGATCTTCTAGTTAGAAGCTTTTCAATTCCAATCAGATTATGGCTATAATAATTCCCCTCAGGGAATCAAAACCATTTTAGATTGTCAATGTAAATATTTACAGTCTCAAAACTCAGATACTGACCATTTACAAACTTTACTGATTAACAATGGCACATTGAAATTTCATGTATTTCGGTTTTCTCTGGACATCCAACCTTTACAGTTGCGGTCAGAACACCTTCCATTGTCCAGGGTGAACCCCGCCTCAGGCCCAAAGCTGCTGGGATAGGCTCTAGTCACCCATAACAAATAAATAAATAAATAAATAATAATAAATCTTGTAAATTTCTTGATCACGGGATAGCACTTTCTCCTGGTGATGGTGTTTTCTTATTCAATCAACCAGACCTTTGGGAGTTTTTCTGGTAATAAGATGATCTTCTTTAATGCTTCTCAATGAATCAGGTGCAATGGATGGACAGCTTCCTTTACCATGGCAACCGTCACTCCTGTCTCCATTGGCCCGGGGTCGCCCTCACTCTGCTGGTCATACTGGGATTTTTCTGTTGCCATGGCAGCCAACCAAAGGGCAGGTGGGTGCTCTTCTTTAGCTTTAGTGAACATTATATTGTATGGTAATATCTGAAGCTGCATTTGATACCAAATATATCTACATCACTACAAATGCAGCCTAAGCCTCTTCATCTGACTGGGAGGCCACAGGGGCAGGCTGCACACAGTGGTTTACAAACTGCTGTTTCCCAAGAGACTTTTACTATGTTGTTTACATGACACTAGATAAGGCCTCATTATTCCCTTACTTTGAATAAAACCAGACTTTGGCAGTAATAAGAAATTCTCTTTGAGTCAAGCCAACATACATATATAATGGATTCCATGCTCCACTGGTGGAATCTCTTCTGTGAAAATAAAGTATAGAATGTGTAGAGCAAATGGTAAAAAACAGTAACTGTTCTAGTAAACTGTTCTGAGTAATAGTAGCGTTACTTCTTCACAAATCTACTTAAGTAAAAATAAAACGTATGGTGTAGTAAAACTACTTAAGTAAATGTAACTGAGTAAATGTAACTCGTTACTACCCACCTCGGTATATTAGTATTATTATGTTCTTTCATTGTGTTGATAATGCATAATATTTCTTATTCATACATTCAGCTCTGGCATATACTAACAACACAAACTTCAGTGAGTAAAATAAAGTTTTATACTCTTACCCAAAGAGAAAACACTTGTCCACATCCTTCAGACACGTCTGTGGCAGGGCCTCGTGCTGCAGAACCTGATGATGACCTCTTTGTCAGATCTTCATCCAGAGGAACATGCTGGCATCTGCAGAGGGCCCACTCATGCTCGCTGCTGACGCGGTGCAGTACACCTCACCACCAGACCCTGACGTATATTAAATTTAGTCTGCTTTAGTGCTACTGTATGTCGTACTTCGGATCACAACTGAGGGACAAGCAAATATGATTTTTGTAACTATAAACTGACCAGTAAATATAACGAGACAACCAATGCCAGAAATGTGACAGAGTTAGCATTAGATAAGATGGGTAACTAGGTTAGGTTATATAGGTAACTTTGAGTCATTCCTCTTAATGTGCTTTTAAAATGGGGACAACTGAAAGCAAAACACCACAATATATTATACACTGTGTGCACAATAATTAGGCATGTTGTATTTTTGAGGATTAATTTGTTATTGTACTACAGTGCTCTTGGTCAATCTAAAATGTTAACAAACCCTCAAACCTGAACATTTAAGTAGTAAAAGTGAAGTTTTGGCTTTCTTAAGAGAATATATACAGGTACACCATTATTAGGTAATTATTAGAGTGCAGAATTATGATGTTTTTCATCTTTAAGGCCTTTACTGGCCAGCCACAGTGGATCTTTGATGCATGTGATGAGTGTTGTATTGCATAAAAATCAAAGTCTTCTTGAAAGATGCAGACTTTTTCCTGAACCACTGCGTGAAGAAAGTGTCTTCTAAAAATTGCCAGTAGGTCTGAGAGTTAATTTTGAGTCCATTTTTAACCCAATAAGGTCCAACTAGCTCATCTTTAATAATATCTGCCCATACCAGTACCCCACCTCCACCTTGCTGGCGTCTGAGTCGAAGTGGAGCTCTGTGTCTGTTACTGATCCAACACCGGGCCCATCCATCTGGTCCGTCAAGAGACCTCATCACGCGTCACTCTCATCTCATCAGTCAACAAAACCTTGATCTGTCTTCAGATATTTCTTGGCCCATTCTTGACGTTTCAACGTGTCTTGTTCAGAGGTGGTCAGGTTTAGCCTTTCTTACCTTGGCCATGTCTCTGAACTGAACACCTCATACTTCTTGACACTCCAGGTTGGTTGCAGTTGTGGAATATGGCAGCACTGGAGGATAATGGGTTCCTGGTAGCTTTACGCTTGATTCTTTGCAAATATTTGGCGGTTAATTTGAGTCTTTTCTTCTCGACACGTCTCTTGCGACCCTGTTGAATATTTGCTACAAAACGTTTGATGGTTCTGTGATCACGCACCAATATCTTAGATATTTCAAGAGTTCTGCATCTTTGTGTCCCCCACAATTTTTGACTTTTCAGAGTCAGTTATATCTCTTTTTTGGCCAAGAAGCATCTGCCTAATAATTATGCACACCTTGATATAGGGTGTTGCTCTCCTTAGGCCACACCCTCCCTCGTTACACAAATACACATCACCTGATATGCATTAAAATCACATAAGGATTCAAGTTTATACAGCTTGGAGTGGAAATTATGGATAAAATGATGATATGGTCAAAATAATCACTTGCACATAATTGTGCACACAGTGTATATGGTCTGTAATGATGTCTTACTTTTTGAAATACAAAAAAGCAATCTCAAGGTCTGTTTTTATTTCCAAATTAAACAATAACTCTCTCCACTCTTCCTATTTTCACTCTTCCCTCGACGTCAGTCACACTCGAGTTTTCTTCTGCGGGCCTTGCTTGATAAAACATTGTTTTATTTTGTTTTTTTGAGGAGTCGGTGTTGATATCTGGGCTGTGTTAGAGACCAGTCGTTTTTTGTTGCTCGCAGAGTTCATCTCGAAACAAATGCTCACTAATGGCTCACAGTTTTGAACAGTTAGTGTCATTCATCTCATCTCATTATGGTCGGCTCATATGGCAAATAAAATGTCATTTGATCTTAAAAAATTACTTAAGTTACTTTTTTAATAAGTTTGGTAATGTTCCTTCCAGTAACTGTGTTTTCACTACTAGCACAAAAATCACCATCTGTTTATTAGCTTTTAATGCAAAGACTCGATGAATCAAACCAAATATTCAACAGATTACTCAATAACTAAAATAAGTGATAGCTGCAGCATTAGTTGCATTCTAAATTACAATCTACTGTAATATCCTTAAAAGATGGCAGCTGGTTTGAACTGTGCTCGGTCTTCTTTGTAAATTTGTCAAAAACAGACATGCCTAATTCAGTATGTGTCCACAGTTCAGGAATAGAGCTGGCCAACGCTGCGGCCCTCCTGCTGCTCCTGGTGCTTAACCTGCTGCTGGTGAGTCGTCAGGAGAGGCTCAAGAGGACTGAGATGGTCCGCCGTCTCCGAGCCATCATCACACAGGTCAACGGTGAGTCTAAAAGTATGTGTATGTATAAAAACTATTAACGGAGGAAAGGCGCTGTTCTTAATAATCGACTGCATTGAATTTGAGCACTTGATGTAAGTCATAATGTTCTGACAAACTTTAAGTGTTGCAAGTTTTGTTATTCCCCCTGCTGGAAGTTCAGCTAAATATGTGGATTAAAGACTATAAAGAAGTAGGGAGAGAGGCTCACAGCACCAATTGTCCATATGTGCTTCACCTTGATGTAAAAAAAGGAACCTGGCCACCCTGATATCAAGCGTGCAAAACAAGCCCAATAATAGTATAGAAAATTAGGAAGTGCCTGACCACCCCTGTCCATTGGCAGCTGTAAGATCTTCATCTTCAGCCTAGATTTCTTTCCATGCCGTATAAATTTGGACAAACATCTTTCAATATCAAAGAACGTGGATTAAATCATTTTAAAAGGTAACATTTGCATAGGATAATTTTGCTGACACTGCCCAGATATGTCAACATCCTGTTGTTGAATTATCCTGCAATAATTATTTCACAAACATAAAAATAAAAGTAAATTGTATTTGACAATAATTTTTGGTGTCCAGATGTAATGAGAGGGTATAAGCCAGTAAACCTTTGTTTTAATTTTTATTTATTTGTCTTTTTCACATCAGATGAAGTAGACCATAACCAAAAGCCTACACACAAAATCAATCTCACACTAAAGATTGGAGGATTTGAGTGATACACATTTAGCACCTACAGTACATTCTACTGTATAACTGTTCCAAAGAGACCGTACTTAGTGATTGTGATCTGTGCTTGCTGCAGACTATTTGTCAGGTTGTGTAGGTGATGTACGATGGACTACTTCCATGTACCCGGACCTGTACACTCCCTCTTCCCCGTCCTGGTCTCTTCACTGGACCTACAGAGACTCCCAGCTGGTCAACCTCCCTTGTAGTCTGCTGGTTGAGGGAGATATCATCGCCCTACGGCCAGGCCAGGAGACCTTTGCATCTCTCAGAGGCATCAAGGTCAGTCCACACCAGTAAGCACTTTGTCTGTCTCAATAATGCTTTACTAAGCAGTATTATTTTATTTATTTTATTTTATCAAAAGTTCAATAAATTCCCTCCAGTATAACCAGTAAACCAAATTACCAGTTAATTTCCTCCTTTGCTCAAATGGGAGGAATGGTTTTGTGTGTGGCCCTCAGCCAGTCACAGCTCAAAGAGGAAAGGAAAATACAGTAAAGATCATTCAAAGACCAGAAAAGATTTCAAAGAAGGCATCAGGACATAGTTCTGAAGATGAAGACATTTTTTTGGTTTTGGTTACTACGCGCTGTTGTAAGTGAAGGACAGAATGTATCTCAGTCTACCTTATCTATTTAAAGAAAGTTGTTCTTATTTTATGAAGATAGCTTCTTTTACTCCTCTCTCAAACCATCCGGCCTCCCTGGACAAGATTTGGACATTGCTGTCCTCAAAGGAAGGCTCTTTCTCTTTGAGATGGGGGTGGACTCCAGACTCATGTCTGTTTGGGTTCTACAGGGTGTAGAAACAAAAACCAAAACAGCTTCACTCTCAAAAGACATGAACCCCTGAAGGGAGCAGTTGTACTAATAGACCACAGGAGCATAACTGCTTCCCACCAGCACTCACACAGCCCATTCAACTCCTAACAACACTAGGGATGCAACAATACAGCCATTCCACGGTTCAATACGTACCTTGTTTTTTTGCTGACTGTTTTCTGTTTGGTTCAGTACACAAGAATTTATGGTGCCATTATTTAATTATTCATTTGATATTAATTCATGTGCAGGGATTTTAAATAAACAAAGCCTGTTGTATGTTCAAAACGGTCTTCATTTTACTAGTAAAGCATACACTCAAAAAAATGCTGGGTTGTTTCTGTAAACAAATTGTTGGGTTGATTGTGCTGGGTCAAAAAGTTGGGTTGTTTGGGGTACTGTAAACACATTATTGGGTTGCTCATGCTGGGTAAAATGATTTGTAACGGGGTCATTCATAAATAACCAGTTGGTTGGGTTATTTTGACCCAGCAACTGGTTTATTACTTGCGGAACTTTCTGGATTCTTCACTTCTGACTGGAGGAGGCACGCACTTGGAGCGGGCAGTGTTTTATGGTAAGTTAATATGAATGTTTACCTATATTTTTAATAAGTTGTGGTAACAGCAAGCTAATTTCACTGTTCAACATACAGTCTTTGATATGGAAGTGTGAGGGGTAACGTATTTATTCTGTGAAACATTAAATAGACACTGCTAGCCGGTTAGCATTTTTGACAAAATGCAGCATCCTTAAATCCTTAGTTGTCAACCAGCTAGCTTATATATGCAGCCTTTTTGAAATATGCTGTTTAAATTGTAAATTAATCGCGTAATTATTATTGTATTCATAGTGGACGTTGCGTATTTAAAAGTGAGGAAAGCGTTTGTATAGCCTACAAGCTAAGTTAGTCCCTCACAGGGCTAGCACGTAAATCGGCGGGAAAATAGCGAGTGAGTTGTGTGTGGAAAGTCTGCTGTATTTTAGAAATACTGGTCAGAAAAAGCAACTGAGGTAAGTTCCAGCACAGCCTGCGTGTGTCTTCTGTAAAGTCTCTTTCGGACTCTGAACCAGAATCGTTTTTGCCAAAAAAAAAAAAAAAAAAAAAGGTTTTTATATGAATGACATGCAATCTTTACAAACAGTGTCAGAGGAAAGGAGAAATAAATTGATTTCATGTCAGTTATAATGCAGCACTCTAAGTTATTGTGTGTAATCAACAGGTTGGGACCAACATGGTTGAATATTTAAACCATGAGATGACTGACTGATGATTCTGTGCCTCAGTGATGAGACAAGGGGGACATCACAGACCTTTGCCATTATTCCAGGCCACGCCATTGAGACTGGGTCTTTGTTGGAGGCAGTTGATCTTTGCTTTAAAGCTTTTTTTTGTTTTTGATGTTCAGTACACCAAGCAGTGTCTCCCCACCTGGGAGTTTCTCCAGCATGCTGTATATCAAATTGAAGGAAAAGAGTCCTCCTCTGTAAAGTTTTTGAGGACAACAGTGGTCTCAGGCCCACATGGTATGTAGATGATTTTAAAATGTATTTTGTTGCTGTTCTTAAATCAACACATCTTAATAAATTTAATTGTAATCGTATGAGAGTTCAAATTAGTTGTTTAATGACTTTTAATGCCTGAATATTTGGACAGATTTACATTTGTTATAAAGTCTGTGGTGAAGGGTGAATGTCAGAGGGTGTGTGGGTGGGGGTTGGGATGGGAGGGGGAGATAAAGAATGTATTTAATATTATATACAAACAAAGTATTAAAGAAATGTATTGTTTAAAGAAATAATTTGTTTTAAATAAAATGAGATTGAAATCACACATGGCCTCTCTGGTTTATTGTATTACAGAGACAATAATTATTTTACATTAAGTAATATAAAATATTTTTGTAACTAATGTATAAAGGCAGGGAGACAGGAAATAATAAATTTATTATTAAATAATAACTATTTATTTGACTAAACTATTTGTTTGACTTAACCCAGCAAGAGGGTTAATTTTACCCACTGGTTGGGTCAAATGAATGACCCAGCAATATGGGTTAAACGGTAAAACCCAGCACTTGGGTCAAACCAACCCAGCGTGTGTTCTGTCCAATAGTGACCCAGCAGCGTGGTTAAGGTTGGGTTATTTTTTAACCCAGCAGTATTTAGAGTGTATAACACAAAAAGTGCTTATAGAGGATCGAGCAAATGTGCATTTAACATTAATTAATTACCATTAAACATCAATTGAATGCTGTGTGCAGTAGTACTTAAATACAATTTAATACAATATTCAACTATTCCTGTGTATTCAGGTTCTTCTGTGAAAACCTAAGCTTATCAATATTCTCTGCATGAAGGTGAATGTGGGTTGCACTTAAAATATCTCCTGCAGTAGGGGTGTAATGTTTATTTATATTATCATATACAGTATATAATAACTATTTTGTACTTGTCTAATTAATAAACAAACATTTACATGAGGACCTGATATAATTCACAAAGCACCAGACTTGATACGGACTCACCTTTGTTCAAACCTCAATGTCTCTGCTGATGTACTCGTTATTAAGTCAGACTTGTTATGAAGTAATTACTGTCTTAGACAGAGATGGTTTAGAGCAATAAATTCAATGCACTTAAATTTATTGCATTTATTGAATTTATTCACTTTCACCGCGGAGCCTCGTAACGCAGAGTAGGCTTGAATAGGACATGTTCATTTCGAGCCCAAGATGCCACTAAGCTGCTGGATATTAGTGGGTCTTCACTAGTCTTGGCGAGGGGCCGGTTAAACTGTAAAGGGCTGGGGAAACACTGGAGTTCATATGATTTATCTTCATCAGCTCAAAGAGAGTTGTGATTGGTTGTTCCCTCACAGAGGCTTTCCCCAATCCCAAATGAATTAAAGTCACAGGCACAGTCACAGTCAACTGAAGAGAAATACGCTGCAAAAAAAGACAGGGACTATTAATTTTACACAATAACAAACAAACCAAAATTTGAACCGTGAAGGGTGTACCAAACGGTTTAATACTGTTTACAATACTGAGAATTGTTGCATCTCTAAACGACACTAAAACCAGTTTCCAGACAGAAGCTGTAATGAAATTTGAATGAACTTGGCACTAATAAAGTCCCTTGGATGAGGGAAGGAACATCTTCACCTTTTAACATATGTCTAGAAGCCTTCTTTGAAACCTTTTCTTGAATATGTCCTGGATAACTGAGAACCTCCACATTCAAAGCCCAGAGTAAACTTTGATTTGATATTTTCCCCAAAAACCTCAGAGTGTTGCAGCCCAATGTAAAATCCACCTAAAGTCTTTTCCCTTTTATACTTAACCTGCCTGATATTTTTTTCCACATTTACAAATGATTTGACTGACAACTGTAATGTGTTCTTTTTAGGATGATGAGCACATTGTGTTGGAGCCTGGAGATGTATTCCCTCCATTCTCCCCTCCTCCCTCTCCCCAGGCCACTGACAAGAGAGGGCCCCAGAGTCCACAGCAACACCGGCTGTTCCGTGTGGTCCGGACCCCAGCGCTGGATATTGTCAGGTAGAGTTTATGCTGTGAAGTTCAAACTTATTTCCCCAATATGATGTTGACTCAAGTCAAAGTCAAATTTAATTGATAACTAAATGCAGTATACTGTACTGTGTATTGCATAAGTAAATTCTTTGAAGATTCTCAGTCAAGATTAGTGCGGCAGTATAGCTCAGTGGGTAGAGCGGCCATCCATCGACCGGCGGGTGGGCGGATCGAATCCCGCTCGAAACATCCCAAAACATCATAACATCCCGCTCTCCCCCGCATACTGTCGTTGTGTCCTTGGGCAAGACACTTAACCTACATTGCCTCCAGTGAAGTTCTGTAACACTAGTAATAGTTTAATGTATGTAAAGCGCTTTGAGTGCCTACTACAGTAGGTGGAAAAGTGCTATATAAAAATAAAGATTTTTATTATTATTATTATTATTATTATTATAGTGCAGGTATATGTGGAAAACGTTTGATTGATTGGTAAAACTAGTCAAGTACTAAGACTACATTTACAAATTCTCATTGATAAAGCCAGTATGTAGGAGCCTATAGTTGATGCTTACAAAGGAATAAAAATATATTGTATGTCTTTAACAGAAACAGTCTGGAGTTGGCACTTTCTCGTCCAATCACAGTGCTGGATAATGAACGGTTCACTGTGCAGTCAGTCATCAGCAAGTTGGTCTGTCCTGTTGTACTGGTGAGCAGCCACTGGGTTTTACAGTCACTTGTTCCTTCAGAAAGCTAGAAATGTTTTATTTCTAACTCTTGCTCTCTCTCTTCAGGCAGCATTTCTAATCGTAAATTCTATTCGCTATTTTTGTGATGCACCCAGCCTTACACCTCCCTGCTACAACTTTTTTCAGCTTCAGGTAAAGGTTAAGACATCGTTAAGACAAACTAAAGAGAGTCTGTTTTGATTACTGACTGGCCAGCCTCATCTTTCCCATCTTACGGCAACATTACTACACTCAACTCTTTTCTAAGGCTTCAAATGTTATTTATTATTTAAAATAGGTGTGCAAAACAAATTTCTGACTCCAGAAGGTAGTTTTCATCCCACTCCCAAAACCTTGGGAATTCCTCTGGTTTAATATTACTATGTTAGAAAATGTTGTTTTAGATCCCAATAAGTAATTGTTAGCAGTAAACAGTGGCTAGTCTACCTGAGGCGCCAGTATGTGTAGAGTATCAAGTACTCTTGATTTGTGAAAGTACAAACACGGTAACATTCATACTCCAAATATTATTACCTCAAGACAATTGGACCAAAAACAACATTCTGTATTAATTTCTGAATTAAAAATGTATCTATTGAGCTATAAACCTCTTAAATCTCTTAAATTGACTCCATAGTTGATCTCACCTTGTACTTTCACTACATAACCATCACAGCAATATTTGATTAAAATTGTCATTTCCCACTGTGTTTGCAGATGATGGGGGTCCTGCCTATCTTGCCCCTGCTCTTCCCTGTTATGTGGGTGCTGGTAAATGCTTTTGGGGAGGCCCAGGTCCTGTCCGAGTTCAGCCGTGCATCACCAGCTGGCTTGGTTAGAAACACATATACTTCAGTAACTTCATTGAGATGCCCCTTTCACACATGGGTTCCCTGTCATTACCCTTGACACAGCAAAACTAAAGTCAAAAGTTTGACCAAGCTGGACATAAATTCATGTGGTGGTAACAATCACAGCATAACCATCCCAGCATTTTCACAAGAACCCTACTGTGCCTTAATCTTTCTTTTTACACCTGACCACTTTCAGGAAAAATTCAGGAACCTTTGTGGGAAAGGCTGCATGTGTGAAAGGGGCTTTAGTTGTACTAATTCTTGTCTGTCGTAGTGTATTGTCACTCATTTGAAAACATGCAAGGGTTAGACTGATGAAATGGAATATCACACAAGCCTAACTTTGAGGATATTTACAAATCCATATCATTCTAATCATTTCAGAAGTTCTGTTATTATCAGTCTAACCCTTGGAGAAACAAACACACAGAGGAGATGTTCTATCTACCTCCTTGGTGCTTTAACGGCCTGTGTTTTTGCCCCAGCTTGCTAAGTTCTCTGAGGACACTCTAAGCAGCTACATCGAAGTGGTTTCCTCCCAGGTATAACTCACACTGTGTCACCTCTGCTGTGCGTCCCCCCCGCCCCCACCTGCCTTCCTTTGTCGCTGCCCTCTGCCACCCCCCTGTGGACCCCAGCACACGGCTCTTGCTAAATCCTCATGGACATCCTTTGATTTAGATAAGATGCTGATTCTCATGTTTGCTTTGCTTTCAGGGTTCCCACAAGCCCTAGAAAACCTTCTTTATAGTTGACCTGTTATGGGAAGGTCATGGAAAACTTAATATAGTAATATAGGGTTAATATAGTGTTTATAGTGATGACATTTGGGATTTTAATGAATTTTTGGTGACATTTAAGAAACTAAAAATGTATTTAACATCACAGAATAATTAAGCTGTAGATATGTATTAATTATCTAAAGGCCCACCACCTCTCCCTAACTTAAGTGGTGACCACTTCTTTTTTTTAGTGTGTACATGCTTAGATAGATGTTATAAATAAAATTTGTCATTTATCCTTGTGGGGAAATTGAAGTTTACAAATGCAACACCATCCACAGCAACACCCCCTTCCCACCCCCCCACTCTCTCTCTGTTTCATGCTGTAAACAATATAGAACATATTAGCCATAGGGCTACATTAGCTTTGTCACTTGAGGTCGCTAAATGCTGCCAACCTATTTTCCTCATTGAGGAAGAGAGGTCACATTTCCTCTGCTCTCATGGCTTGTCCTTAGTAGATGTCTGTAAACTCATGAGAACTGCTGGAGGTCAGCAGATGGTTTATTCTGCCCAGACTGTTGTGTCTGTTCATTTTCAAATGCCGTGCAAACTGAATAAAGTGTTTGGATCTCAACATTGCAAAGAAAAAGTCAACATGTTTAGGTATTAAAAAGAAGGTCAAAGTGTGCTGTTATTGTTAAGGCAGTGCAACAAAATCAAATGTTCTTAAAGAATTGATTAAATAATAGATAAGATGATAAAAGTCTGACTGTTAACGCTGTTGTCTTAACAAGTAGATAATCATTGTTTAGTCACAGAAAACAGTGGGAACCCTGCTTTTGCCTTGCTTTTCTGTTAACTTCATGTTGCATGGCTTGTACGCTTTCCTTTACTCTTTGGTTCTGGTTCCTCTGTGGCAATCAGCACATCTTAATGCACGAGCTTTAGATGTAAGTGAATGCCATGTTTGACGTGTCCTTCTCACTACACAATTATCCTATGTCTCTTTACTTGACCTTCATGATTACTTCTAGTCATTTCACCATCAGATTATAGTCAAACACTAAAACAAATCAGCCAAAGACCAGACTCATCTGTGTTTCTGACCGCACCAGTGTGTCTTTGTCCTATCTCGGGTCACTCAATAGCATTCCTAAATATTTGTTGTTGGGACCGTCTTCCTCTGCTTTCTTTGCTGTACTGCATGACTAGAAATTACTCTAATATTTTGCTTTATTATAATAATAATAATAATAATAATAATTAATTATAATACTTTTTTCTTGTGTTGTTACCTATTCATTTGTTATTACTCCGACCATGCTGAAAAGTATTCACACTTTTTGTAAGTTAAAATGCTAACCCAAATTAGAAACTGTCCAGGCCAGTTAGAACAGACACTTGTGAAGCACCTGAGTCGGTTTTCTTCCTGTTGATCCACAATTAGTTTTTTGTTTTTTCATCCAGAATAAAGGGTTCCCACACTTCTTTAAAGTACCTGAATTTAAGACACAACAACTGGAAAGTACTTGAAAACAAATAGTTCCTTAAAAGTGCTATTTAAATAAAATCTTAAATTTGGTTTAGTAGAATGTTGCTATTTCTAAGACTAAGGGATTTACAGTACAAAGAGATTTACAAAATAATTTTAACTTAAGTTTTTTTTATTAATGAGTAACAACTCAATTGAGCGAATGCGCACAATTTTAATGTTAACAGGCTTTAATGTAATACAACCAGTTTTTATTAATTTAAAATTGACAAATTCTTTCTAAATTATTTCTAAATCATTTATAAGAATTACAGCAATATTATCAATATCAATATTTAAGAAATTGTATTTGAATATTACCAGTTTGAACCCAAGTAAAGGAGCATTACAGAAGATCAGGGCTGGATCTCATTTTTTAAAATGTGCACTCTTGATTCCTCCACTCCCCTCCTCTCTTTGCGTCTTAGTCCCGCCCACAGAGGAGCCACAGAGAGAGGAGAGAAAAGAAGAAGGAAGAGAGATGAGTTTAACCTGTCTGCTCAGGAGCGTCACCTGCAGCAATGTCCATTTTTGATAACTGTAATTTGATAATATTTGATAATCTGCAGCAAGATCTCAAATTAACTTAAAAATTTTAATTTAGTGTGATCTAAATGTTTGCAAATAATACATTTTAAATAACCTAACATTGATATGATGTTCTTTCTCTTTATATACATATAAAAAGAAATATATACAGTTTTTTTTTAGATTTTATATATAAATTTTTTATCATAAATTAAATCAAAATGACAACAGAAACTACCCAAATGACCCTGATCAAAAGTTTACATACCCTGATAACATGCACACAAGTTGACACAAACGGGCTGCTGATCTGTTTGCTTGTAATCAGTGTGTGTATAAAAGGTCAGTGAGTTCTGGACTTCTGACAGACTCTTGCATCTTTAATCCAATGCTGCACTGGACATTTCTGTATTCTGAGTCATGGGAAAAGCAATAGAATTGTTAAAGGATCTGTGGGAAAGGGTAATTGAACTGTATAAAACAGGAAAGGGATATATAAAGATATTCAAGGAATTGAAAATGCAAATCTGCAGTGTTCAAAATGAGGGATTCTGGTGAAACCAAACCAAGGTCAAGCAGACCACAACTTCCAGGAAAATTGTTTGGGATGCAAAGAAAAATCCACTAATAACTTCAGCTACTATACAGGACTATCAAAAAAGGGGTTTGGTTGTTTCAAGATGCACAATAAGGAGGTACTTGAAGAAAAATGGGCTGCATGGTCAAGTCGCCAGAAGAAAGCCATGACTATGTACTGTAAATGCCACACAGCATCCCGCTTACAATACATCAAACAGCACAAAGATGAGCCTCAAAAATTTCTGGAACAAATTCATTTGGAGTGATGAGACCAAAATTTAACATTTTGGCCACAACCATAAACATTACATTTGGAGAAGAGCCAACAAGGCCTATAATGAAAGGTACACCATTCCTACTGTGAAACATGGAGGTGGATAGCTGATGTTTTTGGAATGTGTGAGCTACAAAGGTATATGAAACTTGGTCAAAATTGACCTCCAATACTGGATGAAAAGTTGCACTCTTCAGCCTGGAAGCTGTGCATGGGACGTACTTGGACACTCCAACATGACAACAAGCCAAAACACAAGCCAAGTACGACCGATCATTGGCTACAGCAGCATAAAGTGAAAGTTCTGAACTGGTCATTCCAGTCTCCTGACCTCAATATCATTGAGCCACTCTGGGGAGATCTCAAATGTGTGGTTCACGCAAGACAGCCCAAGAATTTACAGGAAGAATATGCAGCTTTATCTTAGAAAATGTCTGTGAAGGTTCTCAGTTATCCAGGACATCTTGGAAAAAAGGTTTAAGTGAAAGCATCTAGACTCAGTTTTCAATGTGAAGACGTTTTGTCTCTAATTCCAAGAGACTTCATCAGTTCTGAAGCATTTAAGAAAATGAAAAAACTCATCCACAACTTCCACAAAAGACTTCGAGCCGTCATTGATGTTAAAGGTGGCAACACACAGTATTAAGAAACCTTTGATCAGGGTCATTTGAGTAGTTTTTGTTGTCATTAAGATTCAAAAAGAGTAAAAAAAAACAATTGTTGGACAATAAATGGCTTCACCCAACCACTGTCTATGAGTGAGAAATATTTTTTTTGTAATATCATTCAAACTCTCTGAAAAATGGCCAAAAAAATCACAAAGTCTAGGGTATGTAAACTTATGAGCACAACCGAATATATTTTCTCCTATGTAAATATAAAGAAATGTATACACTCACCTAAAGGATTATTAGGAACACCATACTACCATACTAATACTGTGTTTGACCCCTATCAGCTTCAGAACTACCTTAATTCTACGTGGAATTGATTACACAATTACAATGCAACAGAAATTAAGTAGATTTCACACCATCAACAAGGTGCTGAAAGCATTCTTTAGAAGCCTCTTTTTCCTATTTGTAGTAGAGATGAGTGGTACTCGGTGGGGTCTTCTGCTGTTGAAGTCCATCCGCCTCAAGGTTGTGTGTGTTGTGGCTTCACAAATGCTTTGCTGCATACCTCGGTTGTAACGAGTGGTTATTTCAGTCAAAGTTGCTTTTCTATCAGCTTGAATCAGTCAGTCCATTCTCCTCTGACCTCTAGCATCAACAAGGCATTTTCGCCCACAGGACTGACAGATACTGGATGTTTTTCCCTTTTCACACCATTCTTTGTAAACCCTAGAAATGGTTGTGCGTGAAAATCCCAGCAACTGACCAGATTGAGAAATTCTCAGACCGGCCCGTCTGGCACCAACAACCAGTCCATGCTCAAAATTGCTTAAATCACCTTTCTTTCCCGTTCTGACATTCAGTTTGGAGTTCAGGAGCTTGTCTTGACCAGGACCACACCCCTAAAATGAACTGAAGCAACAGCCATGTGATTGGTTTATTAGATTCTTGCATTAATGAGAAATTGAACAGGTGTTTTTATATATATGTACACACTCACTCACCGAAAGGGTGTATTAGTATGGTGTTCCTAGTAATCCTTTTTGTCCTCATCCTTCGAGTTCGGGTCCTACAAGAGGCCTGGGAGGTTGAGGGTTCTACGCTTTGCTGTTCCTAGTACTGCACTTTTCTGGACTGAGATGTCTGGTGTTATTCCTGGGATCTGCTGTAGCCACTCTTCCAGTTTGCATTTAAGTGCTGAATTGTCTCAGGGGCCTCTTTGCACAGCCTACACCTTGGGTCTTGTCTGGTGTGGTAGATCTGGGCCTCTATTGCTCTGGTGCTCAGGGCTTGTTCCTGTGCAGCCATGATGAGTGCCTCTGTGCTGTCCTTCAGTCCGGCCCGTTCTAGCCATTGTTTAGGATTTCGTGATATCAGCCACTTCAGTTATGTTCCGGTGGTACATCCCATGTAGGGGTTTGTCCTCCCATGATGGCCCCTCCTCCAGCTCCTCTTCCTCTGTTCCCCATTGCCTGAGACATTCACTGAGCACGTCATCTGTTGGGGCCTTATCTGTGATGTACTTCATTCTGGATAGTGGCTCTCACACTCACTAGTCCACGGCCGCCTTTCTTACTTGGCATACAGTCTTAGGATGCTGGATTTGGGATGGAACCCTCCATGCATGTTGAGGAGCTTTCGTGTCTTAACGTCTGTGGTCTCTATCACTTCCTTCGGCCACCTTATTATTCCCGCAGGGTATCTGATCACTGGTAGGGCATAGCTGTTTATGCCCGTTTCTTGTTTTTTGTTTTTGAGCTGACTTCTTAGGACTTGTCTTACTCGAAGGTACAGTATTTGGCAGTTGCTAATTGCCATTTGCCTGTGGTATTCCAAGGTACTTGTAACCATCCTCAATGTCTGATATTGTTCCTTCTGGTAGTGAGACCCCTTCTGTGTGGACTACCTTCCCTCTCTTTGTCACCATTTGACTACACTTCTCAAGCCCGAATGACATCCCAATGTCAGAGCTGTAGATCCTGGTGGTGTGGATCAGTGAGTCGATGTCCCGCTCGCTCTTAGCGTATAGCTTGATGTCATCCATGTAGAGGAGGTGACTGATGGTGGCCCCATTCCTGAGTCGGTATCCATAGCCAGTCTTGTTGATTATTTGGCTGAGGGGGTTCAGACCTATGCAGAACAGCAGTGGGGACAGAGCATCTCCTTGGTATATGCCACATTTGATGGATACTTGTGCAAGTGGCTTGCCATTGGCCTCAAGGGTGGTTTTCCATAGCCTCATCGAGTTTGCAATGAAGTGTCTTAGAGTCCTGTTGATGTTGTACATCTCCAAGCATTCAGTGATCCATGTGTGTGGCATTGAGTCATATGCTTTCTTGTAATCAATCCAGGCAGTTCGCACAGGTTCTTGTGTGACTGTTCTGTCAATCAGGAGCAGTAGTGCGAAGGGTCTTGCCCAAAGAGGATCTATATATTTACTTGAATATAAGGTTCACAAACATCAGGATTTATTATAACATTCACAGATGAACCATTGTATTTGCCGGGGGCAGGGTTGTCTTCTCTGCTGTGAGTTGGACTTTCGCATAAGAAACTCCTCTCAGAAGCCTCCTCCTCCTCCCTTACTTGCTCCACGGAGCAGCGTTAAGAGCTTTGTATATTTAAACGAACAACCCACAATTTAAGGAATTGGCCTCGTTAACAAGAAATGTCGTAATAAGTTTATTAGAGCTGTCGTGTCTGATCTGACCTGTCAGCCTTCAGTGCTATAGAATGTAAGAAGTCATGAGCGCACAACCAGTTCAAATGCCACAGTCTTTATTGTTTACAACCACAATAACAAACGACCCGAGTAGACTTTCCCCAGCTCTACTAAAGATTGTACATCAGCTTTTATACATTTTCATATGACAACTTTTACAATTTACAACCTTTTCAATGGGCAAATGGACCCCCTCCTTCTAAATCCCCTCCTCTCTTTCCTTTTTTAACCTTTGTCCTAATTCCTTTGTGACCCTTTTTGGTACCAGGCTTCAATTATAAACCATGCAAATGTATAAACCATAAAACACTAAATGAGTATACAGAAATAAAATGCATAACATTAAAATATTACACCACAGAGCTCAATTTGATCAATTCTCAAATCGTGTTTGTAATTTTAGATGGGCATTTTTAAGTAAAAAATAGTGGAACTGTATTTATTATAATATAAATATATTATTACTAACAAGCCTAAATAGTGTTTATCTATATTACCCAGTCAAAGGTAATATTTGTTGCTTTATTCCAAATTTTAGCAATAATTGCTTGTTTTGTCAATTTGATGGTTAAAGTATTGAATATCTGTTTGTAGAATGTCCATATGTTTGTATATTTTGGGTTGATGCTCAAAATGTTCTCAATTGAATATTTAAAAAAAAAAAAATGTGGTACTGTCTAAACGTCCAATATTACTTAGATTTAACAATGCTATTTTCTCCTCAAATGAATTGTACATTATTCATTTATTTGTAATCCTAGCAAAGTAATATATCCACAAGATGAAATGGGGTAAAAAAAAATTGGTGAAAAGACCACAGGGTCACATGGTAAAATTTTAAAGAAACAGATCTAAAAATATATTTGATCTTGATTGATAAATTAAAATAAAAAAATCTGAAACTTACACGAACTAGACTGTTAAAAGAGTTTAAATTATTTCCCTTGAATTAGCAAACCTCAGTGTTTTATTTCTTTGTATTTTATTTTGTTTTTAATTGAACAGTTCTTTATTTTTATACTTTTATACAGAACTTATATTTTGTACTCTATTTGCTTAGTAAAAAAAATAATATTTTGGGACAGCACTAAATATGACTAACGGAGAATAACTTCAGATGCAATCAAGCAGGCGAGGCATAGAGGAAGCCTATTTAGGCCCTTTCCCAATATGCACAGTACACCTGTGGTCTTTCACGAAGGGTGTACCTGGTGAAACAAACAACAACCAAAGAAGAATCTGCCGGTGTTGAGTGCTCTGGAGGCCTGTCTCTTCCTTGTGTTCACAGGATTCCTTTTCAACTTTGCCGCTAGCGGTCATTAGTTTACTTATGGTTCTTAAATTTGAATTTATAAAAGAGTGGGAACCCTGAGAATAACGGATCACCATTTCAAAAGTTTGAAATGTTTGAAATGTGATCAAAATCAGAAAGCCCAAAGCTCAGCAGGTAACACACTCTCAATATTATGAGCATATTATAAGCATGCCTGAGTGCATAAACTTGACAAAGATTCCTCAAGTGCTCACAATCTAAGTAAATATGTAAAACCAACATATTTTATTTTATCAGTAATGATAACTTCTACATCAACGTACAACATAATAATCAGTACAAATGTATACATGTCAGTATAGCCCAAACAGAGACTGGGCCAGCACATGCCAGACTCTTCTATTTCTGTGGTATTAGGGCCTGGGTCAAAATGGATATAAAGTATTCTGATATAATAAAAAATAATGCAATTTGTTATATCATGTCCTGCTGAAGTTAAATCCTCACTAAACCAAATGTAAAAAAAATAAAATAAAAAATTTGAGATAGCTGTTCTTTTATTCTTGTCTGTTGTCTTTTCCCCAAAAGTTTACAGTCAAATGATCAATTGTACATTTTTGTATATGGTATAATTTGGTGTGTGTTTTGTGTGCTTGGCTGTGCAGGAGATGCTACGCTGTGTGAGGAGACACTTGGTTGGTGTGTTGAAGGGAGAATCCCAAACCCTTAGCTACACTTCTAGCCTTCTACACATTCTGGGCTCTGTCACTGTGAGTATTTACTGACAGACTTTTCATGTTGATGATAAAAGGCTTTGGTGTTTGTCATCTAATTCCCAATTTAGTGGTGTTCTGTTTGTTTTAGTGCCATTGTCTTATAATTAGATCAGTTATTGCAGTTTATTCTGTAAATAGATGGGACAATATTATTGTGTATCCCTTCACTGATTATGGTATCTAGCGCCGCTGCTAGCCATCTGTGTGCCCTAAGCAGAATTTCTATGTGATGCTCCCATCCAGATTGTATTTACATATATTTGTTTCTTTTCATGAGTTTTAAAAAGGATAATTAAAATAGAACATTTCACATTGACAGTTTTTTTTACTCTCTGTCCTTGTCATGCACCTCATGAGGTGAGCAGTTAAAGCAAGTTCATCCGACTCAAAGTTTTCAACAAATGGGTGTAGAAAAGGTTAAAGCAAAAGCATCTGGACTCAGTTATTAAGGTGAAGATGTCACCTTGAAAACTGAGTCCAGCTGTTTTTGCTTTAACTTTTTTCTGACCTGGATGACTGAGAACTTTTGCAGACAAAATGGGTGTACTTTCCTGTATTTTGGAGCATTTTAGATGATGTTAAAACAATACTTAATGGTCTACATTGTTAGCCTGGCCAACCACAACTAACTCTATTTCTGATCTATAAAAAGAAGTTAGTCTGGTACCCTGTTGCTTGCATTCGATTTCAAGGGCGGGGTTTACAAGAGGAATGTTAACCAATCAGCGAAACACCAGATCTAAATGTCTTTGTTTCAACATCCTTAAACAAATTAAAAACAGCAAACGACTGCTATGTTCCTTCACATGCTTCACTGAAGCTGAGGGAAAGGAGTGAGCGCATAAAAGCTGGACTTTAGCGCAAGCTGTGTCCCGTTCACGTAAAAAACCCAAACCAGGTCTTGTATTTGACACAATAGTGTGTTACAAGTCTCTATATTCGTAATCACAATCATGAGAGTGGGTCAATTAGCAGCTAATGAGTGGAGAAGCACGCAGACCAGAGAGTTACAAACCTGGACTGTATTTGGGTCTGACAGAACTGTGACAGAACCCCAGCTCACCCTCAGGACAGCGAACATTAAAGTTCAACAAATGGGTGAGTGATTGAAAACAGGCTTCTCCTAACAAGGTAATGCAGCACAAGAGGCTTTGTTGGTTTTATTCTAGTGTTGACAGTGTACAGATGATAAATAATAGTTTATCTCAGGTGAGCTGTGTGTCCTGAGACTCTGGCAGTGACAGGCTTCTTTAGGCTTGTCTAAGTGCACATATTGCCGAACAGCTAATTTACATAAATAACGAGCAACAGAAGTTACAATCTGACAAAGATGTTAAAGAGTTGAGTGTGTCATTAAAATACGCATTTTAATGTAGTTTTTAAACTGAATGTCATTGGTATTTGCCTCTCACTTATGGACAGTCATCAGAGCAGTGTGGGAAATATTAGTCACACATTCCCTTTGGGGGAATAAGACTTATCTATTTTAATATTTTAACCATGATTGTTGTTATCCCTAACTAAAGTAAAAAGATGCTGCATATTACAGAATTAAACAGTCTGAGCTCAAAAGCCTGGAAGGAGCCTGACAAAGAGAGAACTTCAGCATTTTTTCCCCCATGATTATGTTTCAGGGTATTGTCTAGTACGGTGTTGTGGTTCTCAAGCCAGGTTTCGAACCAAAAGTCAAAATTTAGTACTGTGACGGCACTAGCACAGACTAGACAGACATCTTGTGTGCAAGAGAATTAGTGTTGGAGGAATGTGGACGGCGGAGAAGGAGTACTGGTCAATTATGGCAGTAGAGGATTTGAGGATGGAGTCTCTGGTGATAATGAAGGTGAAGTAGTTAATGGAGAAGCTGTCGAAGCTGCAGCGGTGAAGGGAGAGGAGGCCGAACAGGCTGCTGAGTCAAACCTGTTGAAGAACCTGTTGAACTCATTGGCTCTTCCCTCATCTCCATCTATGGTTACAGAGTTCTTTCTCTTGTAATCTGTGATGTTAGAGTCTCCTTTCAACACCTGCAGCTGACCTCTCTGCCTTGTTTTTCTAGTCCTCAGCTTGTTTTAAGAGCTTTTTGAGCAGTTTGGATGTGTTTTGCCATAGCTTTAATCCGATCTTTTAAAGGCTTCCATTTTTTGGTTAAGGAGTGTCTTGTTCTCACTCGATCTCTAGGTTTTTTTTTGTTTGAGAAACAGGATTGTTTGAGTTGGAAGAACATTCTCTGTTTAGAAATGAACGTAGTTAGTAATTCAGAGTTCACTGCCAGGTCAATTCCTCAAGGATTTGCGTTTCTTAAAATGCATTATTTTCTTTGTCTAGGTGTTGTGCTGTGTGGACAAGCAGGGTGTCCTGTCATGGCCAAACCCCAGCCCAGAGACTGTGCTCTTCTTCAGTGGAAGGGTTGAACCTCCTCACAACAGTCAGGATGACCTCAGAGACGACCTGTCCGTCAACTCCTACTGTCGAATGGAGACGGATGATGACCGGGACGAGGTGTGTGCTAGCACTGTTATGAGCGCAGCCATTTATTTATAATTTATTTTTTTTAGAGTTTTTGAATTCCAAAAACTATTGTGCAGGCTCAGGAGGGAGAGGCACTCCTCTGTCAGCCTGAGTGCACCCAGGTGGAGGGTCCGGAACCCAGTGAGACATCCACTGAGACCCTCAGGCCTCAACGGAGTGGTCAGCCGACACACACTCGCACCAAACACCACTCTGGATCTAATGTCAGCTTCAGTCATGACACTGAAGGAGGAGAGGACGACCAGACGCAGGTGAGGAGTAATACATTTTTTTCATCAACATGTATTTTAGGAATAACAGCAGGTATTAATATACGTTATTTTACACGAGTCACTGATGTGTGTGTCATGTCTGAACAATGAACTAAAAAAATGCACCTTAAATAGAATGTAAAAGTAGGAGTTCAGAGAGAATCGGGTAAAGACTGTCTGTCAATCAGGCTTGCACTTTAATACAAGGGTCTTGTCACGCTCCTGTTTTACTGAAATAAATGAAGAGCAACAGCAGTGTATAGGAGTAAAACAGGACATAACCTGGATGGAGGACTAGATAATTAATTATAGGACAAACAGAACCTCACAGCGTTCAATCATTGATCTACTCCAGGAAGCGGTCTGGTGAGTAAAGCCAAGCGTGTCCTCGTTTGCATGGATGTACTTTTTTTGTACGTTTTTATAGATTTAAAAAATTTGACTCCCCCCCTCTCCACAGAACACACAAAGAGTTGGCCACAAAATCCAACTTATCGATTAAAAGATATATCTGCCTCTCATCATCTGCATTCGGGTGAATCTTTAGGGGTGTGTGACATGAAATTGTTAGAAATATAGGAGACTGTTTTCTTCTGGAGAGCTTTCTATATTGTTCATATTAAAGGATGAGTCCTCAATTCAGCCCCCCCAAGAAACCTTAAGTGGGATACTGAAATGGGACATTAGATCAGGAAAATCCAACACTGAGTTTTGGCCCGAGATATCACCTAGTATCCAAATGCCATGTCGAGCCTTTAATTGTGAGATGATTGATTTATTTATGAAGTATAGCACAAACGCCTAATAATATAACTTAAAGTTTGGGCAAGCCCATCCCACCTTTGTAATATTAACCATTTGAGGCAAGGTTTCTTTCCATTCCAAATGATTTTTTTAAGCTTTGAGTTGAATTTCTACCGGGTTGGTAAGGGGAACATACAGCTTAAAGGTTTATGGTGAGAGCACATTCACGAGGGCAGCGCTTCTCACCTCCCAAAATCATCCTCAACTTTCTTCAGTGGACAAATAATTATTTCTTGCTATTGTCTGGATACAGGCACTGACTTCTATACCTAAATATACCGATTTCTGCGCCACCTGTATGTGGGATTGCATGTTAATTTTCTTCAGATCTGTGTTCAGCAGTAATAGAATGGGATGCTATCATTCTGTAGTGTTCTGCATACAACAGACATCAGTCGGTTCTAAATAAGTCTCAAATAGGAGAGCCACATTGACATTTTTCTTTCTCAATAGAGTCCAAACATGAGGTATACTGTAGTATAGTGTGGTTAACGCTGCAGAGGTAGAGCTACCAAAATCATCAGGCCATCAGAGCCTGATTTTTCGGAAGAGCCTGATTTGGCCATCAGGCTCTTCCGAAGCCTGATGGCCAAAACTGAAAGACTTAGGAGGAGCTTCTTCCCCCAGGCCATCAGACTCCTGAACTCAGTCACTAACAACATCACGTAACTTCACTTCACTTCATTTCAGGATAAACATCCACACACTGACATTATACTGACATTGCACTGCACTTTCAGTTCTCGTTGTTACTGTGTAACAACCTGTTATAAACCTGTTTGCATGTTATTCTTCTCTGTACATTTCTTTTTTTTTTAAGTTTTTTAAATTTTAAGTTTTTTTGTAATTGTTAATTTACACTGTCCATGGAACGGACCTGTTTACATTTCACTGCTGATATGATATGATATGATAAGTATAACATCCTTGTATGGATGAATTCACTTTTTGAAAAACACAGACCCGTGTAAACCCCATTCACATAAGTGTTAAAATAATTATTGGGATAGATCACAAAAGAGACGACGGAGACCTTACATGGTAAATTTAGGAATGAAAGACCGGTTTAACAAATCAGACACATGCAACAATGGTACATTTTGATTTGATTAACATGTTTACAGTACATGAAGTTTTTATAGGTGTACATTATGCCTGCCTCTCACCTCGGACCTCATGTGTCAGTCATAGATGTGAATAAGTTTAAGTGTATATGTCACTAAGTGTACAGGACACAGCGTCCCTGAACAGTGATTAGATGAAATGCATGTTGTCTTGTTTAGATTAGCACAAATAGGAGTTACAGCTAAAGATATTAAGTCATAAGTGTATGTGGATAAGCATATGAACTGGAGCAGGAGTGAGAGCATATAATATATAATATACAATTACTATGACAATAAGGACATAAAGTCTTAGAACACACAATAATCTCCTTACTTGAATGCTATATATTATTGTCTTTGCATAGTAACAGCAGTTATGTGGCCTTAATAAGGCTCATTTGAGAATTTACAGTTTTGATGTATAAATCCAACATATATCAATGAGACAACGAGTAATTGTGTAAAATAATTATGATTTCAATAATTTCTAAGATAATTGTGATTATTATTTTTTCCATTATCAAGCAGCCCTTGTGAGAGTGAATGGTTGTCTGTCAGTGTCTGTTGCTAAGTGTAACTGAACACTAAAGGCCTGGACTTAAAGCTGCTGGGATAGGCTCCAGGCCTTGGGATTATGCATCAACCAATACCATATCTTGACAGTTACTGGTGCTGTTCCTTGTCTTCCAGGACTTTGTTCTGGGCTGCCCTGAGGCCGAAGCTGAAGACTTTGTGTGTGACTATCATCTGGAGATGCTGAGCCTTTCCCAGGACCAGCAGAACCCAACCAGTATCCAGTTCGACGACCTGTCCTGGCAGTGCCACCTGCCCTCGCTCAAACCACTGGGACTCAATATTATGCTCAACTTGTGCAACGCCAGCATTACCCAGCAGTTGTGCCGCTTCTCCGACCACCTCTCCAACCTGGCCCTTCAGGAGAGTCACGGCACTGTGCAGCCGGTTTCTGTGCCCTGGGGGCTCTGTGAACTCTCCCGCCTCATAGGTTAGCATATAAACAATAGAGTTATTGCATAACTCATTATATAGACAGAAAACTTATATAGAAGGTAAATAGCCGGTTGTTCGGCTAGTTGAAAGGTTAGGATCTAGATCTTTTTTAGATTAGTCTGTATATTGTTTGTGTGAAGTTTAACAATTTGATGGTTCAGAGCCTCTGCGTGTGTGTGGTGTCTTCAGGCTTTACTCCTGGAGCCCGGGAGCTGTTTAAACAGGAGAACCACCTGGCTCTGTATCAGCTGCCATCAGGAGAGAAAACCAAGGAGCTGACCTCCCGCCGCATGCATTACTTCACCAAACGCCAGCCTCCCATCTCCCACCTTATCTCCCTTTTTGTACGAGACTCCTCCTCCAGTAAGTTCTTTCCTGAGGACTGTAACTGCTTTTTTTGTTGTCACACAAGAGCAGTATGTAAAACAAAATGTGACATATTTGCAATGGTAAACATGGTCATTTTTATTATTGTAGCAACTAGGTAGATCAAAGATCATATTTTTTTTCTTTTTAAGATTTGTGTTTTTGTCTTTTTTCATGTTTTAATACACACAGCTCTGCTGTTTAAGTAGGACACCAGTATAAAGCAAGCCTCTCTCACGGAACCTCTTAAATGGTCCTCGAGTAAGGGCACTGCTATACGGCAATATATCGTTGTCCACCAGAGGGCAGGCTCCAAAATCGGAAATATAAGGAGAAACCGAATGGCGACTTTACAAGTGTAAAAATCATGTTTACAACCCTAGTACAAATGATGGCTCCGGTTCTAGAGCCATGTTTTTACAATGTGACAACTCTAGGGTGAACTTTTGATTAATATATCCGTTTATGCTATCTGAAAACTATTTTTTACTGTGGAGGAAAAGCCCGGATGTAACCGACATTTTATTGCCCTGTCATAGTGACAATATCGGTGAATAGGGGATCAATGATTGGATTATTTAATTTAAAATCTATGGTATACTCACACTTGAATTTACTTTAATGTAGAGTGGTCATTAGTGTATGAATTGAACACTAACAGGTACAGGATAACTGACTGTGAGAGACATCGTGGTTACCTGCTAATGTCATTTTATTGTGTTGCACATAGATAATGTTCAGATGCTGTCACATGGATCAGCTGATCTAATTCTGGAGGCCTGCACTGACTTCTGGGATGGCACTGACATATACCCCCTCTCAGGCTCAGACAGGTACAGTCAAAATCCACAATGATGTCACAGTGACATGTTTCTATCCAATGATGATTTTGTCTTGTTTGCAGAAAGAAGGTCCTGGACTTCTACCAACGTGCCTGTTTGTCTGGTTACTGCTCAGCCTTTGCCTACAAACCCATGCAAGTGTCACTGTCCAGTCAGCTCAATGGGAAATGTGTAGAGTTGGCCCCTGGACCCTGTCTGTTCTCTGGGCTAGAGCTGCCCTCCACCACCCCCCTTAAGCACAGTTCATGCAGAAACAGCTGGAGCTCTGACGGTACGAGCCCATCACAGTTTCATTAAAGGGTTTAATTAGCCAAAATTTAACAAAATAATAAAAAGTGCATTTAAGAAAAAAATATAAAAAACAAAACATTAAAGTTACATTTAAAGCACAATACAAGAAGACTACAAGGCTTTGCCCTAATAATAAACTAGATTTATTGCTTCTTGAAAATGTGGTAGAAAATCAAAGAGCAATAACCCAATTGTTTGTCTCTGACTGTCCCGTCCACAGAGGGCATCGGGGAGGGGGTGGAGAGAGAGGACTGTGTCCAGGCCCTGAGCGGACAGATCTTCATGGGCATGGTGTCGTCCCAGTTCCAGGCCCGGCTCGACACAGTCCGACTTATTGACTCTTTGGTTACCGCATGTATACGCTTTGTCTACTTTTCAATGGAGGATGAACTTCGTAGCAAGGTAACAGTGAATAGAAATGGAATTGTAAATACTAAAAAGTAAATAGAATAACATTCTGTAAATTATAGTTACTTGATGTAACTACAGTTCTACAAGTGTGTGCGTAGCCCATCTACAGGCTTCGCTAGTGGTTACTTCTCTGGTGCCAGCCAAAGCACTCAACGCGCCAATGATGCCAACTTCTTGGCACAACCTCAGGGGCTATAAAACCCCTTGCCCAACGCTTTCCCTTCTTCGAACCAGCTCAACAATAATTGATTGACAGTTAATGGCTTCACCCAACCACAAACTGAGTGTTTTTCTTTTTTTTTTTACGAAAAATTAGTCTGTCAATCCATTTTGATTTCCAGGAGGCGGGACAAATTGATTTCACCAATCGGAAAAATAACTGATCTAACATAAACAATGCTACCGTGAGACTAGGTTCACTTCTTTGAGTCACTGCATAAAAAGCCCTCTCCGTTTAACATAAGGATTATAATTGGTCGATGTTGTTGGGCTCAGATGGAAACAAGGCTCCAAGGGTGGGGTTCCAGACCCACTGGACCAGCATATCCCAAACTTTTGTTGTGGGGACTTGGGCTGTGCAATTAATCAAATTTTCTGTTTCAATTTTGTCTCTCAACGATCACAAAACTTATGTAATTGAGTCAAAAATGATTTAGTCAAATTCTGTTGTGAACCTTATTTTGGCATGAACAGATTATAAAACACAAGATTTGCAACACAATGGTGCCTGCACCGCATGGCTACACAAAATTTTGGAACTTTCCTTGTTAGGAAAGTCAGTGGATCTGGCTGGCCTTGACCTAAACTTTTTCTGTTGCTGAAAATGTGTATAGTTAAATCATAGTCTCAGGTGTGCCTAAAGTTTTTATAATTTGTGTGTTCAGGTTTTTGCAGAGAAGATGGGTTTAGAGACAGGCTGGAACTGTCATATCTCCCTAACTCCAAACGGAGATAGTCCCTGTGATGGAGCACCCTCTAGTCCCAGTCAAGACTCCCATCATGAGGACATCAACCAAGGTCCTACCTCTAACAGTGTTAATATACATCACATATGTCACTTATGGACTTCTAAATTAAGATCTAGAACTTAAAGTTACTTACCAGAGACATCTACTATTCATTGTTCATGTTGTTTTTCTAAAGATCCAGGTTAAAATATGATAGAGAACTGTTGAATAAAGTACTAATAATTGGTAATTATATTGTCTTCTACTTAATCATGAGCACATTTAAATTATTATGTTACTACAGGTTCTCATGATGAAGCTGAAGGTCCGCTGCTGCCTGAAGAAGAGGCTCACTCAGACATGGCCAGTTTTCAGCCCACAGACAGTGATGTGCCCAGTTTTCTGGAGGACTGCAATAGGGTACAACTGTGTTTATTGCTCAGCTTGCCAACTGTTTCTTTTATTCTATAACAGAAATGTGCAAAATGTTTGTTTGGTCTCATGTCTTCAATAACCCCCTTTTTAAACTCCTTACATAATCTTTTTCAGGCCAAACTACCTCGTGGCATCCACCAGGTTCGCCCGCACCTGAAAAATATAGATAATGTGCCTCTATTGGTGCCACTCTTCACTGACTGCACCCCAGAAAGTGAGCTCCCTAAATATTTTTTCTAACTAGCAGCACATACCATATAACTGTGTTTACGTTAGTCTTGGTGATAAACTCTTGTGTGTATTGTTCATTGCCAGTAAACTCACTTTCTGTGCCTTTCTGTTTAATTGACAGCCATGTGTGAGATGATGAAGATCATGCAGGAGAACAGGGAGGTGACATGTTGTCTGGGCAGCTCGGCCAATTTTCGCAACAGCCGCCTCTTTCTCCAGAGTGACATTAGGTACTGCATTTTTCATTAATTTACAGACTGTACTGTAATAGCCTTGTACTTAGAGCTTTACAATCAGAAAAAAAAATTAATTTTGAAAAAATATTTTATTTTTTATCATTTCCCTTCACTTTCTATACGCTGTTATTCTCCTAAGGCACTCACTAAAATAATTCAGTCCCCTTTCACTTCTTTTTTTTTTGTTTTGACTTTGACAAAATTAACAAAGTGCCCTCAGTATTTATGGGCTGAGTGACAGCAATTGATTAACTGATAAGCAGCAGCTGTACCTCTATGTTTTGTCAGTTTGTGGGTCTGGGGCATTTTGGCATCTGTTAAAACTAGTGTGAAGTCACTACATGATGCTCAGAGTGAGTAGGGCTCAGTTACAATTAGTATGGGCCTTTCCAAATTGACTCCCTACTCACTTCAACTTGGTTTGCGCGTACAGGCGATTCGCCATACTATGTGTCAATCAATAATTAATTTATATAGCGCCTTATAAAAACCACAGATTGACCGGCATTGAAGGTGCTGTACAACAGTAACAATAAATAAACATAATTACAAAGGTTTAAAAACAGAGCAGTGTCACAGAGCCACTAAGTGCAAAAAGCCATTCTAAATAAGTGGGTTTTAAGGCTGGTCAGTGATGGACCGTAGCTCAGTGGGCAAAGAGTTCAAGAGTTTAGGACCAACCACTGCAAAAGAACGATCGCCCCACTGTTTGCACCGGGGCACCTTCAGCAGATGTTGCCCAGCAGAACGTAGAGCTCTGCTGGGTTGGTGAGGGGTCAGAATCTCACACAGATAAGAAGTTGCAAGGCTCCTGAGTGCATTAGAAACAAACATTAAGATTTTAAAATAGATTCTGAACTTGACAAGGAGCCAGTGCATGGGTCATCTAAAATCAGTGAGTGCTGAGGGTGAGTGTCTTATTTGACACAACGGAGCAAGTTTGAGCCGCGTCAGACTCGTGCTCGCTGTGTGTAACACCAGCTTCCTGTCCTCATGAGAGACGCTTCAAACAAGTCAAGTTCCACAAGCGTTGTGGAAGTATACATTTCTAAAACCAGACTATTATGTAATATCTAACACTGTTATAAAATAGAGTAAATAGTTTTAAGAAAACATTTTTATGGCTGAAACGATTCATTGAATAAATCAAGTAATTTGTTTAGAAAAATGTTTCAATTATTTTTATGTTGCGTCAATGATTTGGGGGGCACGTCCATCAATACCTGTGGCAGCTAAAGCCACATCCACACATCCACTGTGATCTGCACTGTGAGCTGATTGTATCCGATTGCCCCTGGTTTTATAAACAAAATTCCCCCCAACTTTCACACCTGTACCTGATCCTCCAGGCACCCAAGTGTAAAGTCTGGAGTGCCCTTTTGTGTGAACATTTACAGTGCGTGTTCTTCAATGTAGTGGGGAGCTGATGACAAGAACGCTGTGCGTCTGGAGCAAGCCTTTCTCATAGAACCCCTTAAAAGGGCCTCGAGTACGGGCATCACCATACAGCAATATACCTCTGTCCACCAGAGGCCTCCAAAAGCAGAAATATAAGGAGAAATCCAATGGCGACTTTACAAGTTTAAAAATCATGTTTAAAGCCTGGTACAAAAGATGGGTGTAGTCTCTCGAGCTAAGTTCTTTTAATTAATCTGAAAACTATCGTTTTACAATCAGTGTCAGCAGTGAAGCCCCGGATGTAACCACCATATTATTGCTCTGTGGTAAGACCAATATCGGTGATGTGGTAGCAATAGGCAGACGACATTCATGTTTATTTACTATCTATGGTCTGGAGCTGAGCCCTTGTACTGTCTGCTGTTTGAACTTTAATTTAAACTGTTTGGTTAAAGTCACATCTTCCAATAACTGTTGTTTCAATATTAGCGCAAGAATTACCGTTTCTGTGAAGAACTCTGCTCATTGTTTGTTAGCTTTGTGTTAGTGCCGTCAAGCTAAGTGAGCGTCAACCCCGCTCTTTTCTACCCATCCATCTCAGGACAGTCACCGAACTATTGAGAGAACTAGTCTAATGTTAAATGCAAGAGTTTCAATTCACATGCACATCACTAAATGCACTAGACTTTAAAAGGCAGCTTTTGGGTTAACCTTATTTTATTTTTAATGCCATGCTTTAGGCTGAGCCTGAGATTTTTGTTTCTTTTAAGGCATTTAAAATGTATTTAAACATACAAATGTACATTTTAATAATAATGCTTTGTCATACATTACTAGACAGCATTTTATGTATTTTCTTATTTTTTTAATTACCCTTTAGTCTCAGATATTTTATTTCTTTACATTTATAATGCACATATACTGTGAATAGGAATTACCATCAATCAAGAATAACATGTTAATTTTATTTGAAACAGAAAACCTAATGTTTATATCTGTTAATTTGAAATGTGTTGCTGACTTAAAATACGCAGTTGCGCTATTTATCCGAATACTCAATTAATTGATTACTAAAATACACATTTTTGTTTTCTGACTAGACTAAGTTGTCAGCCCCACATGCTTTTAATTGTAAATGTGAAAACATCACATTGCACATTAAACATATAACGTGATCATTCTAACATATCTTTTAATTTGTTAAACATTGTCCAGCATAATAGATTATTTGCCACTGGTGTTTGGTGCGTAACCGTGGTGATAGAGAGGTCCTGCTCCCATCAGAGCATGAGCGTGTGTCCGAAAGGAGAGTGCACAAGTTAGACCCTACTCTGTGATTGAGGGAAATCCACAGACTCCACAGATTGAGGGAGATCCACAGGGAACTCGAGGGTGGAGTGGAAGTGGGTAGAGAGTCGGTTCGGAAAGACCCTATAACTTCACAAGTTGCTTCTCATTTTCTAGATTAATTTTCCATTTTCCAAGGCAATATATGCGGAAATGTTTTCTATTACTAACTATTACAATGCTATTTGAGAAATATTACAAACCTTTTTATATCACAGTTTTATAATGAGACTTTTATTTTTTGCAGTATTTCATTGGACCCTCTGTACCCCTCCCAGTGTTCATGGGAAACGTTTGGCTATGCTACAGGGGGAGGGTTCAGCGGAGAAGTGGAAGGCCTGTCTCCTCTGAGGCTCTCAGGACAGCTCAACAGTCTGGGCTGCTCTGTGACCTTCCACCGAGGAGAGAGCGTCAGCATGGTCAAACTCATCGAGCAGGTCAGAGGCTGTCAAGGAAATTGTATATTATTGCTAAATGCTCTCACTCCTGGTCAATTTCATATGCTTATCCACATACACACAGCTGTATTATTATTGGCGCCATGCTAATCCAAACAAGACAGAGCCATCACTTTGCACTGCATCTAATTACTGTTCAGGGACACTCTGTCCTGTACACCTAGTGACATATACACGTAAACTCAATCACGTTTATGACTAACATGTCAGCTCAATACACGTCAATCCACAATCTTGAATGCATACATGCATCATGTACACCTATAAAATGTTAATGTGCTGTAAATGTATTAAGCAAATCACTGTGTACCATTGTTGCATGTTTGATTTGTTTCATTCTTGCAAGAATTAAAACCAGTCTTGTATTTCAAAATTTGCCATGTGTGGTCTTCGTTGCCCTATTTGTGATCTAAACCAAACAATTATTTTAACAGAGGCACATCATTGTTGTAATAGGGCTGGTGTATTTCTATCGCTTTGTCCCGTTAGGAGTCGTAAGTGACTGGAGCCTATCCCAGCAGCTTTGGGCCTGAGGCGGGGTACACCCTGGACAGTGGCCAGTTAGTCGCAGGGCTGTCATGTAGAGACAGACAACCATTCACTCTCACATTCATTCACTAGGGACAATTAACCTGTACATGCACGTCTTTGGGCGGTGGGCGGAAGCTGGAGTACCTGGAGAGAACCTACGGTAACACGTGGAGGACATGCAGACTCCTCACAGAAAGACCTGAGTCGGCCATGAATGTTTGAGTTGGCTGGGTTTTGAACTCACGACCTTCTTGCTGTGAGGCAGGAGTGCTAACCACTGAGGCTGGGGTTATGTTGAGTTAAAGTTTCTGCAGTTTTATTTGGTAGTGGCTCAGGTGGTAGAGCCATCGTCCGGCGGTTCAATTCCCGCTCTCCCTGGTTCATACTGTTTTTGGGTAGTTAGGCCAGACACCCACCTCGCCTCTAGTGTTTGTGGCTCTAGTGTATGAATGTGAAAGAGGCCGTAGAAGACCCTCTTTTCTCTGAGTTAGTCCAGCTGCCTTTTGGTCACCACTTGCACCTTCTTTATAAAGCTCTCTTTCCTTTCCAAGCAATAAAATACCTGAATACTTTTTAAATGAGTTATACGGCTATACACTCATTCTAAATCTAAATGGCTGCCACATCATTGTCAGTCTCCCCCAGGGCAACTGTGGCTACCCTTGGGAGAAAAGTGCAATATAAATCTATTAATTATTATTGAGTTGGTTTTCTGTGTCTTTTTTCAGGCAAGACACACAACTTATGGCATTCGCAAGTGCTTCCTTTTCCTTCTGCAGTGCCAGCTCAGTCTGGTCATGATCCAGGTGAAATAGCCTGCTACTAATTTGTTATTTTTATATGTTACCGTTCTGCTATTTGTGAATTGATGTGTTTTGTTGTGGGTTTGTTTGTACAGTTTTTAGCCTGCCTGTCCCAGCTGCCTCCTCCCATCAACACCACTGACATCCTTTGGGTGTCCTGCTTCAGCTGTCCACTGCTAAGGTACACTCACACTTTTCACATATTTAATACAAAAAAATGCAACTCCTGAGCTGAAAATGACAAAACTGCATTTCACATTTATTTGGACATTTCATCTCACCCCGGTTCATTCTGTTGTTGTGTCCTTGGGCAAGACTTAACCCACCTTGCCTCCAGTGTCCGTAGCAGTGGTGTATGAATGTGTGACTGTAGAGGTGAGTGTGTTGGTGGTCGGAAAAGGCTGTGAACACGTTGTCTATGGCAGCCCCCCCCTCTGTCTGCCCCAGGTGTGAATGTGTGGGGTGAATGGAAGCATAATGTAAAGCACTTTGGGTCCCCAAGAAGGGTACAGAAAAGTACTATATAAATGCACACCATTTACAATTTGAAACTGATGTCAATCCCATCATGATTTATTAAGTAAAGTGGTTCAACCTGTCTTCCACCAAGCTCAGTTTTCCCTATCCAATCATAACCGTTTATTTAAATTGGACAGGCTTTACGTGATGCTCTCTTTTTTTTTCTGATTGGTTGTATGTTTATTACATTGTGTCAGACCAGAGACAATTTACTCTGCATTTGTTGGTACTGCCCTTGATTTGTGATTGGTTGTCTACTCTATCTAATAACATTTAGAGTTAATTTAATCTGCGTCCATTTGTTCTGCCTCCTGGAAATCAAAGTGAAATCAACAGGGACGGAACTAATTCTTTGTATTGAATAGAAATAGATTTAAAGGGGGCACTGAAAGCTATAAACATTCTAAAGCTGAGCCATCCCAGTCACCCTCCCTCCTGACCTCAACATGAATGGGACCAGAAGTTTAATCCTGGACAGAGGTCCTTGTCAGGGCATAATGATTCAGACTTACTCCATAGAGGACGGCACTGATTTATTTTATTTATTTTAAAAGTTAATTTGTTTTAACGGAGATAACAACGCAAAGAATGAATACAATTGAGCAGAAACAATACCAAAAAGAGTACAGTGCTGATGTACAGAGGAGACACAGGCCAGCTAAAAACTTCAGTGCCTTAAAGGGTTATTATGGGGGAGTCAAAGTATAAACCCCATGTTCTGTACATTGAAACAAAAAGCTAATATATGGAGCTAATTAAAGTAATTCTTAGTGTATGTTAATAACAAGAAAATAGGAAAAAGCTTTGTCCCACATCAGCCAATATAGTGTTAAAACTCAATGTTCAGTTGCAGCCCCGCACTGTCCTGCTCTGTTCTTTCACCCTCTGTCACCACAGGGCGCTCCATTTGAGGAGGAACTCTTGAACTCGCACTAAAAGATCTAACTCCACACTGTCCAGTGAACAAGGGTAGAAACAATAGGTTGATAAATTTAAAATTAAATAAAGCAGCACAGTAGGGCTGTAAAACTTTCAGTGTATAGCGATTCAATTCTGATTTTGGGGTCACAATTTGATTCATAATATTTTTTTTGATTCAGGGTCTCATTCAGGGTCAGGGATTAAATTCAAGTGAATGCAACCTTTGCAAAGAAAATTGGTTGAAGATTATGTGATAAGATGAAGAGATAGAGATGGATTTATTTAAACATTTCTGTTCATTTCTGCCTTTACCAATCTTTATATCAACTTTATATTCATACAAAAATAGCATTGTGCATGTGTTAAAAGGCTGGAATAGGCTCCCTCTTTTTTTAGCATTCTGAATTAAAGGCTTAGAATCACAATTCTTTAAATAATATTTTTTTTTCTTACACCCCTACAACGCAGCTTTTTTGCCACAAGGCTGTGTTGATTTCCTCGAGAGTGCTGTTTGAAAGAGGCTTTACGAAACATGAGCATCACGCAGGGCCGGTTTAAGGAAAGAGAAGGCCCATGGGATAAAGCCATGTTTGGGCCCCCACCAACAACAAAAAAACTAATTATGGGGCGCAGTGGCTCAGTGGTAGATTAAGCGTTCTTCAACCAGAAGGTAGACGGTTCGATTCCCACTCTCCCCACAGTTCATACTGTCGTTGTGTCCTTGGGCAAGACACTTAACCTACATTGCCTCTAGTGGCAATTAGAAGCTCAATGTAAGTCGGTTTGGATAAAAGCGTCAGCTAAATGAATAAATATAAATGTAATTATGAATATAAATATTACATGTAGGCTACTGTTAAACTCATAGAGCAGGTCTTTTAAAATAGTACTACTAATTTGATAATTGATTAGGCCATGCATTTTAGTGGCTAATAAGCATGTAGGCCTTACATTATATACAAAAATTACAGACATGCGTAGCAGGCACACATTTTGACATAACGGTATGCTGGTACGATTTGTTGAACCTGGTGACGCTGTTGCTTTCTTCAGCTGCTGTCTCAGTCTGCAGCGGGAGCCCCTCCCTCTCTCAAAGCAACAGTCTTGCTGTCTGTCAATCAATATGTAGCAGTAGGTCCCGCCTCTCTCCAAATACCACTTTGTGATGCGTTTTTGGGTCGTTCATTCTCGCGTGTGATTAGCTGGAGCTGGGAACAGTGCAAAGTTAGCAGGAAGAGTACCCATCGGAGCTGCGCTGCGCAGTAAGAGACGAGCTGCCGTCTGCTGCAGCCAGGTCTGTCTCTGAGCGCTTTTAGGTCAATAACTGCTTTATATCTGCGTGTGATGTTGAGCCTCCTCAGTTTTACACTTCTTTAGTTTAGAGTTATTCATTCATTTTCTACCGCTTTGTCCCGTTAGGGGTCGCGGGTAACTGGAGCCTATCCCAGCAGCTTTGGGCCTGAGGCAGGGTACACCCTGGACAGTGGCCAGTTAGTCGCAGGGCTGACATATAGTGACATACATTGACAGACAACCATTCACTCTCACATTCATTCACTAGGGACACTTTAGAGTTGACAATTAACCTGTACATACATGTCTTTGGATGGTGGGAGGAAGCCGGAGTACCCGGAGAGAACCCACGGTAACACGTGGAGGACATGCAGACTCCTCACAGAAAGACCGGAGACAGCCGAGAATATTTGAATCGGCCGGATTTTGAACTCACGACCTTTTTGCTGTGAGGCAGGACATTACACGTTACATTTTTGTAATTGTATGCTCTTCTACAGTCTTATATCTCTGTTGGCTGTAAAAGTACATTCAGTGACATTGTAACCTTGTAAATAGTCTGATGTACTAATCAGATTGTGTTCTGTCAGCGTGTCACTTTTGGGCAAACCGCCTGACAGTTCAGTCATGAGTGTAGCCACTGGAAAAAACCTCAACGCCATCCCTAAGAAGGTAGGAACATTACCAGATCTACTCCATTATATGTATTTATCACTAAATGAGTGCTTATGATAACCTGTGTCCTCGGAGCAGACACAGAACTACTTCCTGGGCTGTTTCCTGTTGAAGTTTGGCCTGACAGTCTGTGCCTACCTGTTGGCCTTTGGCTTCACTCTGCAGGAAGTCTGCCGAAGCAACAACTCTACATTATCTGACAACACCACTGCCAGCTGTGCCTCTATCTTCACAGCCAGGTAGGAGCCCTGAACAGGCGTCTAGTACAAACAGTAAATGCAGCAATACTACTTATTCATTTTTATGTTTTTTCTGATGCAGTTCCTCAGAGGAGGCTCCTGGCTGGTTCAGTGAGCTGTCAAATAGTTTACTGCTAACTCAGAAGGTCATGGCAGCCTTTCTGGTCCTACACACAGGTGAGAACAGTTGCATTTTTCTGTCTGTATTGAATGTATTGCCTGACAAGAAATGGTTTGACTCTATATGTAACCCTCCTTGTGTTCTGTCAGTGGTTATTTCTCTCAGTTATGTTCACCGCTCTCAGTCTCTGTGGAGGAAGAGTCCCTTCAGCAACACCTGGTGGTGTCTCACTGTTCCTGTGGTGTAAGTCACATTCAACACAACCATAGTCCTAACTTATCTGAAACATGGGAAACTATTCAGATACATGAGAATGACAAATTAGTTATGTTTGAAGTTTAAATAAGGGCTTTTGATAAACTAGTTTCTCCAGAAAAAAAATCCATCTGTGTGCTCCTTTTTAAGGTGAAGACGTTTTGTCTCTAATTCCAAGAGACTTTATCAATTCTGAGATCAACTGGTAAGAGAGCTGAGCTTATATCTCTAGAGGGAGGAGTTTAGACCTGAAACTGGACCAGGCTGCTCTGTTCTTAAGGTCATGGCCATGAAAGGACAGTGTGACTCCTGATGTGGGAGTCGTTAAAGCACAGGAGATTCATTAGTGTCACTGTTCTAATCAGGTGCTGTTTACAGTGAAAAGATTTTGTTTAAGTTTCAGAACACATTTGTAAATACTAGGGAACATAAATCTGAACACACTCTAAAGATATAAGCTCAGCTCTCTTATCAGTTTATCTCAAAATTAATATAATCTCTTGGAATTGGAGACAAAACGTCTTCACCTTAAAAACAAAGTCCAGATGCTTTTGCTTTAACCTTTTCTTTAAGATGACCTGGACTCACGGCCTTTAGACATGTGGGGAAAGCTGAATACATAAAAGGCACTCTGCACACTTCAATCTGACGTTTACTTGTGGTTTTAGAAGCTGTGGTCTTTTTATAGTATCAACTCTAATCTTTGTGTTTCTTGGCCCAGTTTGCTGAGTCAGATGGTCCAGGCCACAGTGGATTACCAGTTATGGCGGGACCAGAGCAGCTCCCTGTCCTTCAGTCTGAGGGACATCCCTTTGTTAGCCTGGCTGCTGATGTCCCTGTCTCCTCTGCTGGTGGTGGTGGTCAACGAAGTGGTCAAACTGCACGAGATACGGTACGTAACACACATAACTGCTGGACTATGAGTACTGGGAACTAGAGGTGGGACGATTATTGTTTTTTTACGGTATACCACGGTTTTAACCTACCACAGTATTAATTAATTAATGTAATATGAGCTGATGAGGCACAAATAAAATGTTATATTTAATAAAGAGCTTCTGTATTTAACATTATTCCTCAAGTTACATGTACATTTATTCCATTTTAAAACTTGAGTTAAACTTAATTGATTAATGACATAATTAGTGCATGCTAATGCAGGCTTCCGTTGGAGCTGCAGGTGTGTGGAGGCTGTGCTGCTGCCTGACGTTGAGCAAGAAAGATAGGTTTTGGTCAAAGGCAGACAGCGCTTGGACTCTGGGATCAGTTAGTGTTTTTGGAGAGTCTAGTGGAGACTATAGCCAGAAAATGAACAGGTGATAAAGAGCTACATGAAAGCGTCTTTCAGTTCATCTACTATTTCTGTGGTGTCTGATTAAAGCACGTAAGGTTTACCTGTAGCAGGAAGAATGAGGGGCTTCATCCTCTCTGATACGCACCTCTGCAACGTCACATGCTCTATCACGTCTCAGACTCATTTATTTATTTATATGAAATGATGTACTATAATATTTTTTCTACTGTTTGATTGAATAAATATTTATCTATGCCCAATTCACCTGGAAAAAAATTATTTTCAAGCTTTAATCAATACCATCACACTGTAAAAATTTGTCAGAATCTCATACTGTCCCATCCCTAATGAGAACTTTAGTGCTTAGACTGAAGAAAAGGTATTATTTTTATTTGTTAGTTTTGGTCAATAGAAAATAATACAATATTTTCATCTAAATATAACTTATTTTTTGCCTACCCCTTTTAAGATAAAGAAAACACTATGATACAACAAAACAAAACAGAGGGAACGTGAAGAAAACAAACACAAAACAACCACTGAATATTTTAATATCATTAATTAATATTTTAATTATTTTTTAATAAAATTATTTAAATTAAAATTAAAATTAAAATTAAAATTAAAAATTTTTTAATTAATATTATTTGTTATTTATAATTGATTTTTGCACTTCAGCATGTTTCTAAAAGACACTAGTCTTATATCATTTTTTTTAACTGTGTTGTTGCACCTTTTATATTTCTGTCTCGTCAGTTCCATAATGTCACACCACTTTGAGTAATACACAGTCTCTTTAGGGTGTTACGAACACACTATTTTTAAATTGAATTTTCCCCTTAATTTATACCCCCTTCTCAATTAACAAACATTTTTGTATGTTATTCGGGAGTCGATTGTTTCTAGCTTTATATATTATCAACAATGTTTTTAAATTGATTAGATCTTCAAGTTTTAGGGTATATAACTTGAAGGAACAGTGTGTTGGTATGATCTCTAAAACCCATATTACATTCAGTAATAAATGTACGGTAAAATGAGTGAACAATATTATATGGAGTGATACTCATTATAGCTTTTCACCATTTTTGAACATATATTAGCCATTTGTGGTTTCCAATTAACATTGTGACTGAGGATCACACCAAGAAATGTATGCACATGGTATCTCTTTTCTATGCTTTCCAAATATCATCATTATTAGGAGAAACAAATCAAGCTGGATTATTCAGGATTATTCAATGAGTAGGAAAATAGTACAGGCCTCCTGCAATAGTTTTCTAGTTGTGTGGAAATCATGGAAAATAGAAGAAGAGGGGAAATTGGCTGAAAAAATGTGCGTAATAGAAGGCAGATAAGCTTGACGTGGACAAATGAGATGTAAGGCAATTTTAAAGCAAAGATAATAAATGGTAAAGGGGCAGTTGCTACCAATAATACCATGTAATATTTTCTACTAGAATGTGCATAAGTATAGAGCACAGTTACTTCTCATTTGGCATGTGTATTAATTCAATTCTTAGAGCATTCTTTAAATTTTTTAAATGTATTATTATTATTGCGGCTACACAAATGTACTTATCGCAATATTATTGATCGCAATCTCGTATGTATCTCAAAAACTGACTTTGTATCACAATAAGATTATGGTCTTCCATGTGATGGACATTTACTGTTTGCCTCAAAGTCATTGTTCAAACAGAGAATTAAATCAAACTGTGGTGTGTCTAAATAAGAAAGTCCTGGTTTAGACCTGGTTCAGTCTTGATTTAGATCCTGCTTTGACGAGTGAAAGTTATTCCAGAGCTTTTTCTTTCTTGTCCAACTCAAGTTTAATTAATTATCATACTAGTTAGTTAATAGTAATATAGTAATTCATTTTCCCTTTTGTGGCTTTAGTTGTTCTTATTTAAAAAAAAAAAAAATGGATGTTAAGAGTAAATAATGCAGCTCAGTGGTAGCTGAAATTTGTTTGTGTTTTGCAGTGTGCGAGTGCGATACCAGAAGAGACAGAAGCTCCAGTTTGAGACCAAGCTGGGGATGAACTCTCCGTTTTAACACGGGACAAATGACTGCTGTGAATGAGTCCCAAATGGAGCAGGCCAAATGCTGTGGATGTAATGGTGCTATAACCTTTAGGGCATATGTTTGGGACTACAAATCTCTGTTTTATCCAAAGGCCAGGGCCAAGGACAGCTCCAAAGCCTTCATTTTTTAGATTATTTATCCAAATAGTTTTAAAGCATGAGGAATGTTTTATGCTTCTTACTGTTGTCTGTTTATACACTGTTGCATGGTCCCTCAACACTCCAGACCCCAATGTGAGCTGCCCAACCTTTATTTTAGTGGATTTTACTTTCATTTTAGAGCATCTGAGTTATCCAAACAACGTTGTGTTTTAAAAGCTGACAGCAGAAAGTTGTCAGCTTTATATTTCTATATTTCTGTTCATTACAGCACAATATTTTAGGAGGATTTAAAATGTGTACATGTGTCACATGTTGGAAGAGTGACAGACTGGAGGGATTGCTCTAGATGCAATTAACAGAAGAAGAATCTATTTTTCAACAGTTTCTTAGCTTTTCAAACGGAAAAATCTAGAGAATTGCACCCATTTTCTACATTTTTTTGGAGCGAGCTGTTAGAATGAGACGATGGCTACATTGAAAATAGTTCACAAACAGTGCAGTGCCAGGAAGTCAGTTCTACAGACGCAATAGTGTTCTGAAACACTATTACTACTTCTTTATCTCCAGACTGTCTGGAGCTCAGCTGGAGCTCAGTCCTAGTTTGAAAACCAGCACCACACATTGGTCAGGAATGCTCTACTGTTCTACACCGTATTTGATTTAGGAGTTTACAGGTTTAAACAGACTCAACAAATACATGTTCTTTTGCCTTTATTCTGTTTAAACAGATGTGCAACTTTGTTGATGGAGATGAAATTATTTTCTTTTATGTATGCATCATATTTGAGTGACGGTGTATTTATTTCCGTATTTGTACTTGTTTCTGGTAAATTCATAACTTTTAATAGTTGAACTTTGCTTGGTAATGGGTCAATCTTTACATACATATGTTTTACATTAAAGTACTGTCAGACACTGTAATAATTATCTAAAGATAATAGAACCAACATCACCACCAGATGCCACTAAATCATGCACAACTTAGTTAAAATCATAACACACAAGATTGCCTCACTGAAATTCTCTTTTAGATGACAATTCTGTTGTGCTTTTTGTTGGTTAGACTCTAGACAGACTAAAAACCAATGATTTATTGTCTACACTGTTTCAAATGTGGGCTTGTTTTCTACTGCTGTAAAAACCTGAACAGAATTGGTACGTGATAAAGGCACACATTGGATGACAATCCCCAAATGCTTATTTTGATTTTAATACATTTACTCTATGGATTTTCTTCTCCCTCTTAAATCAGGACTCGTACATGGACAATGATGCATGAGATTGAGTTGATGTTATCTGTTACTGTTTTCACCCACAGTAAAAGAGTCAAGCTTGGACTGTGTCAGCTGTCAGACCTTAGTGATGGATTATGGCTTTGTTCTCCGCACAAAAACATAAAATGTATATTTTGTATTTTCTTAAATAACTGGGTTAAGAATTTCCTACAAATGTATTTGTTTTGTTTATGTGATGTTAATAAATGTTCTTTTATTTACATTAGTATTGTTTCATTTGACCATTAAGTGTGAACAGTGAAGTGTGAATCGGTTATCAATTCAGTCAATTAATCAATCACGTGAATCAGTCCAACTTATTTTATCTCACTAACTTACCTGACTGGCTTTTAGATTTTCTTCTCACAAATGTCCAATAGACAAAATAATTGAAAACTCTTTGTACCTGAAAAGAAGTGAGTTTATTCTGTGTATTTATTAGGCTTGTTTTTACCAATTATATAATTGTTGCAAGTTGACAGCAAGCCTATATTTTGGGGAAAAATTGCAATGGAATAAACTTGGCTTGTGGGTCTTGAGTTTAATTTAGACAGTGGTCATGAGAAGAAGAAACATAAGAAAAAAAGCCAAATAAATGTTTTGTGATCAACATTTGTTAACACTTATTACCCAACTGCTTCACATTTGACATAATTAATCCTCATGTGGGCGGTAGGTTAAAATTACAGAATTTGGAACATAATATTTCTAATATTGAGTCTGGTACTTGAAATCACTGCAAGTGTGAATGCACCCACCAACTCTAATTATTTTGGCAAGAAGTTCTTAAGTGTATTTCTAAAAGAATAGGCTGTACTGTTGGAGAAAATGTTTTTCTCAAATACACTCTCAAAATGTTGCAGTAAATGCAAAGAGAAACCATCTCAATCTCTGTGTCATTCAAGCTAAACATGAATGAACAAGCCCGGCAATGGAAGGATAATGAGTAAAATGTAATGGTATGGTATGTTTTATTTGTACCATACCATACTGTGATGCTGAGCGTATGTGACACACAAAATCACAGCATCACATCCTTAAAAACAGGAAAGATGTATGGTGCCAGGTTATAACAAAAGCTACTAATTTCCACCTGTAGCCCCTGGACAGGGTGCTAGGGTTAGGGTTTAGCAAAAGTAACAGTTCAGTGAAAGTGGTTGAGAGACTAGTGAGCACACATACAGAAACAAAACAATATATACATACTCATGCTACATACCTATAACATCTCAAATACACCACTTCTAAAAAACATTCAAAAATTCTCCCTTTCACACACACACACCTGTTATTCAAACACACACACACACAGACACACACACTCTTGCTTGTACACACACACACACCTGTTATTCACACACACAGACACACAGACACACACACACAGACACACACAATCTTGCTTGTACACACACACACCTGTTATTCAAACACACACACACAGACACACATGTTATTCAAACACACACACAGACACACACACTTTTGCTTGCACACACGAACCTGTTATTCAAACACACACACACACATACACACTCTTGCTTGCACACACACACACACCTGTTATTCACACACACAGACACACAGACACACACAATCTTGCTTGTACACACACACACACACACCTGTTATTCACACACACAGACACACAGACACACACAATCTTGCTTGTACACACACACACACACACATGTTATTCAAACACACACACAGACACACACACTTTTGCTTGCACACACGAACCTGTTATTCAAACACACACACACACATACACACTCTTGCTTGCACACACACACACACACCTGTTATTCACACACACAGACACACAGACACACACAATCTTGCTTGTACACACACACACACACACCTGTTATTCAAACACACACAGACACACATGTTATTCAACCACACACACAGACACACACACTTTTGCTTGCACACACAAACCTGTTATTCAAACACACACACACACACTCTTGCTTGCACACACACACACCTGTTATTCACACACACAGACACACACAATCTTGCTTGTACACACACACAGACACACACACTTGCTTGCACACACACACACACACACACACCTGTTATTCACACACACACACACACACACACACACATACATACACAGTGCTTAATTTGTAAAGATGGAGCTGAAGAGAGAGAATATTTAGGGGAAGTTTTCCTGCGGCATCAAGAAGGAAAAGAGGAAAGGGAACATATGTTGTTATGAGACTGCGTTATAGCTTTTTGTATGATTCCATTTTAACAAACTAATGGGCAATTTTTACAGGTTGAGTTTTAAAACAGAGTTAAACATGTTTAAAAACAGGCCAAGTTGGTGGGGGAATATATTCCCCTTTCTTCCCTCACAAATTAAGCACTGCACACATAGGCTATAATCACACTATTTCAATCTGTCCAAATATACTTTTACACCTTCATCACTAATGAGAACAAACTTACTTTGATATTAGCCATTTCTTTGTCAGATGTGCAAAAGTTTGAAAACTTGTACATGTTATAATCTCACTTGGCAATCTATTCCACTGACTCGCGGTAACAAAAGAGAAGACAAATTTAGTGAAAGAGGTCATACATTTTGGAAAGTTTCACTCTCCTCCAGAGGTCACCCGAGTGACTGGAGTTGTTTTTTCAGAGCTCAGTGTGGCACTTTTTAGAGGAGGGGCAGCTATGGGGGCAGCCATACCACGAATGAAGTAAAGAAGTATGAGTTATGTAGATGTTCTCATACATTAGTAGATAATCGAAATTTAAAAAAATCATATTTAGAAAGAACATGAGACTGGTGATACTGTCTGGATTTCTTGTTGTAAGTCTTTAGTGCACATTTATAAAAAAAAATAAAAGACATCTTAAATTGTTATACTGTCTGTTTTCCACGCATTTGAATAATGATAATTTCATTTAGGCTATTTTACCAATATTACTTCGTAGATACGTATTGCTCAGGTTTTACTTACAGATTGTTAACGATAACATCCGGTGAGATAATTTGTTTCCGGTGTGCGCTAACTTGAGTCACTTGACCGCTCTACCAATATCGATTGGAAAGGGCAAGCTCTGTAAGTGTCATTCATTAGTTTCTTCTTTCAAAATAGATATAACCTCAGTAAGATACACATTTGTAGGACCTATTAACGCTGTACGTGGCAGTTACGTTTGAATAGGTTTCAATGTCAATGGAGTTGTATTGATAACCCGAGCTAACCCGTGCTAGTGTTAGCCTGCAGCTCACTGTGGGACGTAAAGCTTCAGTCGGCTCCAGACAAGCGTCACGTTTAGACCATGGCAGTGGAGCAAACTCAATTTAATGTGTTTAATATTTTACCAGTATTTTATTGATACACTTGCGGTGTTTAAAGTATTATTATATTAAATAATAAATATATGTGAATATATGTATATACGTGTATGTATGTATGTATGTATGTATGTATGTATGTATGTGTATATATATATATATATATATATATATATATATATATATATATATGTCGGTTATGTGTGTGAAATGGAAGTGCCATTACAATGCTGATAGATGTGCAATTAAGAATAATAACATGTTATTGTTGTTTCAAACAGAAAATATTATGTGTTATATCTGTTTATTTGAGCTGTGTTGCTGATTTTAAAAAATGCAGTTAAGCTATTTATACAAATACTGGATTAATTGAAATAAATAATCAATAGATTAGTCCATTTCTAAAATAACTGATAGCTGCAGCACTAGTTCCAGCCTTAAGGCCTGTTCACACCGGGATGAATTTCGCGCGCGATATTCGCCGACGTTTAACGCCTCGCGACTAAACAATGGGCGCCAATGTGAGTGTTCACACCGACGCGAAAAACGGCACGCGTAAAAGCGTCAGTTTCTAAAAAACGCCTAGAGTTATTTTTTTTGGTTTGACGCGCCGCGTCAAAAACTAAACGACCAATGAGATTAGCACTTTTGCTCACGTGTCTGGTGCTTCTGAAGTTACAGTAGAACACAACTTGGGGGCGCTCAAACACAATACGGTCTCACCGGTCATATGTAACGGCGAAGAAGATATACGCCAAGTAGCGTCTACACTGTCGGGAAGAAATAAGACGAAGAAGATGCAAGGCAAGATGAATGTAGAGCTGCTGGTCTTGTTGGTGTCGGAACACAAAGAACTTATGACAAACGCGACATTGATAACAATAATTACTTGCGCTCTTCTTCTGAGTGAAAAGCGAGTGCCAGAAGCGTAAAGTTGCGCAGCGCCACCTTGTGTACCGGGGTATTTCTGTTTTACATTAAGCGCCATCTAATGTCAGTAAATGAATTTGCATTCAAACTCGTCTCATCGTCAGCAGAAATCGCTTGGGTGTGAACACAAAAAATGCGTTAAAAAACACTGGCGAATAACACGCGCCGATATTTGTCCCGGTGTGTACGGGCCTTTACTCTCTCCCTGTTTATCGCTCAGTGTTAGCTCAGTGTGCGCTCACAGCCCAGACACAGGAGAAGATTCCTGACGATGGATGTTGGAGTGTCTAAGTCCCATGTCTTTGTCAGCTCCAGCCCCAGAGCACTCTTGTCAAAGTGAGGCCTGCTCTGCATGGTGCCGCCCTCTCTGTCCTCATGGTGCAGACGGTGCAGACGCTCGCTGCTCTTATTTTTCCTCTGTTAGAGCACCATCAAATTCATCTGCATATAAAAGCAACAGTAGACATCCCTTTTTGTCCTAAAATAGTAGCATCCAGGTTTTTTGGTGGTGTCCTGACATGAATCAAATGTCTAAATGCTATAAAACAAACGTTTTTTTTTTTATTTTCCATATTTGTGTGGACAGTCCCTGTCTTGTTTGTGACTACCATTATTGTGTGTGTTGCTAACATAGTCAGAGTTTTTACATGATAGATATTGCCCACAATGTTAAAAATATTCTGCTTATGAAAACAGATACAGCTTCCTTCTTTGCAGCATCATCACAACTCTCTGCTGTAGAAATACAATGGCCTGTCTAATTCTTAGTCTGTTTAACAAAAGTTACATATGTAACTAAGGTTCTATGAATCCAGAATGACTGCCAGAGGCAGTGCTTAAAGCATCTTTGATCATGTGCAGGTCTAGGATTTAATAACAACAAAGTCACCTGTGATCTCTCTGTGACACCGGAAGTTCAGTCTCTTAATCTTGCAAAAACAAAATAATTCTGATGGACTGAACAACCTGGCGGTCATCCGGGATTCATAGAACCGTAGTTACATTCATAACCTTTGTTCTATTTCATCCCTTCTGACCGCCAGAGGCAGTGCTTAAAGCACTGTATGACATATACCAACAGGGTCACAAGGAATCTTTGATCCACATACAAAAAAATAACAAATACGCCCACCTTATGCTGTAAAAAGGTGATGTTTCAGAAATCCCTTAAGCGGGTGGGACACGGCCACATTCACTCTGTAGAACCTGGCAAATGTAGTAGGCGATGTCCAGGATGCACAGATCACATCCAGGGGAACTCCAATCATAGCAGCCCAGGAGGCTGAGATGCTCTTGGTGGAGTGACACCTCACACCAGTCGGCAGTGGTTGACCCTGTGAGCTAAGCTTTTTCCATGGTTTCCACCACCCAATGGGCAAGCCATTGTTTAGAAAGACCCTGGCCCTTGCAAGGACCAGCATAAAACACAAATAGGGGATCAGACTTTTGCACACTCGCCGTGGCTCTCATACACTCATCAGCCACTTTAGTAGGTACACCCGTTCAATTCCTTGAAAACAAATTGCTAATCAGACAGCTGAAACTTATGCTCTCATGTTGCTTTCAAGAACATGAAAGCATGTAACCATCCTGCTTTGTTTCAACGGTTCAGGCTGGTTGTGTAATGGTGTGGTGGATATTTTCTTGGAACACTTTGGGCCCCTTAATACAAATTAAGCATCATTTAAACGCCACAGTCTACCTGAGTATGGTTGCTGACCATGTCCATCCCTTTATGAAAGCAGTGTACCCATCTTATGAAGGCTACTTCCAGCAGAATAATGCACCATGTCACAAAGCTCAACTCATCTCAGACTAGTTTCTTGAACATGACAATGAGTTCACTTTACTCAAATAGCCTCCACAGTCACCAGATGTGGATGTGGTGAAATGGGAGAGTCAGGTTATGAATTGACGCGATGCTCTATATGGTCTATATTGACATGTCAATAGAGACCAAAATCTATGAAAAATGTTTCCAACACATTGTTTATTCTTGAGCCATGAAGGATTAAGGCAGTTAAAAGGGGGTCCATCCCGGAACTAGCAAGGTGTACCTAATAAAGTGGCCAGGGCTCAACAGAGGCCCTTGTGTATAAACAAGCCTAGTTGGAGAGGTTGGGTGTTTGCTTGTAGAGGAAAGCACCTTGTAAACAAACGAGGTATCATGCCAGATAGTCAGACTAGAGCCGTCAATATTTCACCTATAGACAGAGCCTGCAGTTCACCCACACATTTCCCTGAGGTTATAGTTAATAGAAAGGTGGTTTTCAGGAAGACCCACCTCAGGGCAGCCTAAAGGCTCAAATGGAGGAGACTGCAGGGAGTCAAGTACCAGTGACAGGTCCCACGTTGGCGCCACCAGGCGTTTAGGTGGATAAAGCCTTCGGGCACCTTTCAGGAAAAGCAAAACACTCCTGTCACTGCCTAGAGTGGGACCTTCTACACCAGCGTGCCAGCAAGAGATCCTCAAAAAGTTTCCACCAATTGGCATATAGCTGTTGCATTTATGGTGCACGTGCATTTGAGATTGTGTGTTCTCGCCAGCATACTCCAAGCATGCCGTACCGGGCCCTGCAGTGGCCACACTCAAAGCTGGAGGATTTAGGGCTCTGAATGTAGAATACGCCTTTCCAGCTGGGACAGGCAGTCCCTCCTGGAGGCCAGGCGTCTTGGAGAGCTGCAGCAGTGGAAACCAGGTCCTGTGGGACAAAACGGAGCTACCAGGAGCAACCAATGACCCTCCTGAGCCCTCACGAGTGTCAAGAAGATCAGCGGAAATGATGGGAAGGCGTAAAGCAGAGTCTTGGGCCAGTTGTGCGCTAGTGCATCCTGACTGAGAGGACTGGTGCTGCCAAAAAGCAGAAACCGACATGGGTAGTGAGTAGTCTCCTTGGAAGCAAAAATGTCTACAGTACCTCAGCTCTGCCAAACATTACCCAGATGTTCACCACTACCTCTGGATGGAGTCTCCTGGCCATGGGCGTTGGCAAGACAGTAAGTCCGCAGTCATGTTCTGTTTCCCCGGAATGTGGGTGGCCCTCAAACTGGTGAAGTGAGTCGCCGCCCAAGTCAGGAGCTGCTGTGTCAGCAACATCAGCCACACCAAACTGGTCCCTCCCAGATGGTTAATATGATGGACAACTCCACAGAGTACTATGCAGCAGAGTATCCATGCAGCAAACTGAAATAGCATCCTCCTCACATAATGATGCCAAGTCAAACTCGGTGTGAAAAACGCTATCTCTTTTGCAAGTATGTGGCATAATATTTAGAAGGAGTGCTCTCATTTAGGCCAACTTTGAAGTTAGGTGGTCAACCCGCTCAGACAATTTCCTAAGCCCCTTCCTGGCTAGGAGAACTGTTGCAGTCAGGCATTTCAGGCACAAAACTATTGTTACTCACCTCCAGTGTTAAGATAGCCTGGTTCTACCAGACTCTCGTACATTTCATTTGTACAGAGAGTCTGGCCTCGCTCCATTGACAAGCGTTTACTTCCTTGTATGCGGGAACTCTGTTGAAGTTTAAAACTATTGGATCTGCCCAGAGTCACTCAGGATCTGCCATAGCCAATCGCTAACGTGTGGCTGTGACGTATGTCATGCGCCGAAACCGACCGGAAACAACAAGTCACTCCCTCTGTTCGCTGATTGGTCCTACAAAAAATTGATTTCTGGAAACCTAAGAATATACAGCGATCCCAGACTAAGTACTAAAGCGAAATGAAATTGAGCGGAAGTACGTAGGAGGGCGGAGCCAGGCTAGTGTTAAGATGCATCAACCTGGGAAAAAGGTTGCTTGCGCAGTCCTAGAAGAGTGAGATACACCCGCTACTCTGACTAAGTCACGGGTCTACTGGCAGCAAGCAGTACTGAAAATGTAAAGCAAAAATGCACACAACTCAACCCGACAAGAAGAAAAAAGACTGAGCTTCTGGTGACTATACAGCCACACTTCTGTCACAAGGAGGTCACTGTGGTGGTGACTGTTAAATTCTTGACCAGTGCATGCGCATGATCATTCAGTGCTTTAAGCACCGCCTCTGCTAGAAGGAATGAAATAGTACTATCAGCTAATGTGGACAGCAGTAGAATTGTGCATATATATACAGAGCCAGGTCAGACCCTAAATGTTGAGTCATTTAGGAGCCTTGTGTGTGACTGCTGAATGCATGTGTTCAGAGTTTGGTAAGTGATGGTAAGGGGCTGTCCGAGGCTGCTTCATTCTGCTTTTCTCTACATTGGTCTTTTAGTGTCAGATCTGGAGACTGTGTATGATGCCTGGTCTGCTCTTGTGTGAAATGATGCTGGATCACGCTTTGACCTTTGTGTTGCTTGACGTTGCAGCTTGAATCAAAACGGATGGAACACATTGATACTTGCTACAACAAAATCTCATAGATTTAGCAGAAAAAACATTTCAGATGTAGGAACAAAGGCTTGATTCTTTTGATTTTAAAATTGTGGAAATCACAAAGTAATGCATTCACAATTTGATAGATTTAATCTGACTTGACATTGGTAGACAGTGACTACTGTTTTTTATCAGTCAGTGTTTGTACAGAGGCACACTGTGGTTTTTACAAACATTGTATGAAAACCACAGAAAGCACTCCTTCCTGCACCGGAGGTAATCATACAACGTACAGGCCACATTCACACAATACCCTTTCTACTGTTCACTCTATAAAATCAGATTTTCTTTTTAAAGGGGACAAACCATGTTTTTAATCATGTACTGTACAGCATCATGATTAGAATTTGCTTATCTGTTTTTGCTTGAGCATTTCATACTGTGATTAGAGTCTTTATCTGAGAGGAACAAGTGGTACAGACTGATTTTGTAGTGGATGTTGTGTGTATTTCAGGTGGAGCGTCCCGATGTGCGCCCAGCACATTATGGATGCAGTCAAAGAGGGACCTAGCAACACCCTGAGCTCGGGAAAGATAATGGCTCTGGCGGCGGGCATGTCTGTGGGTGCCACACTGGGCTACATGGTCTACCGCCACATCAGCAACACCAGCAGTCAGTGATGCTCATGATGTATATGCTGGGATTTTTCTAAGCTTTGAATAACATGCATTTGTTTGGCCATAAACAGGTCAGGTGTCTGATGTTGAAGAGTCCAAGATGGTACTTCCTATAGAGGTTTACAGGAACATATCCAGATGCCAAGCAAAATTTTTAGATGTGGTGAGTAGTAGCTTCCACTGTAGTCAAGACTCTGAATATTATTCAAAAGTGGTGCCTATTTACAGTTGAAACATTGAAAGTCGAAGTTAACGTACACTCTACTATAGTTTGACATTAAATGGTAAATGGCATGCATTTATATAGCACTTTCCTGCACACTTCTCGGGCACCCAAAGCGCTTTACATCGTGCTTCCACTCACCCCATTCACACACATTCACTCCTGGGGCAGACAGAGAGGGGGGCTGCCACACAAACGGCCCTCAACCTTCTCCTACCACCACCAAACACACCTACACAGTCACACACATTCATACACCAGTGCTACGGACACTGGAGGCAAGGTGGGTTAAGTGTCTTGCCCAAGGACACAACGACAGTATGAACTGTGGGGAGAGCGGGAACCTAACCTACTACCTTCCTTCTACCACTTAGCCACTGCCGTCCGCAAATAATATATATATATATATATATCTATCAGATTAAACCTTTCCTGTTAGAGGTCAGTTAGGATTACCAAAATTATTTGTATTTGCTAAATGCCAGAATAATGAGAGAGAGAATTTTTTATTACTTTCTTCAAAGTCAGAAGTTTTCTTTGTATTTGATAGCAGAACTGGTGTCAGGATTATAGTCCACCTTGCTTGCACACATCCTTTCAGCCCTGACCACTAATCTTCAATAGGATTGAGATCAGGGCTTTGTGATAGCAACTAAAAAACATTGACTTTGTTGTCCTTAAGCCACTTTGTAACTGATTTGTCGGTATATTCAGGGTCATTGTCCATTTGGAAGACCCCTTTACGCCCAAGCTTTAAATTCCTGACTGATACCTTGAAATATTTCTACATAATATTCTTCCCTCGGGATGTCATCTATTTTGTAAAGTGCACCAGTCCCTCCTACCTCAAAATACTCCCACAACATGATGCTGCTGCCCCCATACTTCGGATTTGGGATGGTGTTCTAAGACTTGCAAGCTTCCCCGTTTTTCCTCATGAAAACACGTTCATCTCTGGGACACAGAGCGGTATGATGGTTGAATGTTCCCATGGTGTTTAAATTTAAAACAATTATTTATAAAATAATTGTTTAATTGTTCAAATGTTGTCAATTAGCCATTATCAGAAGCTTCCAAAGCCATGACATCATCATTTGGGCTTTGCCAAATTGTTTAATGGCATAGTAATAGTGTACTTGTAGTAACTTCTGACTTTGAAGAAAGTAATAAAATATTCTCTCTGTCATTATTCTGGCATGTAGCAAATAGAAATAATTTAGGTAATTCTAACTGAGCTCTAACAGGAAAAGTTTAGTCTAATTTCATGTCAGACAGCGAGAAACAAAAGGTTAGATTTCTTTTTATACAGTGTATGTACATTTCTGGATTTAACTGTATGTAGAAATCTAAATCAGCGGTCATCTTGGACTGTTGTCCTGTCCTTGTGCTGCTGAGACTGGAATGAGTGTTTTAGACTGGTCTCAGTATCAACACCAGTAGTAGTTGCTGTTTTTGTGATATATGGCCTGTCTATGAAATGTATTTTTGGGTCATTTCCCTCCTGTTTTCTGTGTGCTCTGCAGGTGAGCCAGAAGTCTGGGGCTGACGTCAGGGTTCTATCTGAACCATTTTCATCTGGGACCAAGACAGAGGTTTGCTTCCTGCTGCAAGGCTCTAAAGAGCAGGTCCTCCTGGCCCGCTGTGTCCTGGAAAACCTGGTCACAAACTGTGAACCTGTGACTGAGACTATGGAGGTCCCGCAGACGGCATTTGGTCGGATCATAGGTAACAGAAGTCTAACACAGAGGACATATATAGTCTTCTACAGTATATTGCTTTGTGTGACAGTGTACATATGCTGAATCCTTAGTATTGAGACAGGGCTTGACATTAACATTTCTGCCCACAGGCCCTGTGTAGCTTGTGGTTTTCAAAAGTTACTTGCTAGCCATTAAGTGTTTTCACTAGCCACAGTTTGTATATGTTGTACATGAATAAAGTTCACAATTATTATGATGCTAAAATGTCCTCAAAAATATAAATCACTACTGGTTTCCACAACAGGACTGGCAATAATATTGCTAATAATTTTGATCATATTTTTTAAACAGGTAGATTCCAAAGAAACACAAGTTAAATTTATGCATTAATGCATGTAGCATACAATATTTTAATAACTGTTTTGTACACTCTGCTCCATACACTGATCAGAGCTAGACTAAACCAGACTGAAGTGCAATCTGCTGGTTTTATGTTATTAGGCTTATTATTTTATTGTAATGTTTAATGTTGCTGTAAGAGTAATAAGAGCAGCCTGTGTACAGTCATCTGTCTCAATACACTGCTCCTCCCAAGTTTATACACAACACACAGCTGGGAGGGGCATTGAAAGATCGGCCGACCAAACATGAAAATAGGCTACACCCTTATTCCATCTCCATGAACTGCGTTTCTGTGTGCGCAGCTGCCTGTGATTGTGCATGACCCTGTGCTGCTGTCTCTTTGAGAGTGTGTGCCTGAGTCAGAACAGTGTGGACAACAGGAGCTCCGGGAGTGATCGCTTTGTCCAAAACAACAGTGTGTTTAAATATGTTGTGCACTGCTCAGATGAGGAGCTGCTCTCATCAGAAGGAGACACTTTTAGCGCCAACACCAGTTGGCCAATGGGACAAATGATCTTTTTATTATTCCTGTGGAAATTTTCACTTTCAGCAGCCACCACCAGGGAGCGCCTAGCATGTTTTGATGGAGTAAACTCCACTCTGGCCCTGGAGGTGAACCCTGGACCTTTCTGCCACCTCAATGGCAATGTTTCTGGCCATAGGCAGGATTTCCGCTCTCAGCCTGCACATAGCTTACATCATAAACCCCTCCTTTTCATTCTTTCATCCCTTGTTCATCAAGGTGTACCACAAGGCTCAGTTCTCGGACCACTTCTTTCCATTATATAAATGCTCCCACATAGACAGATTGCAGTTTCAACTCATACCCCAATGATACTTAGTTATACATCGCCAATAAACCATCTGCCAAATTCCCACCTCAGTACCTCTCCCACTGCCTCTCTAACCTCTAGACCTCTTCCAATTCAACAGTGGCAAAATGGAGCTCATGTTTGTAGCCACTAGACTGCTTCAATGGGTTGAAGATCTGGTGCTTAACTTCAATGGCAATACCTGCTTGTCGCCATCAGTCCGCAACCTTGGTCATCCTGGATTCCAACTTCTCTTTTGCCCACCACATACAATCAGGGTTTTACTTACACAAGACCCTGGCAACACATCACCCTCCAACTCATCCATATACACTGGCTTCCCACAAAGCATTGCATCCAGTATAAGATCCTCCTTCTCACCAAGAAGTCCCTTCACTCTCTGACCCCTCAATACCTCTCAGAACTCCTTTACTACTACACACCCTCACTAAACCTGCCATCTCACTTCTTCCACACATACAATCAGCTGAAACCACTATTCAATTCAAATCTCTTCTCAAAACATTTTGGTTTAAACTGACCTTACATTTACAATTAGTCATTTAGCCCCCAGTGTTACAGCTGGAACATCACTGGAGGCAGGGCGGGTGAAGTGTCTTGCCCAAGGACACAACAACAGTATGAACTGTAGAGAGCTGGAATCAAATCGCCAACCTTCTGGTTATAGGACAACCGCTCTACCACTGAGCCACTGCGCCCCACACTTCTACCCTGCACAAACTGATCAGGCCTTTCTTTTTCCCTTGTGTGTCTCTTAATAATAGGTGTGTGTGTGTGTGTGTGTGTGTCATATTGTTAAGCACTGTCATGAATGGTTCTATATAAATGCAAGTTATTATAATAATAATAACATTTTTATTAGTAGTAGTATTATTGTTATTATTGAAGCAGTCTATGTATAAAATACAGCTCACCAAAACCGAAATAAACCCACATTTGGCAGGTGATGATGTCAAGCCCTGAATGGAACAGAATGACATTATCATAGTATTGCTATTAACTCAACAGAATTCTATAAGGTTACAATGTGTTTTACACAGTCTTTCTGCTATTATCCTGTGTCAGGGCTCGGAGGAGAGAGTATAAAACTCATCAACAGAACAACAGGAGCTAAAGTGGCTTGTTCCAAAGAGAAAACGCAAGGTCCTGGTGCAAAGGGCTCCATCACAGTCACAGGCACCAGACAGGAGGTCCAACAGGCCAAGGTCAGCTGCAGTCACTCACTCTGCTCTGTTTGAATGTGTGTGGAGTGTTGATAAATGTGTGTCTGTGTCCAGACTTTGATTCTAGAGAAGGTCAAGGAGGACCTATTAGTGAGGACCAAGATCTGCCAGTCCTCTTCACTGCGCCACAAACGCTGTGTCCAGCCTAATGCCAGTGAAAAAGGTGTGGGTACTGAAGTTCCTGTGGGGCTCAACAACAACGGTGTCCTGACAAATGCAGAGAAACAGGGCCCAGTTCAGTACAACGGGGCCACAGATAAGACGGAGAGCAGTTCAAACCAAACAGAAGAGTTAAAAAGCTGTGAAGAAGAGAGTGTGTTTACTGACTCCCTTATGGAAATTTCCAAGTTTGAAAGTGAGTTGGAGAAGTTGTAAGTAAAAAAAATACCCACAAAATTTTTTAATCTCAATAAGATGACCAATTATGCTATACATAAAATTATTGTTCTATGACTGGGACAACACCTTCAGGGTATTACAATTCTTAGAAAAGTGAAGGGACGTTTTCTTGCCTTGCTGTTGAGCTGCACTGTCACAAAGCTACAGTAAAGGGGGATTTAGCTTTAGCTTGAGAATAAGTGGCTGACACATTTCATAATTAAGGAAAAACAAAAGTAAGTTCCCTGGAAGTGAAGCCAAAATAGTTTAAATAATGCTGATCTCTTAAAAAAAACAATTCCCATTTACCAAAATTAAGTAGGGATACCCTGTGTTGTCTTGAGATTTTAATGTGGTTTCATATTAACGTTTTGCTGTTTTCAAAACCTCACTTTTTTTTTGTTGGCTGTTATTGTGTCTTTGCTTCTGTATCAGTTCCCAGCCCGGACCTGAGTTTCCAGCCTGATGAACACCTGGAGGTCTATGTTTCGGCATCAGAAAACCCAAACCACTTTTGGATCCAAATCCTGGGGGTGCGCTCCCTGCAACTGGACAAACTGACAGAGGAGATGACACGCTTTTACAGCACAGGAAACCCTGCTGTGAGGATCCTGTTAGACTCTTTTCTAACTTCTACATCAAAATTAAAGGCTCTGTGTCTGTTACCACTCCTAATCTTACTTGTAGGAGCAGAAGGTAGAGAGCATTGTGGTAGGAGACATTGTGGCAGCTCCATATCGAGATCACGGCACATGGAACCGCGCAAGAGCGCTGGGAGTTCTAGGGTCTGGACTAGTGGACTTGTACTATGTGGACTTTGGAGACAACGGAGAACTGCCAAGAGACAGCCTTTGTCGTATGAGGTAAGATGAAGCAGTTAATAAAATCTTAAACAAGAGTTAGACACTAGCTGACACTTCCACAGGAGGACAAGGAGTGATGATCTAGTCTTCACTTTTGTGTACTCTGAACCTCCATACTGTCGGCGCTTAACGACTCATAATTTATTTTACACTTGTTTGATTTCCCAAGATTCTTTTGATTAAAAACAGTAAAATAAGACATGTCTATATAACCCTGTTGTATGTTTTCTAATGAATTTTTCCAATAAGTTTTTTTGAAATTCACTCAGGAGGATATATCTGTATCTAATCTCATCTAATATTGTTGGGGAATTAAATATTTGGGGACTTACAATACATTAAACTTCTAGTCTTGCCTAATGATTGTAAAAAGAGTATGATACAATACAAAATTTATAATAAATGATCACATGATGTTTTTGCTGCATTTCAGGAGTGACTTCCTCAGCTTACCTTTCCAAGCTATTGAGTGTAACTTAGCAGGAGTAGGACCAAAAGGTATTTTTCATGGAGTAAATAATTCAAGTGTATATTCAGATATTGTACTGCCTCTCAATGATTGTGTTTGTCTCTTCAGGAGACACATGGACCGAGGCTGCCCTGGATGACTTTGAGCGGTTGACTCACTGTGCCTTGTGGAGACCTCTTCAGGCCAAACTATGCAGCTACTCTCACTCTGAGATCTCCTCGTGGCCCAGCGTCAAGCTCTATGACTGCTCTGAGGGGAAGGTGAGTCCACACTATTGTAGTGGTCATTCATACCCTCCTCTAGGCCCTACACTTATCCTGTTATAAAACAATCCTTGCAGACAATAGATATCGGTGAGGAGCTTGTTCAACTCGGACATGCTGTCAGCTTTAAAGACATGAGGAATGGGAAAATTGAGGGCGACAATTTGGGCTGTCTGCAAAAAATGCTGGTGAGTTTTTAAATCAGTTCAGTACAAAAAAGTAAAAAATCACATATTTTTTTCCAGACTTTTGTGCTTATTTTGTTAAATATACCAAGAATAAATATTTTTATTGTGATGCTGTGTGACTTTTGAACTCTCCCTTTAACTCGTTTACTACTGCAGGATGATGTAATCGGTGCATCGTCAGAGCTGAGTCTCTCCTGCATCAGCTTATCAGGTAGATCCCTTCAGAACTGTGGAATGGTGTAACCTAAAAGCTCCATTACCCAAAAACTCTTCTCTTCGTGCTTTCCTTCATTTAACATTTTGTTTTCCAATACAAGAAAAAGAAACTGCATACTTTCCATTTAAGGCACTGATCTTAGACATCAATACAAACAAGCATTGCATGCAAGCGTGGAAGCATTTTGCTCATCTTTGTTCAGTCACAATACTACAGCTCCACTGGATTCAATGCAGAGAATGAATTTCCTTACAAGGATAATAAAGGATAACTTAAACAGTTTTTTACTGGCGTGGTATATAAACATGGGAGGATTTCCTAGGGGGATGGGGTGTCAGGACCCCTTCTTCTCCAGTAATGAGTTCATGTAATAATTGTGACCCTATTTAGTATAGTTGTATGTATATGTATGTTGTATTGTATACAATATTTATTTATTTATAGTATAGTTGTATGTATTGCTCTAATTCTATTCTATTTCTAAATGCCCTTCTGTAAAATAGAAAATACACACCCCGCTGAATATTTTTTTCAAACTATTTTTAAATTTTGGAAAGGAAACTTGCTTTGTGCCGGCTGCATTCTCACTGGGCTGCTCCGCAGTTGTGGCAGCGCCTCTCCCTCTCTCAAAACAACAGTCTAGCTGCCTGTCAATCAACATGTAGCAGTTACGTCAAAGTGAGTCCTAAGTCTTACCTCTCTCCAAATACTGCTTTGTGATCAAAGATTGTATATAGTGGATAGCGTGAGCTCATTGCTCCCCCATTCTCTGATATTGTCGTTGACACAGAGCAATAAAATGGTGGTTACATCCGGGGTTTTCTGCTGTTTCTGCATAGTAAAACTATATTTTTCAGATAGCATAAACAGACCTATTAAATAAAAATTCACCCCAGCTCAGAGTTGTCATGTAGTAATAACTCTTAGCTCTAGAGACCAAAGCCATTTTTGTACCAGGCTGTAAACAGTTTTTGGATTTCTCCTTTTATTTATTTTTTTGGAGATTATCATCACAACCACTTACGTTTTTGCCCGTATCTACTCATTTTCATTCTATTACGCATTTGTAGCTGAAAGACAAATCAGATCACAATGAGGGTGAACAAGTTGAAGCTGTAACTTTTGTAAAGCTGTAAACTCTGGAGCAGCTGAAGTAAAGCTGTTTAAAATCCATTAGCTTCAAACAAAGTATTGGAGATCAGCACACTCACTGATTTATTGCTGTTGGTTTTGGATCAATAATTTGTAAAAATATATTGCGTTTATTCATTTTTATATGGAAGGAATCTGGAAAACCTCATTTTGTACATATTCACAAGAGCAACAGTGCATTAAATTAATTTTATTTCATTACCAAAATAATGACCATTGAAACAGTATCTTACAACATTTTTTAGAACTAAATAAGCAACAAAGTTATTGCTTGCAGAGCTTTCCCCCTAGAAATACTCAACACAATGTTTAATTTAGATTTTTTTTTTTAAATAAAAAATTTTTTTTTTTAAATTGGCCATTTGAATTGATACAAGAATTGTGCAATGAAGAAAAAATAGATTCTGTTAAATATCACAATATTGTGATATTTAACAGAATCTATTTTTTTTTACACCCATAAAGCTGCGCTGTCTGATTTTCTGTTGTCATCCCTGTGTCAGACTCCATACTCCCCCAAAAGGAGCCTATGGACCTCTTCTGCTTCTCTTTTATAATTTTTTTTTTACCATTCAATATTAATAAACAGTAGATAAAAAACTTTCAGCGGAACGCGTGGATATAAGATTTATGTAGTTTTGATGGAAAATGACCATCAGCTGACGATACAACAACCTGACTATTCTGTTTTTGAGGAGTTAACTTTAACATAGAAGTCAGTGGTAAGAAGGAGTGACACCCCGGGACTGTTATTGTTTTAATTTGAATTTGGTAAGTCACACAGCTTTAAAAGTTACATTTTCTGAAAGAGACAAAATCTCTACATTTTGTATATATAATTTGTGTGCATGAGTGAAATTAGTGGGACTGAAAAGGGCTTACAATGGCAGAAAGAGAATAAGAGTGGTTTACTCTAGCAATTCAACTATAACAGTGCATTCTGGCGCATGAGACGTCAAAAAAAGTCAAACTTTACACAGCGAAAAGAGAAAAAACATAAAGGTTACAACATAGTTTATTTAGTACGTATAAAGACACAATTCTTATGTGTGAACATAAAACAATGTGCGAAAAGGTAAAACTAGGCAGAAGCCCTAAAGGGCAGAAGAAGCAGAACAAAAGGCAGAAAAAGCAGGGTTTTGCCAAAATCCCTTAGAAAAAGAATGGGAAACAAATTGCATAAAAATGTAAATATTACAAAAACTATAAAAGAAAGAATTACCAAAAATAATAGCAGAATTGTCCTAGAATTTAGAATTTTTTGAATGGCAAAAATTAGTTAAATGGCTGGAAAAACAAAAATTGGTGGAAGAAAAGAAACACTGACACTGCTATGTGTGGACAGGGTTCACACATTTCTTGAAAGTACCTGAATTTCAGACATACAGATTCTAGGACTGAAAAATACTTGAAATCAAAAATAGACCCTTCAAAACATGCTTGAATGAAATCTTAAATAATTTTGGTTTCGTAGAATGGTACATTTCTAAAAATGTTCATGAGCGGCCAAAAACAGCCAAAAAGTGGAATTCACATTTACTAAATTTTGAATTGACCAATTCTTTCTCATTCAAATCTTTTACAAAAATTACGGCAAAAAACTGTTTAATGCAAGAAAATGTTTTTTTTTATCAATATTTAAGAAATTGTATTTGAATATTAACAGTATGAACTCCATTGACTAAATTGTAACATACACAATCAGAACATCTTTATTAATTTGAAACTTTTAATGTAAATGTTAAGTGAAGTGACTTGTGCGGTACTGTAAGAGGCCTTTCAATTTGGCTACATATGCTGGGGTGTGAATAGGTGCTTGATATAAAATAAATGGTGCTTTAGATGTCCTTAAATCTGAAAGTGTTCTTATTTGACCCCCAGTTTCCAAATGTGAATTTCAAAACTGCTCCAGGTCAGTGGTGAATTTGAATATGCCTGTTTTCTAGAAGCACTGGGAAGTGGGATCTCACTAATTGAATGCAGAATGTTTAGTATTTTTCTGGTGGCTCTGGGAAGAGTGACCATCCAACTTGGTTATGCACCTTCTACGTTATCAAAACTTTGTACATTGAATGACAGTGGGTGTAGTTGTCTCATCTATTTATTCAACCAAATTAGGTCTGAATTGGCAAATTGTGCACCGTGCAACAAATATTTGAGATATGTTTGTGTTGGTTATTCATATTGTCCCCCACAGTAAAAGTTCTTTTGAATATATATATATATTTTGTTTCTTCAGAAGCCCCTTCAATCTCAGGAAGTGTTGATGACATCCTAGAGGATGAACTACTCTGAGACAAAACACTTAAGGTATGAATTATAACTTCTGTTCATACTTCTGACATTTTCTGAAGCCTTGTGTCTTTTTCATTCCAGTACCAGCGCTCTACTCCACAGCATTGTAGATGGAAGGAGCATTTCCTCAACTGACCCAACAATCCAGTGACATGACTCCTCCACATCAAAGCCTTAGCTGTTCTTCCAGCCATATTCACTTCTGTTGCTACGGATTAATTATTTTGTTACCTGTAAGATGTTCAGTTTGAGCCAAGGCTGCTTTGTTTAAATGTGTATTGCTCAAGAGTGTGCCAGTATTAGCTTATTCTTATTGAGAAGCACTGTGATATAATAAATTAAACAAATGCTAATGGTTAGTGGCTCACCATAACAAAATTTTTCATTTTATTTTACGGGATTATGCAAAAGTATATGAAGATTAAAAGGAATTTATAATGATCCTAGTTAGTATTTTGGAACGAAAGTATTATTGAATGTGGTCCTCAAAATATGTTCAATATGAAAATCTGCTGTCATTAGCTAAGGACAAGGATGTAATCAGTTGCACTATATATAATAAAGTATTATTTTATGTGACAGTATTTGATTTATGTCAATATTTATCTGTTGGTTTTCATGCAGCAGGGAAATTGCTGAATTGGTAAAGTTAGAATTTTAAAAAGTTTAACAATTTGGTGTCATATTGTTAAGCTCAGCTTGCTGAAACTATATTCTAAATATTTTTTTTAGCAAGGATAGGTTTATAAAAATCTAATTAAAATGTGCTTTGACTTTCAGTTTTATGGACAACTACCACAATATTATTTAACATCTTGACCTATATTTTTCACAAATGTGGCCCTTTTATATCACCGAGGCAGGAGCTTTGGAATGTCTTCAACAGGTCATTCATTCATTTGCGCTACGGCCACTGTTTTGTTTTTACATCGGGCTATGACCTCCATTTCTGATCCACCAATCACATGAAAGTAGGTTACGCTTGCACATGCGCAGTAGTGGTGTAATTTGTTGATATCCTGCTCTGTAGTATTCATTTAGATTTTTATAGATAAATATATAACCCATTGGACGGGTGTTATTTTCGTTGGACAGCATTGATAACTATAAAGTTGTCTATATGAAGGGCTGATGGAAGACACACGGGATTTGGTGAGTGAATAAGAAATGTTTAGGGCCGCAAAGCTTCTCTATAGGATTTGCTTAGGCTAGCGCTCCTTCTTTGTTGTTATCTTTTTATAGCAACAAGCTAGCGATACATCTACTACTAAATATGAAAGAATTCCCTGCACGTATTGTGTTACAAAAAATTCACCACAATTGATCAAACTGTGCATGTTTATTTCCGAGTTTAGTAAAACATATTGTAGGCATTTGGTTGCCTTTGGAAACTAGAAAAACAGGTTTCCGCTAGCAAGGTATGCTAAAGCTAGCATAGAGAGTATTTTTCTCATAGGCCGCTCAGCGTTCAAATTTAGCGACTCAGAATACACTTAAGTTAGCTTAATTTTATTATATTTATCTAAAATTGATTTTGCAAACGAATTTCAATGCTGTTATTGTTTTATTTTGTCAGTTTTAATATACATTTCCTACTAATATCATCATATCACCTTCTAATATCACCAAGAAGGAAGTGTCCAAGCCGTAAACGATAAACAACTACAAATATTTTTGTAGTGGGTACTTTCATATGTTTTGCCGCAGCTATGAATGATAGAATGACTGTTCAGACAACGAACGTATTCTAAAAATTGATAATGAAACTGATGCCGTGTAAGTACAAAAATATAATACTAGTTTGTAACTGATGTCGTTTTATTGGATAACCATAAAGAGAAAAAGTGTGAAAGTAAAAAAAAAAAAAATCCATGTTACAACAAAAATTCTAATCGAGTTTTGCAATAATAATATTTGGTTTGCAGAATGCCACTGTGCATACTGGATAAGGCATATATTCAGAAATGCATATATATATATATATATATATATATATATATATATATATATATATATATATATATATATATATATAAATTGGATTTACTAGTCCATGGATTGTTGTGTCCTTGTTTTATTGTCTGGGAGCTCACACTGAGGAATATTAAATAGGAAAACAGAATGTGATTGCTTTTCCTACTAATGTCTAGTGTATGTGGTTGTTCAGGCGGAGCGCACCCCTCGTTCAGAGCGTAAACGGAGAGACTCATTCGGGATGTTCGATGGCTATGACAGCTGCAGTGAGGAGTCCACTAGCAGCTCCAGCTCAGAGGACAGCGAGGATGAGGTGGTGCCCTCCATCCCGGCCAGTCTGCCCATCATCAAGAACAATGGACAGGTGTACACTTACCCAGATGGCAAGGCCGGAATGGGTCAGTAAGCAAGGGAAAATAAAAAAAATGGTTAAAGCTTTCTTGTTATCCTTCTTTTATTTTACGTAATAACATTCAAAACTAAACTTAACTTTTTTAATAAAGATAAGGAGGAAAGATTAAAGAATGATATAGTATATATGGACATAAAAATTATCATAGTAATTTCTTATTTCTTTTGGGCAGCCACCTGTGAGATGTGTGGAATGGTTGGAGTGCGGGATGCATTCTACTCTAAAACCAAGCGCTTCTGCAGCGTCTCATGTTCAAGAAGTTACTCTTCAAATTCTAAAAAAGCCAGCATTTTGGCCAGACTCCAGGTAACTACTTTATACCAGATCAGAAATGGGACATGTCACTTACAATGAATGCATAATTATTAGTTTATGTTTTGATTGTTCACTGTTTTTTTTTTTTTGTTGACTGAAAATTTGCTCAGTGATTTAAAGTTGCTCTTTATTATTACTCTTATATATTGCAATGTTACCATGCACAATATCTGTTTCAGAACTAAAATGCAATATTTTTATAATAATAAATCTGACACGTTCAAATTTTATATATAATTGGGTTATCAGTGTACAACAAAAAGGAACTAGCACAAGTGTGCTCAGTTAAGGGTTGTCCTGAATACATGTTTACAGAGATTACTCTGATACAGTGCAATTTATTTTGCCACTGAAAAAATTAACCTGCATATTGAATCATTTTTAATAATTGCCCTAGACGAGTATCCTTTTTTATCCTTAATAATAAAAAACAAAAAAAGCCAATACTGTCTTTGGCCAGATAAAATCACTTATGTTTGAATGAGGATTTTTGACCTTAATCCTTTGATATGAATATGTCTACAACATAAATTAAATATGCATTTGCTTTTCAAAGGGCAAGCCACCAACAAAGAAGGCAAAAGTTCTACAGAAGCAGCCTCTCATGGCGAAGTTGGCAGCCTACGCTCAGTATCAGGCGAGCCAACAAAGCCAGGCCAAGTCAAAAGCAGGTATGTAGTATTTCTAAAAACATTGATTGAAGCCAGACAAAGTGGCTGTGACTTATTGTTCTTTTCCTGTTTCCCAGTTGTGACCTCAGAAAGTTTTGACTGGGGACACTACATCTGCAACAATAACACAATGGGAGCTCCTGTTAGCTGTTTCAAACATGTAAGTCTGCAGATCTGTGAACAGTTTGCCTTTGAGGTGGGCCCGAGTCAATGCCCTGTTTTGTTGGTGCTAGGCCCCGATGGGAACGTGTTGGGGAGGTATTGCTGAGGGAGTGAGAGTCGAAGTGATCAACTCTGACACCAACCTTTCCGCCAAAGTCTACTGGATTGCAGAGATCATAAAGCTTGCAGGTGAAATATTTTCATATAGCAATGACAGATATTTTTTTTCTTTTTTGTTTTGCAAAAGTAAAAAGATTATACATTATACATACATTTGTTACAATCTTTCCTCATAAATATACATAAGCCAATAGAATTATAATGTAGAACACAAACAGAAAAGGGTGTAGCAGCAGATCATTTCAAGAGACTTTAATTTGTTCACAAACCAACCAATTAGGAATAGGATGGTATAATCACCTTAAGGAAAAATACTGTATCACAGTCTGGAGGAAAATTTATTGATTGTTGTCACTGCCTTAACCCTTGTTCCCCAGGTCTCACCCCCACTTTTCACACCCTTTGTTATTGTCACCATTATTAGTCCATGCCTGGAACCTTATACTCCAATGTTGAGTCACTTAGCCTTTTCAGATCATTGTCCATTGACTAAGCAAATGGTCACAGATCAATGGGTACTTTACATGCTGTCCCCTCCCTCCCTTTCATATCATGTGTATAAATGCAGTACATCCTAGTCCCCTTAGTTGGCCCAACTTCCCTGGCCCTGTGGGTTTGGAAAAATCTCTGTTACTGGTCATATCAACCAATAAAGACACATCTACTAAAAAACTTCATTGGGGACAGGATTTCTTTTCTACAACAATAGTCTGTCAGTATCATGCTTTAAATTTCCAGATGAATGGGACATTTGAAAATGTGTTGTTATAATAAAAGTAAAAGATGGATACAGTTAGAAATTAATGATTTTTTATTCTTTTGTAACTGGTCTAATCATTTGGACATAGAGTTATGATAAATAATGAAGCTGTAGTTTGTAAGTGTGTCAGTGCTTTCCAGTCTGGTCTCAGCAGCTCATTTTAAATGAACAAGATGAACATGGACTTACTCCCTTGAAATAAAAAATATATATATTATATGTATATATATATATATATATATATATATATATATATATATATATATATATATATATATATATATATATATATATATATATATATATATATATATATATATATATATATATATATATATATATTAGTTAAATTGCTTACATATGCATATAATGATGTTGACTTGATTTGTGCAGGGTTTAAGGCACTGCTGCGGTATGAGGGCTTCGACAATGACAATAGTAAGGACTTCTGGTGTAACCTCTGTATCCCTGAAGTGCATCCTGTCGGATGGTGTGCTTCTAGTGGCAAACCTCTCGTACCTCCAAAAAGTAAGTGTTTTTTAGTTCTTCTGGACAGATTTGATTATTGTTTAATAGAGAAAATAAACTTCAGGTTTTATTAAGGGTTAAACTACTGCAGCAAGTGTAATGACTGTTCATTTCGTCAATGATTTCTTAAGCAACTGGTATTGACCCAGAAATGTCTGGAGGTTTATGTGTTTTTAGTAAATGCTTTAAAATGCAGTCAAATTTTGATCATATAAAATGTCTTACAACTGCTCACGTTTATTCATAAATGTCATTTGTAAGGCAATAATACAAAATCAAATTTACAGGAATCTTGACAGTAATTGTCCCACTAAAGCTGTGTCTCTCAACATTTCTCTCAAAACATGCTGGGGGCCTCCTGGTGGTGGGTACCAACAGTAATTAATGATAAAAAAAAAACAGGCTGCTGGGAACACCCCTAGCTCAGTTGGTAGAGCACAAATACACAAAACTATGCAAGAACATGGGAGACCTGGCTGGTTCGAATCTTGGACGGGTCATTTGCCTGTCACCCCCTCTTTTGCCCCGTTTCCTGACAACCTACTGTCAATTAACAGTATGGCTGCAGCTTAAATGCTACACTATAAACCTTTAATGTTGATGTTAATTGTTGATAGTTTAGCAGTGGCGCCTCTCTAAGGTCACCTTTTTCTCATTTTAAAACATAGATCATGTTTAAAATAAAAAAAGAGGTTTATACTTTCCTAGATGAATAGGAAGTGCATAGAACTACTATTTACAACTATACTGACTGAGTTTTAATGAGCTCTATTTCAGATGGAGGTTACATTTTAATAATTACCACGCACAGAAACAAAAACCTAGAGTCTTAAAAAAGATTTTACCGTTATCTTTTATAAAGAGATCAGTCTTGTAGAGTAGGCTACTGCAGGACAACTCAAGCTATCAGCGTCTCAGATATGCACAAAAGACACAAGTGGCACCGGCACAACTTGGCACACCTGTGGCTACGCCGGGGCCGTTGAGGTAGCTGCCTGCAGCTCACATTCCTTTGTCCTCCGCAGGGACACAGGATGGAGCTAATGGCACATTAATGGTAAATATTTACAGAGCATCGGCCACAATTACTTGTGTTCTCAATTCAGTTTGCTTGGCCAAGTCATGTGGTGAGAGCGTGCAAGGGAAAAAAACAATTGACTTAACGCGTTTGATAAAGTGTAATTGTTGCTGCTGTTGTGATCGTCACAATCATAACAAAGTGGCAATAAAGAAACCTGGGAGCCTGCACAGACCTAGCAAGGATTTGTTGAATTTTTGGCGAGCCCTGTCAAGTCACCATCACTATGAACTGACCTGGTTCTCCTGTTTAGCCACTCCGACCCTATATCATCAATACGGAATGTTGGATTTGGTTAACAATGTTACAAGGGTAAATAATCCATACGTGTGTGTGTGGTTGCTTTGAGTGTACAAAGTTATAGGTTATGAATTGAGAACCCCTGCACTAGAGTATGTCAGGATTTTAACGTTTGGTTACAAGCAGCAATTCAAAGCTAGTGTTTGATAGATTTGTAAATGAGAAGCTTTAGGTGTCATATGTATCTAAGCATAAGAGGAATGTTTAAAAAGAAAGGACACTGACTGCTAATTGCTGTTGTGTTCTTTTAGGTATTCAGCATAAATGCTCTAACTGGAAAGCTTTCCTTGTAAAGCGTCTCACGGGAGCTAAAACACTTCCCCCCGACTTTAACGCCAAGGTTTGACTCATTTATACAAAATGAAAACGCTTTTCTGGTGGTCATTTTGTTGATTGAATCAGATTGGATTTCTGCTTGCCTTTTGGTTAGGTACATGAGAACATGCAGTTCCCGTTTAAGAAGCTGATGCGGGTGGAGGTGGTGGATAAAAACTATCTGTGTCGGACGCGGGTGGCACTGGTGGAGCAGGTGATTGGGGGGCGCCTCAGACTGGTGTACGAGGAGAGCGAAGATGGCTCCGATGACTTCTGGTGCCACATGTTTAGCCCACTCATCCACAACATTGGCTGGTCCCGCTCCATTGGCCACCGCTTCAAACGATCCGGTGGGTTTGGAGCACTCTCTCTTCAGCTCAAAGGCAAGAGCTGCAGAGCCACACAATTTACTCTATGAACACGAGGGATGCACCAACACCACCTGGATGAATATCACATAAGTTTTATATTTTGTCAAATGCTCTTCAATTTCGATAATGAATATTAAATTTCCCTTAACAGGTTCTGAATAGTGACCAATAAACATAGCACTGATGCTACTCAAGGAAAATTTTTGTTTGTATTTGAGGTTCAGTTATAATTATGAAGGAAAATACATTTTGTGTTTCAGATGTCACAAAGAAAATGGAGGGTCAGGCGGATGCTCCTCCACAGCTCTTTCAAAAGGTGAAATGCTCATGTTTGTTTTATCAAAGTAAACATGCAAAATTATGGAGTTTTGATCATACTCTTTTGTAAATAACTTCAGATATTAATGTTATGTGTGTTCTATAAATAATTTCTACCTGAAATAAGACAAGTGTCCTTTTTGTTTTAAGGAGTTAGAGCTTTAATACTAGAGTTTACCATTTGTAAAGCATCAGTATATCTGATATACTAGTCTTTATTTAAGACTTTGCATTAGGTATGGGAAAGTATGAGATTGTGACGATAAGATTACTTTGTGGAGAATTATCAAAGTATCATGGTATTTTGATGCATGTTGATGAACATGAGACACAGCCACATGAATGTAAACACACCAGATTGTGCTAATTTCTATTAATTCAACATTCTTACACGTTACATACACATACACCAGAGCGACATTCACACACGTTCATACACCAGAGCGACATTCACACAGGTTCATACACCAGAGCGACATTCACACACGTTCATACACCAGAGCAACATTCACACAGTCATACACCAGAGCAACATTCACACATTCGTACACCAGAGCGACATTCACACATTCATACACCAGAGCAACACTCTCACACGTTCATACACCAGAGCGACATTCACACACGTTCATACACCAGAGCAACATTCACACATTCATACACCAGAGCAACACTCTCACACGTTCATACACCAGAGCGACATTCACACACGTTCATACACCAGAGCAACATTCACACACATTCATACACCAGAGCAACATTCACACACGTTCATACACCAGAGCAACATTCACACGTTCATACACCAGAGCGACATTCACACGTTCATACACCAGAGCGACATTCACACGTTCATAAACCAGAGCAACATTCACACGTTCATAAACCAGAGCAACATTCACACGTTCATACACCAGAGCAACATTCACACGTTCATACACCAGAGCGACATTCACACGTTCATACACCAGAGCAACATTCACACATTCATTCACCAGAGCGACATTCACACATTCATACACCAGAGCGACATTCACACACGTTCATACACCAGAGCAACATTCACACATTCATTCACCAGAGCGACATTCACACATTCATACACCAGAGCAACATTCACACACGTTCATACACCAGAGCAACACTCTCACATGTTCATACACCAGAGCGACATTCACACGTTCATACACCAGAGCGACATTCACACGTTCATACACCAGAGCGACATTCACACACGTTCATACACCAGAGCAACATTCACACATTCATACACCAGAGCAACATTCACACACGTTCATACACCAGAGCAACATTCACACATTCATACACCAGAGCGACATTCACACATTCATACACCAGAGCGACATTCACACACGTTCATACACCAGAGCGACATTCACACGTTCATACACCAGAGCAACATTCACACATTCATACACCAGAGCAACACTCTCACACGTTCATACACCAGAGCAACATTCACACATTCATACACCAGAGCAACATTCACACACGTTCATACACCAGAGCAACATTCACACACGTTCATACACCAGAGCAACATTCACACACGTTCATACACCAGAGCAACATTCTCACGTTCATACACCAGAGCAACATTCTCACGTTCATACACCAGAGCAACATTCTCACGTTCATACACCAGAGCAACATTCACACGTTCATACACCAGAGCGACATTCACACACGTTCATACACCAGAGCAACACTCTCACACGTTCATACACCAGAGCAACATTCACACACGTTCATACACCAGAGCAACACTCTCACACGTTCATACACCAGAGCAACATTCACACATGTTCATACACCAGAGCAACATTCACACATGTTCATACACCAGAGCGACATTCACACACGTTCATACACCAGAGCGACATTAACACACGTTCATAAACCAGAGAAACATTCACACGTTCATACACCAGAGCAACATTCTCACACGTTCATACACCAGAGCAACATTCACACATTCATACACCAGAGCGACATTCACACATTCATACACCAGAGCGACATTCACACATTCATACACCAGAGCGACATTCACACATTCATACACCAGAGCGACATTCACACATTCATACACCAGAGCGACATTCACACATTCATACACCAGAGCGACATTCACACGTTCATACACCAGAGCGACATTCTCACACGTTCATACACCAGAGCGACATTCACACATTCATACACCAGAGCAACATTCACACACATTCATACACCAGAGCGACACTCACACACGTTCATACACCAGAGCAACATTCACACGTTCATACACCAGAGCAACATTCACACACGTTCATACACCAGAGCAACATTCACACGTTCATACACCAGAGCAACATTCTCACACGTTCATACACCAGAGCGACATTCACACATTCATACACCAGAGCGACATTCATACACGTTCATACACCAGAGCGACATTCACACATTCATACACCAGAGCGACATTCTCACACGTTCATACACCAGAGCGACATTCACACATTCATACACCAGAGCGACATTCTCACACATTCATACACCAGAGCGACATTCACACATTCATACACCAGAGCGACATTCACACACGTTCATACACCAGAGCGACACTCTCACACGTTCATACACCCGAGCAACATTCACACATTCATACACCAGAGCGACATTCACACACGTTCATACACCAGAGCAACACTCTCACACGTTCATACACCAGAGCAACATTCACACACGTTCATACACCAGAGCAACATTCACACATGTTCATACACCAGAGCGACATTCACACACGTTCATACACCAGAGCAACATTCACACATGTTCATACATAAGAGCGACATTCACACGTTCATACACCAGAGCGACATTCTCACACGTTCATACACCAGAGCGACATTCACACATTCATACACCAGAGCGACATTCTCACACGTTCATACACCAGAGCGACATTCACACATTCATACACCAGAGCGACACTCACACACGTTCATACACCAGAGCAACATTCACACGTTCATACACCAGAGCAACATTCTCACACGTTCATACACCAGAGCGACATTCATACGTTCATACACCAGAGCAACATTCTCACACGTTCATACACCAGAGCGACATTCACACATTCATACACCAGAGCGACACTCACACACGTTCATACACCAGAGCTGTGTCACTGGAGGCAGGTTGGGTTAAGTGTCTTACCAAAGGACACAACAACAGTATGGACTGGGGAGAGCGGGATTCAAGCGCCAACCTTCCAATTATAGGATTAAAATGGTTTTAATTTCCTGGTAACTCGGATACTATCTAGTCTTTGGGTTGTTCTAGTACATTATTTAACTTTTATATTATATTATCCAGATACAATTCTTCATTCTTCCAAATACAGTAACCTAATCACTTTCTGCTCCTGTCTCTTCAGCTCAATTTACTTGAATGGTATGCCACAGTATTTGTGTTTTATTTTTAATTTTTTTAATTTTATACCACAATTATCACAGTATACCATGAAAACAGTTATTGTCCCATGCATACTTGGCACATATAGAATTATTCTTGCTCTGTAAACAGCAGCAGCTTTTATACAGTACATTATATTGTGATCCTTTCACTTGTTGATACTTCTGTGTTATTGATTTTAACTCAAAATGTGAAACAGTAGTCTTTTTTTCTATTTTTTGTTTGATTCTTGGTCTTGTCTATTCTGTGGTGTAATTCTGTAATTTTACTGTATTGGGTAATTCTTATATCAGAAACATCAAATGTGTGCTGTTTTACATGAACACACTCATAGCTTCACAGAAAACCCTAGGGTAACTGAATCCATTGTCCCAGCCCTCAGTTATTAGATTTGGTCTCAGGTGGCTCTGTCATGTGCATATGTAAATGCACAGCAAATGCGTAATTATTTATTTATTCACATTTTTTTGTGAGGATAAATCCCTTGAGATGAATCATCTCGTTTCGAGAGGGTCCTATTACTCACATTCATTCACTAGGGACACTTTAGAGTTGCCAATTAACCTGTACATGCATGTCTTTGGACGGTGGGAGGAAGCCGGAGAACCCAGAGAGAACCCACGGTAACACGTGGAGGACATGCAGACTACTTACAGAAAGACCGGAGTCGGCCGAGAATGTTTGAGTCGACCGGGATTTGAACTCATGACCTTCTTGATGTGAGGCAGAAGTGCTAACCACTCTGCCACGTGCACCCCATTATGGCAGGAAGAGTTTGTCTTTTGCAACACATTGGATCAGTGGCAATGAGGGTACATATTCAAGGCTAACTCCTGCCTCTGTTAGAAAAGTATGAGTAAAGTTTATGAGTGTTATTCCCTTTGACTTGGACTGTCACATTTTTGTCTACTTAAAATATAAGAAAGTCAAAAAGTACGTTACCTGTGTTGTTCATAAAAGCTGTTGGGTGTTTTCATAATGCTAATCCTGTAGGGTATTTTGCCTTTCCTTAATCATATAATACCTTTGAGATCACAGATCTCTTTTTCAAGAGAGTCCGACAAAGAGGCAGCAGCACAGATTTACATAAACATAAACATCACGTCACATAAAGCACTAACACAAAGACAATCTGGACTTAATTTGACCTAACCAATTTCACACAGAACTGGGCTGCAGATCTGAGGGAATCATCATGTAATAGTTCATCTCACCACGTTGATTTTTTTAGTTTTCTTCCATATTTGGTAACTCTTGTGGGTCTTCAGGAAGGAGCTTAATTTAATGCTCCATTTTGACTGTATTCAGAGCTTAAAAAAGAGAATGAAGAGCATATCAGATTTGTTCTCAGTAATTGCTAATGAATCTTGTTTCTTTTTCTCTCAGGTGAAGGATGTGGACCAGAGTGGGGACTGGTTTAAAGACGGGATGAAGTTAGAAGCCATCGACCCGCTCAACCTCTCAGCTATTTGTGTAGCCACTGTAAGAAAGGTGAGTGTTGTGAGGTAGCGTTGGCAGCAGTTTGGGGCTTCGTATTGATGCAGCTGTGGTGTGCTGAAGGTGCTGGCAGACGGGTATCTCATGATCGGGATCGACGGCTCTGAGGCTGTGGACGGATCGGACTGGTTCTGTTACCACGGCACGTCCCCCTCCATCTTCCCCGCCGGATTCTGTGAAATCAATGACATCGAGCTCACGCCCCCTAGAGGTATACTTTGCTGTTTAGAAGACAAAACAAAGAAGGCTTCAGATTAGGGATGTAATGATTAACTGTGAGCTGGTTGAAAATTGATTTTTGTATGTGACGTTTCCAGTCGGATGAGATCTTAATTCAATCACGATTTATGTTTTGAACAAAAGGGGCCTCTGCAACAAGCTGTTACAGATTCTAGCATGGTGACAATGTGTGGATGTTGAAATTGAGGAAGTCTCATTCTCATTCAAATCAGAGGTGTGGCAGCAGAAATAAATCCACTTTAGTGAAAGGCGTTCACTCGCTCAACGTCTGTGTCTCACTGTTGCTGCTTCACAGACATGTCCTGGGCTGAGTCGGCTTTGCATGGACTTAATGAGCGCGCAACAAAAACATGTCTGTATCTGAGGCTGAGCTTTACTCTCTCCAAAATGGACATAAAGTCACATAAATGTCCCGTCATCAGTGGAGGACAGAGAGAAATGAGCAGTAAACGATGTTAGCAAAGAGGTTAAACTGTAAAAGGAGGTTGCTGTCCCGAGTCTGAACCGTCTTTGAGTCATAATTTATTATTTCATAACACAGTCAGATTTTAAACTAAGTGTTCACCTGTTTGAGGTCCTTGTCAGAGAGATGTAATAATGTTCTGGTGCATCATGTCCTGCCTTCTGTGAGTCTCTGCTGCAGCCACTGAGAGTAAAGAGCAAGGGTATCCAACTTACGGTCCGTGGACCAAATCTGGTCCTTTGTGAAGTACGTCTGGTCCTCACATTAATTATTACTGTTAATACATTCTTGCTATTATTAATAAATAATAGGTGGAAAGGCATCAAATGTAACAGTTAAACAAATAAGAGTTGTTTTGATAAAGGTCTATTGTTTTTGGGGGAAACACATGAGACCAGTGTTTTTTATTGGGTTTAAGCTAAAGGTTTTAGGTCTTAGTTTAAGTATACATTTCTTATAAGAAAATTAAATTGTATGTAAATGCATGTACAATTTTATTTTATTTATAAACTTACAAATGGACAAACATTAGCCAATATACAATCTTAAATAAATATGGGAACATTTGACATTTACTTGGGGACTGTTGGAACTGGCTTTCCAGACGGTAATGGGACGGTGATAGAAAAAGTTAATCTGGAGCCCTGATTTGTGAAATAATAAAAGGGCACTGTCTTAACTCATTTCATAGAAAAAAATGTGAATAGAATTAGAATAGTGAATAGATTATGAGTTGAGTAAATTGTAATTGTATTTCCCTACTTACATCCCTACTTTAGATCATAATAGCTTAGATTATTGTCTTCTGAAAACAAATCAATCAAACACTACACAAATCATCTAAACATGTGAGACTTGAAAAAAATATTATTGAAGAGCTAACACTAGGGACAGGACCATTACATATCTGCAGTTGATTGCATTCCACAAAATTATTTTTGTTGTTGTTTAATTCATAAAAAAAATTCAACTTAAAATGAATCACAACCAGACAACAACCAGAGTCACGCAATAATAATAATAATAATAATAATAATAATAATAATAAGGTAGGTAGAAATAAAAACACCCATATAAATAATTTGAAACGCATGCTACCTAAATGTCTAAAGATAGTGTAAATATCTGTAGATTAGCTTTAAACAACAACAGTGAGTCAATGCAAAGAGTCTGTCAGACTCTAGGGTCAGTTGTTGCAGATCAACCATCAGCAACAACCTGGGGACCTCCAACAGAAACTGCCCTGACCTGTGTCTCCTGGGTCCATGAATGTTTTTAGTCCCGCAATTGTCAGAAACCAGTCCTGTTCTAAATGGGGCATGATATTAAACTGACAAAAGAACAGAACAGTCAAAAGTACTCTTTCACTTACCCCAGCCATGAAATTAGTTTTACAATCAGCCATTGTATAGACTAAAACACTGTGACTTGAGTCGGGAATAAAATGCTGGAAAAAATTTGTCTTGTTTATAGCAAGTCTTGGTAAAACATCTCAAAAGGCTGCAACAGGAGTTATTAACATTGGGTTGGTATTTGTAAGATAATTTTTGCCATGCCCTTTTGTCTAATGTGATTGTATTATACTTTCTTCAGGGTACACTAAACTGCCATTTAAATGGTTCGACTACCTCAGAGAAACGGCTTCAGTAGCTGCTCCCGTTAAGCTCTTTAACAAGGTATGTCTGGTTGCACTATTGCAGTTCTACTGTATCACAGTTAGCTCTTTGTGTAGCTATGACACTAATGAAAACTACATGTCACAATATCAAGATGAAAATATGTTGGCACTGCGACAATGACTTATGTATCACTCACTGCTCTAGCAAATGCATAATATGCCTTTAATTAAATTGTATTGTGTCCGCTGAAAAAAGTTATTGTTCCCCTTGAAAACTTCCCATTGAGATGCACATGCTCTCACCCTGGCTTCCCGAGCCTCTTCCTGGGGCTCTTCATGCTTTCGGTTAGATTCTGGCACTTTCTACAAGTTTACATTACTGAAATAACAAATTGTAGTTTTGTACAAGGACAACCTGGTAAAGGCTACAAACATACACGTCACTGGAAGCACGAGGAACTGTTATAAATTGAAAAAGGGACATTTAATGTCTCCTTTAACATTTATTAACAATAATTTCAAGGAGCTCGACACTGTTCATACAATAATGATTATGTGTTTTATTATCTGTCATGTAGGATGTTCCCAATCATGGCTTCCGGCAGGGAATGAAGCTGGAGGCTGTGGACCTGATGGAGCCGAGGCTGGTGTGTGTAGCCACTGTGACCAGGATTGTGCATCGGTTACTGAGAATTCACTTTGACGGCTGGGAAGACGAGTACGACCAGTGGGTGGACTGTGAGTCCCCGGACCTCTACCCTGTGGGTTGGTGTCAACTAACAGGCTACCAGCTGCAGCCCCCTGCCTCTCAGAGTAAGACCCTATCACTTTTTTTGGTTTTGTTCCAAGTTGGTTACATTGCCCGTCATTCAAATTGTGAGCCCGTAACTGTCCGGACAGTAGGAGTTTAACAGTAAAAAATTGTACTTTCTCCTTTTAGGTAGAATAAAATAAAGCAAGTTTCTCGATTTAAAAGCTGTGAATAAATGGAAAACCACCTTCTCTCCTTGAGCCGCCACCTTATTGTGTTGGAGGGGTTTGAGTGCCTGAATGATCCTAGGAGCTATGTTGTCGGGTGTTATATGCCTGGTGCGGTCTCCCAAGGAAAAATACGGCCTAGATGACGGGTCAGACCAAGAGCGGTTCAGAAGTTTTTTTATGACTGAAGTTAAATCAAGGGCTATGACATTGACCGCTTTGGCGCAGGGGCCCACCTTGGATCCTTAAAGAGTGACGTGAGCGGTGTTCTGTTATTGGACTTTTGTGTGTTGGACTTCTAGTCACAGTTTTTCCAAGTTCAGGCCCCAAGTTCATTTGGCAAAGTAAGGGATGCCGTGGTTGGCTTTTGGGAATCCTGAGGCAACTGATGAGTACCGGCAGGCCAAGTTAACTGCAGCGGTCTGGGAGGAGTTCTGTGAGAACATGGAGAAAGACTATCAGTCACTGTGTACAGTGCCGGTGGAGATATCATCAGACGGTGGAAGGAATACTTTGAGGATCTCAATCCCACCGACACGTCTTCCACTGAGGAAGCAGAGGCTGAGGGCTTGGAGGAGGACATGTTCATTACTTAATCTGAAGTCACCGAGGTAGTTAAGAAGCTTCTTGTGGCAAGGCACCAGGGGTGGATAAGATCCGCCCTGAGTACTTCGTGGGGCTGTCTTGGCTGACACACCCCTGCAACATCGCATGGTGGTCAAGGACAGCACCTCTGGATTGGCAGACCGGTATGGTGGTCCCTCTTTTTAAGAAGGGGGACCGGAGGGAGTGTTCCAACTACAGGGAGATCACACTCCTTAGCCTCCCTGGAAAGCCTATGCCAGGGTACTGGAGAGGATAATTGATTTTGTCCATTTGGCTTCAAATCAGGACCTACACTGTGCACTGGAACAGTTTGCTGCCGAGTGTGAGGCAGCTGGGATGAGAATCACTACTTCCACCAAGTCTGAGGCCATGGTTCTCAGTCAGAAAAGGGTGGCTTGTCCCCTTCAGTTTGGTGGAGAGCTCTTGCCTCAAGTGGAGCTAGAGTGAGGGAAGGATGGAGCAGCAGATTGACAGATCGGTGCAGTGACGCAGTCAATGTACCGGTCTGTCGTGGGGAAGGAGGAGCTGAGCAGCAGGCAAAGCTCTCAATTTCTCTTCTTAGACTGGGATTTACAATCTTCTTTTTCGTAATGGCAACTCATCTACATCTACAAGTGTTTACTATTAATGTGATATGAGCCAATGTTCCTATTATGCACAGTACACAGGTTAACATTATTAAATTGTGTTGTACTGAACCACCTTGTTTCACTCTTGCTTAATTAATGAGTTAAAATCACTGCTGTTATTGTCTGAGTTGATTATTGATCATGGCCTGCTTCTCCAGTTGATAGTGATAAATGCGTCTTATTTCAGGCAGCAGAGACATGCCTCCGTCTGTGCCCAAGCAGAAGAAAAAGGCTCAGCAGTACAAAGGCCAAAAGAAAAGTGAGTTTAAATAATAATAAATTTTACATTTTATTTATATAGCGCTTTTCAGGACACTCAAAGTCGCAAAGAGTTGACTGTTTAAACTGTTCTGTACTGTACTTTCCCTTCCACTTCTCTCACTGGCTGCACTTGTATGGGGATCTCTCTGAGTGCTCACATCAAGTCTGGGGTGTGTGCTTCTGTGTCTGGTTGCGCTTTGTGTCATATTGTGGGGTGTTGTAGAAAGATGAGAGCAAGGGGAGTTATTAACAAAGCCTGCACAGCTGGGGATTTTGTACATGAGCAGAGTGGGCTGGTGTTCCAATTCGTGACTAACGTTAGCCCTGGCTTGATGGGTTATTAAAGATAGAACAAGCAGTAGTTTTCTTCAGTGGACATCAGCCTGATCAGCAGTAAAACAAGCCCACTCTCATTCCAGTGGTACCACTAGGTCTACACTCCTTCACTGAAGCTGAAGAAAGCGTTATTGTTTGGCTGATTTTTTTTTTTTTTTTTTTAAATAAATTTTTAACATAGCACATCTAATTAAATGTAGGGGAAAAAAACAACATTATTTTGAAGGTACCATGAAAACTATCTCCAGACCTTTTCTTCCTAATCCGTTTATTATGATGACCTGGATGATGTGAACCTCCACAGACAACAGCACCCAGTGGCCACTTTTAGCAGTGAAGGTTAGAATGGAAGCAGCCTCTAAAACATTTGAGTTTTGTCCAAATTATTATTGTATTTTACTGGTGGTAGCTCAGTATATGGCTGGTTTGTGTAGTCACACTCCTGAGGATAACGGTGCCTCTGATCAGTGGGTCGGCGGTGAACATCTAGCTCACCAGGGGCTTTTTCAGAGGGGCACCTGAGATTACGTGTGAAGTGCTAGTTGTTGAGTTTCTAACCTTCTTGCTGCCAGCACTAAACTCTGACAGTGACCCTGTGTAAGCCCCTGGTAGCTCACCCCAGTCTGGCTTGGTGTTTAGAGAGGAAGATTCCAGTTGGTCGGCGGCCCTTCAGTCAGGGGGGCAGGAGGAGGAGCTTCTCGGGGGATGAAGAGCACAGCCCACCCCCTTACCCTACCCAGGGGCCTGCTCGGCCCCGAACGCACCTCCACCAAACCCACAAATCAGGTAACGGCACACTAACGTTTAACCAGCTCGCCCCTGAGGTCTGGGGCATGGCCCTTGGAAACCCAGCTCGGGGGCCAACAGATCAGGGGCACACTGTGGATCGAGTTCTGCCAATATGATGCTGCATGTTCTACTGTTAACCTCTGCTCAGGGACCACATGACTTTCCCATGACTTGATAATAATTAATTAATGTTCTACTCCCTCATACAAGGTTGGAACGGTTCATGATAAAAATCCATTTTGTCTATTTGTGTTTGATCCTTCTCATTTATTTGGATTTTGAAATCTATGTTTATATCCTAAACTTAATTTTTATAGTGTTAAACTAGGGGTCTCCAACACGTTGCTCGCATTTAGCTCGCAAAAGACTTAATGAATTAGTGAACGGTGGGAGCCAGCTCATGGACGGGTTTTATTTGATTTCTACATTTTTGTAAAGTAATACAAGGCAGAATGATTAGATGATCTCGGCGCTACAGGTGCTTCCTGCAGTGAGTCAACTGAAGGTCACATGCTGCTGTTTAACCAATCATGTGAGAACAGACCAGGGTCATACCACCAGCTGAGAAGGGGTGGGGGGGGTGCATTTTAATAACTGAAAACACAAAGGCAGAATGCAAGATTTGCAAGAATAAGGCGTCATATCAAGCAATTTCTTGAAGTTGGTATACAGGATGTAACAAATAATTAATGTTGCACGGTGTATCAGTACACCGGATACCATGGTGCTTAAATCAATACAATATCACGTTTTTAAGTATTGATTCTTTAATTAAATACCCATATATGTTAAATACGTAGCGCACCGTGCAGCAGAGGAACGGGGCAAACCACTGACAGATATGCTCTAAAAATGTATTTGTTTAAACATCCATAAACAAATCAAAAACAGAAACTATTCTTTATATAATTATTTTACATGTAAACATGTCTATGTTGTCATGCCTCACTGGGGCTCAGGGAAAGGAGTGAGAGCATGGAAGCTGGACTTCAGCGCAAGCTGTGTCCTGTTCGGCGTCTCTGTTTACGACACGCTTGTGTCAAAACCCCAAACCTCATTTTGTATTTATTGATTGTTAGTTTATATTTATATTTGACACAAACGTGTCTTACAAGTCTTCATTATTGTAATAACTATCATGAGTACGAGTCAATTAGCAGCTAATGAGCAGAGGACCCCGCAGACAAGCTGTACCCGACCACCAGAGAGTTACAAACCTGGACTGTATTTGGGTCTGACAGAACTGTAACAGAACCCCAGCTCACCCTCAGGACAGCGAACATTACAGACAAGCTAAAGCTTACAGGAAATACAGGAGGTTTGTTTAGAAAAAGCCTAAATGTAAAGTTCAACAAATGGGTGAGTGATTGAAAACAGGCTTCTCCTAACACGGTAATGCAGCACAAGAGGCTTTGTTGGTTTTATTCTAGTGTTGACAGTATACAGATGATAAATAATAGTTTATCTCAGGTGAGCTGTGTGTCCTGAGACTCTGGCAGTGACAGGCTTCTTTAGGCTTGTCTAAGTGCGGGCAGCTAATTTGCATAATTAAGTTAAAAACTAATGAAGTGTTTAGTGTGTCATTAAAATGTGCATTTTAATGTAGTTTTAAACTGAATCATCAGAGCAGTGTGGGAAATATTAGTCACACATTCCCTTAAGGGATTAGACTTCTATTCTAACCATGATTGTTGTTATCCCTGTCTAAAGTAAAAGCTGCATATGATATTACAGAATTATACAGTCAGAGCTTAAAAGCCCTTGCAAGAGCAGGACAAAGAGAGAACATTAGCAATTTGTTTTCCCATAATTATGCTTCAGGCTGATGTTAAGGTATCGCTCTAGTATCTGTAACGTGATACTCAAGCCAGGTATTGAACCAAACTCAAAATTTTAGGGATGTGCCAACACTAAATAATTGAAGCTTTTATGCTTTTACACTCCCTGTGTATAGAAGTGCATATCCATATACAACTACACATGCAGGTGAACTGAATGTTTTTCTTTTATTAAAATGTGACTTGTAGGCACCAACATTTTGTAAAATTTTAGGATTACTGTTCGGCAAAACAAAATTATATATTTTTTTCATAGTTGTTGTTGAAATAAGCTCTGAGAATAAATGTTACAAACGTGAGTCTGATATCTGCCATTTTCATTTTGTAAATGTAAATTTCTCTGAGGGGAAAAGAATTGGAGACCCCTGTGTTAAACTAAACCAAAAACTGTGACCCTCAAAACTTAAGTAGAAGTGTGGATTTTGTGAACCGATACACTGCTTAGATGTTTATGGTTGATGTAGTATTAATTGATTTACCTTGTTATTTTATTAAAGGAGACATATTGTGGATTGTTTTTCTTTCGCCATGAGTACATTTATGTTTTTTCAAGTGCAAAGTACTTTGGCTGTAAGTCGATGGTCTGTGTTTGTAGCAGCCAATGGATTTTCGCCTTGATGTGAGTAAACCAACATTTGTTTACTCACCAATTAGAAACCCAGATTACTAATTATAAAAAAGCTAATTGGAAATTCAAAAATGGCCCCATCCTTTTATTTTTTTTATTTTTTTAAATTAAAAATTAAAAAGGAAAAATTAAATCAACTAGCTCATTTATCATTTGGGTAGTTTTTGTTGTTATTATGATTTAAAAAGAGTAAACAAAACCAAAAAATCTCAAATTTTGCCAGGTTATGTAAACTTATGAACATCTGTATTTGATATTGTAATATGTAGCTACTGCTAACCTAGTGGCTGGAGTAAACTGTGGCCATGAAGAAAGGGCTCTGCTTTTCTTGTTTTTACAGAGAGACCTGCTGGGACAATTAGTGCAGCGTTAATTAACAGCCATAATAAATCATTCCTCCTGTTGGGCTTTGGTTCATCATGTCAGTTCATCTTTGCTTTGCTGAAGTACAATTGTTGTCTCTCCCATGTTCACCAAATGAGCCACACTCGTATTACAAAAACCAGAATGGACTCGCACCAGTCAAACCTGTGGTTTTTATCTCATTTCTACTTTTATGTACAGTCTGAAACCCTGAGCTTGTCTCAGATCTCCTCAAAGAAAGCTAATTGGAATGTGCCCAAAAAGGTGCTTAAGCAATCCTGACAGTTTTAATATATAGTACCATCAACCAATCAAAACCACGCTATCAAGTCAGAGCCCCAGATTGAACTGTCCAACCCGAGCTCTAGTAAGGGGGTAGACACCCAGAGTATACAAGTCAATCCACTGAAAATGACTTCTGCACAATATGTCTCCATTAAAGATGTCCAGAGGCATGTTTGACAGCTGCATGTGTAACAAGCCTTAACTTAAGTGAATATGAGCATGAAGAGCCCTGGCTGATGTTCTCTTATCTGTGTTTGTGCCCATCTGTAGAGTCTGCAATGCGCATGAAGGAGGAGGTGGACGACTTTACCTTCTCACAGACCATCTCAGATCAGGAGAGCAACGGCTCAGGCAGCTACTACATCAAACAGGAGCCCTGAGGTCAGGACACACCAGGACAGGATAGGACCAGCGAGAGGAACTGACGGGGAGCCCAGGGAGTGAGGAGTCTAGATTTTGGGGAGCACATGTTTGGCATTCTTTTCTCACTCCACATTGGCTGTTTGTCCTCTGCTGGTGGACGGTGGATCAAGGATAACAAGGCTTCAAACAGAAGTGGGGTTCAACTTCAGCATCAGCCCGTCCTGTCTCTGGCCAACGCACGAGACCTGTACAAACTGTGAGAATCATTTCTTTGAGCCAGGTCTTCTCTGTATTTTTTTTTTTTTTTTTTTTTTTTTTTTTTTTTGTACGTTGCATTGTTGTCAGGTCCAGAGTCAGCCACTGCACAGGATTCCCATTGGCCAGAGCAGAAAAGGGGCTGACCCAAACACTTATGTATATTTTGGTTTTCCTTTGAACAATTATTGCCAGACGGACTATTAATTTGTTCATAGTACTTGAAGCTTTTTATATTATTTTGTAATGGATTATTTTGTCTTAATGTTGTTATTTTGCGTTTCTGTTTTTGGTGGCTGTGTGGAAGAGCTCAATGTTTCATAAAGATGATTCTATTCATATAGTAAGTGTAAAGCTATTCAGATGGAACTATAGAATATAGGCATTACAGCGTGTGGTGTAAACGGTGCTGCTCAACATTACCATAGTCATTTGTCAACAGTGAATTTATTTATGTTTCCAGGCTGCTGCATCTTTCTGATCAAAACATTACAGCACACAAATCCAGACAGCTGATGATAGACTGTCTCAACAGGGCACTTAGGTAATGACAGTGAAGAGGAACCAGTTAGCTCTTTGACTCAAAAGGTGTCTCAACCTTTTCCAGTTTTAGTTTTTATTTGAAGACTTTTCTTCTCTTTATCTATCTTACTAAGTCCTTTTTTAATGTTAAGTTTAACAAGATATTGGAATAGATAAAGCGCCAATGAACTGCCACATTTCTCATTCGAGGACTGATGCTGCCTAGTAAAACCCATGATGCTTTTCAGATGCTTTATAAACTTACGCTGTCATTAGCAGCTAGCAACTGCCAACTACAGGACAGCGATTGTCTTTTCTTAAAATATGGACATTTCTGGCTCCATAAACTGAAAATACTGATAGAAATTTTCAAAGAAACCTCTAATGCAGTTGTGAGGTTAAACAGTGGAATCAAATCATGTATGCTGCTGCATTCCACTTCAACCAATGACAAAACTTCTCTTTCTTGACGGGGCTTTTGCAGCCTATTAGCTTGAGGAGTAGTTGAATAATCCTGATAATTATCCCAACAAGCTGTCACACAGACATTCTTTTCAGCTGTGACTGCCTCTTACTGAACTTGACACTGCCTTGTGCTGTAATGTTTTGCAGAAATGCAGACAGCTCTGGACATGTTTCACATTGACGCATCAAAACACAGCAATTCTTTGCTTAATGTGAGCAGCAGGGTAAAACAGTAACCTTACTGGTATGATAGGGACCCGCTCATCCCGCTTTAACCAAGCTAAAAGAGAAACTGCTGTACTTGTCACTTGCCACACTACAGCAGCAGGAGTCAAGACTCAAGTGTGTCACTGTCAACTCCCAACCACTATTTACAACAATATGGAAATGAAGATGTGACCTTTTGTCTGTTACTAAACAACCAATCAGAGAACACACATCAGCCTCAGACAAACTTCTCAGAATGGTGTTGCATACAACAGCAAAGGAATGAAGTTGGTTTTCTTAAATTTGTTTTCAGATATACCATGTAATACTGATATTCAGGGGCGTGTAAACAAGGTCTATCTGCAACAGAATCATTGTAGATTCTGCCAAACACGTTGTTGTATACATGGTCCCTCATTTGAACAGGTCATGTGTTTGTACATGTTGAAGAAGGCCCCATCTTTTTCAAGAGTGACTGAGTAAAAAATGGCATATCTGAAAACATATCAATAATAATCTTACTAGACAAGTCACTTTTCTACAATTTCCTCCAACTCTAAATGTATTAAGCTACGAGGCTATTACAAAGTTGGCCATGTTAATGGGTCAACAGTGCCCTCTGATTAGTCGGTCAGTAACCAAACAGAAGGCCCACAAAGAGGTAGTTGATTTCAGAGATAAACACTAAAACATGTTAAGAGACCAGTGCAGGTTCTGTTAAGTGGATTCCTCCCTCCTCCACACGAGAGCCATCTCTAGTCTTTCTTCTCAAAAGGTGACACACTAGAGAGTGATGGAGCATTAGCATTTGTAGCATTTGTTCCCATCAGCCACAGCACACCTCTGCTTTTAGATTGAAACAAAATACTTTTATTCTTTAGAAATGCAAAAAAAAAAAGAAAGGGGTTTTCTGTGGAGAGAAGTTTTGTTAGCTTTTTACTATCGGAGCCACGTGTACGCATAAGCTAGATTAAGATGAAGCTGAGCCACAGGATTACAGGTTTGTTAATGAAACGGGATCAATGCACTGCTTTTTCATTAGTTTAGAAAGCATTCTCAAAAGATGACGCGCTCCTAAAGTGGCATAAATATATAGATATATACACATAAATATATACATGTACCTGTTGTGACTGTGATGGTATGGAGATATCTGCAGCTGTTTATGTACTACCTCCAAGTGTCAGTGTGTTAGCATTATGCAAAGGTTATGTGAAGCCAAACAGACAAATTGTATCACAGCACAAGAGGTAGTCTTTGAATCTGAATCATATGCAATAACAAGAGTTCCATAGTATATTAAGATGTGAGTATAAAGATATAAGACAATTTAACAATGTGTATAAATGTGATATTTTGGCAGCAGACGTCCTATCTCTACCAGTAAGGTTCATCATTCAATTCTCAGGAAGTTTTTCTTTGTTAGCAGTTTTGCATCGGCTCAATTCATCATGTGCATCTGTTCTATGGAATTATATGTAAACATAAAACACATAACAAAGGTTTCTTTAAAGTATTTTATTCTAGAAGTTACAGAAAGTAAAAAATCATGATGTATTTAAGGGATATTCAGATTTATTTTTATTTTTGAATAGGACTGTATGAGTGAATTCCAGATAGATGGCCTATCACTCTTTATCATCTGGATTCTCACCAGATTAGTGAGTTCACAAACTCCCACAAATTGATCTTGTTATAAAAGTACTTCCCCTTTGTGATTGAATGGTCATTTTATCCAATCATCCAAAGCTACAACACGCCCGAGGCCAGTGCTGCACGTTTGGACCAATGATGTCCAACCATTGATCCAAACGTGGCGTCACAAGAAACTGCATGAGCCAACAGTGAATTTAGTGAGTCTGCTGCATGAGGTAACTCCCAGTGAAAGTTCCACTGTATCAGGCTGCATATTTTAGCTCTAAAACAGTGTAAAACATATACAACAGGCAGTCAACTAGTAACTCATACAATACTAATAAAAATAAAAAAAACACAGAGTATCCCTTTATGCCACACTGACAAAGGTCCACATAATGCATACAGAATAAATAAACACATTTAGAATAAGGTAATGACTTTTTAAAATGTGCCCCTAAAGTACCTTTTGTAGAGAGAAAAAAAAAAGTAAATAACAGAGGTGGTGGAAAAGCTTGACGTATTCCTCTTGTTCCCTTGTTTTGTGCTTGTAACAAAGATGAATTATTATGTCTCCTAAATGCTTTTGTACAAATGTCTTACCACATCATCTGGTCCCCCTCCAGTTTCTGTCAGTTTACTTTGAAAGGGCTTTGCTTTGTGTAGCTTTGCCAACTGCCAGATTCCTTCTTGAAACTGATCTTAAAGCGTAATATTCCAAGACCAAATGAGCAATAAAGCCCGAGTGTCACAATCAGCAGAAGCCCCGAGGCTTCAGGTCCTCTGTGAAGAAGGAGGGAACACGAGAGCATTAATGAATCTTAGTACAAACCAGAAAAAGACTGTTGTATTACTGCTGCTACAGCCTCCTGCAGAGGAACCCACATGACCCGAGGCACAATCAACACCGTTTGGCTCCCACTTCTGCTTGTGATATGAAATCTTTTGATCTCCAGAGCTGTTTTTAAAATATTTAATTGAAAGGGGTCCAATAAAACGGAGTCTCCTCTGGTGGGAAACCAAATCGTAAGATCATTACAAATGATAAAGGCTCAACCGAGTCTTTATTTTGAGACCTGACTTTTTTTATCCTGCAAGATAATAGAAAAATGTATGAGCTGTAATTTTTAATTTTATTTGACAAAGTAAAAACGCTTTTTAAATATTAAAAATTATAAGGCTCTGGACTAACTTCCGATCATCAAAGCAGGAGCTAAATCAATATTAAAGACTGAACCAGGACTTAACAACTCTAAACCAGCACGTTTTTAATTAAGACGCACCAAAGTTTGATTTAAGGCTTTGTTTAGTAATTGAATTTAAAATGACAAACTCCCCCAAAAAAATCACAAAATGTACATGTTTTATTTCAACACGATGCATCCTGTCAACTACATTTTCTGTAACTTCACTTGTAATTTAAAAGTCCAGAGTTGGGAATTGGACCTTTTTTAAGTGGCCCTGTTTGTATCCCACAAAAGAAGGTGGACAGCCCGGCATCACTGAAGATGAATGTGTTGGTGTTTAATGGGCCATATGTGTGTTATGTGCTGTTTGGCTTGGGTTTCATGTTATTGTTCATTGCTTTTGTCGTGATGTGTGTGAAGTGTAGTGCTGTCTCCTTTTACAGAACTCTAAAAAGTGATAATGGCTCCAAATGGGACCGAAAGGAAAAAATCCCACCTATCTCATGGAAAAGAGCCTAGACGTGGACTGTATTAGAAGGCTAGCTTCCATGCATTATTATGACTCTTGGCCTTGTATTAGTGTTTAATTTTCCAACTCACCAGAGGAGCTCCATGTGCCGATCAAATGTAGAACAGTGCAGATTGTGCCCATTTGCTTTTTGTCTTTGTTGCTATTTAATGCCGTGTTTTTAACCCCGTCCACTGTGACCTTTAAATATGGAAGCCCATTTACACCAAAAATGACATATGTGCACAGCTATTGAAAATACAATTATTGAAGAGATTTTTCAAGCTTTTTCATACCATCGTTTTATAGTTGTGTCAAACATTTCTTATCATATGCCATGAATGGGTTTCCATAGAAACGACTGAGCAGTGAAGAGTGTTAGTGGCAGATTAGTTTTCATTGATACTAACACGGGTCTTTTGTATGTGATCCCCCTCCCCCCTCATAATATTAAACATTATATTGTGGTGCTATATATAATATATATTTGATAAAAATGACTTAATGTATTGGAAATATTACTGTCTGAAAATAATTGAGATGGGTATGGTGCACAATTTATTTTGGATACAAATGACAAAAAAGATGTATGTGAATAGTTCTAAATGATATTAACACTGACCCATGAGGTACATGATTATTAATATTAATGGATTACAGTTGAAGATTTGTACATCTTTTGATAGTGTAAACTGGTTTCTTTCTTATGGTCAATTTGTGCTGTGATCAAGCTTTGATAGACTTTGTAAATAAAGCCAAATGTTTGGATCATATACTGGGTGTCATGGATGGCTTCTTTGTTTACAGGCGTCACAAACTGTTTCCGCATGGCTGTATCTGGTGATTTTTGTAAGACCTGACTTTTACACTGAATAAACAGCTTATGACTTCAGACTGGTTTGAATTTTTTTATTTCATCTCAGACATGCACCATAAAAATGTCCACATAGTCCAATACCTTACCATGAAGTGACGTATACATTTATTAAAATAATATTTAGTCTGGGAAAATGAGAAGACATGAGTAAAAGACACTCTTCATGATTAAATACAGTTTAAGTTATTTGATTGAATTATAGGTGTTTTTAATTTTTTATTTAATAACTTTGCAGCACAAAGTGGTGCAATGGAGCAAATAGTTAGACCATAGGGGTGACCAGTTAGTGTGGTAACACAGGGTCAGCTGTAACAGTGTCTTTTTGACCACTTAATGAAGATATAGAGTTGTGTCATTAATAAATCATACCTCTTTCGAGGCTCACCAGCTCACTCGCTAGTTGCTGTCAGCCCTGGAGAAGAACCACAGCACTTCTCTCAGAAGAGTCACGAGATGTTACTGTGACCATAGGTTGTAAATAAAATAGATGTAATCCGCCCATTGGTCCCCTATTTACCGATATTGTCATAATGAAGGGGCAATAAAATGGCGGTTACGTCCGGCCTTTTCCAAAAATGGCTTTAGCATCAAAGACATATTGTCAGGGTGAGTTGGTGAAAACCTACAGCTGAAGGCTTTTGCCAACCTTAGCCTTTTTCTATAGGCATTGATGAGAGCACTGACAATTTTGTTATGATGCTTTGACCAAGGATCAAACCACCCACCTCCTGGTTGAAGGACGGCCGCTCTACCACTGAGCTACTGCATTCTAATGTATTTGTACTTTGCTCTAAAACAAAGGAAAAGGTTTTTGTTATTAAAAGCTTATTGTGCTTTTACTTCACTGGTCCGGCCCACTTTAGATCAAACTGGGCTGTATGTGGCCCCTGATATGATTTATTATTATATCATTGTAAGGACGCACAAAGAAATGAATGTAGCTGAAAGTAGAAAAAGTATCAAAATAGATAAATAGGATAGAATGAAAACAGATTTACACATTATTGTGACAGTGTTGAGCATCAGTTGTATGTACAACAGTAGTCTATCAACAGTTACTGTGTGTGAGTGCAAGTACAAACCTTTCAAATGTAAGATTTGTAAGAAAAATGTAACAAAACAACCATTGTTATAAATAAAACCATGTTTTCTCTAAACCTTCCACGAATGTTGCTTGGTTTGTTTTGACCACTAGATGTCCCCACATGACTACAGCAGCTCACCTACAAGCATGCCTCTGAAAAACAGTCTGGAAGGAAGTTTGAGTGCATCGGTCAGTTTATATCAGTAACAGCTGATGTCCTGACAAGCTCCATGACTGCGTTTCAACTTGAGCCCAATCAGTGGACAGGCAGTTCTGTGAATCTCAAATGGAAAGTCTGGCTCTGATGCCTCTCTCCGCTCTGTCATCTTAATCTTCAAAGTGCAACTCTTTCTTCTTCTTTTGGACAATCTGTAGAGCTCACACACACCTTCACAAGAGGTCTGACTGCTTCTCCTTTAGACAGAATGTTTACTGTTTATTTTTTATTAACAAAACAGTGGAGCCTGCAAAGATGTACTACATAATATACGTAGCCTACACGTAGAATATGGAAAATGCTGTTTAATATTTTTAATAGGGTGAAAATTTTAATGAAGAGTGGCTATTTTTTTTAAAGCATTTCAATGTGCATACATTCTTTTTCCGTACCTGACGGAGGAGGTACCTGACAATGGAGCCTACAGCCAGACACATGGTCAAAGTAAAAGCATCTGGACTCAGCTTACAAGGTGAAGACGTTTTGTCTCTAATTCCAAGAGACTTTATCAATTTCTCCAGAGTTTGAAATAAACCCAAGAATAGGCTATACTACCACCTATAGGAGGCTCTGAGGACCGCCCCCATTAGGCCCTGCTGATGATACATAAGCAACACACGCCACAGCGAGCAGGCAGCCTCGTGGCTTTGATTGGCATTTTGATAGACTTGTTTGCAGCGTCAAATCAGCAACAACGGCCAAACCGAGCAAGCTCCCACATGACAAGTATATGTGGCCTGTGCACTGTAATAGTTTTGGTGGCTGCGTCTACAGCCCTGTCATAGCCTCGGTGTGCCTCGTGTGCGAAAAGTAACATCCATCAGAAATAGAGATCATAAACACAGAGCATATTCGTAAATATAAACCACAATGGTCTCCAGATTAAAGTGCGTGGGTAGTGCTCTGCTTCATCTATTGTTCGAGTGACAGGTGCTGAAAACCACCAGGTGATGTCTCCCAGTAGTGGATAATCCAATTTTAAAGTGAGCTGAGCACCTCATTAGCCAAGCAGGCAAAAGTCACCAAAGGACACATGTTGACACAGTTTTGGGCGCGTAGTCAGATGCAAGTATGTGGACGTTATAGCCGGAGGGTTTGGGAGTCCTCCCCCAGAAAATTAGAATAAAAACTGATGTTTTTCCCTGAATTCTGGTGTGTTTTAGATGATTTTTTTTAGCTGGCCATTGTGTCAGAAAATTCCAAGTACAGTGTGGCTCTACTTCACCACTGGGTCACATTTAGGGCTGCTAAACCCCTAAAAATGGGCTGGCAACTCCTATGGAATTGGCCCCCCCTAAAGAGCTATTGCTCTGAAACCCCAACACATTGATCCACCTCTGTTAAACAAGTGGGGAGGGGGCTAACTTCACACAAGTCACCTGCAGCTCACAGCCTGCTGTCCTAAAGGGAATGTCTGCTGCTAAAAAAGTCGCCGGCTGTGCCGCAAGGTTGTTGCTGATTTCACACTACAAACACAAGTCTATCAAAAGTGCCAATCAAAGCCACAAGGCACAGAACTAGCATGGATTTGTTTAATACCCTGATGGCACTGTCGAGTTATTACTAGCCTACCTGTCCCGGTTCTCCCGATTAGCCACGCCGGCTCTGCAGGATAGAGGGGGAGAGGAGGAAGTCCAGCCAGAGAAACTTTAACATTTTGGAACAGTGCATGAAGTTATGATCAGGCTGTTTAACACTACCAAACGCCACGCAATGTTGCAGAGGCGTGTCAGCCAAGACAGCCCTACAACATCCAGAGACTTGAGGTACTCAGAGCGTATCTCATCCACTCCCGGTGCCTTGCCACCGAGGAGCTTCCCAGTGACTTCAGCCTGAGTGATGGACGAGTCCACCTCTGAGCCCTCGGCCTCTGCTTTCTCAGTGGAAGACGTGTCGGTGGGATTGAGGAGATCCTCGAAGTATTCCTTCCACCGTCCAACAATATCCCCAGTTGAGGTCAGCAGATTCCCACCTCCACTGTAAACAGTGTTGGCAGGGCACTGGTTCCCCCTCCTGAGGCGCCGGACGGTTTGCCAGAATTTCTTCAAGGCCGACCGATAGTCTTTTTCCATGGCCTCACCGAACTCCTCCCAGACCCGAGTTTTTGCCTCCACAACCACCCGTGCTGCAGCCCGCTTGGCCTGCCAGTACCCATCAGCTGCCTCAGGAGTCCCACAAGCCAACCAGGCTCGATAGGTCTCCTTCTTCAGCTTGACGGCATCCCTTACTTCCGGTGTCCACCACCGGGTTTGGGGATTGCCGCCACGACAGGCACCGGAGACTTTGTCTCCAGTCTCCCTCGGAATCTGGTCGAAGCTCTGTCGGAGGTGGGAGTTGAAGATCTCTCTGACAGGGGACTCGACCAAACGTTCCCAACAGACCCTCACAGTACGTTTGGGTCTGCCAAACCTGTCCTGCCTTCTCCCCCGCCATCGGATCCAACTCACCACCAGGTGGTGATCAGTTGACAGCTCCGCCCCTCTCTTCACCCGAGTGTCCAAGACATACGGTCGGAGGTCAGATGAAACAACTACAAAGTCGATCATCGACCTCCGGCCTAGGGTGTCCTGGTGCCACGTGCACTGATGGACACCCTTATGCTTGAACATGGTGTTTGTTATGGACAAACTGTTGCTAGCACAGAAGTCCAATAACAGAACACCACTCGGGTTCAGATCAGGGGGGCCGTTCCTCCCAATCACACCCCTCCAGGTGTCACTGTCGCTGCCCACGTGAGTGTTGAAGTCCCCCAGTAGAACGACGGAGTCCCGGGTCGAAGCACTTTCCAGCTCCTTTCCCAGAGACTCCAAGAAGGCCGGGTACTCTGCACTGCCATTTGTCCCGTAAACACAAACAACAGTGAGAGACCTATCCCGACCCAAAGGCGCAGGGAAGCGACTCTCGTTCACCGGGTGAACTCCAACACATGGCGGCTAAGCCGGGGCAATGAGCAAACCCACACCGGCCCGCTCTCACCGCAGGCAACTCCAGAGTAGTGGAGAGTCCAGCCTCTCTCGAGGATTTGGGTTCCAGAGTCCAAGCTGTGCGTAGAGGTGAGCCCGACTATCTCTAGTCGGTATCTCTCAACCTCCCGCACAAGCTCAGGCTCCTTACCCGCCAGCGAGGTGACATTCCATGTCCCTAGAGCCAGATTCTGTGTCCGGGGATTGGGTCGTCGAGGCTCTCGCCTTCGACTGCCACCCAATCCACTAATAAATATACTAAAAATCAATCTAATAAAATCCAACTAAACAACAATGTGGTGTTTTTGAAAGATGATGGTTATCTGCCTGCCTAGCAGAGGTGCGAGGGCAGAACAGTAAAAAGGCTAGTGAAACGGCTACTCCAATAGGCTCAGCACACAGTCTACCAGACTCTACAGCCAAATGCAAAGATGCATACAGGGGAAGAGGAGAACCTCGAGGTCCGGTCGACCTGCTCGTCTAGATCATACAACTCACTCAACAAGCAGCAGTAGAAGCACGTGCCAAGGCTGAATCAGAGTTGAGTTTGCACGTAAAGATATTAAAATAAAAATGAAACAGACAGAGCTAAGTGCCACATTAGACACTCTGAAAGAAGAAAAAGAAGCAGAAGCTGCTCTTGCTGAAGCTAATGTGTTTGAAGCAGCAGTAGCTGAGGAGGTCATAAATCTTGAAACGCAGTCAACACACTCATCAGAACGACACGTGGGCTCAAAGTCAAGGCAAGGCCGTGCACAGGCTAAATTGAAACCTCACACGCTAAGCCAACTTCCAGCACCAACACATTCAGACAATTATGGGCTACAAACTTTCCTCAAATACTCATCAGATCATTGTGGCGAAGACCTGCAGGACACTAGTTTCACACCAGCCCAAAAATCTGCTACGAGCCCAGTCCCAGATCCAACTGCCACATTCAAAAGTGTCTCAAAAATAGACCACCAGTACATTGAAGAGATTGATCCTTTGCCACTAGATGCCCCTCTTCCAAGACACAAGCATGTGAGTACCACACCCCAAATTATTGGTTCTTTCTTCCCTTACAGTCCGCCATTCTGGCCAAATCAATATAACAATGGGGACAACGAATTTGCTAATCTTGCAAAATTTCTCGCCAAAAGAGGTTTAGTCACAGATGGTCTTCACAAAGTTCACAGACAGGGCTGAGGACCACTGGGCATGGAGGGCTTCATTTTACAACACTATAGAGGGTAAGCTTAAAGCCTAGTGAAGAGCTGGATTTACTCTACCGGTAGCTCGGGGAGGAGTCATCTAAACACAACACATAAACGCATACGCTCAGTCTATCTTAACAATTCAGCAGAGGGCCTGCGTCAAGTCTGGGCACGACTACAAGACTCTTATGGAACACCAGAGGCTATAGAAAAGTCTCTCTTAGATCGACTAGAGCGCTTTCCCAGAGTCACAAATAAAGAGCCACAAAAACTTGGAGAACTTGGGGACTTATTATCTGAGATAGATGCAGCAAAATCTGACGGCTCTTTACCTGGCCTAGTGTATTTAGACACCTCGCGTGGCATCGCTCCAGTGGTCGAAAAGTTGCCAATTGTCTTCAAGAAAAGTGGATGTCAGGGAACAAAATATAGGCAAATAAACAGTGTGTGTTTCCCTCCTTTTTTTTCTGCCGTTTCATTCAAGATGAAGCCAGAATGAGAAATGACCCCAGTTTTAAAACAGCCTCATCAGCCCCCACATCCACCTCAGTAACCCACGACAACCACTACGCAAGAGCTACTAAGTTCAGAGCTCCTGTCACAGTCCACAAAACAGAGGTGAATAAGCCCTAGAAAACAAGCCCATTTAAAGAGTTCACAAACAAACAGTGTCCCATTCACCAGAAACCACACTCATTAAAGAAGTGTAGGGGCTTTAGAGAAAAGACACTAGAGGAGCGCAAAGCATTCCTCAGAGAACACAACATATGCTTTCGCTGTTGTGATTCCGCCACTCACCAAGCGAAAGACTGCAGAGTAGAAATCACATGCTCAGAATGCAACAGCAACAAACACATTGCTGCTCTGCATGCAGGTCCTGCTCCATGGACAACGTCAAATAATCAGACTCAAAACACTACTCCAGATCAGGCCAGGTGGCACAGTAAGGAGCATGGCGGGGAGAGTAGTACAGGAAGTTTAAAAACTACCTCGGCATGCACTCAGATATGTGGGGACTTAAGTGGGGGCCGCTCCAGCTCAAAGATATGCCAGACCTACAGTATGTCTATACAGAGGGGCACCCAGACAGGAAGGTCCAGGTTTACACTATCATAGACAACTAGAGCAATAGGTCATTAGCCAAGTCAGCTCTTTTAGACACCTTTGACATTCCACTGGGCAACATAGCACCGTACACACTTAAGACATGTACTGGGCTTTCCATGACAAATGGGCGCATAGCTGAGAACCTCGTCATTCAGTCGATCGATGGTTAGCTCTTCTCTCCTCTGCCTTCCTGCTCGAGTGTGACTTTTGCCAGACAACAAGTCCAAAATCCCAACACCAGAGGTTGCGTTAGCCCATCCTTACCTCAAACACCTGGCAGGTAAAATCTGACCCCTTGACCCAGAAGCCCAAATAAAGCTGTTGTTAGGCCGAGATATAATACAAATGCACAAGGTGTACGAACATGTCAATGGCCCAGTCAACACGCCATTTGCCCAGAGACTTGCACTTGGGTGGGTTATTGTGGGGGACGTATGCTTGGGGGGAGCTCATAAGCCGACTGTTTTAGGCTCATTCAAAACTAGTGTCCTAGAGAATGGGCGTCCAAGTTGTCTACCACCCTGCCTGAAGAGTTTCCATGTTAAAGAGCAACTCCAGACACACACTGAGCACTGGGACACGCGCAGCTCATGCCAAATTGGGAAACAAATATTTCAACAAAGTGAGAAGGACGAAAAGCTAGCGCCATCTCTCGAGGACCAAGCCTTTCTGCAGATCATGGAAAAAGACTTTTATCAAGACAACACAAACAGCTGGATAGCACCACTTCCATTCCGCACACTGAGGCCCCGCCTCCCAAACAACAGAACTCTAGCCTCTAGCTCTCAAACGCTTAGAGTCACTCTGCCGCACTCTGAAGAAACGTCCTGAAATGCAGAAACACTTCATGGACTTCATTCAGGGGTTATTTAACAAAGATTACGCAGAACTAGCTCCAGCTCTGGGGAAAGAAGAGGAATGCTGGTATCTGCCCTTCTTTGGTGTCTATCACCCGCAGAAACCGGGGAACATCAGGGTTGTGTTTGACTCGAGTGCCAAGTTTCAGGGGGTCTCTTTAGACGACGTGTTGCTCTCAGGGCCTAACATGGATAACAGCCTTGTTGGGGTGCTTGTCCGCTTCAGAGAAGAGGCAGTAGCAGTGATAGCGGACATACAACAAATGTTTCACTGCTTTTACGTGCGAGGACCACAGGAACTTCCTCCGGTTCCTCTGGTACCGCAACAGTGACCCAACAGAGCCAATCATTGAGTACAGAATGAAAGTTCATGTTTTCGGCAATAGTCCGTCTCCAGCAGTGGCAATATTTGGTCTGAGAAATGCAGCACAACAGCCAGACACTAAGTACCCCACAGAGGCCAAGCATTCCTAGTGAGCATTCAGGGGAGGGCATTGTTACGGGAACTCACCAAAGAGACTTGTGGGTGGGATGAGACTTTACCTGAGGCCATGTTCAAAGTGTGGCAAGAATGGAAAAATGCCCTCAAACAACTTGAGCAAACTCATATCCCAAGACCATACTGCTCCTTTTCAGTTGCAAATGCAGAACACAAGAAAATCTGCACCTTTTGTGATGCCTCAACCTTAGCTATTGTGGCTTGGCTTTAAAAGCAACCAGCAAGAATGGTGAGTCAGAGCTTGCATTTGTATTTGGTAAGGCCAAACTCTCGCCCAAGCAAGAATTTACCATTCCCAGACTTGAGTTGTGAGCGGTGGAAGTGGCAGAGCTAATCAGAGACGAAATAGACTTTCAGGTCAGTGCTATGTGTTTCTTCTCAGACAGCAAAGTTGTTCTTGGCTATATTTACAATGAGTCAAGGCGGTTTCACGTTTTTGTAAACAATCATGTGCAACGCATCCGGCGAGACAAAGCCAGCCCAGTACCCCCACGCACTTCCCCCAGAGCGCAACCCGGCTGACCATTTTAGTTGATTGGGCTTTTTATGTTTCAATATTCTGTGGTTTTAATTTTTTTTTTTTTTTCTCTAAGTTTTATTGTTTTTTATTGCACTTTGTAAAGCACTTTGTGATTTATATCTGTGAAAGGTGCTATATAAATAAAATTTACTTACTTACTTACCATGGGTCCAGATCTCTACCAGTCGATAAACTGTCTTCCAGTACATGGCTAACAGGGCCAGAGTTTCTCTTGAAGTCCACTGAAAATAGCCCACACAATTCATTTAATCTGCAAAGCCCGGACACAGACATTGAGGTCCGTCCCTTGGTCACCTCCGCCTCGCAGGCTCCACAACCCTGTTTCAAATTTACAATCCTTTTCCAGCTGACATTCACTAAACAAAGCCTTTGCCCATTTGATCCACATTACCCGCAAATTCAAACAAAAACAATCCCATGGACATTGTAAAGTGTGGCACATGTGTCATGAGCTCACAACCTCAGACTTTGAACAAGCAAAAGAGGTGCTCATTAAAGCAGTCCAACAAGAAAACTTCTCCAAAAAGCTCAAACTCATAGAGTCCAGAAAAAACCTTCCAAAGACAAGACCTCTCCTAAAGCTTTCCCCCTGCCTTGACAAGTCAAGCCCCCTCAGAGTTGGAGGACGCCTCCTCCACTCCAACCTTGAAAATGCTGAAAAATGTCCTCTGATTTTGCCAAATAAACACCATGTAACTAATTTGTTAATTCGTCACTACCAGGAAAAGGTCAGACACCAAGGACGTCCCCTTACAGAGGGTGCTTTAAGGTCCTCAGGTTACTGGGTCATAGGGGGAAAACGCCAGATCAGTAGTCTCATTTTCTCGTGTAGCTTGTCGCAGGTTAAGGGGAGCGTCACAATCTCAGAAAATGGCCAACCTTCCCACAGTGCGCTTAAGCACTAATTCGCCATTTTCTTATGTAGGCATTGATGTGTTTGGACCATGGTCAGTTACCTCTCGCTGTACCTGGGATGGGCTTGCAAGCAGCAAACGTTGGGCAGTGATGTTCACCTGTATGTGCACTAGGGCAGTTCACTTAGAGGCCATAGAGGGGTATGGACACATCTAGCTTTATCAATGCACTCCGCAGGTTCTTTTCTGTCAGGGGGCCAGCAAAGCAGTTAAGATCAGATTGTGGGACTAATTTCACAGGGGCCTGTAGAGAACTTGGGTTTGACAACCAGATTCCCACTGACCCAAGAATTAAGTCTTTCTTTAACGATATGGGTTGCACATGGGTCTTTAATCCCGCACTCTTCACACATGGGGGTAGTTGGGGCGTATGATTGGGGTAGCTCGTAAAATCTTAGACTCTCAGGTTTCAAAGCTTGGATCCCGGCACCTCACCCACGACCTCCTGATCACCTTTCTGGCAGAAGTGGCCACCATCATGAACGCAAGGCCGCTGGTTCCAGTGTCGAGTGACCCGGAGTCTCTATTCATCCTCACTACACTCCTGATTCAGAAGGTTGGAGTGCTCCCTGCACCACAAGGTGACTTCAATGAGAAGGATTTACTCCGGCAGCAGTGGAGAAGAGTTCAGAGCCTCGCCAACTCCTTCTGGCATCGATGGCAGAAGGAATATCTGTCGACGCTGCAATGCCACCGCAAGTGGCATAACACAAGACCCAATCTACAACTGGGGATGTGGTCCTCCTGAAGGATCCTTGCAAAGCGAAACCAATGGCCGATGGGAGTGATTGAGAAGGCTTATTCCAGCACTGATGGACTTGTTAGAAAGGTGGAAGTTAAAGTGGTCAAAGATGGTATCAGTAGAGTTTTTAAGTGTGACATCTTACTGATGTCAGGCGAGGAGTGTTCTGGCTCATTATGAGCCATCCAGAGATTTTTTATGTTTTAAATGCATCTAAATGGCTTTCTGTTTTATCTCTAAGAAGTAATTGTCATTTACATTTTATTTTGTTAAACCGGAAGTAGCACTGTTTTTCACTTTGTCGCAAAGGTCACTAATGAGTCAAGCGGTTAATTACAATTTTTTGGAGGTGTCCCTTCTGTGAGGACTAACTCCCTGCTATTTCCTATTTTTATGAGACTCTAACACAATACTTGCGTCTACACATTAATGACGTCTACGGCTGACAGGTCACTGTACGCGGATGCCAGACCCGATTGCAAGTCGGTTGGTTAAAGTCTGGTCTAACCCTAAAACAGCTCCGTCTGTAAAAATTGGGCCCCAAGTGTGTGACTCCTCTAATGAGCGCTATCCCTCAAGACAGTCCCATCTTTTAATAGAGGATTTTAATAGAGGTCTTACCTTGGAATTATGTACGGCTCGAATCTCCCTGTTATTCTGAGGTACAGTGGACGGATTGGACGGCCTGCCTGTTTGTGAGTCTGATTCTGATAATCAGACCTCTGTGCCGATGGGAGAGGCTGTTTGGAGTTTAAAGAACGACCTGGAGAGTGAATATGTCTTTATCCCAGTATTTAACTAGGCCTTTGTTAAAATGTTAAACAAAAATTACAGTATATCACTTAACATGAAAATTGTATTTTCTCTTCTCACAATTTTAACCTCTTACTCCCTGTAATATAACATACTAGGATTGACCTTTTTTCAGAGTTTCTAGAGGGTGCGATAGATTTTCAGAGGAAGAAGTAGGAGGCCACTGTAGTTAACCCGCGTTGGATAGAGCTATCCTAGGAGCGACCCAAAGGGATAGTGGTGAGGGAAAAAAGAGGTTTGGTCCTTCAGGGCAGAGCCCCAAGAAGAGACAAAGTGTATAGTACAGAGAGAGTGGGGTTTATGCAGTTCCTTTGATATAGTATTGACCCCTTATCAAAATGATCTGCAAGACCCGTTTGTCCGAGTCTCAAGTCTTCCTTTTATACCATGGACAAGGTGTAGTTGTGACGTCAATACACATGCGCTCTGACAAGATTTTTTTTAAACTCTGTGAACTCTCGGAAGTAGGACACTGGGTCTTCTGTAAACTCCTGTGACCTGTCTTGTGACCTTTTGTGTAGTTGCCGTCCAAAACTCTGTGTGTGTGTCCCTGTCCTTGTGGATTTGAGTCCTTCGGTCCTCAAACTTCCACCTAATCTTCCACATTCACTACAACTTCCTGTTTCTCTCCGGACAATAACAGAGTAACGACCAAGTAACGGTTTCTCCTGCTTTACTGTGTCGAAGCCAGCACAGCCTTTTACAATCATCTACATTCATCGTCATTCATTCTCACATATTAATAATCAATCTAATAAAAATCCAACTAAACAACAATGTGGTGTTTTTGCAAGATGATGGTTATCTGCCTGCCTAGCAGGGGTGCGAGGGCAGAACACTACTACAGTGGGTGGAATAACGCTATATATTAAAAATAAAAAAAAGGTTTTACCTGAATGTACAGGATGGTTTGAGCACCTGCTTCAGGTGAGGAGGCAGTGCCCTTGGTTAGGAGATACAACTTCCAATTTAATCCTAAGACTTTTGAATAGTTAGTGCTCACTGGTAAATAAACTATAAAAAGTCCAGATTTATTTTATTAATGTGTTTTAATTGGATAATTTTTCGTTTTGGACCTGCATTTTAATCATGTATGAAAATTAACTATGACATTTATATTTGATTTAATATTTATATTAAGTGTATAATTTTTTTTATCAGTATAAAAAATGGAAATGCTTACTGTAAGAACAATCCCTACAGAAAAAAAATAAATATGTAAAGACATTTTGAGCAAGGGTGTCATTTAGACATTCATCTGTAAATATTTATGTAAATACGTGTTCATTTTGAGTTTTATAGCTGATTTTATAACGCATGTTATAATATTATTATATGTATACATATATATATGTATATGTATTATTATATGTAACTCCAGGTATAAATGCTTCTTTATATTTTAATGTTTTATTTATTTTTATTCACCAAATATATTTATATAAAAATCCAGTGAGGGAAGTAACTTTCCTGGTCACAGCACAAGAAGGTATGAGCTGTACCATCTGGCCCAGATCTCCCCAGCACCACCTGACCACGCTGCAGCAGACAAGTGTCTATGACCGCTGGTGCACATGTACAGTATGTGTAAGTGGAGGGTAAAAAAGTTTATTCACTCATTTGTAAAAACATTGATCTCTTTTTCCTGGAATTAACCTGTTTAAAAGTGTCTCACAAAAAAGCTGAAAATAATGTTTAACACTACAATACAAGTGATAGAGTCTTAACAGGGGTTTAGTGCTACTGCCTCAAAGCCTGGCTGGGCTGTTAGGCAGCCGACTTAGACCAACCTGTCCCATCTGTGCATTACCTACAACAGGCCCAACAACAGGGAGGGGCACCCGGTAAAGTTGTTAACAAAAATCAGGTGTGCAAAAAAGAAAAGAGAAAGAGAAAAACACTTTTGCAAGAAATTATATAGAGAGTTATTTTTTATTTTTTTACAAAGGAACAGAGAAGTGTGAGAGGGATGAGACGGCAAGTCCAGTGGTAAGTTAACAACAGAAGCTAAAGTTGTGGCCCCGCTACGTTTTAGGCTACGTTACAGCAATGCCAATGCTGTTGGAGGAGGAGGCGGCTTCGTGGCCAAACTGGGGTAGGAAATAGTGCCAGAATTGGAATTAAACCCAATAATATACAAAGACCTATTGCAAAGCATATTCCCTGACAGAAAAAGTCACTAAAGAAAAGAGGCAGGCAGTTAAACAGAAGGGACAGATGGAGTTGTCTATTACAGAAAGCGAGAGGATAGAGCGAGAAAAAAATCTGGTAGCGATGATGATGATGATGATGATGAGGCTGGCATCACACCATCAGTGAGGGGAGAAGATCCTCACTCCTGCAGACCTAGGCTTATGGCCAACTGTAAAGTCTGACAGAGTGAATGTAGTGTGTGTTCTAGATAAAAGAGCAGCTTTCTAAGGATGGCAAACAAGTTGCCTGCAGATGTGGGAGGCAGGTCATTCCCTAATTATTTGTTATTGTATGTCCCGAGTAGTTAAGAAAAAAAAAAAAAAAATTTACAGTGACTCAAAAAAAGCATTATTTTGTCTTTCATGTTTGTTATTTCCCTTTGAGCAGGTCCAGGGAAGAAAATTAGCAAGTGCCCTAAATACCACTGATGGAATGAAAATATGCAATACAAAATACAGAAAATATTAATGAAAGACAATAAATAGTTTATCTTGTGTTTGTTGATTTAAACAATGTTTCTGTCTGTTTTGCAAAGGGGCAGGCGGGTGTTGTGCGGATGTCCGCAGGGAGCCCACTGTGGCTATCTCGTCCTGGGCCCAAGCAAGTTTGTCAGCTTTCCAGACCATAACATGAAGCAATGTTTATTGTTTCATGTTGGGATCTTCATTCATTCATTTTCTACCGCTTTGTCCCGTCAGAGGTCGCGGGTGACTGGAGCCTATCCCAGCAGCTTTGGGCCTGAGGCAGGGTACACCCTGGACAGTGGCCAGTTAGTCGCAGGGCTGACATATAGAGACAGTGACAGACAACCATTCTCTCTCACATTCATTCACTAGGGACACTTTAGAGTTGCTGATTAACCTGTACATGCACGTCTTTGGACAGTAGGAGGAAGCCGAGTACCTGGAGAGAACCTACGGTAACACGTGGAGGACATGCAGACTCCTCACAGAAAGAATATTTGAGTCGGCTGGGTTTTGAACTCACGACCACTCTGCCACGTGCACCCAACATGGTGTTATGCATGCAACGCGGATGTTAGTGTTTTATTTGGGGAGGGTTGTGTGTTTTGTGCATATTACTTATTAAATGAATTGACTGAACTTGACACTGTTCTTATCTTATTTCATAGCTATACCTTGGGTATCTCTATAACAAACATACTTTCTCAGAGACAGTGAGCAGCAGTGCCCACAGGTGCACCTGTTGAGACAGCAGTTCTTTAACTGTTGAAATCTCTGTTTTTAGTGTAATTATTAACAGTAAATCATACCAAAATCAAACTAAATGCATAGGTTTGTAATTTCTGAAACTTTCTTAGCATTTGCTGAGCATTAGCCTAAATTAGCCTTTACGTTTTATCAGTGGCACCATTCGCTTCTGTGTGGCCTCTTTTACTTCAGTAGTTGTTGAGACCGTGGTTTGAGCCAGCGGCTTGAATTAATAAGGCTCTGGCCCTGTGTGCACAGAAAAGTCCTCCACTTTACTCGAGTCCCTCCACTCTCCATTTTTGAGAGTCTGATGGCTGTCAGTCACTGTGGGTCTCAGGTGCGCTGACTGTTAGTGTTTAAAGGGACTATATGTAACTTTTTAAGATCAAATAACGTTTTTATCTGCCCAAATATGACCTCACAATAATGAGATACAACGACTGAGACCTTCACTGTTCACAACTGTAGTGAGGCTCATTTTATTGTACAAAACTCGGGCAGGTTTTGCCCGGATGTGACGTAGTGCGGCCTCTGTGTACAGCTCTGACAGGGTACAGGGTTTCTTTTAAGTAAAACTGTCCTGGTCAACACCAGCAGCAGGACGTGGCTTCTGTCAAATAATTATAACACCTGTTCTCCTGTTGAGTAGAAATAGGAACCAATAAACCAACATCACATTTCTAATACTCTGACAGATGTACAGTTTCACAGATGGTTAGGCTTAAACTGTAGTACGAACAATTGTGTCCAATGTCTTTCAGAGGCCTTTACATTAATCATAGGTCCACTATGTGAGTTTGTCCCCGTTGAGGTCTGAGGTTCTGAGGTATAAAACTGGTTTAGTCTTAGCATATAAACATGTACTTTTAGTTTTGTCCTTCTTTTATTACTTGATAAAATTCATTCTTTCTCTGAGTTATATCTCTGCCTTGGCCCAGAGCCTCTGGTTTACATTGATGTTTTTCTGTGGTGATTGATAATTCATTAAAGCAAAACTATGGAACTTTGTTCTTAAAATATAGATCTGAAAATCATTTTAACAATAATTCTAAATTAATTTGGACTGTTTCTAAATATAAAACAATAAAAATAACTCCTTGTGCCTAGTCTTTAAGTGTGAGCTGTTTGTCATTTGTTCTATAACTGGAAGGTTCGATTCCCGTTCTCCCCAGTCCATACTGTTGTGTCCTTGGACAAGACACTTAACCCCCTTTGCCTCCATTGCCACAGCTCTGGTGTATGAATGTGTGTGATTGTAATGGTGAGTTTGGTGGTGGTGGCAGAAGACTGTAAGTGCTGTGTGTATGGCAAACCCCCTCTCTGTCTGCCCAAGGTGTGAATGTGTGTGCATGGGGTGACTGGAAGCTTTGTGTTTAATTATTAGTTCTTATTAACCTTAACCTTAGCTGAGGCCTAAAACCACTTTAGGTCAAACCCATTAATGATTACTGGTCTCATGTGTTTCCCTAAAACTGTAGAACTTTATCAAAACAACTCTTATTTGTTTAACTGTTACCTTTTTATGCATTTCCACCTGTTATTAATTAATAATAGCAAGAACGTATTTACAGTAATAGTCACAAAGGACCAGATTTGGTCCACGGACCTTAAGTTGGAGACCCTTGCTCTTTACTCTCAGTGGCTGCAGCAGAGACTCACAGAAGGCAGGACATGATCCACCAGAACATTATTACATCTCTCTGACAAGGGTCTCAAACAAGTGAACACTTAGTTTAAGACAGGTCTGACTGTGTTATGAAATAATAACTTGTGGCTCAGAGATGGATCAGACTTGGGATGACTGCCTCTGTTTAAAGTTTAGCCTCTTTGCTAATGCAGTTTACTGCTCACTTTCTCTCTGTTCTCCACCAGTGACGGGACATTTACGTTACTTTTTGTCCATTTTGAAGAGAGTAAAGCTCAGTCTCAAATACAGACATGTTTTTGTTGTGCGCTCATTAAAGTTTTGCGGAGCCGACGCGGCCCTGGATAGATCAGTGCAGCAGCAGCAGTGAGACACAGACGGTGAGTGAGTGAACGACTTTCGCTAAAGTGGATTTATTTCTGCTGCCACACCTCTGATTTGAATGAGGATGATACTTCCTTAATATCAACATCCACACTCTCAACACCATGTCAGAAATTGTTTGTAACTTGTTGAAAGTAAGTTTGCAGTATAAACAGAGTGGCCCCTATTGTTCAAAACATGAATCATGATTGAATTAACATCTCAACCAACTGGAAATGTCACATATGTGAATCTATTTTCAACCGGCTCCCAGTTAATTGTTACATCCCTAGTGTTTAATAAAAAAAAAAGCTGCTGTTCAATGGGTAAAATGATTCTCTACTAAGTATTGTAAATGGCCACCCTCCATACTTAATATCAACACTTTAGCTAAAACATCAATACTGTAATCTGATTTGTGTTCAGTGCAAGAAAAGCCAGGGGCAAAGTGGCTTCCCCTGGCACAATTCTGATCAATCACAACGGCATGATTGGTTAAAACAGCCATTTATTTTTGTTATGAAGGGAAGCCTCTTTTGAGAACTCAGAGCAGTACGGATGGGTGATACCAGCGATTTCTGTTTCGATCCGATACCAAGTAATACCAGGACAAATATTTATCCGATATCGGAAGTGTACTATATAAAGGCCATTTCCAACCATAAATAACATAAACCAACAAACAACCATGTGAGCTGACAAAAAAACAGGAAACACACTTCAACAGATAAAAAAAGAAAACTTTACACAATCCATTCACTCTCATATTATTAGGTTAATATTTGTTACTGCTCCTGTGACTAACTTAATGTGATTTTATAATCATGACACGCCTTCTCATCTGGTGTTCAATCTAGTGTAGTTCACTCTGTCAAGTCCCAATTATGGATGTACTACTACTACTTCTATGGTCCCGCTCCCAATGTAGTTACGTTGTTAGCTAGACAACAGCAATTATGTCTCTATTTGTGACAAACGTTGAGTTATGTAGGAGTGAAAAGGAGAAGCAGCAGCAGCGGCTTGACTGATCACTACTGACTCTAGGTAAAGAGGGCAGGGGACGGAGCTATGGCACAGGAGCTTTGTGTGTGTCTATGGTTAAAAGGCAGAAGGAAAAATAGTTTGTATTTACTGTAACAAGCTTCAGATTGAAGTGAGAGCCACAAATATGATTTTTTTTTGTATATATAGCACTTTTCCACCTAGTAGGCACTCAAAGTGCTTTGAGGCAGATTTTAATGCCACATACTGTCTTGCCCAAGGACACGACAGTATGCGGGGGAGAGCGGGATGTTCTGATGTTTTTGGGATGATTTGTGTGGGGATCGATCCACCTACGCGTTGGTCGAAGGAGGGCCGCTCTACCCACTGAGCTACTGCCGCTGATTGTAGTGAATGAAAATGCATTAAAGGACTATATGTAACTTTTTGAGATCAAATAACGTTTTTATTTGCCCAAATATGAGCTGAAGATAATTAGATGAGATGACTGAGAACTTTATTGTTCAAAACTGTTGTCTCTATGAGCCTGTAGGCTCATTTCATTGTGCAGAATTTGTGCAGGTTTCACCAGGAAGATAAACCTGGATGTGACTTCCTAGTAGCCGCCATGACAGTAAATGACATAAACTAGTGCTGCTAAGATGGAAGAGTTTCTTGAACTTTCAGGTTGCTCCTAAGGTATTTGACCTGCAGTTGCACAGGTAAGGAAACTGAAAAACAAAAATCAAAACTGGTTAAATACATCTTTACTTCATCTCAAAAATACAGCACTTGCTTCTTTAACTACAATTTCTAAATAACCAGTCATCCAGGACATCTTGAAGAAAAGGTTTGAGTAAAACCATCTGGACTCAGTTTTAGAGGTGAAGGAATTAGAAACGAAACCTCTAACTGAATTCTGAGTTCAACTGGTAAGTAAATAAGAGAATATTAAAAAAAGTAGATATTGGTGTAAAAGTGAAATATACCTGAAGCAGAGCAGCAGCCAGAGGGCGCCACTAACACAGACAGTGAGCTTTGCCGCTGTCTGCAGGGGGTGAGCACTTAATCAACGGACTTCCAACAAGCAAGTTTCTGATTGGCTCACTGGTTACCATGCAAACGGGCACTCAACTCAGCCCATATGCCCAAGTTAGGGACTTCTGGCTCCATAAAATCAACATGGCAACCTCTATAACAGCTAAAAATGGCGCCTCAAAGAGCTTCAATCTCAAGGTTTGTAACACTGTCTGTGGGTAACATCACACTCTTTATTTCCAGCCTGTTCATCACATCATATTGTGCTAAACTTCATGAGGACTTCAATGACACTAACATGCAGTTGATAATATATCATAAAATGTTAGCTCTAACTTCTGTATTGTGTTGAACAACACTTTATAAAACATGCCATTGTCAAACATTAGTTGCACTCTTATCGCCCATGTCTCAGGAGTTCACGTAACTGCTGTGTCAGCACTCACAAGTCAAATACAGTTTACTCTCAAAAAAGTCAAACAATAACCTTGCAGAAGTGTACTTTTTCTTACCTTTTCTGTAAATGTTGTAAAAGTCCTGTGAACAGCTGTAGTGGCTGTCTGTTGCTCCGGGTACTCAGCGAGAGCGAGCAGGACACTGACTGTAGGCCACTGGTGTCAGTAACTGTTAGGTTTTTCTAAAAGTTATGCAATGCCTCTTTAAATTAAATGTAAATATTGATATTATAACTTCAGAATCAACACTTAAAAATTTGCAGCCAGGATTGAAATATGGAAATTTTGGGAGCCTGGCTTCCCTTGGTTTTTGGGTGGAAACCATAGATTGTAAATAAACATGGATGTTGTGTGTCCATTGCTCTCACATTCACCAAAATTGGCCTTACCATAGGGCATTAAAATAGTTACATCCGGGCTTTTCTGCTGTTGCTGCAGTTGCAGTTGTAGTAAAAACGTAGCTCCAGACCCATCTGTTGTACCAGGCTGTAAACAGGATTTTTAGACTTGTAAAGTCACCACTGGGTTTCTCCTTATACTTCTGCTTTTGAAGCCTGCCCTCTGGTGGACGGAAGTATATCGCTGTATTGTGGAAATGCCACTGTGTCAGTGGAGAGCATGAGTAGGCCCTCTGCAGATGCCAGCATCCTCCACTGTATGGCATTGTGGGAAGCTCTGACAAAAAGATCATACCATCAGGTTCTGCAGCACATGATTCCCTGTCCCAGACTGTACTCAACAGAGAAGTGTCTTCTCATTCCTTTTTTAAGGGTGTAAAACATTATTTTATTTACTAAAGTATGTTTTACCAGAGATGAATGTTTGAATAAGGAATACTGGCATTATCAACACAACAAAACAACATAATAATATGTATTGTTATTATTAAGTTATTTGTGCAGTTATGGCTTTTGATAATTAGACGCTTTAATTTTGCTCTGTAGGTCTAGTTCTGATCTCACATCAGCCAAAAGGCCCACAGTCCATCTCCATCTCTCACAAGGAACTATTATGTTTAGGTAGTGTTGTCTAAACTACTACAATTTTGAGTTTGGTTCGATACCTGGCTTGAGTATCACGTTACCGATACTTGAACGATACCTTAACATCAGCCTGAAACATACTGCTCCTTCCAGGCTTTTGAGCTCAGACTGTTTAATTCTGTATTATGCAGCATCTTTTTACTTTAGTTAGGGATAACAACAATCATGGTTAAAATATTAAAATAGATAAGTCTTATTCCCCCAAAGGGAATGTGTGACTAATATTTCCCACACTGCTCTGATGACTGTCCATAAGTGAGAGGCAAATACCAATGACATTCAGTTTAAAAACTACATTAAAATGCGTATTTTAACGACACACTAAACTCTTTAACATCTTTGTCAGTTTGTAACTTCTGTTGCTTGTTATTTATGTAAATTGGGGTTCTGTCACAGTTCTGTCAGACTCAAATACAGTCCAGGTTTGTAACTCTCTGGTCTGCGTGCTTCTCCACTCATTAGCTGCTAATTGACCCGCTCTCATGACCAGCTTCAGTCAAGCATGTGAAGGAACATAGCAGTCGTTTGCTGTTTTTAATTTGTTTAAGGATGTTGAAACAAAGACATTTCGAGCATATTTGTCTGTTGTTGACCCTCTCTCTGTTCAGGGTGAGCTGGCTGCAGTGCAGCAGCAGAACAGTGCGCTGCTCTTTAACACGGCACAAATGGCAGGTGTTAAAATAAAGTATGGATACCTAAAAAAAAAACGTGAAATTGTATCGATGACACATATTCTTTCTGTCTGTCTCTCTCTTTCTCTAGGACATCTCCAACATAAACCAAGGGCAGCCACAAAAAGAGACAGTGGTTCAGTGCCACATTTCTTTATGAAAAATATGTGGAAATCTAGCAGCAATTCTATAAAATATATATTTTTGTATAAAAGGTTAGAGCAAAAGCATTTGGACTTTCCAGGTGAAGACGTTTCGGCTCTAAGGGACTGGAGACTCAATTCTGAGATCAACTGGTAAGAGAGCTGAGCTTATATCTCTAGAGGGAGGAGTTTCACCTGAAACCAAACCTGATGGAACAGACTGTTCTGGTCTCACCGTCGTTAGTCATGAAAGAACAGTGTGACTGCTGATGTGAGAGTCGTTAAGGCTCAGGAGAGTTGTTAGTGACACTGCTCCATTCAGGTGTTGTTGTTCTAGGGTGAAACTCTTTTGTTTTAGGTTTCAGAACACTATTGTAAATACTAGACAACATGAACCTGAGGACATCTCCTCTGTTCAAAGAGGGCTTTTCCATTTTATTTCTAGATATAAGCTCAGCTCTCTTAGCTCAATTCTAAAATCAACCCTCAGAATTCTCTTGGAATTAGAGATGAAACATCTTCACCTTAAAAACTGATCCAGATGCTTTTTTTTAACCTTTTCTTCAAGGTGACCTTGATTACTTAGAACATGCACAGATATATGTTTGTCTGTATATTAAAACTGTGTAAAAATGCATTTACAAAACAAAGATAAGGCATTTCAAAAATCTAGTTTTCTAAAATAAAACATTTTAGCATGACAAAATTGTTTTTATTTATTATTTGAGGTAGTCACCCAAAGCTTGTAGCAGCATGCATAAAAAATATTTTACATGAGATATTTTACAGAAACAAGAGTAAACATTTGAGGCACTCAATTTTTTATGCATTTTATAGTGGGCTTAATAGTAGCATAATTTCCAAAGCTGGAATTGAGGCTGTAAGCTACACTCCGTTTGTCCAGAGTGTAGCTTACAGCCTCAATTCCCACAGACATTATTTTATCTGTTAATGATTTATTTTTTTCTCCCTCCTTTACTTTGTAAATATGTATATAGATAGTTTTTGTTTAATTTAATCTTCATAATTTATTCTATTTAAAATATTTTCTTGCCACTGAAATTGTATATACATTTTTTTTATTCTATCATGCACATCTTTCTTTTACTTTTTGCACTTTACCTCTCTGTGAGCTGCTGTACAAGTGAATTTCCCCTCTGTTGGATCAATAAGGTCCTATCTTATCTTACCTTTAAAGATGGATATCCCCACTTAGTGTATTGGGGTATGTACATTAGCTCTCCACCAATCCATTATTTGGGATCGATCTGTCTCAACTTGCAGCGCAGTGTAACCAGTGTAACCAGTGTAACCAGAGTAACCAGAGTAACCAGTGTAACCAGTGTAACCAGTGTAACCAGTGTAACCAGTGTAACCAGAGTAACCAGTGTAACCAGTGTAACCAGAGTAACCAGTGGACAAACATCAGGTGTTTGTCCACTGGGTTTGATGGGTGAGTTTGACAGATAAAATTCTTTCATGCATGAATAGTGAAATAATTGTGTTTTTTTTTACATAAATCAATTAATGACACAATAATCAATTATGTATTTATTTCACATTTTAATTAATTAATGGAATATTTAATTAAGTATTTCATTAAACTCTTATTTATTTTGACTCTTTTAGTGCTCTAAGTCTTGTGCATCACTCGGCTGCAGGGTTTATTCTGTTTTTCTGTCTCTTGAAGGCCTACTCATTCAACCGATGCGCCCTCTGGTGACACTTCAGCAGTACACAGTATTTATAATGTAGCGCTCAGCTCTCGTACAGTTGATCTCAGAATTGATAAAGTCTCTTGGAATAAGAGACTAAACGTCTTCACCTTGAAAAGTGAGTCCAGATGCTTTTGCTTTAACCTTTTCTTCAAGATGACCTGGATGATCGAGAACCTTCACAGACGTTTAATGTTGTATTTCTTATCAATTAATACATAGAATAACTTTAATCATTGTATAGCATGTCATTAGAAAACCTTAGGCCTTAAGCCTCTCACTTTGTCACTGACTTCCACAGTGTAGGACGAGGACTGAATGTAGATCATTTTTAACGCAAGGCGTGTAGCTATTCTAATGTGTGGCTCGTGACAACAAACAACTCAGCTGAAACTCAAACTTAAAGAACAATAGGTGTCAGTCAGGTGGAGGGGTGTCTGTCCCGGGTAACTCTTAGTAACAGCCTCATTAATGCAAACACAGGGTTGCTATGTAGGCCACACACAATCAGTGCCTTTCTGAGCGGAGCTGTCCCGGGACATCACAGCGAGCGAGCTGCGGACATGGACGACACACCGGCCGAGGACCAGCGCCTGCTCTTCATCCAGAACTACGTCCTGAGGACTTTGAAGCTCAAAGCGGACCGCTGGCACAAATGTGTGTCCAGTGAGGACAGCCGGCAGGTGCTGCAGGACTTCATGGACAAGGCCGAGCACAGGACCCTGGTGGTGTCCCTGACAGCTGCCGGACAACTACAGACCTCCGCCACTTTCACGGCCACATCCAAAAACAAAGCGGTCTACTTTTTGAAGCGCAAACGAACGGCCCTCAAAGCAGAGTCCATGAAAGAGAGCCTGGTGTACGGGGACCTGTCGTCCGCTCCACTGGACCACTTCACCGCCCTGGTGGAAGAGGTAACTGCGTTAATCATTGTTCGAACACTTCTCTGAGCTCTGGAAATACATTACTCATTCTACATGCCACAGTTTCCTGCACACAAAATACTCAAACAGACAAAAATATCAGTGGGAGAATGAAACCATGGGCATAATAGGCTATACTTCATCATATCAACTACACTAAATCATAATTAGCTTTAGTTAAAATGTTATAGCATAGTTTTTCATGATATCATTTACTGGCTTCGTCTTTCTTAGAGGCTCACAATTTACCAGGACACAAGCCGAAGCTCTTCGCAATAGTTGAGTTTAACACGTTTTCAGCTGTAGGCCACATTTGATTAATTTGTTGTTTGTTTTTTTGTTGTGTAGTTATGTGTTTAGGCATAGCTAATCTTCTCAACTTTAGATAATTAACAATAGCCTACAATTAGGGCTTTTTTTTAAGTAAAAATATAATATTTAATATAACAGCCTATAATGGTTCCAATACATTTGTATTTATTTAAGACTGTATTGCTTACACACGCACACACGCGCGCGCACACACACTTACACACACTTACACACACGCGCGCGCACACACACACACACACGTACACACACACACACACACACACACACACACACACACACACACTCACACACACACACACACACACACACACACACACACACACACACACACACACACAGACACACAGACACACAGACACACACACACACTCACACACACACACACACACACACACACACACACACACACACACACACACACACACACACACACTCACACAGACACATACACACACACACACACACACACACACACACACACACACACACACACACACACACACACACACACACTCACACACACACACACACACACACACACACACACACTCACACAGACACACAGACACATACACACACACACACACACACACACTCACACACACACACACACACACACACACACACACACACACACACACACACACACACACACACACACACTCACACAGACACACAGACACATACACACACATACACACACACACACTCACACACACACACACACACACACACACACACACACACACACACACTCACACACACACACACACACACACACACACACACACACACACACACACACACACACACACACACACACACACACACACACACACACACACACACAAAGCACACACACACACACACACACACACACACACACATACACACACACACACACACACACACACACACACACACACACACACACACACACACTCACACACACACACACACACACACACACACTCACACACACACACACACACACACTCACACACACACACACACACACACACACACACACACACACACACACACACACACACACACACACACACACACAGACAGACTAGTCTAACCAAAGCAAATACCCCTCCTTCAAGAAATTAGAAAGATATTAATTAACATGCTAAATTCTCACTGCAATATAATTTCCGCAGCATGTTGAGGAAACTTGATTTATCCTGTCCCAGGTGGTTGTACCACTGCTTTCCAACAGCAGGAACCACAGTGCATGGCCACAGGTGGTGTCCCAGGATGTGAGGCGCCACGTCCACTCCCTGAAGGCTAATGTTTTTATAGTTTCGGGCTGCGTCCAAGGCAAGACCCTGCTGCCTCCTCCAGCTGGTTCAGAGAGAATCGAGCAGGCTGCCCTGGAGACGGACCACAGGTAAGGAATCTTAAAAGTAGCTCTCTATAACATGTCTTCATGTGCCTCACTTTGATGTTAAACACAGTTTACTGGTGAATCCTCACAGCAGGGACGCAGTAGATAAGAGCATCATCCACTCCTTGGAGTCAGCAGTGATTGAGTGGAGCCATCAGATCCATGGGGTCCTCAAAAAAGACTCCTCTGAGCCTCTGCTCGAAGGCAAAAACCCCACACCCCTCACAGAGCTGCTCTTCTGGAGGAACAGGTCAGCTGCTCTGCTGTTGTGTGGAAATAACACATGTCCCCACCGGATCTCAAAGTTCACTTCAGACGAGTTTTTGCTGGTGCTTCTAATTATTTGAATTTCAGCTGTGCTACCAAGTGAGAAATGTAATTTGGAGCCCCATTCTTTATTTTAATTTTTTTTATTACATTATCTCCAACTGAAGACTGAAAATGGCAACAACTTTTTTAGCAGAAAGAGTCCAAACACTTTTTATTTCCTTTGTGTAAAGGTATTGTTACATACTTCTTTCTACGTCTTTCTATCCAATATGGGAACAGAGTACTCACAGACTAAAAAGAAAACAAAACAACCAAAAACATTTAGCTTAGCTGTCTGCATGACATTTTTAACAATTGCTGTTCTGACTTCTGACTGAGCAGAAATATTCGGAAAGAGCTGGCCAACCTTTCTAACAATATCTTAAACTTGAGCCAGAGTTTGTGTCGTCCAGTTGACACTTAGCTAACGCTTTCCCACCTACTTTTTACTTTGATTGTTCTCGTGTTTTCTGCAATTTGTTCCACTTTAAGATGTGCAGACCTGGAGTGCATCTACTCCCAGCTGACGTCGTTCAAGGCGAAGAAAATGACCACACTCTTGGAGTCAGTGGAGAGCAGCTATTCCCCGGCTTTGACCAGCCTGCTCCAGGACGCCCTCGCAGGTAACATCTCAGACCCCTTAACTTGTTCCCTTTTTATTTTTGGCCTGACTTTTATTGTCTCTCCAGCCTTAGAGGAGGCGAAGGATGTCTGCACCTATTTGAAGCCCCTGCAGCGCCTGATTGAGGATATGGAGAATGTTGAGTTTCCTGAGGTCAAGGGTCACACCACTCCGCTGATGCACACAGTGTGTCTGGTGTGGGCTCACTCCAGATACTATAACCGCCCGGCGCGCCTCATCATTCTGCTGCAGGAGATGTGTAACCTCCTCATACAGCAGGTCAAAGCCCCGTCTTCTACAGTTCAAGTAGCAGAGCACAAGAATCCGTCTCTGTTGCTAAGTAGCCATCACTGTGGGGTCTCAGAGAGCAGCCTTGAGTTCAGAGTAGGCGGGAATATGGTCTTTATTCTTTTATGAGGGCGAAGGCGTTCATTGTTGATCGAAAATTCCCTTTTATTAAGAGCTGTTTAAAAGGAAACAGGGCATGTGTAGTCTACATGTTTATGGCAGAGTGTGAAGTGTTTTACAGCAGCACTCATGAATATGCTGCAGGACACATGCAGCTCGTCCACTCGTCCATCTCATCTGGACGAGTTCTCATTGGACCAGTGAACTAGACATTTTTCATGATATAATTGAATACTGTATACAGTAACATAACGAGAAAACATATGAGTGTGAATGGACTAAATTTAGTACACAGTCAAACTTGTCTGATTCGGAGCTTGTGCTTCTGGGCCAACATTAAAACCAGTGAGGCCAACTGCTCCACAGCACAGCTTATAACCTTCTACTGGGGGACGGTTTTCTGCAGGTGAACGCTCTGTGTGCCAACATAAAAAGGACATTTATGAACCCTAAAGATTCTACATTATCAAACAGTTTACTTGCTTTGATATGTTTTGCTTTAGCTTCTTAATCTTTATATATTATATATAATATATACAATTATATAAGATACACATTATTACAGAAGGTGTTGAGAAACATCAGTCTATTTATTTTAGTTTGAATGACCAAACATTGTAACATTAGATGTAAGACATTAGATGTAAGACATAAAAACCTTTGACCCATTTCAGGGTCTGTATGTAAAACATAAATACATGAATTCTTCAAGGCTGTTGCCCATGTCCTGCCGAAAGATTCCGTTCAAAGTTAATACTGAGGGTTATACTTGTAAATTTGCCCCAGCACGCTTCCAACTATCCTTTTGTAACCCACAATTGTCTTGATACTTTGTTAAACAATTCAAATGTCAGTGATCTGGAAAAACACATAGAAGCCTAGAAACAGTTTTGAAAAAGGATTTTGAAATGGAATGCGTCGGAAAAGAACACTTCTCTGTTTGGTTTCTATGTGCTTTAACACCCAGTTTCCACTGCATGCACACACACCGCGGCAAATACCTATGTTTGTTTTCAATGAGACAATTTACCCAGTGTCCACTCTGCTCCCTCCCCGCTCCGCACTGATACGCAGCAGTTCCATTTTTGTGAAATGCATAAATCTGCACCAAAGCAGGAATTTTTAAAGTAATACAAAAATATACCAACCAACATTCCTCGTTAAAATGTTATTGTTTATATACACAATTTAGCATTAAATGCAATAAGAGCTGCAAAAACAAAGCATTTTTGTGCCAAATGTAAGAAAAAAAAGTTATGCTTTTTCGAGCTGCTCGGGGCACAGCGAGTCTGAAATGCATCCAGTGGGCAGTGGTCTGCAACATCGTTCCACAGCGCAGTGGAGCCGCATGCAGTGTAATTTGGGGGTTATTCTCACTTTCTCTTTGCTCTCCAACACCAGGCCCGTATTTATTTAGTCCCTGAAGAACTTTTGCGAGGAGAGGTCTCAGAGAGTCTCCTCAAGGTGCAGACCACCCTTGATATCCTCCACTTCTTCAGGACCACCTACGATGACCGGGGCCAATCTGAACCAGTACCAAAAACTGGGAGCTTGGTTAAACCCTGGGACTTCTCTCCGCTCTTGGTCTTCTCCAGACTAGACCTCTTCATGCACAGAGTCAACTCCATCAGGGTAACGAGTGTGCCATTATTTTAATAACTGTACTTTGGTGCAGTGTCTTATTTGTGTTTGGTTTGTAGGATATCTTGCTGACAGCTGTGGATTTGTTCAAACTTGAGAAGCTGGAGATTGGAGGGGTTAAAGGCCGAGTCCTGAGCCAACATATCCAGTTACTTCACCAGGACTTTGGGGAAACATACAAACTTTTCACAGAGAAGCCCTACGACTGTTTGGACCTAAATAATAGGGTAGGGGCTATTGGAAAAACAAGGTCACCAGGCCTTTAGGCTATGCCCAGTATAATGTGTTTTAAAATGAATACGTTGTAGAACAAAAAAACAATATGAAAACAATTTCACAAACAGTTAATTACAGTTCATTCTAATTAGGAGGACTCATGCAGTTTTGATTGGAATAAAGTGTTTTTTAATTGTCGATAGTTTTCCTCTGACACCCAATGACTTGAGTTTTTGTCTGTACTACAGGGCTCCTTTGGAATTCTGAAATAGGGTCCCCAGTGTTTTTATGTTATAATGTGGACGTAATGCCAAAAGCAAATCTTGTCCATTTTAAGATTAAATATATAACTAAGATTCACATAGGTTCATTTATTTAGCTTGACTTGTTTTTTTAAGCTTTTGTAAGCCTGCCATACCCTAAACAATATTGTATTTTTATTCTCTTAAGAGTTTAAATTACTATTCCATCTTTCATTTATTCAGAGGGTACTTGAAAAGTGCTTCTGAATCATTTTTCTGCCCAAATACTCTGGCTTCATTGCCATCTTGTTACTAAACCAAGATATTTTTGACTTATAGCAAGAAAAGCAATTTCCTTTGTTGTACCCCCCACTCCCCGTTGGACGCCTTTGACTCAGTGAGATGTGAAACAGAATGTTCTGTGGTCTGTGCTCTGCTTTGTGTCTGACTCTCTGTGCCCTGCAGGAGTTTGATGAAGATTTGAGAGCGTTCCAACTGAAGGTGGATGACACCGACCGACGTCTCGGAGCCATCTTCTGTCAGGCTTTCGACGAGGCCTCTGGACTAGAGCATGCTTTTAAGGTCTAACATTTAAGTCACTCTCTTTACACATATTTTCTCTTCACTGACTGAACACATCTTCCATTTCATCCCCTCTGTAGGTCTTGGACATGTTTGGTAGATTACTGGAGCGCCCCCTAGTGGCTGCTGATGCTGAGAAAAGATACCCTGTTCTCGTGTCAATGTTTGACAAGGAACTGGACAAGACAAAACTCATTTACAGCAGGCGTCAGTCTGTTGACCACCTGGGTGAGATATGGCACTTTCATCTGTAGAGTGATGTATGCATATGTGAAGTCTGTTTCCAATATGAACACATTTCTGACAACAGTAAACACTGATGTTTGATTAGGATACACTTTATTTTCTCACCTAACCTTGTTTCTTTGACATTTGGGGGACAATGAAAAGCCGAGACAAAGAAGAAACAATTCTTTAAAGACTTTTATTTTGAACTGCACTTGATGAAGCCATCTGTTTTGTTTCTGTAAAGCAAGCACAACCATTACGGCTGCACAATATTAGAAAAACAAGCAATATGCACTAACTAATGTAAATATTGTGATATGAGCTGCGATATTTTCATGCTCTTTGACAGAGTAAAAAAATATATCTCAATATGATTTAGACAATATAAAAAATACATGGCTCTAGACTAACCTCCACTAATCAAACACGGAGCTAAATTAATATCAAAGAATAAACCAGGACTAAACAGGTCTGAACCTTTATTGTATTGTTTTAGATGCTTTGATTTCATTCTCTGTTTGTGACACAAATCATCCTTTGAGATACAATGAGATGCAATTAATAATTGCGATAACGACAGATGTTCCTTATATTGTGCAGCCCTAACAACCACATATAAATGAAACTGACCACAAGTTTTTGAATTTTATGGAGGAGTCGTAGTTAATGCATGTTTACAGCCCCGGTATTTTGTTAAAAGGAACAAGTATGAAAGCATGCTTTGTGCCTCAGGTTGGTCTCCTGTGAATAAGAATATGCCAACAGTAGCAGGTGGTCTGAGATGGGCCAAGGAGCTGAGGCAGCGCGTCCAGATTCCCTTCTCCAAATTCAGACAATTGTCCTACCCGTGAGTTTTTACCATCAACACTAAACTGAATTTGGGCACTGCTGTGTATTTGGTTTTCTGTTGGAAATCTGCTGCCTATTAGCCTTAGTCTGATCTTTCCTGTAGGTGCCTGGAGTGTGTGCCAGGAGTCAGGGTCATCCAGAAGTATGAGGACATGATGCAACTGTTGGACAGGTGTGTGCCAGTGTTCCAAACGATGTCATCATTTTCAGATGTGCAGCAGTTCAAAAAAGAACTGTAACTTTCCTGAAAGCCAATAACGCACCTCACATATCTGCTGTGCCTCTAAAATTCTGTTCTCTGTAATTTGACTCCAGTTCTGAGCATTTGTGATTTTGTTAGTTGAGTGTATAACATTTATGAAGCAGCCCCAGTGGGATGGCATGTAGACACAGAGCTCCAGGCATGATTTATGTTCTTATTACAGCGCTGCTCCTCTGCAGATTATTTCACAGGCCTACCATATTCTCATGTGTTTAGTGGGGCTCACTCTTGCCAAGTGAGAAATGGCCTTTTACAACACGTTCAACATCAAAACCTGGACAATTAGGCCTCCTGTTGAGGGGTGAAAATACTCAATGAGACGAGAATCAAAGTGAAACAAATCAATAGTTTTGATCTGCTGCTGCCAAAAGAGGATAGAAAAAAGAAGAAAATGCCAGGGATTAGATCACAGCATTTTTAGTTGAGCAATTTAGAAATAACTGTGCAGTTAAAGTTGTTGCATACAGTATAGCATAAAGAGCAAGTTCAGTCAAATTATTTTAGACTGTCTTTCCTAAATGTGCTAGTTTGCAGTAATAATGTTGATATATTAACAGTAGACAAGAGTCTTTCACGATGTTAGTTATTGTTGAGCTGTCATCAGAGGCTCTCCTTGCCTAAATTGAAATAGCAAAATGTAATTAGGCAGTGGAACTCATGAGTTTGATTTTTGTTTCTTAACAACATATACAAAAGCACAGATTTTCTTCAGTATTCTGGATCAAGGAAACATTATTTCTATTCTATTATTTCTTACATATTTAATATAACAAATTCCAGTGCTAATTATTCTATTACTGCTAGTTGTTATATTTAATTAGCCCAGGAATCAAAATGCAGGGAGAAAGTATGAAGACCCAAAGGCCCTATAAAGACACTTTCCCTCTGCTCACTCAGTCACAGCATGATTTTTATTGCTATTATTATTATTATTATTATTATTATTATTATTATTATTATTATTATTATTAGTAGTAGTAGTAGTAGTAGTAGTTATTATTATTTCTTCTTATTATGTGAATGTCATTAATTGTTATTTAAAAGACAGAAAATGTGGATGTAAGAGAGAAGATCCTCTATATTTGTAGACTGAGCTCTGCAGTGTCTGGTTTAATTTTGAAGATTAAATGCTTCACAAATACTAATGAAGTCTTTTTTTTCAAATAGGAAGGTCAGGGTAAATTACTATTTGAACTTGTTTGTAGATAAGAAAGGCTATGTGTAATTAAGTCTATTATTTTATTTTTCATGAGTGACTGTAGCAGACATGCAGGTTGTGTGTGAATGACCCCTAAAATGACTGTTAGCTCCAGGAGTAATAGAATGATGAACACTAACAGTTCTTTGTCCTGGATTTACGCCCATCAGAAATTAGAGTCCTTGTAATAATCACTGGTGCTGCCGCAGATGAACGCTACCATTATTATATATATTCCAGTCAGGAACAAGACGGGCATCCTTACTCATTACCCCGCAGACAAAATGCTGTGTGATTTATGGCCATGACCGAGGCGTTTGATTGCCTCTGCGTCTGCGGTGCCACTATCAGGAAATGAAGCTCGCAGCAGAAATCCAATAAGGAGCACACAGTGTGCACTGAAGTTCTCATCATAATAGTGGCTATTTACAGATTGATATAGCTGTGCGGAGCCCTGACATATTGTCTGTTCCCAGACTTTTGCAGATGAATCAGCGTTTATCCTCACATTACCCCCTCCACTCCTGCTCTCCTTCCCCCACTTCCACTTCTCTTATTGTCTGCTCCGTCCAGAGGCACGACCAGAGACTCTCACTCTGTTTACAGCCTGAGAGCTTTGGGAAAATGGCTCAATCTTACGCCTTTTAGCAGCTGCTTTTGTTGCTTAGGTTAATTTGCATGAAGTGAGTTATTTCACGCCTGTGGTCTCATGAAATCAAAGCCTGAGTCTTTTTAATGGGAAAATGGAACAATATGACACCCAGGCACTGAAGGTCTAAATTGTTTTTCTCTGATAATGACTTAAGTTGAAAGGTGGTGGCAGACTGTTCTGTGGTGCTGTTACAGATACTCCAGCAGCCTGTATGACACATGGACAGAGGGTGTAGCAGGGAGCTCTCAGTACAACCTCGGGCTGCCACTCATCAGCAGAGACTCCTCCACGCGGCTGATATCAGTCAACTTCAACCCACAGGTTTTTATATAACGCTCGTATTATCTCTGCTTAACATGCTTTTGCTTTGAGCTATAGGCAGCAAATGAATCAGCCCTCTGTATTCAAAACTCTATTCCCTTTTTGTTGACCCCTTCCAAAACGGTTTAACTACAGATTTGATTGAAATGTTTCTTTAAGATTTTAACCTGAGCTTTGGAGTCTTTACAATTTGCAGGATTGTCAGAACCAATCATCAACAACCACCTGCCCTCAACCTGTATTTTACAATACAGATTTTCTCCTTCATTTACATGAAATAGATATTTCTGTGAAGCCCTTGGCCAATCACAGTTCAGTTTATTCAAAAAGCTACACTTTTAGTCAGTGTTGAGCACAGACTACATTTATTTTTTTCAACAATCAACAGAAAATCCTGCATATCAGGCCTTAAAGCCAAATTTTAAATCATTCATTAAACCCTATTATGTACATTCTAAGCAACTTATTGTAACTTTAATTGTGTCTATAATGTCTATTAAGTGCAGATTTTATAAACCTAACATAGACACTCAACTCCATCTCTTTCTTTCTTTCTTTCTTTCTTCAGCTGGCGTCAGTGCTGAGGGAAGTGAAGTATTTGGAGGCCCGACAAACTGAGACTATCCCAGAGGCTGCTATGCAGCTCTACACCAGCAGGGGCCAGCTGTGGAAGTACATTGCCAACCTGGAGCTCACCACCAGCCAATATAACAAGGTCCATACCACTTCCTATAACAATATCATACAGGCTTTTGAAAATAAAACTAGAGCAGCTGCCTTATATATCATAACCAACCAGAGCTTATATTTATCACTGATGTTTTTAGACATGATTGAAAATAGGCAACGTTTAACTTTAAAAACAATTAGGCTTTATCTATTTATTTCTTTATTTATACATTTTTTAAGAATACCGTAGATCTTTAGTCCATAACTGTAAGCTAATAAAATGTTAAGTTATTGTTGTTATTTGAAATAATTGAGTGTTGCACAAAACTGAAAGTTTGAAAAATCCAGATTCAGATGCTACTTTTGCTATATATATATATATATATATATATATATATATATATATATATATATATATATATATATAGTTACCAGTTACCATCACAGCGGCAGACATCCAAGAAAAAGTCTCAGGAATGAAAACCTGACAGGATCCACACCTACTGGCTAAAGAAGTTCACTGCACTCCACGAGCGCCTTGCAGCACAAATGAACCAGCTGCTAAGATATGGGACACACCCTGAATGGCTTACTGAAGCGCGTACAATCCTGATCCTGAAGGATCCCACAAAGGGTACAGTCCCATCCAACTATCGGCCAATAACCTGTCTCTCCACAACATGGAAGCTCATGTCAGGCATCATCGCGGCTAAGATAAGTGGGCACATGGATCAATACATGAGCAAAGCACAAAAGGGCATTGGAAAAGAAACCAGAGGAGCCAAACACCAACTCCTGGTTGACAGAACAGTCACCCAAGACTGCAGAACCCGACACACCAACCTGTGCACTGCCTGGATTGATTACAAGAAAGCATATGACTCAATGCCACACACATGGATCACTGAATGCTTGGAGATGTACAACATCAACAGGACTCTAAGACACTTCATTGCAAACTTGATGAGGCTATGGAAAACCAGCCTTGAGGCCAATGGCAAGCCACTTGCACAAGTATCCATCAAATGTGACATATACCAAGGAGATGCTCTGTCCCCACTGCTGTTCTGCATAGGTCTGAACCCCCTCAGCCAAATAATCAACAAGACTGGCTATGGATACCGACTCAGGAATGGGGCCACCATCAGTCACCTCCTCTACATGGATGACATCAAGCTATACGCTAAGAGCGAGCGGGACATCGACTCACTGATCCACACCACCAGGATCTACAGCTCTGACATTGGGATGTCATTCGGGCTTGAGAAGTGTAGTCGAATGGTGACAAAGAGAGGGAAGGTAGTCCACACAGAAGGGGTCTCACTACCAGAAGGAACAATAGCAGACATTGAGGATGGTTACAAGTACCTTGGAATACCACAGGCAAATGGCAACCTTGAAGAGGTAACAAGGAAAACAGCAACTGCCAAATACCTCCAACAAGTAAGGCAAGTCCTAAGAAGTCAGCTCAATGGCAAGAACAAGGCACGGGCAATAAACAGCTACGCCCTGCCAGTGATCAGATACCCTGCAGGAATAATAAGGTGGCCAGAGGAAGAGATACAGACCACAGACGTTAAGACACGAAAGCTCCTCACCATGCATGGAGGGTTCCATCCCAAATCCAGCACCCTGAGACTGTACACTAGCCGTAAGGAAGGCGGCCGTGGACTAGTGGAGTACTATCCAGGATGAAACATCCAAGATCCACAAGTACATCAAAGATAAGGCCCCAACAGATGATGTGCTCAGTGAATGTCTCAGGCAATGGGGAACAGTGGAAGAGGAGCTGGAGGAGGGACCATCATGGGAGCACAAACCCCTACATAGGATGTACCACCGGAACATAACTGAAGTGGCTGATATCAAGAAATCCTACCAATGGCTAGAACGGGCCGGACTGAAGGACAGCACAGAGGCACTCATCATGGCTGCACAGATTCAGACTGACAGAATGGTAATGGCGAACCAACCAGACATCGTGGTGGTGGACAAACAGCAGAGGAAAGCCGTTGTGGTTGATGTGGCAATACCAAGTGATTGCAACATCAGGAAAAAGGAACATGAGAAATTAGAGAAATACCAAGGGCTCAGAGAAGAGCTGGAAAAGGCTTGGAAGGTAAAGGCGACAGTGGTGCCTGTGGTCATTGGAGCACTCGGGGCAGTGACCCCCAAACTGGAAGAGTGGCTACAGGAGATTCCTGGAAGAACACCAGACATCTCGGTCCAGAAAAGTGCAGTACTAGGAACAGCAAAGATACTGCACAGAACCCTCAAGCTCCCAGGCCTCTGGTAGAGGACCTGAGCTCGAAAGATAAACACCACCCGTGGAGGGTGAAGGACAAAGTTTTTTTTTTTTTTTCTTTTTATAGTGCTGTTCAAGTTAACGCATTATTTTTGATTCCTATTGTGCATTATAATAACGTCAACCGATTAGTATAATAAAAGATGTTGGTCTGAGGAACATCGCAATGAATGACTGCACGTATGAGCCGCCCTCATGACGCACCCTCACAAGAACAATACACGAGTTGTATGAAAAGGAGAGGACTACATAAGCAACGGCGTTACAACGTGCACCAACTATTGCCTTCACCGGAGACTACAAATGTTATTGCACGTTTATATAGCAGTATTTTAAAAATAAAAGTATGCAAGACACTCATTTTAGTTCATTATTAAATTTTATGTATAATACAATTTGCAGAACATTGTGCGATTAATCACGATTAGATGCTTTAATCTTGCCCAGCACTAATTATACATTTATATATATATATATATATATATATATATATATATATATATATATATATATATATATATGTATATGTATATATATATATATATATATATATATATATATATATATATATATATATATATATATATATATATAATTTAAACATTTAATTATTGAAGACAATCAATTCATATTAACGTTTTTTTCCACTCAGTATTAAATTTACATTATTGTACAGTTCAGCTGCAGGATTCACATTCTAACGTGACATAATTTGACGATGGCGGTCAGGACAAACTATATTCATTTCTTATGAGACACTTGAAGAGACCAGCAGCAACACGTCGAACAGACGCTACATTAGCCACAAGCCACAGACACAGTCGAAACCTACAGAAGGAAGACTTTGTTACTGGTTGAACAGACAACAGTCTTACACTCACCACTTCAACAGCCACAGAGACAAGTGCCATCCAACTCTGAGCCAGAAAAGCTTCAGGAAGATTCTCAACATAATCCAACATGTCAGATCACTGCAACCCGTCCACGATGTGCGACCTGTACACCCTGGCAGAGAGGTACTACATGCCTGTGGACTTTCAGATGACGTCTGAAGGACCCTGCCACAACAGAACATTCTCTATCCAAGTCACTGTTGGGGACTTAACTGCAGAGGCCAAAGGATCCTCCGGTGCTGGAAAAGCTTCAGAGGCTGTCCACATTTATATCCAAAAATAGGAACATGAATAACAAGACCACAGCTGATGGTGAAGCTCACATCCACCCTGACTTCGGTCTGGGGAAGGATCCCAGCACCCGCCTGAATGAGCTGCAGCTGGCCCGAAGGGAGGAGCCTGCTGTTTATCGTGTGGTGGAGGAAAAACAGGACTGGAACATCTGGAATTTCTCCATTGAGGTTTCCCTTAACCAGTACACCGCCATTGGGACCGGCTCCACCAAGAAAGAGGCCAAGAGAAGAGCTTCCACAGCACTGCTCCTAATGATGGGCTATCAGGTCCCTGAGCAACACTGATCTGAGCTGCCCAGTCCACTACAGACCACCAGAGGACTGCAGCCCCTGAGTCCAGATGAGACCACCAACCATCTGAGCAACCAAAGTCCTCCAGATACTACAGCGATTAACCAGAGTCCACAGGACAACCAAAGTCCTCAGGACACTACAGAGAATACTCAGAGTCCACAGGACAACCAAAGTCCTCAGGACACTACAGAGAATACCCAGAGTCCACAGGACAACCAAAGTCCTCAGGACACTACAGAGAGCACTCAGAGTCCACAGGACACTACAGAGAGTACTCAGAGTCCACAGGACACTACAGAGAGTACTCAGAGTCCACAGGACACTACAGAGAGTACTCAGAGTTCACAGGACACTACAGAGAATACCACAGAAGACAGAAGATTTAGAGTCCACAGAAGACTCTAAATCCACCTGAGTTAAGTCCACCACAGACCATTGATGGACCCCAAGTGGAGCGCCTTTTGATCAGGGTTCTTGTCAAGAAAATGCTTCATAAAGTTTCACTTCAGGAAGGGGCCTGGGACCACTACACATCCATCGTTACAGGACTGGAGAAGGCAGTCCAAGACCAGTTTTAAGTCTCTGATGGAGTGGATCTCAAACACAAAATTATCAAGAGAATGGGTAAAGTCGCTGCCAAAAATCTAATCTATGAGTTTGGAACTGCATCCAAGCTTCTGGAGAAAGCTGTGAGAGAAGACAATGCAGAGTTTAAGGAGGCTGCTCTTAAATATATAAACATCTGTCTCAATGCGTACCTGAACCGACTAAAAACCGGACTGGCCCAATTCTTCTCATTGTGGGACAAGCCCCTGTGAGTCTGCCCAACTAGACCAGCACCAAAGACCATTACTCTCCAATCCAGTACATCTGGACAAGTCCATACCATCGGACTTTACCATCATTCAAACCTTTTTTATATAGGGTTAATAAAAATATCATACAATAAAAAAATAACAAAAAATGAATAGAAAAAACTTTGATTGGTTATGTTACAAAATAATTCTATACAGTCCAAACTTTTCACATTATACTAAACGCACATACATATAGTATGTGCGTATCCAGGTAACAACGTAAACCGTAATGCAAGGTTTTTTACATTTACATTTAGCAGACGCTTTTATCCAAATCAACTTACATTAGGCTTCCATTCACCAGTGTTACAGCTGGAACATCACTCGAGGCAAGGTGGGTTAAGTGTCTTTCCCAAGGACACAACATCAGTATGAACTGTGTGGAGAGTGGGAATCGATCTGGCAACCTTCTGGTTATAGGACAACCGCTCTACCACTGAGCCACTTAAATTAAATTAAAAGTGCTTTAAAACTAGTCTTGACCAGTCGTTGGACTCTTCTCAGTATCAATACGCATTTGTTTTATTTGCATCTCTCTTTAAGATTAATTAAAGCTAGATAAAAATAGATGGCTTCCGAGAAAGGCCCCAGCGTTTGTTACTGGAGTTTGTTGCTGAAAACGGCAACAGTAAACCCACAGTATTGTTGTTAAGTGGCAGTATTATCATATGTGTGCCATTTCCACAGAGTGACAGACCCCACTGGATCAAATGGGGACTGCAGCACTCCAATTCAAGCTAATTGTGCTAGAAATGAGGTGCACACATTTAAACATACCTGCATCAGGAGGAGCTGTTTACACAAAAATGCTGTTGCCGATTCATGTCCACACAACATTGTTACAACACAAGCCACATTCATTAACCTCAAAATGATGTAGCACCAATGAAGAGACCAGTAGGGAGTGGGGTTTCTTTTTGTTACTTCTGGTAGCCCCCTCTCGTGTGCCACGTTGTCATTGTTTTCAAAGAAGATGCCGGTTTCACAGCAGCAACCGCAACAAAACAGAAACACAATGAGCTGTTGTGGAGGATGGGCCAGAACAGGACTCAGAGAAGAATGATATTCACTTGTATTACCTATTATGTACATACGTCTTGTATAAGTCTTAGTATTTAATATATATTATTACTTAGTATATATATATATATATATATATATATATATATATATATATATATATATATATTTTTAAAAGCAGCTATAAAAATACAACCAATACAAAAGAAAAATGACATTCATAGATGAAGACAAGCAAGTCTGTACCAGTAGGTAAGTAAATGGGTAGGACTCCAGCTCAGTAACACCATGGTAATTGAATTGAATTAAATAATCTTATCTCATTTACTTCCTCAAGACTTTCTTTCCATGGTCATGTCTGAAAAAGCACAGTTATTATCTGTCTGGCGTAGTGGCTCAGAGGTAAATCGGATGTCCCTCAACCGGAAGGTTGGTCCCGCTCTCCCCACAGTTCATACTGTCATTGTGTCCTTGGGCAAGACACTAAACCCACCTTGCCTCAAGTGATGTTCCAGCTGTAACACTGGTGAATTCAAGCATAATAGAAAAAACGTCCGCTAAATGAGTGTAAATGTATCTGTGCCAACATGAAATGGTACAAAGCATCAATGGGACGGAGAAAAAAACAACTTAAATACAGCTTGTCAGCCACAAACTTCAAATTTTTTTTTGTCTCAGAAGATGATGAGGTGGTGGGCCGTTTCTCCTCCAGCCCTTTTTGGTGCAAAATGTGAGATCTTGCCCTTCACTCACAATCTTCCTATCTGTCTCTCTGTAAACCTCTGGGGCATTGTTGAAAGCCAACAGCTGATCTCTAGGTTCTACAATCCTCAACATTAGTCGAAACACAGTAGGAAGTGAAAGAAGGTTGTTTGAAATCTTTGTAAACTCTCAAAAAGTTCTACAGTTTGATTGGAGAGCACCGGTGTTAAATTCAGTCGATTGGACATGATTTGGAAAGGCACACACCTGTCTTTATGAGGGCCCACAATTAACACAGTTAAGTGCATTTCAGAGCACAAAGCAAGCCATGAAGTCCAAGGAATTGTCTGTAGACCTCCGAGACAGGATTGTATCGAGGCACAGATCTAGGGAAGGATACAGAAAAATCTCTGCAGCAATGAAGGTTTCTATGAGCACTGGGGAATCCATTATCTTTAAATGAAAAAAGTTTGGAACCACCAAGAATCTTTCTAGAGTTGGTTGCCTGGCCAAACTGAGCAATCGGGGAAGGATGACCTTAGTCAGGGAGGTGACCAAGAACCCGATGGTCACTCTGACAGAGCTCCAGCATGTCTCTGTGGAGAGAGGGGAACCTTCCAGAAGAACAACCATCTCCAGCACTCCACCCATCAGGTGTGTATGGTAGAGTGGCCAAATGGAAGCCACTCCTCAGTAAAAGGCACATGACAGCCCGCCTGGAGTTGGCAAAAATACACCTAAAAGACTCTCAGACCCTGAGAAACAAAATTCTCTGGTCTGAGGAAACAAAGGTGAACCTCTTTGGCTTGAATAGGAAGCGAGTGAATCCAGCCACTGCTCGTCACCTTGTCAATACAATGTGTACAGTGAAGCATGATAGGGGCAGCATCATGTGTAGGGATGTTTTTCAATAGCAGGAACTGGAAGACTAGTCAGGGTCAACGGAAAGATGAATGCAGCAATGTACAGAGACATCCTTGATTATGGGCTATTGTTTGTAGAATTTTGAAGCAAATAATACATTTATTCCATTTTGGAATAAGGCTGTAACATAACAAAATGTGGAAAACGTAATGCGATGTGTTCAGAGAGTATAAATGATGTATTGCATGAACTGCACATTTGAGATCTCTCCAGAGTGGCTCAATGATACGGAGGTCAGGAGACTGAGATGGCCAGTGGAAGGGTTATGCTGCTGTAGCCAATGACAGATGGACTTGATATTGTACTTTAGATTGTTGTCATGTATGTCACATGCGTAGCTTCTGGGCTGATGAGTGCAACTTTTCCTTTGCCATTCAAACCTTTTTGTGTCAACTTGTGTGCATTTTGTCAGGCCAAAATCACCAAGGTATTTTGATCAGGGTCATTTGGTAGTTTCTGTTGTCATTATTATTTAAAAAGAGTAAACACAGTTGTTTGACAATAAATGACCTTACCCAACCACTAAATATGAGTGAAAAAAGTTTTTTGTGTTATCATTCATTGTCTCTGAAAAATGCACAAACCATCACAAATTCTGCCATGGTATGTAAACTTATGAGCTGTTTATTTCAGGTAAATATCTGTCAAACTAGCTTTGTTCTGAAAGATATACTCCCTCAAGACTTTCTTTCTGGCTGTGGACTCTCTCTAATGCCATTTTAAAAGCATAGTTGACTTTGATCATAAAATACTTCAAATAAAGTGCATTGTGTATATTGTAGGTGTAATTAGCCAGAGGGAGTGAGTACATGAGCTTTGCTTCTCCCTACAGCGGTTATCATCCCACACACACGTCTGTTGAGGGTTTCACTGAAACATGGGGCAAAGTGGCAACGAGAACAGTGTAGAATAAAAGCAGAAAAACAGTGACAAATGTAATTATTTTAGCCACACAGAGGCCAGCTTTAATCAGATAATTGCTTTCACTGGTTACACTTCAAGTCTTACACTTCAAGTCTTGTCACACGGAATAACACAAATGGTGGCATTAATGAGGAAAATACTATGGCCTTAGGTGAATGTTATTGTTTTTCGTTACAAACCAGGAGCTAAAAATGTAATTTCATCTTTATTTCTTGTTTCTATGTTTTTCTTTCTTTCTTCCTGCCTGGCTGTCTGTCTGCAGGTGATGCAGTCTGTGCTGGATGTGGAGCTCCCTCTGATCCAGGGCCAGCTCAGAGCCATCGACTCCCAGCTCACGAAGGCAGAGGGGAGCTTGAACTGGAACAGTGAAGGTCAGGACACAGCCATATGCAAAGATAAAATGAGTAATTTAAAGCATTAGTTGGCACAAACAGGACCAATAAAAGATATATGCTACCTCCTGCGCTTTGAGATATTGTTGGCATTATTATTATTATTATCCATCCATCCATCCATCTTCTACCGCTTATCCGGGGCCGGGTCGCGGGGGCAGCAGTCTAAGCAGAGAAGCCCAGACTTCCCTCTCCCCAGACACTTCCTCCAGCTCTTCCGGGGGGATACCGAGGCGTTCCCAGGCCAGCCGAGAGACATAGTCCCTCCAGCGTGTCCTAGGTCTTCCCCGAGGTCTCCTCCCGGTGGGACATGCCCGGAACACCTCCCTAGGGAGGCGTCCGGGAGGCATCCGAAACAGATGCCCGAGCCACCTCAGCTGGCTCCTCTCGATGTGAAGGAGCAGCGGCTCTACTTTGAGCTCCTCCCGAGTGACCGAGCTCCTCACCCTATCTCTAAGGGAGCGCCCGCCACTCTGCGGAGAAAGCTCATTTCGCCGCCTGTATCCGGGATCTTGTTCTTTCGGTCATGACCCAAAGCTCATGACCATAGGTGAGAGTAGGAACGTAGATCGACTGGTAAATCGAGAGCTTTGCCTTACAGCTCAGCTCCTTCTTCACCACGACAGACCGGTACATCGACCGCATTACTGCAGAAGCTGCACCGATCCGCCTGTCGATCTCACGCCCTTCCTTCCCTCACTCGTGAACAATACCCGAGATACTTAAACTCCTCCACTTGAGGCAGGAGCTCTCCACCAACCTGGAGGGGCAAGCCACCCTTTTCCGACTGAGAACCATGGTCTCAGACTTGGAGGTGCTGATCCTCATCCCAGCCGCTTCACACTCGGCTGCAAACCGCCCCAGTGAACATTGAAGGTCCTGGCTTGATGGAGCCAACAGGACAACATCATCTGCAAAAAGCAGAGATGAAATCCTGTGGTCCCCAAACCAGACTCCTCCGGCCCCTGGCTGCGCCTAGAAATCCTGTCCATAAAGATAATGAACAGGACCGGTGACAAAGGGCAGCCCTGCCGGAGTCCAACATTCACCGGGAACAGGTCTGACTTACTGCCGGCAATGCGAACCAAGCTCCTGCTCCGGTCGTACAGGGACCGGACAGCCCTTAGCAAAGGGCCCCGGACTCCATACTCCCAGAGCACCCCCCACAGGGCACCGCGAGGGACACAGTCGAATGCCTTCTCCAGATCCACAAAGCACATGTGGACTGGTTGGGCAAACTCCCATAATCCCTCCAGCACCCTGGAGAGGGTATAGAGCTGGTCCAGTGTTCCACGACCGGGACGAAAACCGCATTGTTCCTCCTGGATCTGAGGTTCGACTATTATTATTATTATTATTATTATTATTATTATTATTATTATTATTATTATTATTATTATTATTATTATTATTATTATTATTATTATTATTAACTCAGAAAGACATATTGCTAGTCACATAAATCACAGTCTTTTCTGTTTCTGTGATATAAAAATTATTTCTGTACTGCTGCTTTGTTCCTTGTGTGCTTGTCATTCCTTGGGCAAAGCAGGCAGCTCTGGTGTTCAATCATTGATAAGGTCTGATTGACGCAGCCATGTTTTTAGTACCTTCAAGGATTCCTCCAAGAATTCAGCTGAAATATGAAGAGTGTTTATGGCACAAGCCAGTGCACTCTGCTGTCTCTGTGGACACGCTCACACTCACTGTGCACTGTACAGTAGTGCACACTGGTACACTTATGCTGTCAAGCGTGAATATACATTAAACAAAACGTTCTTCTGCTGTCAATTTTTTTATGATGGATTTCTTACTCTATACCAAGAAGATGTTATAACAATTCTCAAAGTAAAGCAAAGAAAAAAAAACTACCATACTTAGACATCACTTGTTCAAATAACTATAACATGTGTCAAATGTGCAGCTACTTAGAATTATTTAATAAATTATTTAACAAAATAGTTGTTGGACAATGTGCAGTGGAACTGGTATCACTGCAGAAAGCTTCACACTTTTAGTCTTAGTTCTTTAAAGCAGTGTTTTTCAACCTTTATTGATCAAAGGTACATTTTATACATGCAAAAAATTATGCTGACAACAACAGCTAAAGATGTTGATGACAAACAGTACATACAATGAGAATTCATTCATTTATTTTCTACTGCTTAGTCCCGTTAAAGAATTGAATCTCTTAATTTGTTGGCTTGGCCTGCTTAGATGAACAAAGCTGACATCCTGGCAGGAATTGAAAAAAGCTCTTGCTCAACTGCTCTCAGTCTACATCTGTGGTGTTTTAAGCTACTTGGGGCCATGGATATGTTTTCCTCACACACCAAACAGAGTCAGTTTAGTCAGATTCCCTATAAAAATAAATCCAAACAAAAAAAATAACTTTATTAAAATTACTGTAATGCGTTGACTGAGACATTTTTGCTTTCTTTTACCTTCGGTCGTATTAGGCCCTTCATCTGGGTCAGAATTTTGTTCAAGACCCAGTCTGGAGAGTGAACCACTGCTGTCACTGCCTGCAGCGTGCTTCATTAACTCTATTGACAAGTGTCTGTGAAGGTTCTCAGTCAACCTAACATCTTGAAAAAAAGGTGACATGACCCATTGACATGGGTCATTTATTGTGGTACCTCCTGCCACCTACTGACATGGAGTAGGTGGTATTTCATTATTCGGCCAGTCAGTCACTACATTCCTTTTAGAGCGCTGTACAAAATTATTTATAGTAACTTAGTAATATATTTTGGACCAATTCAGTAAACATTGTATAATTTTTTGTGGCACACCTGACAATTCCTCACGGCACACTAGTGTGCGGCAAAAAATATGAGATAATACACCCTACTACAAATGATGCACCCTACAACAGATGCTACAATAAATAAAAAAAACCTGACACGTACTGCATACCTACACTTTTGGTCTTTTATTAATTAGTTTAATTGACATTAATATTTTTACAAAAAGGAGTCCTATAGCTCCTGCAAGACTGCAGTAGCTCATACTCACAGTTCAACACATGAAGGGGGTCTGCTAAGAGCCTGTCTTAGAGCAGATTGTTCATAAATGACTTGGGAGAAGATTAGAGGTGTGGAGACACCCATATTCTTACAGGCTAGTTGAACCAATCTCAGAATCTATGATTTAAATGTTTCAAAGTCAGGTTTCCAAACCTGCTCATGATCCCACATCTTAAGACTCAATACTAGCCCTCAGTCTTATATAGGCATTCGATCTCTCTATCACTTTGTACTCGTAAATATTTATAGGAGGAGACCTGTTCAATATCTCCTCCTATATAAATGTCAGTCACTCTCACCACATCCACTTTTATCTATTCCTCTTTGTTACTTCCACCCCCCATACTTCATTTACTACCTCCACAACTGCCTCTACTCTGGCTCCAATAGGTAAAATTATTTTCATTTCATTTCATTATTTTATTGTAAATGAATGTCATTAATGTTATGTAATGTAAATTAAATTAATGTTATTAATTTCAGTCCTCACCATACATAACAAATATTAATACTTTTTTTTTATGATGCAAAAAAAAAAACTGTTTCCTATCCAAATCTGGGACTGTCAAAACGTCTCGGGTTACTTGACTGTAACCCTGTTCCCTTAAAAAGCGGGAACGAGATGCTGCGTAGCATACGCTATGGGGAAACATTCTTTGTGTGACCGGTTGTGAAGCACTTGTCAAACATGCCAAGATTTGGCTTATAATACCTCTGTTGGTGACGCAGCTCATCAGCAGCAGCTGAGTGATTGTGCGCACCTGAACAGAGGGTATAAGAACGCATGACGCGGAAGCGTCTTCAGGTCAACTTTGTCTGAAGAGCGCTCGGACACGCCCAGTGCGGCACTGCAGCGCAGCATCTCGTTCCCGCTTTTTAAGGGAACAGGGTTACAGTCAAGTAACCCGAGACGTTTCCTATCAAAAGCTACACTCGATGCTGCGTAGCATATGCTATGGGGAACGAGAATACCAACGGCGCCGCACTGTAAGTGTCTGGACCCCTCGGGTTGTGAAGTGTGCACAACACAAAAGAGGTCTCAAAAACAATTTTGGGATGATGACTCAAGGACATGCGAGCCCGGAGTAGCATGAACATCCAAGCTATAGAATCTAATGAATGTGTGCGGGGAGGACCAGCCTGCCGCATCACAAACTTGCTGCAGAGGGGCACCTTTTGCTAAAGCTGTTGAAGCTGCAACACCTCTAGTAGAATGAGCCCTTACACCTATGGGCGAAGTTTGACCGCGCACCTCATAGGCCAGGGCAATGGCATCCCTCACCCAACATGATATAGTCTGTCTGGTAGCTGCCACCCCCAGCTTGCAGCCCCCGTAGCATATAAATAGCTGTTCGGACTTACGCCACTGGCTAGTGCGGTGGACATAAGTCTGGAGGGCACGTATTGGACACAGTAAGTGAAGTCTCTCCTGCTCCGGTGTTGTAAATGGCGGAGGACAGTAGGCTTCAAGAATGACCGGATTTATGGTCGAGAATGGAACTTTTGGAAGATAGTTAGGGTGAGGTTGCAAAATGGCTTTGACTAGCCCAGGGGCAAAGTCTAGGCAGGAGGGCGAAACTGACAGAGCCTGCAAATCTCCAACCCTTTTGAGAGTGGTAATGGCCGCCAGAAGAACCATTTTTAGTGTCAGAAACCTGACAGGCGCTGACTCTAGTGGTTCAAAAGCTTACTAAGCCCTCCAGTACTATAGCTAGGGCCCAGGAAGGAAATCTAGCTCTAGTGTGTGGTCTCAACCGCTTGGCCCCTCGAATGAAGCGGGCAACCAGAGGGTGTCTCCCTATCGAGACCCCGTCAATCAGGGCGTGGCAAGCCGAAATGGCGGCCACAAAAACCCTGAGTGTGCTAGGATTAGTGCCCGTGGGCAGTTTGTCCTGCAGAAACTCCAACACTGAAACAATCTGGCAGTGGACTGGGTCTGTATGGTGTGTAGCACACCGTCTCTTAATTGGTCCCCCCCCCAGACGTAAAGGTTCCAGAGCTCGGGCCGGGGATGAAACACTGTTCCCTGTGCCTGAGAAAGGAGATCCCTTCTGGTCAGAATCGCCCATGGCGAGCCGTCGAGGAGCGATATTAGGTCTGAGAACCACACTCTGGTAAGTAAGAGTAAGTAAGAGGCGCAACCCCCGTTGACGGACCTTCGCCAGGACTCCCGGGAGAAGAGCCACCGGGGGAAATGCATAAAGGCGGAGTCTGGGCCACATATTGGCCATTGCGTCCAGACCCAGGGGAGCTGGAGGAGTCAGAGAGAAGTAGAGGGGACATTGTGCTGTCTGCTGTGAGGCAAAGAGGTCCACCTCTGCTTCGTAAAATCTTTCCCAGATTTGGCTCACTACCTCTGGGTGGAGTTTCCACTCCCCTTGTTTCACCGCTTGTCTGGACAATAAATCTGCTCCCACATTCATGCGCCCGGGGATATAAATCGCCCTGAGGGACAGGAACTTGTCCTGAGCCCAAAGCAGCACCTGCTGCGCTAGCTTGTTCAAGCGGCACGACCGCAGTCCGCCCTGACTATTTATGTAAGAGACCACCGCTGTGCTGTCTACTTGTACTAGGACATGGTAGCCCCTTAACTGCTGGAGGAAGTATTTCAGGGCCAGAAATACAGCCTTCATCTCGAGGCAATTGATGTGCCATGCGAGAAGATGGCCTTTCCATATCCCTTGAGCTGGACAGCCATCTAAGACCGCGCCCCAGCCCGTGAGGGATGCATCTGTCGTTAGCATCATGCGACGACAACATGGACCTAGGGTGGGACCCAAAGTGAGAAACTGGGGTCTGAACCACATAGCTAGGGTACGTAGCCCTCGGCACGTAACCCTTATTTGCTTCAGGGGGTTGGCCCTTGGATGAAACCCCCTGGCTCTGAGCCACAGCTGAAATGGTCTCATGTGCAGAAGGCCCAAAGGAATTACCGTGGATGCAGATGCCATGAGACCCAATATTCTTTGAAAGAAGTGCACAGTCACTTCCTGGCCTAGCCTGATAGCTTTCAGGGTAGTTAGAATGGACCTGACACGTGCAGGAGACAGATGTGGCTGCATCTCGGTTGAGTCCCAAACAACCCCTAGATATGTTGTCCTCTGGGCGGCCGAGAGAACGCTCTTCTCGGCGTTGAGTCTCAAGCCTAGAGAGTCGAGATGAGCTAGGACGACATCCCGATGTCGAAGCACTAGCTCCTGAGACTGAGCTAATATCAGCCAGTCGTCTATGTAATTCAAAATGCGGATGCCCTGGAGTCGCAAGGGAGCCAAGGCTGCATTTTGTATATGTACGGGGTGACAAGGCCAGGCCGGACGGAAGAACCCGATACTGATACGCTTCGCCCCTGAAAGCGAACCTCAGGAACCTTCTGTGCTGTGGCAGGATTTTTATGTGAAAATATGCGTCCTTCAGATCGATGGTGACAAACCAGTCGCCTAATCGGATCTGGGACACAATCATTTTTATTGTGAGCATTTTGAATCTCAATGCTTTGAGGTAGCGGTTTAACCCGCGGAGGTCTAAAATCGGGCGAAGCCCCCCATCTTTTTTCGGAACTAGAAAATACGGGCTGTAAAATCCGGTTTGTCTGTCTGGTGGGGGAACACGTTCTATGGCCCCTTTGTCCAGCAGAACCTGCAGTTCCTGTGTCAATACATGGGCTCGTTCCGGTTTCACGGAAGTGGTGACCACGCCGTTGAAACGCGGAGGACGATAGGCGAACTGAATTCTGTAGCCTTTGGCCACAGTCCTTATTACCCACGGGGAGATATTTGGCAGTAGCATCCATGCTGCCAGTTTCTCCGCAAGGGGCAGTAGTTTTGCCGCGCCGTTTTTTGGGGGGGATGTAAGACACCCGCCGTCCGGACACTTATCATTGCACTGGAGACTGCTGCTCCCCGAAACGCCAGTGGCGGTGGAGAAAAAACAGCGGGCTCCTGGGGTTGCCAACATGGAGTCTTTAGACTCTGTTGGATTTTGTTGTGCCCCACCCGGTGAGAGTACACCCCCGCGGCTATGGGCGCGCCAATTTCAGGACCTCTGCTTCTTGGCGGTGATAATATTCCGCAGGTCCATTCTCTTTTGAGCAGCGCGAGAATCCGCTCCCCAGTCCTTACGAGGGGGGGCACGATTTGCCACACTCTCCTTCTGGGCAGCCCGCTTTTCTCTTGAAGGGGCTGGACCTGGCCGGGACTGGGTGGCCGATGGTCCCGAATGCTGAGCATGGCGAGGAAGGAACCTCAAAAACGCCTCCTCGTAGCGTTTTGCCTCGCGGAACTTAGTGGCGACGGAGTCTACCGCGTCGCCAAAAAGACCGGAAGGCGAGATGGGTGCATCCAGGAGGAAGGCGCGGTCCTTCTCTCTGATGCCCGTGAGGTTAAGCCACAGATGTCTTTCCGTCGCAACCAAAACAGACATGGAGCGGCCAATAGCGTGGGCCATCTGCTTAGTTGCACGGAGAGAGAGGTCTGTGGCACGGCGTAGCTCAGAAAACGCGTCCTCGTCCACAGTACCCCTCGTGCTCAAATCTTTGAGCAGCTCAGCCTGGTATAACTGCAAAACCGCCATGGTGTGCAGTGCTGCAGCAGCCTGACCCGCCGCCTGGAAAGCCTTCCCCACCAGTGATGATGTGAACCGGCATGGCTTGCTGGGGAGTGTAGGTTTTCTCAGGGAGGACGATGTCCCGGGGGAGAGATAACCCGCAAGCGTCTCTTCCACCTGGGGCATTGACCCATAGCCCCGCACCTGTGCGCCCACGATAGTTGAATAAATCGTCGTTGAAGGCACAAAAACACGGGACGAATAGGGCTTATTCCATGAGCGTGCCAGCTCCTCATGGAGGTCCCCGAAAAAAGGGAGAGACCGCCGCTGTGGTCCCTCTCCCTGGCCACTTGACTGAAACCTGTCATCCAGTTTTGAGTGTTTAGGGGGGCCCTGCTCCTGAGGCCACTCAATATTCAGCCGCGCCACTGCTCTTGTAACCACCTCGAGCAGCTCCTCAAATGCAGCATCAGAGCGGGTAGAGCGCTCCGAGGCTGCGGCTCCCCCAGAAGCCAGGGATGAGGCTTCATCGACGTGCTCGCGGGAAGCGCCGGAGCGCGCCCGCCTGAGCACAGAGCCGGTGTCTGCCTCATCTGGTGAGAGCGCAAGAGACATGGGACTCTCTGATCCCTGCGCCTCATCCAGATCAACACCCGAACCCCACGACTGGAGTGGGGAGGCGGCTCGCTCCTCTTTAAAGAAAGCGAGCCGGGCACGTAGGACCTTAGCAGGCAAAAGATCACAGTGCTCACACTCCCCAGAAAGTCCCATGGCCGTGTGTTCTTCCCCCATACACTCAAAACAAAACTCATGCTGATCATCGTCAGAAATGTGCCTCTGGCACGGAGGAACACATTTTTTCCTGAATCCAGCCATGATACTTTATTTAATTTAACTGTACTGCTTTGCTTTGCTTTTAGAAAGGGATTATCTTATTCAATCCTCTTTATTTCGTACTGGCACAGAGAGTAGGTTTGCTCACACTTCACACAATGCGATCTGAAGACAAAGAAACCTGAAGACGCTTATGTTTCAATGGTAATGTATTGAAAAAATGCATTTTGAATGGGAATCAATGGCACAAAAAATATCAAGAGGCTAGTGTAAGAAGTGTAATGGTGTGTAGCATGTGAGGAGATGTGAGAATATATGTGTCTGTCCCACCTTTTTGTGCCTACTCCACTTGTAGGTATCTGGGTGTACATTCAGGAGGTGAGGGACTCCATCTGTGATCTGGAGAGCCGGCTGCAGAGGACTAAAGACAATGTGGAGGAGATCCAGAACTGCACCAGGGCCTGGGCGACCCCAATTTTTGACCGGAAAGAGGGCAAGAAGGACACACTGCTGAGTCTAGACGACAGAGCTGAGAGGCTGGAACGCTTCTACGCTCTGATCCGCTCCTCCGGGGAGAAGATACACTTCCTGTTGAAGGTATGTTGTCCTTCTGAGAATCATCTTAAGACAATGTTGGAAGTTCATTTATGTTGGGTAATGCATCATAAACATTAGCTTAAAAAGTTACATTCATGTAACTGTGACCCTAATGTAACATACTTGAACTAGTATATTTAGAAGCTATTTTTGATTTCAAAAGGTTATTACTGATGATAATTTTGTACATTGTTGCTATAGAAAAGAAATTGAAACAGCATGAACACACAATACTTCTATTTCAATAATAGGTTTCTATCCTGCAATAAATTTGTTTGAAGGTGACTTTCTAAATTCTAAAGTCTTTAACTGGGATGCTTCTTTCAGTGCAATCTCCAGCTCTTCAAAGCTGACGCGTCTTCTGATGAGTGGAAGGCCTATGTGGAGTACATGGATGACATGATCATTGATGGATTCTTCAACAGTATTCAGTGTTCGTTAAAGTTCTTCCTGGACAACACAGGTTGGTAACTTTGCGCTGCAGCTGGATTGATGTGAGATTTGGGAGTTTCCAAACTCAGATAAATCCATCTTGTATCACACCAAGCCAAATGCTTGAGTCAAACCATGGGCTCACAAGCCTCTTGTGACCAATGATGTGGCAGCACAAACAGGAAGAGGCGGGTTTTTATTTTGATAAATACAACAAGCGTCCTCTTCTCCTCTTTGTTATCTACATGGCTACGCTTAAAGATGTTAGCGTTGATGGGAAGGAAAAGATGTTTGTGTTATTCTTACAGGCTTTGGCATATCCTACATCCTCTTTTCATCAGCCAACGTCCTTGTTTCATTTACCAATGTATTCTGTTAATGCTCCTTTTATTCACAGATTCACTTTGTTGTGTTACTGTTGTTACTGTTACAGCGGTGTGTTGTTTCTTCATATCTGCCGCACTCTGGTTATGTCAAATGAATTGTTGCTATAATTGGCTAAAACAAATCTCGTGGTAGGCAGATACTAGTCAGTTCTTCATCAAATCTCTTAACAAGTTTCCGACAGAAGGTTGATAGCTTGATGGTTCTGTTCTGTGAGTAGTTCTATCTGGAGGAGTCAGGTTAAAAGGTCGGACCAAAACACAGAAAACTAGTTCTTTTAATGTAGTATTTGTAGCACTACTGTCTTCTCCAAACTCTGTTATATGAAAATATTTTGCTGGTCTAACCAGAAACAGCCCCCACAGCTAGTAAGAAATTGGCTGGAATCTTTGCAGCATGTCCTCTGAGGTTTTGATGTCAATTGGGCAGCTGCCTTTATTGGCTGTAGACATCAAATAGTTGTGGACTTGCTTGCTGGCACAAGATTTCGATGGACTGGCACCAGTTTAGATGGACTGAGATGTGATTGAAGAGGGAGGGGAGTGATGCCAGACAGTTTGTTCCTCAACATCATTTGCTCTTTTCTCCTCAGCCTCTGGTGATTAAGAAAGGTGGCAGTTTGAGGCAGCTGTGATAAGAGCAAAAGCATTTGCTAAACGATAAGAAAGAAGCAGTTCCAGTCCAGTCTCTTTCCTGCTGTGTTGTGCTACTCTAGCCTCTTTATTGAAATAATATTTAATTTATGTTTAAATAGTTTTCAGTGTTTTTTCTTCTTAACCAATTATTAGCTACTTGGACCAACATATTTCTTTTAGATCAAATAAAATAGAATAAACTGCCAAAGGCCACATTTTACACAGTATGTGTATAGGACTGTGAACACCCATCCATTCATCTTCCTATCATCTGGGGCCGGGCCGCAGCGGAAGCAGTTTAAGCAGTTTAAGCAGTTTAAGCAGAGATGCCCACACTTCCCTCTCCCCGGGCACTTCCTCCAGCAGTGTGAGCCCAGTAGATATAATTTTGAGTTCTTTTAACTTCAGTAAATCCCTTTACAAATCTTTAAAACAATGTTCCATTATAAAGAGCTACAGAACTGAACAAACTGGGAAACTCTAGCTGCTTCCCACAGACATAACATAGGTAAACAAAACTAGTTGCAGTGGACATAGACTTGAAAAGTATTTAAATAAAGCATAATATCACTCAAAAACAGGACTACAAGATTGAATTTAGTAGTGTTTATAAAATCTTTCTTTCTGTCCAGACCAGAACTCTACTGTGGCGCCTCTGTTTGAAGTTCAACTGGATCTAAAGGTTCCTGATTTGGTGTTCACACCTTCACTGGACTTCGGAGCAGGAGACAGCTTCTTTGAGCTGGTGGAAAGTCTGATTAACGATGTGTTCAGAATGTCTGCTCTGGTTCCGCGTGTGGCCCAGCACTGCTCTCTCCCCCATTACCAGGTACTGCAATGTCCTAATGTACTAAATGTTTTGTCCTTCATCCAAGGAACTTAGTCAATTCTGAGTTCAGATGCCTTTGTTGAATGTGTCCTAGATAACTGAGAACCTTTACAAAAAGTGTGAAAAAGAACAAAGTGGACATGTCAGAGAGAGCCAAGACTCTTGCAGGAATTTTGAGCTGCCATTATAACGGAGAGGAGTCACTCTAAGTTTATTAACAATTATTATGGAACTTGGATACTTGTTGAGCTGATAAACTTTTCCTAAGAAGAGAAGGTCCAAAGTGCAAAGGAAGCTTCAGTATAATAGTTGTTGAAGGTGCTCTTTGGCATTGGGAACAAAAAAGTTATTTCAAGAAAAAGTTGAAAAAGCCAAGGCACTCACATATTTGCCAACAAAACCTTCTTCAGGTTAATACATCCAGAACGTCTTTTTTATTGTGACTCCTCTCAGCGCTAAAATTCCTTAACACAGCCCTTCACTTTTGCACACTCTCCAACCCCCTGCTAAGACAGTTAATGTTTTTGTCAGTGGCATTTAATCATAATTCTCAATAATAAAAATTAACAATAATTCTCTTTAGGGTGACATGGAGGACATGGCTGACCTGGCAGACATGCGTAACCTGCTGATGGATCGTGTGCAGAGTGTCATGGTTGCATGCTGCGAGTTTCGCAACTCACTGGAGCCCTACAGCTACTTGTACGTGGATGACAGGAAGGAGTTCATGCGTCAGTTTCTTTTGTACGGCCATGTCCTGAGCAGCCAGGAGATGGAGATGTACACTGACAATGGAATCCCAGAAAACCCTCCCACACTGGACAGCTTCAGAGAGCAGGTGGACGGGTAAGTGTTTTCTGTAAACTGTAGGTTGAATAAATCAATAATTTTCTAGACTCAGTAACAGACAATGTTTGCTTATTTTAAAGGTATGAAAGGATCTATGAGGAGGTACAGGGTTTGCTTCTGGTGCATGTGTTCCATGGATGGATGAGGATAGATGGCCGTAGCATGAAGAGTGCACTGCTCAACATTATCAAGAAGTGGAGTTTCATGTTCAAGCAGCACCTTATGGCCCATGTTACCAACAGGTGCAGCATGTTTTTATATGCATTGTCTCAAAGGCAACTGATAATCTGTCCTTAAAATGTCCCCAAAAGGTGTGAGAGAGCTCCAGATCCATATCTCTGTCTTACTGCAAGGTTAGGGTTAATGTACCACACTTTCTTCAAAGCAAAAGTGGATGGGTTTACTCCAGGTACTCTGGTTCCCAATCAACATCAAAAAACATGCTAGGCCTGGTGTGGCTGCCGATCCCACGGGGATAATAAAATTTAGTTTTTACCAGTTAAATGTGACAGGAAATGACTTTACATTATTGCAATAAAAAGCTGATGTACTTTGTAATGAAACAAAAGTTCAAATTGCTCCCACTCATAGCCACTGCCATGCAAAGCTATTTCTTATTAAATGTATGTTGTTGTGCATTTGCAGCCTGTCAGACCTGGAGCAGTTCATCAGTGTGGCATTGCAAAGCCTGGGACAGGGTGTGGAAGAGGGGAACTACGCTGGCCTTGTGGAGGTCATGGGTCACCTGCTGGCCATTAAAGACAGACAGAACACCACTGATACCATGTTTGAGCCCCTGCAGCAAACAATCGCTCTACTCAAAGTCTATGACCAGGAGCTCCCTGATGTGGTTCACAAACAGCTGGAGGTAAGCACTAATGTTTCCCTTCATTTTTCCGCTTCCTCCAATCCCCATCAAAGTCCTGCTCTACCTCTTTTGGCGGTTTCACATCTGTCTTTTTTATCTGCCTTAATCATCTCCACATACAGTATCTGGGTCTATGTGTTTATTTATCTGACTGCCTCCAGGAGCTGCCTGAGAAGTGGAACAATCTGAAAAAACAGGCTCTGTTAGTCAAACAGCAGGTGGCGCCGCTGCAGGCCATTGAAGTAGCGAGTCTGCGTCGCAAGTGTGCTTCATTTGACGTTGAACAGCACACTTTCAGGGAGCATTTCCACAACAATGGGCCCTTCAGGTAGAATACATCCGGTTTTAGAGCTTTATGTGTGTTTTAGTTACTGTCAGCAAATGCTATTTACATTTTTCCTTGTTTCCCAAATTCTTTGGAAATATAAGAATGTCACCTTTCCGTGCTTTCTCACCTGATAATAGAGGTGTTATCTTGGGGCTCTCTCATTCGACAAGGCTAATTGAATCTTAACATAATGATCATAATTAATTCATAGGTAGAGATGCTCTGTCATAATGCCTAACTGTCAGATTAGTTATGTGTGTAATTGGTCTCTTTATAACCTGGTGATTATTTTTCCATTAATGTCAGTGAAGTCATTGTTAATTGTCACAGTGTGCAGTTAGCACTGGAAGCTGTGGAATGCGCTGCAGCCAACTCAGACTTGGCAAAACGGCAGTTGTTCATTCTCCAGGCACAGTCTGATGCATGTGTGTGTGTTAGATTTAATGGAAGCCTGTGTGTGTTTGCTCATGTTTCTGTCCAGGTTTGACTGTAAGACTCCGCACCAGCTGCTGGACTCTTTCCACGGGAAGCTTCAGGAGCGGGAGTCTGTGATGGCCTCACTGGTGGAGTCTGCCAGTCTGTTTGAGGTCACTGTCTCTGAGTACAAACAGCTCCGTCAGTGCAGGTAAAGCCCAAGGATTGGCACTAGGATGGAAAACTAGCCAGTTCCAAATTCAAAACTAATGAGCCGCTGTAGCTTGGTCACTCTTTTACATTTACTTTAAGAATTTGATTGCCTGCTATCTGATTCTCTTCTCCTCCTCCTCTGTGCTCCAGGCGCGAGGTGGGCTTACTCAAAGAGCTGTGGGACATGATCAGCGTAGTGGAGTCCAGCATGGAGGCGTGGAAGACCACTCCCTGGAGAGACATCCACGTGGAGGACATGGAGCTGGAGTGCAAACGCTTCTCTAAGGACATCCGAGGACTGGATAAAGAGGTGAGGACAGACACAAAGCATATGAACTTGTGAATTTGTTTAATAAATGGTTAACTTCCACATCCTAAGCTAAAAGGCCTTTAATAGTTTAATTGTGAATGGACCCTTTCTCCTGTTTTCCCAGCTACTTTTAGTGTTTTGTTACAATACAAATAGATAAGAATGCTGTTTACCAATAAAAATGACATCATAAATTCTGAATGATTAACATAGTACTAAAATCTATGTATGCTCAGTGGCGTACTTACCATTTGTCAAGAGTAGGCAATTCACTAGGCCCCCAACACACAAGGGCCCCAACAAGCACTGGACCAAAACTGACGGGAATATCATCATATAGCAGTGCTGACAGTGAGAAGACTGTAGCCTGAGTGTCTCCAGACTCAGATAAAGCCCCAGTCTCTGTAAATCCTGCGCTCTCTTTCAGCGCCGCTCTGTCCTAAACATTAAACAAGTCTTGTCTTAAATATGCATCTCCTTAATGGCCAACACCGCGGCAAAACTACTGTGTACACATAATATTAAAGCTGCTTTATCTGAATCCACAAAAGGCAGCTTCCCCTCAACAGCAGCTGATACACAGCAGGTTAAACAGTCAATCAGATTAAGTCAGTGACCAGACTGTACTTTAGAGTTGCACATAAAAATAACTTAAAAGTATTCGATTTTATTTGAGAACAGAAATCAATAATCCACAACAAGCGGGTCATCATATTAAGAGTCATGATAGTGGTCATGACCTATAAGTTCATCATTATAAACAGCACATATTTGTGCTTCAGATGCAGTTATTAAAGAACTGGGCAATTCCATGGTTTTGTAGTATATATATATATTATATTATATATATTATAAATATACTCACCATATAGACCTTCTGTCTGACAATGTCTGCAAACCTTTATTAAATAGCTTTCATTTGGTGATGTGTGACCAGTTATTATTAATAAAATCAACCAAATTTATATTTTATTTTGCTGGCTTTGGTTTGAAGTATTGCTGAATGACAATTGTGGAGGGGCTACAGAATCTGTCAACCTCAAAGCCTACTGGTTACTTTAAGGCAGACATGAGGAAGGGCCCCTTCTCAAGGTTTGCCTAGGGCCCTAAATTTGCTAACACCACCCCTGTTTATGCTGCATAGTATAGTGACTTGATGAATACAAAAGCTGTTTACACTGTGGGGTACAAAGAAAGCCTAAACTGTCCTTTACGCTGTACAAATATTCATCATTCATAACTGGTGCATGTTATAGGTTCGAGGCTGGGAAGCCTTCACAGGACTGGACAGCAGAGTGAAGATCCTGCTGACCTCTCTGCGGGCCGTGGCAGAACTCCAGAACCCTGCCATTCGAGCCCGACACTGGCAGCAGCTGATGGCTGCGACTGGAGTCCGCTTTACCATGGACCAGGTTTACAATTTATTTCTACAGAATAGAAGCTGTAGCTGCTTTAATTTATTCCATATTACATTTCTGAATTTACGAGACAAGTGAAAAGTGAAGGCATACACACACATAAACAAAAGTTTGGGCCAATTATTTCCTTATTTGTTCCCCAGCACTGGCTGCGTCCTCACTGGGCTTGTTTGTTCTGCAGTAGGAGGATCAGATGAGACGTGCTTGTACTTACCAGCAGCTTAGTTTGTACAAAATATATTACAGTGGCTAAATTACCTCACGTTTATATAATTTTTCAAGATATATGCTACATTATAGAGCAAGGCCTGTAATTAACTCCCAAACCCACTTGTTTTGTGAGAGGCGGCAAAATACTACACAACAGGGAGCCATTTATTTCACATCTTTATTTCACATAAGATCTGGTGTGCCCTGGTTAAAGCTACTCGGACCAATATTGTCCGCTGACCAATATTATCAGCGGCTTTAACGCTCATGGTGTTTTTGACAATGGTGTCAAAATATGGCATAAAAACACAACTTTAAAAGTAGGTAAAGCAAACCAAGAACAGTTAATAACTTACTGTTTTTCACTCACGTCCAAGGATTTTGGTGATGTGATCTGATTCTTTGATATTGTGCCTCTAATACTGTTGGAGAAGAAAGTGGGGTTGGATAAATATGGATGTGATGTGAAGTTTTTTGTTTAGTGATGCAGGGAATTCCAGCACCTGTAGCTGTGCTGGATGTTGTTTAATCAAATGTTGGATGTTTTTTTTATCCTCTCTGGCATTAACTGAAGGTCACATGTTTTTTACATTTCGTTTATATGCTGTAAAGTATAATAATAATATTAATACACACGCACGCACGCACGCACGCACGCACACACACACACACACACACACACACACACACACACACACACACACACACACACACACACACACACACACTAAGAGTAATAAATAGTCAAGTAGAAAAACACAATCTAAAAACACACTATCTAGCTACTCTCCCATTAGACTGTCCTATAAAAGAATGCAGTGGCCACACAGTCTGATTTTGTTGAACATTTGGAGCAAGTCATCACAAATGCCCTCAGCTTCTGATGGAAAAATAGTCATCTCTGTCACTTTTTATAAAGGGCATTAGTGTTCTGAGTCCAGTCCAGTTTCTGGTCCAGAAGCACTCCCAGCCCAGGTACTTATAAGTTGGAACAACCTCAATATTTTCTTCTTGTATGCTGTAGCGATGGCTTAGGTCATCTGAAATCTACAATCATTTCTTTGGTTCTGGTTGTGTTCAGGATGAGGCTGTTCTAACACACCATTCACTGAAGTTGTTAATAATCTTATATTCTCATTTCTGTCCATTCTTTATGACTGCTACAATAGTTGTGTCATCTAAGTATTTTTGGATGAGACAGGACTTGACAGGCGTTGTGTACAGTATAAAAAGAAATGGCACCACAACAACTCTTTGTGGGGCCCCTTTACTGCTCAAGATCTTTCCAGAGACACAGTTTCCCAGCCTGAAAAACACTGGCTGTGTAATTGTGTTGTCTCTGTTCCATGTGATCAGAAAAGCATCCACCCCCAGGTCACTGAGTTTCTGTTCAAGTGGGGAAGGCTGGATGGTATTAAATGCACTTGAAAAGTCAAAGAACATTATCCTCACATATAGCATGGTCCTCCAGGTAAGTGTAGACCTGGTTCAGCATGTAGAGGACAGTATCCTCCATTTCTATGTGCTCCTGGTAAGCAAACTGAAGGGGGTCCAGTCACATCTATATTTTGCAGTACCTTTTCACCATTACAGATTATTACAGATTGCACAAATACACAAGTACTGTTAAATACAAAAGAGCACAGAGCAAACACAACTCATGTTCTCCCCTACACTGCCTGGAGCTGCATGCCTCTGTTGGAAAGTACTTTGTCTGGCTGCTACTGTTTCATATTTATGACAACGTGTCCTTCTTTCACTGAAACCCAGCATCATTATCATTAGCAGGACTGTCAAATGAACATGTTCATTAGATTGATTGATTCAAAAGCACTTTCCCACAGTTTGTCTCTGTAACTGGCTTTACTAGGACCAATTGTTTCTAACTCTTTGTTGTAGTCTGCAAAATCTGTCCACATTCATTCTGGTATCTTATACTAACATGATAGTGTAAATATATTTATTATCATTTAAAAATATGCATTTAAACAAACTAATTTCATGATCTAAATTGAACAATTTTAACTATTGATTTACGTAACCACACAACAATCGGAGACTGCACATCATTTCTTGTGTTACACAGGAGGGAAACAAAAGTATAAATTTACAAGATTCATCCATTGTGTATTTTATGATATTTTTTTTTTGACATGTCAATATCTAAGAGTTTTGTTATTTTGTGTTTCGTGGGCTGTAATGCTATGTAATGTTGTGAGCAGGAGACAACTCTGGCCGACCTGCTGCAGTTGAACCTGCACTGCTTTGAGGAGGAGGTGAAAAGCATTGTGGACAAAGCTGTTAAAGAGATGGCCATGGAGAAAGTCCTGTTGGAGCTGGACTCCACCTGGACAGGTACAAACAGGGCTGCGCTGCTGTAAACACAGTGTACCACTGTTGTTTCACCCTACAGTGTGTGACCTATTGATTTTATGTAGGTATGCAGTTCCAGTACGAGCCCCACCACAGGACCCAGGTGCCTCTGCTGCGCACAGACGAGGACCTAATCGAAACGCTGGAGGACAACCAGGTCCAGCTGCAGAATCTTATGTCATCAAAGTACATTGCACATTTCCTGGACCAGGTGTCTTCATGGCAGAGCAAGCTCTCGGTGGCCGACTCAGTCATATCCATCTGGTTTGAGGTGCAGCGAACGTGGACGCACTTGGAGAGCATCTTTATTGGCTCAGAGGACATCCGTTCCCAGCTGCCAGAGGTCAAAAACATCTTCAGATTCAGTGTATCAGCAGAGACAGCTCAACACGCCATTTCATAGGCAAAGAAAAGTGATGCTGCTACAAAAACAGTGTTTATCATACGGCTTTAAGTTAAGGACATAGTAAAGTTGTTGAAAGATGACATATGGAGTCTTTTTGGATTTTATGAACTGGAAGGGAATCACAAACAGCCATAGAAGTGCTGTACAGTACACACTTTTCATTATCAGTGGTCTGAGTGATTAGATAGAAAGAAGTAGACAATTTTCTGTGTCCTTTGGTTCAATGGGTGGTGAATGTGAAAGTACTTAGTTACTTAACTGAAGCTGTTATTGCATGCAGACCTTTCCCGTTTCCTTGTTGTTACCATATGAACTTGCATAGCATTACTCTTATAGCTGTCGATTAAAATTTTACTTATTGGCTCACACTCACAGTTTAAACTGGGATTAGACCACTTTTTAATTGCTCCCGTGATGCTGGTGCTTTAATCCAGCTGCTCATTATTAAACCTGTGATTCGTACCTCTCTTATGGCAAACTAAATTCCCTGGCTGGGCCTCTTGTCAAATCCTTCCACAGGACTCCAGGCGCTTCGAGGGGATTGATGCTGATTTCAAAGAATTGGCAAATACCATGCATCAAACGCCTAACGTAGTGGAGGCCACCAATAAAGCTGGCCTGTTTGGCAAACTGGAGGACATCCAGAGCAGGTGAGAATGGCAGTCTTCCCTCCTTATGGCTGTGGTTTTACATGATTAAGTGCTCTCTCACACTGTGCTCTGTCTGCAGGCTGTCCCTGTGTGAAAAGGCTCTGGCAGAGTATCTGGACACCAAGCGCCTGGCCTTTCCCAGATTTTACTTCATCTCTTCTGCTGATCTGTTGGACATCCTGTCCAGTGGGACCAACCCACAGGAGGTGGTTCTCTTATTCTTCTTGCCTGAAACTTGTGGGGCTAGTGTAGCAGGGAGATTGATGACACTAATACAGTGCTTATATATTTGTAGCACTTCATACGAGCTGCGATGAGGAGAGTCTGTGTTCACTGCAGCATTTAGCTCTTTGTAGTACCTCAAACGTCCACACAGAGGCAATGTCGCTCATAGTTTTACCTTTCGCACCCACCTCCATCAGCAACAGACTTTCTAATGCATTTTTACCTTGCGGAAATAAATCACTGTTAAGCAAAACTTGCCACTAAATCTCTGTAAGAAGAAGTAGCTGCTGTAGAACAGTGTCTGGCCTTCCATTAAGAACTCTAAAGGAACAAGTAAAACTGAGCGTGTGCCATGCTGTTTGTTTGCTCAGGTCCAGAAGCATCTGTCCAAGCTGTTTGATAACATGGCTAAGATGAAATTTGAAGCAGATGGAGAGGGAAATCCTTCAAAGATGGGTCTGGGCATGTACAGCAAAGAGGAGGAGTATGTCCCCTTTAACCAGCCCTGTGACTGCACTGGACAGGTACAATAAAACTATAAATGTTTCACAAATTGTGCTCCATAACTCATGTACAAGATTTGTAACATTCAACTATATCACAGCTCAGTGGGATAGCTGTGAAAGCTCACCTGCTGTTTCTTTGAAGCATAGACACAGAAAGAAAATTTATCCATCAACTACAGATATCACAAGTAACCAGACAAATGAAATAGAATTTGCTGTTGCCCCCAGGATTTTGCATATCAAAGCTCCAAACCTATTCATTTTCCATTCCATTTCTCATTCCTCTTCTACTTTAATGCTTATTAATGACCTCATTAGGGGGAATTGATAAGAGTGCCATTGCTGCTCGTGTAAGAGACATCTCAATGTTTTGGCTGGTTTGTATCATTCTTGTCTATTCATTATGTGAGGTGGAGGTGTGGTTGAACCGCATCCTGGACAACATGCGTTCCACTGTGCGACATGAGATGACCGAGGCTGTGATGGCCTATGAGGACAAACCCCGAGAGCAGTGGCTGTTCGACTATCCCGCTCAGGTAAAATCACTCAGTGGGGCATGTTGGTAGCTCTCACTCACAGGAATTGAGTCCATTAGTCACCTCGGGCAACATCTACGTTCTTACCAAAACAGAAAGCATGGTTTTAATAATGTCATCGAAAGCATTACAGCATATAACAAGCATTATTTTTTAGGTTAAGGTTTTGTGTTGTACTGTTTCTTGTTCACAAAAAATACTTTTACTATACTATTACTATTAAAAATAAAAGTATTATTACAAACACCTGGACGTTTGTCAGGTACAATGGCACAAGGAGCAGTTAATTGCAGGGCTAACCCTGACAGACAAGCATTCAGTCATTCAGTCATTCAGTCATTCAGTCATTCAGTCATTCACTAGGGGCAATGTAGATTCACCAGTTCAACTACATATGCATGTTTTTACACGGGGAGAGGAAGGTTGATTCTGGGATCAAACCCACCATCTTCTTGCTGTGAGGCAAATTATGACAAATTATGCCACATTTGTTTTTAGATTGCAGCCATTGTTGCTTACTGATCCTATCCACCAACCTCAATTTAGTCCTTCTGTCATTCACTATAAAAAATAAATAAATGGTTTGCTGGATTTTTTTGTGTGTGAAGTATGTTCAGAGGTCTCAAATGACGTCAAAATGACACAATGAACCATACATGACAAGGAGTCTGTCTGTCCAGGTGGCCCTGACCTGCACTCAGATCTGGTGGACATCTGATGTAGGCATGGCTTTTGCCCGTTTGGAGGAGGGGTACGACAACGCTATGAAGGAGTACTACAAGAAGCAGGTGTCCCAGCTCAACACGCTCATCTCCATGCTTATTGGTCAGCTCTCACCAGGTGATCGACAGAAGGTCATGACCATCTGCACCATTGACGTCCATGCGAGAGACGTGGTGGCCAAGATGATCTCTCAGAAGGTGAGCTGTGCAGTCTGAATTGTTAAGCAGATCTGGTGATTGCTGCAGTATATTATGAGAGGCCAATGAGTAATGCACTCAAGCAATGGATTTCATTAGCATAATTACAAGGTGAAAAAGACAAAGATTATGTCAAGTATTTGCACCATATTTTTTCCTTTCTTTTCTCAGGTGGAGAATTCCCAGGCATTTGTGTGGCTCTCTCAGCTGAGACACCGCTGGGACGACAAGGAAAAGCATTGTTTTGCCAACATCTGTGATGCCCAGTTCCTTTATTCCTATGAATACTTGGGCAACACACCACGATTGGTCATCACTCCTCTCACTGACAGGTAGGTTCTGTGAACTGACTCATATGTACCTGTTATTCATAGAGACATGGAATAATGACTGCACTTACAAAATGGGAAAAGATTTGACGAGACTAGATTTTTTGTTTTAGGGCAGTGTCAATGCCTAGCAGTATATAAAATAACATACTGAAAAAAACACATAAGTGGTATATAACATAGAGGGCTTGGGCATAATATTATGCTTAATCTTAAATGTATTCAAATAAAACATATTTAATGTTTCACAAGTGAGCATTTAGACTGATTATCACTCCCTAAAGCAGAGGGCAACTGGCGTAAATCGTGTTCAGTTTTAGGGTTGTCCAGAGGCTGTTCATGGTGCAAAGAGGATGAACGAGGAAAGACTGACAGGTTTGAAGCACAGGGCTCCCGTTACATATTATTTAAACTGTTCATAGAATTTAAACTTAACTTCCTTCCAAAATCCAATCACATCATCTAAATCTTTTACCTGCGTGCTCTCCAAGGCGTTTGTTTGACCTCATCCATATGTTACGGCAGAACTCCTGATAAACCAAAGCACAGATACTAATACCATTGTCCTGTAGCCCTTGAAAGCTGCTGCTGTGCTTGAATGTGTGCATGTACAGACTGACCAACATTTGCTTTGAAGCCAGAACAAAGCAGAAACAATGAGCTTTGATGGCCGCATCAGCGGCCGTGGAGCAAGACTTCACCATATGCTGCCTGGCCTCGCTGTGGCCCATTGCGAGTCAGTTTGCCATGGGCTTTCATTTCAACAATAGACCAAGGACCTGGCTGTTGGGTGTCAAATCCTGTAATCCTTTCAAGACTTGAGGAAAAAAAACATGTTTACCCCTTCATTTTTTTACACAGAGATCTGTCCAAATCATCTGCTGTTATGTGATTTTTAGTTTAGTTTGGTTAATTCGCTCAAGCAAAAAAAGGGAGAAAAAAAGAAAGAAAAACAATACTATACTTCCAAACAAAAGCTTGCATTGACCAAAAGAGTGGATGCCAAAATCTTATAATTGCCTACCCCTTTTAATATTTAAATGAAAACACCACATAATATCATAAAATAAACAAAAAAAGAAGAGCCACAAAACAACCACAACATCTCACAAAACAAAAGAAAAAAAGATACTCTTCCTGCCATTGCAGTATCATCAATTATTATCTTTATGTGGATTATTTCAAAATTAAAATTTCAACCAAATATTCTTTTATTAATATTATTTATTAAATTTAAAATTTATTATTACCCTTCAGTGTATTTTTTGAAGATATTTGTCTTATAATTTTCTTAATTGTAGCAATGTTGCTGCACCTTTTGTTATTGTATATTTTGTTCCAAATAGTCGCCCCGCTATGAGTGAGAGACTTTTAAATTAAAAAAAAAACTTTTTCATTAAATTTCCTCCTTTCACAATTAGCAAACATTTTTTTAGTTGTTGCTCGGGAGTTGTATCGGAGATTGTATCATAACTGTGAGTAAATGAAAGATGTTGGCAATTTACAGCAGTATGTTAGTTAGCCTTCCGTGTTACCATTACAATTCAATACGATCTAGGACTCTATGACCAATATGCAATGTAACTAAATGTTTAACCTACATAGGAAGCAATTTCCTTTGTTTATTAAAATAAAAAATAGATTCAAAAACAATCAAATAACCTACATGAGCCATATTAATTGAGTCCTATTTAGTCACACAAGCAATCCAGTCCTGTTATTCCCACACAAGGCCACTCCTCAGACATGAACCTCAGTGCAGCAGTGATCTGTAATGTCCGGCTGTTAACTGTTTTGTCGAGGCCCCTCCTCAACAACACAGGTGGTGAGGCCCACATGCTCCGGGAAGTAATTACTGGGGCAGTCGTAATCGATGTGCATCTGACTTTTTATACTGGTCTACCCTCACTGCTGCAGTCATGTTTTCTCATCAGGCTTGTAGTTTCCCCAGTATATTATCCTAAAGTAGCCCAGAGCTCACACACACCCAACAAATAACCAGCAGGTTACGTTTGAGAACATTTTCTTGCTAATTACTCAAGCGTTATTTAAGTAGCAAGTAGACAAATGCACTGTGCCAATTTCAAAATAAAAGCGTGTTTTAGGGTGTAGCTATAAATATGTTCAATGGATGTGTACATTTTCAGTGCAATTAGATGGTGGGTGAATACATTGATTACATCCCTATTAACTTTACATAATGTGACACTTAAAGACAACTATTCAAAAGGCAAAAATAAGTATAAGACATACAACTATTATTATGTTGAAATACATGTAATGGATACATTTGGGAAGAAGACAATATTTTCTTTAAAAGTTCCTCATAAAACACATTTCTGAATTTTGTAAGTAAGACATTTGTCATTATAACTCTAAAGGTTATAAACAGAAGATGTTTGAGATGAGTTTATATACACTCTCTGAAGCTCATGGCCTATTGTTTGGGTGAAACGGTTCCTGTTTGGCCTTTAAATGTACTAGTTTAAGACACTAGGTGAAGAAGCTTTTAAATTCTATTATGGGAAATGCAGGTCAAGAAAAAATTACTACAGAGACTAACATTTAGATAATACATTGTTTGTAATCTCCAGATACAAATCCCCAGTGTCTAATAGTGCACCGCTCAGCAGATAAGACAAGGATATTTGACTTTGTGGGCAGTAAACAGATCTGCACCACACCGCCACATGGATATAAACCCTTATAACCATATCAGCCAAATGATCACAATCTCAATATCATCGCAGATAATGTTTGAGGCTTTCTTTAGGCCATTATCAGCAGACACAGAAACAACCAATCCAGAAATGATATGTGAAATTGTTATTTACCCAGTGAAAAGGCACAGGAGATACAGTGCATTGAATTCAGAGCTGCAGAATATGTGCATGTTTACCACAAGCTGACTTTAATCCGCATGTAGTGTTCACCTTCCACATCCGCAGAATTAGGCAAAAAGAATCACACATACTAATCTATAACAGCAGGAATGTTATCGGCATAATGTTAGCATTCACTCAATACTTACTGCAGGGTCTCTAAAGCTGCGCCGTTATGCAAAATGTCTGCAATGTTTTATCTGGTTTGCGCACACAAAGAGTGAGGGGGAAGCAGAATGAGTCAGAGGAACTGAACAAAATATACAGCATTGCAGTTTAAACACAATGATTTAAAAAGTCACCTTGGGACATCCATCCAGTTAAGTGTCCTTCCTTGGCTTCAGTTGTTTCATGCTAATCTACTGTGAGTTTTTGCCATACTTCATTGCAGAGTCATAAAGCTTGTTGGGAGTGGTATCTGAATGACACACTGTACACAGATGGGATCATTTGTCTTCTTAGAGTTTTTGCCTCATATTATATTTTCCAAATTTTATCCAAGCCATACATCATCTATTAACCTACAGATCATTAAAACCTCTGCTGTGCTGATATGAAAAAGCAAACCATTGACTGTTCTGACCGATAAAGCCTTGATTATGTCCATCAGTTGGTGTCAGTGACAACATGCTATTTGTCAGTCCTGACAGGTAATCACAACACAGCAGTGCATTCTATGATCATATAATGCAGGTGATGTTGTATGACAGAGACACATATTATCAGCGCTCGTTCTGTTGCCATAGAACCACTTTGTGCCAATGAGTCACTTCCCATAATTTTGGTACAAACTGTTTATCATGACTTTCCAGAGATTAATCAGTACAATGAATGGATTGTTACACATATGAAGGTTGATTTAGCCTAAATTATTATTGCCTTAGTTTTGATTTATTAATTATTTTATGTAAGGTGTGTGCAATGTGCAGAATTGATGGACAAGTGGAAGCCTGCTGCATTTTAGTGGTACTTCAGTGGTTTCAGACTGTAGGCGGGACATAAAAAGTTTGTGGGACATAAATCTATAAGTGAGCTTGGGGATTGTCCTCCGGAAAATGGAGTCATTTTTCATTGCATTCCCAACCATTCTACACAATATACAAAAACAAAAAAACTAAACTACTGTCTTGCAGAGAATAAAATGTTTTTTTTTCTTTTTTGGTGTTTACTACAAATAATATAGTATAATATAATACTGCTAAAGGTTTAAAAAGAAGAGTAACAACTCCCACTGATGCCAACTCAGGTCGATACACCTGGCCAAAGACCCCGAGTGATACTAGTTCTGGCCTCTCACTGAGTGTTACACACCTGGTTATACCACTCCCTCTGAGGGACATAAACTCATCTCACAGACCAGTCTACTTTAGAATTGACAAAGTCCCTTGGATTTCCTGGTTTCCCTATGTTTTTACCTTTACTGTTGTGTTATGACTACCAAATGGACTGAGGTGGCTGAAGTTTGTGAGTTAGTAAACTGACAGAAGACCATTTCATTTTCTTGTGAACAGCTGCTGGTTTGAACCAATGGTGTGGCAGTATTGGCAAGTGTGGGTGTGTTTTATCTTTGAAGACAAAGCGATTGTTTTACCATTACTGAGGTAAAAAACACGATGTTGCTTTAACTGGATAAAACTGAGGTTATTGCCAGATGGGGCATTCAATTACCTCCAGGTAATTAAAGCAGGGGTGTCTTTTTCAGAAAGGGACAAATTTTAAAATGTGAAAAAGTCCAAGAGCTGAATTACGTTATGTTTTCTAAACAATAATTATGCAACGCCCCATGCACTGTGTTAATATAATAAGAATATATTATATAAGAAAATTCCTGCGTAATAGTTAATATTTACTATGAGTAATACCAAAGTGCTACGTTTGCTTCAGCCTTTCTAATGACACTTTTAATAATGTAATATATATTTGTGTCACCTTTCCCTAAAGTTAGAGATAAATCTTATTCAAAGGTTTTAAACATGCTTATGTCAAAGTGTTTATATAATTTTAATGGTGTTATTTTTAAAAGCCTACAAACAATCATTCTGTCCAAATTTAGACAAATTTAGAAATGATTTATGTTAAAACACCAAATAGGAAACTGTCCAAAGAAGACACTGAAGAACAGGTCTTTTAGAGGTAGATCTGATGTGCAAATGCACAGACAGACCTACTAAGTGGTGTTGTTGGACCGGAAACAATGCAGTTTATGATGGAAGCTTAGGGCCATAAGAAATGTCTTGTTGTCCCATACCATGCCTTAGCCGAGGCCAGACTTGAGACATGTCTGATTCAAAGTACTTGCCCTTTACAAACTGGTCTGTGGAACAAACCATCAGGTTAGGACCGAGGACCACCCATGAAAATTCACATTTTTGAGTTTATGAAGCTATTGTTTAAAATGCTATTGTAATAAGTTAACTGTAGCTAGTATATATATCTAGTGATGCTAACTGCCAAAAAAGGAGCACTTTATCATGTAGTGAAGTATGTTACTGAGGGTTATTAGCCTCACAGTCTATCCTCAAAGTTATATAGTCCATCCATATTTACAGTTGTGCTCATTAGTTTACATATGAAATCTAAGGATTTGGAATTTGTGATTGTTTGGCCATTTTTAGAGAATATGAATGATAAACTTGAAAAACTTTTCTTTCGCTCATAGTTAGTGTTTGGGTGAAGCCATTTATTGTCAAACAATTGTGTTTACTATTTTTAAATTATAATGACAACGGAAACTACCCAAAAGACCCTGATTAAAAGTTTGCATACCCCAGCTTTTAATACTGTGTATTGCCACCTTTAACATAATTTAACATCAGCTTGAAATCTTTTGTGGTAGTTGTTGATGAGGCTCTTTATTTTCTCAGATGGTAAAGCTGCCCATTCTTCTTGGCAAAAGCCTCTAGTTCCTGTAAATTCTTGGGCTGTCTTGTCTTGCGCGAACCCCAGATTTGAGATCTCCCCAGAGTGTCTCAATAATACTGAGGTCAGGAGACTGAGATGGCCAGTCCAGAACCTTCACTTTATGTTGCTGTAGCCAATGACAGGTCGACTTGGCCTTGTGCTTTGGATTGTTGTCATGTTAGAACGTCCAAATACATCCCATGTGCACCGTCTGGGCTGATGAGTGCAAATTTTCCTCCAGTATTTTCTGATAACATGCTACATTCATCTTTTCCTGTGCCTTTATATCTCACACATCCCCAAAACATCAGTGATCCACCACTACTGTTTCACAGTAGGAATGGTGTACCTTTCATAGGCCTTGTTGACTCCTCTCCAAATGTAATGTTTATGGTTGTAAGCGGGATGATTTGTGGCATTTGTGTAATGACTTTCTTTTGGCAACTTGACCATGCAGCCCAAGTGCCTCTTTATTGTGTATCCTGAAACAGTCCTGTAGTCCTGTATTTCAGCTGAAGTTATTTGTGGGTTTTCTTTGCATCCCGAACAATTTTTCTGGCACTTGTGGCCATAATTTCTGTTGGTCTACCTGACCGTGACTTAGTTTCAACAGAATCCTTCATTTTCCACTACTTAATTAGAGTTTGAACACTGCTGATTGGCATTCTCAATTCCGTGGATATCTTTTTATATCCCTTTCCTGTTTTATAAAATTCAATTACCTTTTCCCACAGATCCTTTGACAAGTCATTTGCTTTCCCTATGACTCAGAAAACAGAAACATCAGTGCAGCACTGGATGAAAGATGCAAGAGTCTGTCAGGAGCCCAGAAACTCACTGACCTTTTATACACACACACTGATTACAAGCAAGATTCAAGAGTTTTATTTGTCACATACACAGTTATACACAGAATATATAACCAGCAAACAGATTACAGGTGATGATGGCTGAGAATGGTTATCTTTTGTAGCCATTGAGACCTGTTTGTGTCACTTGTGTGCACGTCATCAGGCCAAAATCACCAGGGTATGTAAACTTTTGGGCATGGTCATATGGGTAGGTAGTTTCTGTTGTCATTTTGATTTAAAAAGTGTGCACACAGTTGTTTGACAATAAATGGCTTCACCCAACCACTATCTATGAGTAAAATAAATTTATTTTGTGTTATAATTAATATTCTCTGAAAAATGACAAAATCACAAATTGTATGGTAAGGTATGTAGTAAACTTAAGAGCACAACTGTATATAAGCATCACTGTTAGCCTCACTAGATATATACGTTTGGTAAGCAGCAGTCATTGCTAAGGGTGTGTTGTATCACTGTTTTTCTTCCTGAATATTTAGATGCTATATCACCTTGACCCAGTCTCTCCACCTGACCATGAGCGGCGCGCCAGCCGGGCCTGCAGGTACAGGCAAGACCGAGACTACCAAAGACCTGGGACGGGCCTTGGGCATAATGGTCTACGTGTTCAACTGCTCCGAGCAAATGGACTACAAGGTGAACTCTATGTGTTGTGCATCAGTGCTGATATGCATTCACAGCACCTCATGTTATTCATGTCTCACTCACTGTGCTCACTTCTGCCTTTCTGTCAGCGTTACTCCTCACAATTGTCATTAAAGTTGTCTAGCCACCATTTTCTTTTCATCTCACTCCCTTTCATCCTCTGTGTTCTCACCCCCACCTTGAGAAAACAGCTGAGATTAGTTAAACCCTGATTTTTATCCACTAACTAAACCTTGTGAAAATATTCCTGCCTCCACTGTTTTCTGTTACACACACACACACACACACGCACACGCATACACACACACACACACACACACACACACACACACACACACACACACACACACACACACACACACACACACACACACACACACACACACACACACACATGTTTATGTTTATTTTTACACTTTTTGTATAAAAAGCAGTTGAAGGATGGCCTAAACAGTTTTGTCTGATCCAGACAAGGGCTTGTACAGGGTTATCATGCATCATGGGAATCCACCATAAAATCCTGTTATATTTTTCCCAATACCATTTTCTTGTGATCAAATTAAAATCTCATTGTGCTCAAACTTGTCTGGGTTCTCAATCATCCAGGTCATGTTGAAGAAAAGTTTAGATCAAAAAGCATCTGGACTCAGTTTTCAAGGTGAAGACGTTTCGTCTCTAATTCTAAGAGACTTTATCAATTCTGAGATCAACTGGTAAGAGAGCTGAGCTTATATCTCTAGAGGGAAGAGTTTCCACTGAAATCAAACCTAATGGACCAGGCTGTTCTGGTCTCAAAGTTGTTAGCTATAAAAGGATATTCTGACTCCTGATGTGAGAGTCTTTAAAGGCTCAGGTGAGTCATTAGTTTCACTGTTCCATTCAGGTGTTGTTCTAGAGGGAGACTGTTTTGATTTAGGTTTCAGAACATTGTTGTAAATACTAGGCAACATAAATCTGAGGTGTCTGGCCTCTCTGCCAAAAATTGGGACATTGCTGTCCTCAAAGGAATGTCCTTTGTCTTTGAGGTGGAGGTGAACTGCAGACTCAGGTCCTCCAGGATTGGCTCTTCTGTGCTGATACATCCTCTTGTGAAGTTGTTGTTTCGTCTCTCCAACATATCAGTCACTGCACTCTTCGCTACACAGAACAGTATAGCTGTTCTGTGCAAGGGGATCTTGTCTTTGGGATGGACCAGTTTTTGAAGCAGCGTGTTCCTAGACTTAAAGTGGACTGGAATGTTGTGTTTGTTTAAAATCCTTTTAAGTTTTTTAGATAAACCAGACACGTAAGGGATCCTATCTGTTGTATCATTGTATCATTTGGGGTATCCACAGTCTCTCAGGGCTTTATGGATGTGTTGTTCTTCTTTCTGTTTACCTTCTGAGGTTGTTTGCACCTCTTGTGCTCTGTGCTGAAGAGTCCTGATGACTCCCAGCTTGTGCTGCAGTGGGTGGTGAGAATCAAACAGCAAATATCAATCTGTGTGTTGGCTTCCTATAAACTTCTACTTGGAGAGTCCTGTCCTCACAAATAACCACTGCACAGTCTAAGAAAGCCAGGCGATTGTCTTTGGCATCTTCACGGGTGAACTTGATGTTCTTGTCCACTGCGTTGATGTGTTCTGTGAAGGCTACTACTTCCTGGGTTGTTCTTTTCTTCCATGTACAGTAAACAGAAAGAAGAACAACACTTCCGTAAAGCCCTGATAGACTGTGGATACCCCAGATAGACTTTCGAAAACCAGGGACAAAGGCAAGGGTGTGGTTATCCCCCTAAAAACACAACATTCCAGTCCACTTTAAACCTGGGAATACGCTGTATTAAAACTGTTCCATCCTAAAGACAAGACCCTCTACATGTAGAGGGCCTAAACTAGTAATGTAGTTTATGCAGTTTAGCAAAGATTGCATTGACAGTTATGTCAGTGAAACAAAACAACAACTTTACAAGAGTTGAGTCTGCAGTCCACCTTCACCTCAAAGAGAAAATGAAGTTTGTCCAGAGAGGCCAGTTGTTTGAGTGAGGTGTGAAGGAAGCAATTTCTGTTAAAATGAAAAAACCCTCTCCAAACAGAGAAGGTGGTCTCAGAATCATGTTGCCTTGTATTTATAAAAGTGTTTTGAAACCTAAATCTAAACAGTTGCATGCTAGAACAATAACACCTGAATGAAACAGTGTCACTAACGACTCTGAGCCTTAACAACTCTCACATCAGGAGTCACACAACTATGAGACAGGTTCCATCAGGTTTAGTTTCAGCTTAAACTCCTCTCTCTAGAGATATAAGCGCAGCTCTCTTACCAGTTGATCTCAGAATTGATAAAGTCTCTTGGAATTTGAGACAAAATGTCTTCACCTTAAAAACTCTACAGTCTAGATGCTTTTGCTTTAACCTTTTCTTCAATGATTACCAAACCAATCTTGGATCTTTTGTAGATTTTGACTAGTTTGGAAAAAAAAAAAAAAAGAGTCTGTCGACAAAAAGAAAAAAAAGTGGCTACATATTAGCAGCCCCAAAAGAATCCAAAAATGTGGTTATAATTTACATCGACATTTAAGTAGGGCTTAAATAGTAGGTAGTATGTTTTTTTTATTGTGAAATTGTGATTACATTCATGTTTTCACAATATTGAGGAGCCCTAAAACTTAATTGGAATTGGAGGCCTGTAGTCAACCCTCCCCACATTCGACTAACCTTTGCCCAACTAAAGTTTCTTCCAGTGGACTATGCCACACAATATTCACAGCAGCTGGCCTTTAAAACACGTCTGATTACTGTATGACTAACTTCTGGCAGTAGTCTGAATATTTTCCAGGAGGAACACGGCTTTCAGAGCCCTTTACTGTTACTCATTTTCAGTTGAGCACTCACATGTTGAGTCAGTCCTCCCGCCAGGTCCGGTTTGCGTCAGAGAAGGTTTCCTCTGCCCTGTAATTGGCAGAAAAAGTCATCTGGCTCCTTCATCCCCTTTATCCCATCCAGCTGTTCTCCTGAGAGCTGTACACCTGCTTAGATGCCGAAGCGGCGTGTTCAGAGAAAACTAAAATGTGGGCGGGAGATGTTTTATCCTGTCTCTGTTTGCTATGAGCACCATTTTTTATTACTTTGAAGCCATGTTTATGCATTGCCTACTCCCTACCTGCTGCTGCATGGAGCTGCCTGCACTGAAGCTGAGCTTTTCCATAAATCTTCTCACTAACTGGCAATACGTCTCTATGGGGCAGTCAGACCTCCACCTGAGTGCCAGACTGAATGAAGGGCAGACTTCATCTTTGATTATTCCATTATGTTAATCACAAATATTTTTTATTAATGTTTAATTCTCAACTAGTCAACCTCAGCTATTCATAATCAATCAACTACATTTAGCTTTGTTCATATTTTTCTCCACAAACAGTGACATAGCATTTGCACTGACTTCTTTGAGTCAAGCTGTTTAGCAAACTTAACTTAAGTCTTAATTTAAAATAACAGTAGTTGGCCACAGTACTTTACTCATCACTAGACATAAACATGACGTATGCAATAAAAGGTTGTTACATAATTAAGGTGGAGCCACTGAGAATGCTCTGGTCATGAGTCTGGATCTTGAGACAAAGAGTCAAGATGGTTGGCAGACCTGAGGGCAGTGGCTGGTGTGTAAGGCTGTAGGAGCTCACAGAGATAAAGTATTTGACTGGGTCAAATACTTTAAAACTTTCAAAAACCAACAATACAATATTAAAATAGATTGAAAGTTACTGTACGTATGTAACTACGGTTCTATGAATCCCTACTGACCGCCGGAGGGCGGTCATGAAAACACTGGAAGTTTCCTTCGCGCAGGGAACTTTCAGTGCTTTCAGCACCGCATTCTGGCAATTAGTAGGAATGACATAGAACCTAAAATTTACTAGAAGCCAGTGGAGAGCAGCAAGAACATGGATAATGTGCTCCCACAATTTGCTCTCTGTCAACAGTCAGGTTACTGCGTTATAAACCTGGATGGTGGAGGCGGTGAAGAGAGAGCTGGTCAAGGCCAATGTAATGCAGTTCTAATCTAGCCCAAGAGTGTGCTGCTGTGGTCTTTGCTGTATTAGTATAAATGTGGATCTGATATATTTACTTTTAGTCTTAGGGGATACTATAGTTTGCCCACTGCTTTTGATTCAGACTTGTCAGAAAACAAACCTACATCAATAGAGTGCAGTTTGTAGCAAGGGTATCAGAGACAGGTTAATTTTACTCCAGTAGTGTAAAACATTATTCACAGGTGGCCTTACAAAGAGCAGGTACATTGTATGTAAATGCTGCACACTATCTGTTATTCCCTGTGTGTGTTGTGGCAGTAGCTGCTATGAGATGCTGCGGGAAACACTATAACTAACTAACTATGCCACATAGTGATTATTTTGTTTTAACACGCTTGTATCTTAATTATAATGTAATACCCTCTTTTTGTACCCAACAGTCCTGTGGGAACATCTACAAAGGCCTGGCCCAGACCGGAGCGTGGGGCTGCTTTGATGAATTCAACCGGATCTCAGTGGAGGTGCTGTCAGTGGTGGCAGTCCAGGTAAAAACTCGCAATTAGGTCTACAGTGAGAGGGAGTGTTAGGAATCTTTGGGCGGGTTATATAATTGCAAGGTTTTTCCTTATTTGCAAATAACCCAGGATAAAGCCGTTAAGATGGCACAACACAAGTAAAGAGCCTCTTCATCAACTCCATGCCTGAGCTGCTTTGGCGATAAGCCTCATCCACCAAAGCTGGCACCTTTGCACCTCAGAGCGTCTTTATAATTGGAGCTCCCTCTGATCTGATTGGAGTGTGGAGTCTGTGGTGCAGCAGATTTGGACATAAACATTATTCAGGAATCTGTATGGACCAATATGAAGCTCTCAGAGGAAGCCAAGATGGAGACTTTATTATTTAAATGCAATCGTATTTGCTCAGACTGTGATTAAATGCTGTAATAAGACACTGGCTATAAGTAATGATTACCTAAATAGTGTTTGAACACATTTTTGGCATTCATATTTATTAGGTTCAGACAGGATCAATTATTAGTTATCTGTTGTGTGTTGGACATCAAGTGGAGCAATCTCTGTAACTAACACTGAAAGCCATTCTATCAACATCATTGAACATAGTTTATACTTTTGCAACAACACCACTCAACACCACACCACCTTCTTCCTGTCGTGAATCTCGTTTCATGTAATGAATTTGTTAGATTGTTAGTCTGATAAAATGCTATCTGTTGGCAAACATTATATTAGTAGCATTTTAATCTATTTGCTTCTGTAATTTGATATTCTAAAGTGGTTAGTGTGAAAAAGAGTTTGTCAGGCATCAGATCATTCTGGGCACTTCTCAGTGGTGTTGAGATATTGATCAGTATTAATGCATTCACCACCAGCTGCCACTGCTGCTACAGTTGTACATGACAGCAGCTTAAACAAGCTTGATGTGTAGAACTCCAATGCCTCAGTCTCATAAAGTTAAGCAATTGTTTTTTAATTATTTGGTAGCCCCTCATTGACCTCATTTGATCTGTGCCTAACAGTTGCTTCTCTTAATGTGCTTCCATATCTCTTACACAGTGACCCTTACGAAAGACAAAAGCCTTTATATCTCCACACACTGCTTTTACAGTAGATCTCAAACATATTCAGCTTCTTTTCTGCCAGTGTGCCTTCTCTTATCCGCCATCAAACACCAGCTTTTAGTATCTCTTTGTTGGTGCCCACTATCTGTATACTGTCACAGCAATATGTATTCATTTGATAACCATGCCCACTGCGGCCGTGATGATGTTGAAGATTGGATCGTTATTCATCACTAGACGCCCTTCCTCCTCTCTCTGGAAGAAAGTCATGCAGCCGACTCACTTTAGCTGCGGAAGGCTTCACTACTTAGAGAATTTTAAAGTGCCACAAGAATGAATAGGTGCATGGAGTCATAAATTATATATCATGGCAGAGAAGTAGACCTTGAGAACAGAACGACATCAAACTCCTGCTGTGACAGCTGACAGAGCTCAGCTACAGTACCAGTGCTCACTTATTCCACACCATAATACCCAATACAGCAACTGAGAAAACAAATGCCACTTGTCATACACTTTCATACAATTACCTGTCGGGTACACCTACTTTTGTTATATTCATATTTTAAAGTCTGCTTAAGCTGCTGCATTATGCAGAAACAGGAGGGGCAATTTGTCATTCATTATGTCATGCACACCATTTTATTGTGTTCACTTCTAGTGAACCATCAGTTTTAAAATTAACAGATTTTAACAACTAACTTGTAGTTTGTAATAAAAAAACAACACTGTAGCAAGTTTCCAGTAAAGTTTATGTCAACACGTGATATTTGTTTATGCGTAGATTAAGATAAATAGATACAAGTTGTATTTGCACTGTAAATTTGTCTCTTTTGACAAAGACATGACTTTGTGTGTGCATACAAGAGAGACAGGCAGTGTGGATTTTGATATTGTTTAATTTCACAAAAACTCTTTTAAATGGACCTTTCCCATATTCTAAGATAAAGTGCTATATCTTTCTGTGGAAAGTAATCTAGGTCATCATTTAATAAAAAGAAGGTTAAGAAAGCAGAAGAGGCTTTGTCTTTCATTCAGTGGACTTTGTCAATCCTAAAACAAACTGGTCGAAAGACAGCTACAAACAAAGCAGGTAAATCAATGTTGTCCAGTGCCATGAGCAATACAATCATTTGTATTTTGGGGGAATAAAACAACCGTTCCCCTTCAAATGTCTCAGCATCAGAAAGCTAACCCTAATGGAACTGAGTCTGCAGTCCCCTTCCACCAGAAAGACAAAGAACACACCATGGAAGACAGCAATGACAGAATACTGAGGGAAAGAAGCAATCTTTGATAAATTAGAACAAACCTCTTAACAGGACAGACTATATGAAAGTACAGACAGAATCAGTTTTACTCTGTGTCTCACCATTAACATCTGAGAAGGCAGGTGATGCTAACTACTTCCCTACCAACACTAGCTCCAACTTTTCCACCACTTCTGTCTCTTGGAGGAGAGATGAAATAAAACAAATGTCAAGATGCCTTCTTCTGAGTCATCATGGGGTGCACAGTGCAAGAAGGTTGTGAATTCAAACTCCTGCGACTTGAACATCCTTTGCCGACTCTGGCCTTTCTGTGAGGTGTCTGTCTAGGTACTCTGCCTTCCACCCACCGTCCAAACACATGTTTAGGTCAATTGGGAACTCTTAAATGTTCCTAGTGAATGAATGTGAGAGTGAATGGTTCTCTGTCACTGTCTGTCTCTAAGTGTTAACCCTGCGACTAACTGGTCTCTGATCCAGGGTCTACCCCTCCTCAGGCCCAAAGCTGCTGGGATAGGCGCCTGTCACTTGCAACCCCTAACGGGACTAAGTGGAAGAAAATGAATGAATGAATGAATAATATTTTTTCCATCAGGTATAATAATAATCAGTATTATTGTTTTATTTTGATATTATTGTTCTCAAAGCCAGTCTTTGTGCCAGTTTTGGTCATAGAAAACTGTCCTGTTTAACTTTCATTGCATTTAGGTTGAAAAAGGGTGTGTTGGTGAGTGTCTTTCATAGTTCCACTGAAGCGTATGGTACCACACTCTAATCCATCCTCCTAAAGTGGGAGCAGTGAGGCTGGGCGTCATACCCTGCTGCGTATTGGGTTCTCTCTCACATGTGGCCTCACCAATTCTTTGTTAAATAAAGCAGAGACAAACAGAAGGCCAACAACATGGAGATAAATGGGTTGCCTGTGTTTGAGCCGACAACAGGCAGGGACTGTGGATTTCATGAAGCTACACTCCACTAGCTTTGGTCTGTTCAAAAACACAGAAAAGAGTGCAGGCTACAGCCTTTTGGATTCTACTTTCAGAACATTGTGTTTTTAGAATGTATTTTTGGTGTTCTGCATGTATCCCACTAGGTTAGCAGTCGTGGGCCACTGTCATTTCACATAAAAAAAACAAGCCTCACTGATGTGGATGTTGAAAACTTTAGAAGCTGCAGCTGCACTGTTTGTTTGCTTTCCCCCCTCCCCTGTTGTGTTGGTGTAACTGAGTGATCTGTAGCTGAGTGCTCATCCATGAACAGACGTCCCTTCTCTTTCCAGCTGCCGGCTCACTGCTCCTGCTCGTATACCACACGCATGTTGAATTCATAAAGTCATTTCCGCGCTGAGATTTAGCGTTTATGGCCAAGACACATGCAGCTTAAAAAAAGTTAATTTCTGATATCTCATTCCATCATAATGCAGACAAGCAAAGCCTTGGCAGTTCATCCATCCAGTAAACTCTGGCTGATAGCACGCTCATAATATTCATATTATTGATGAAATTGTGTCTCTGAAAAAAGTGCATGCAGCGCAGCGATTCGACAGCCTGTTACAAATTGACTTTGGTATGTGCTTAGTGATAATAATGATATGCTAATGAGTCATTCCAAACTTCCACTGTGGCAGTACTTGGAGACACCAGTGCTGCATAGCCAATCCTGCTTCTGAGCCAGTGAGATAATAATGTGGCTACAGCCTCAGTCTACAATAGAGAAATAGAAAAAGTACTTTTTGTGTGTTTTGAACAAATCTTGGCCCGTGTTCCACTTCTGGCTGATCACTGCTATGTTGGAGTTTGTCTTGGTAAGAACATTCCTACAACAGATGAATAAGACTGATCAAAGACAGTCTATGGGGATACACCTGACACCTGTCTCTGTTTAAAGGACATGTTGTTGCTGACAGCACGTCCAAGCTTATTGGTGGATGACCACAATCCTTTCTAAAAAACAAATCCTCCTCAAAGGAGGGCTATAAGAGACATAGAGAGTCTCTGGTTCACAATATGTTTTATTCAAGTGTGTTCTGTCCTTGTTTTGATATTTTCAGGTAAAAAGTATTCAGGATGCCATTCGAGATAAGAAGCAGAGGTTTAACTTCATGGGAGAAGAGGTAAACCTCTGCCCCTCTGTGGGCATCTTCATCACTATGAACCCAGGCTACGCCGGCAGGACTGAGCTGCCTGAGAACCTCAAAGCTCTGTTCAGGTGAGTCCAGGGCCAACAAAAACTCCTTCAAAGTGGAGCAAGATACTATAACGTAAGACCACTGCCGAGCCATAAGATCCTGGCTTTTACTGAGTTCTCCTTTAGAAATAATAGCAGGCAAACCTGGATTACTGACATTGTCTTTTTTAGCACGAACCATTTATTTCATTTTTTTATTTTATTTTTTGTCTTTTTTTTGTGTAGTGTTTTATTTTGTGATCTGTAACCATAGACCATAGCCCTGTGAGCCTTTCCTGTTTTGGCTTGACGTTTGTTGCTTGTTGTAGTAATGTGTCCATGGATTTTTATATTTTTTGCTACATACTTTTTCCTTTTATTATTTTTTTTATTAGAATGGAAACTTTTTAAAACAATCTCCAAACATCTTAAACTGCGTTAGAAACAATTCTGGTCTGTTAAAATTCTGCTAATGTGTGCTAGTCTTTTGTTTGCATGCCTCTCACAGACCGTGTGCCATGGTGGTACCAGACTTTGAGCTGATCTGTGAGATCATGCTGGTGGCAGAGGGCTTCCTCAGCGCCCGTGTCCTTGCTCGGAAATTTATCACTCTCTACACTCTGTGCAAAGAGCTGCTGTCCAAGCAGGTATGCTCCAGTTATTTTGTTTGTAACATATTAGATACAGGATTAAAGCAGCACTATTCCAAAGCTAGAGATTGTTCTTCACTATTTTTAATGAAATAATGAGTCGCCGCACAAGAGCAGACTCTTGAACTCCAGTCTGAGTGAACAGTTAAATGCAGATGAATCACAATCCTCAGGGACTTGAGATAGTCTTTTACTGAAAAGGTTCTTTAATCTATTTGGAGTCCCCTTCTCTTGTACATGTCATGATATAATTTTAATTATTTAAAACGGCACTAAAATTATGCACCGTGCTGACTCAAATTACAGGCGAGCTTAGTGACTTAGGTAAGCCATTTTATGAGCCCTTAGTTGTGGATAAATTTCCCATGACCGCAAGCCCATTCATAGCACACTTCTTCCACTTTATGGCTGTTTTATGGCTCTCCCTCTTCAGTCATTTTAAACATCACTCTACTTACACTTTGTAAGCCTCTCCAGAGTTATTTGTCTGAATAGCATCACAGATTTAACTAGATAGACAAACCTGGAAAAGATAATGAACATATTTTAGAGCCTGTCACTGTCATTTTAGCTTTCAGCTTTTTTAAGAATTTACTTTTACATAAGATGTACTGCATGGTCTCATCTATGGCCTTTACGTTTAAGTGTCAAATACAACCGCATTGACTGTAGCTGTTCATTATTAGTTCTACTATGTTAAACTAATGATCCAATATAATGTATACATTTAATACTAAGATTAATAAATGTGGAACTATAGAACTATGGCACAAATTTTACCCTTGGCCAAATCAGCAGATATATTATTTAATTAGTTTACCTTATAGATGAATTATTACTTTAATTTAAAGAATAACTCAAAATTTGCTATAGAGCCACAGTTTTTCAGTTGGTCACCATTTTTTCAATTCTTTTGGGTTATACCTTACACAAAATTTAATTTATTAAGTAAAACTAGAAATGACACATCCTCACCACTGATGCTAAATCACATTTATTGATTACAATTTATTGATTGTCCATTTGTTTTCAGTTTTGTTATTTTGGTATTGATTTTGTTAACTTGTTTTCTGATTTAATGTTGTGTTTTCGTTTTTTTTTTTATTTGTTTTCCAATTTATTTGTTTATTTTCGGTTTTATTAATAAACCGCTGTTCACAGAACCAATTTTTCACTTGAATAAAGTGGCTTTTAAGGGAAACCCTGTATTTGTGTCAGAAAACAGTGGCTGACAGAGCTTAGAACTAGACAAGCAGCACTGCTTTGGTTTTCTGTCTAACCTTTACTTTAACCACAGGACCACTACGACTGGGGTCTCAGAGCCATCAAGTCCGTGCTGGTGGTGGCAGGCTCTTTAAAGAGGGGTGACCCAGAGCGAGCAGAGGACCAGGTGTTAATGCGTGCTCTGAGAGACTTCAACATTCCCAAGATTGTGACCGATGACATGCCTGTGTTCATGGGCCTCATTGGAGACCTGTTTCCTGCTCTGGACGTTCCCAGGAAGAGGGACATGGACTTCGAGAAGCATGTGAAACAGTCTATTCTGGATTTGAAGTTACAGGCCGAGGACAATTTTGTTCTCAAGGTAACGCAGAACCATTGCAGTAAAAAAATGATCTGAACACATTAGAGCCACTGGGGTATAGTGGCAACAGTTCATACTGTTGAACACTCTGACACTTAACCCCCCTTGCCTCCAGTGGTGTTCCAGCTGTGACACTGGTGAACAGAAGCTTAATGTAAAGCGCTTTGAGTTCCTACTAGGTGGAAAAATTTGACATTCCGAAAGAATGTTGGTTGCAGTATGGCAAGCCAGGCCAGGAACACATTTCATTTGGTACTTAGTTACCCACAAACACAAACTGTGGTATAGAATAGTTGTTAATAGAATCAAGTGCATCTTCAAGGTCAGAGGTAGCTGTCAATCACTTGTCATTTGTTGTGATCCAGGATATATATGAACACGAGTATGCATCTTGTAAAACAGAGAAATAATCAATAAACAAATTTATAAAGTGGGATTGTAAACGGGTATTGAGAGACGATTTATAACATTATATTCACTTATGAGGCATTCTGTGAATAGATGTCAGGTCCATCCAGGCTTGTTCGAGCCAACCCACACTTCAACGTGCACTACCAAGAGAGTCACTCTCAACTCAGTTTGCTGTCAATAAGCAAAACATAATTGTTCCGTATCCCCGAACAGTTACCATACTGGTGCCTGGTGCCGTTTATCAGATTTCTGTTGTGATTACAGAAATTTTGAAGTCCCACAAGAGTGTGAGTGGGCTGCTAAGCCAAACACAATCAGAAAGACCCAAATGGGGTTTCATCTTTAACAATTTCTACTGATATTACAGCTGTAGTGCTTTCATTTCGATTTATCAGAGTTCTTTCCAAAAGCTATTTACCTCATGTCATAATGTTCCAAAGGGAAATGGACATTAGTGTCAAATGTGTCTGCAGGATCTGGATGAATTGGGCAAATACTGCAGAAAGCCATGCAGTGAGAGTCCAGGTGATGCTGACCCAATTCTTGTCATCATATTACAAGCACACACACACACACATGCAGTAGAGGGCGTTATGTCAGAGACGGATGAACAGTAGGACCAGGGGAAATAAGTGCAGTCTGCCTCAGGTCAAACAGACACGGCAACCACATAATAACAGTCCATCAGCAGAGGCCAGCGCTGCACCACGCCACTTAACCCTGACATGAAGTGAGGCAGCCGCACAAATAAACAAAGAGCAGAGAGGGGGGAAAGAAAGAATGGAGGCTGCTCAATAACAAGCACCCACCCTCGGAGCCTGAACTTTTACTGTCTTGGTTTGCACAGCAAATCTTTTTGAGAAAAAGTGATGGGGGAGCCACGAGGTGAGGGAGGTGTAATACCTTTAGCATTAGCCTGTGCTAGCATTAGTCTTGGGTACATCAAAGCAGTAATCAGCCAGGGCTTTTGAGAGTCTACTCTGGCTCAATGGACTTGGAATGGCAGCCGCCAGGAGTCCAGTCGATGCCATTGATTGAGCCTGCCATCTGTTTGTGCGGAAGTAGGCAGGAAATATCTTTCCCTGGCTTTTAGTTTTTGTTACACTTTGTGGTGTCACCTCAAATTCAAGGCACAGTGTTTGAAATGGACTTTAGAGGAGTACACAAAGTGCACCCAAGTGTTGTACATGATCAGCAAGTGAACAAGACATGTTGAAAGTCCATTAAAGAACAATTTGTGGTGAGACACTGCAATTGCAATTCAAATTTAAACAAAAAGTAATGCATGCGCAGCATGTAATTTTACTTGATGCACATGCTTTGCTTTTTGTTCCTAAAGAATTCAGAGGCAGTACTACATACACAGAATAATCCGTCTTTGGACAAATCAGTGGTGGTTATTAGACTACTTGACAATTGGACCAATGATAATCATTTATGATTTAGATTCAAATTCATACTCCTCTTTTTCTAAGCGGAAGTTTACATTGACGTGATGCCTTGCATGGTATTAAAAATGTGCTGTCTTAGAGTTCTATAATCGCTCTTTTTTTTAAGCTTTTTTGTTGTTTCAAGGATAACCGTTTACTTTTGTTTAGGTTACTGATTTGTGTTGCAGTCACCAAAGGTCCCTGTTGTATTCTTGACCCACTCTATGGACAGTTTAGCTTAGTTCCTAAAGAATGACCTTGTCCTTCTCATTATTATCAGACAGATAGGGCTGATGTGATGACACTAAAGCAGGAAAATGGATGTCATGAAAGCATGCTATTGTACATAAAAACTTTTATTCTTTGCTCTTAGTGTGATTATGTGGGAATTCTCTTTATTCCCACTATCTTTTATTGCACTTTTCTTGTTGTTTTGTGTGTTTCAGGTAGTGCAGTTGGAAGAGCTGCTGGCAGTGCGTCACTCTGTGTTCGTTATTGGAAACGCTGGCACCGGGAAGAGCCAGGTGATGAGGTCCCTCCAACGCACCTACCAAAACATGAAGCGCAGACCTGTGTGGGCGGATCTCAACCCCAAGGCTGTGACCAATGATGAGCTCTTTGGCATCATCAACCCGGCAACCAGGGAGTGGAAAGACGGTGATTACACCTTAGGTTACACATTCATTCTGCAAAAAGTCAAGCCAGCATCAAGTTAATATTGGATCATGAGTGAGAACTTCCATTGTCTCATCAATATATTTAATGTAACTCCACACAAAAAGCTTTTGTTTTTTTGTTGAAGATGTTTAAACCTATTTATATGTTTTACTTGAGCAATCATTAACACAAACAAAAAGTAAACTGGCTTGCTATACCTAGAGTATCTGTCATTCCGATAAACTATTTTGCTGCAATTTGTACTAACATTTTAATCTGACACTGATTATTACTGTTGTGTCTTCCCCTAAGGCCTGTTCTCCAGCATCATGCGTGAGCTGGCTAACATCAGCCACAGTGGGCCAAAGTGGATTGTCCTGGACGGGGACATCGACCCCATGTGGATTGAGTCACTCAACACTGTCATGGATGACAACAAGGTATAACAGGCAGCCTGTTTGTGTGGAAATATGTTGACTGAGTTTATTATCCACCATAACTTTCCTATTCTAAGCACTGACAGATAATGATAGTGCTTAGAACAGTAGTGAGAATACAGGTAAGATAATTAGCTCTAAGACTGTGTGAAAACCATGTCACAACAATAAACATGCAAACCATCATTTTCACCAGGTACTACAGTACAGTTACGTTTGGTGATATATTTCCATTTCAATAGTCAAATTTTTAAGGGAAACAAAATAATTGATTGGTCTCTTCGATCATACTTTCCAAATCTACAGTACTAGGGCAAAGCAAGACACAGTTCAGTGCGTTTTTTTGACTGAGAATTTTTTTCACTTAATTTAAAAACAGAAACATACAAATAGAAAACTTTACTCAAAGCTACATTGTGTTGCCATCATCTAGCGCACATCCCCAATCTGGAAACACAGGCCAGATCAGGCCATGCTGGGCTAAACCCACTTTGGTGAAATGAGGATTAAGCATGTGTCATATTCTATTTCTTGTGTTAGGTGCTGACCCTGGCCAGCAACGAGCGGATTCCCCTCAACCCCACCATGAGGCTGGTGTTTGAGGTCAGTCACCTCCGGACCGCAACTCCTGCCACTGTGTCTCGAGCAGGTAACAGACACAATGGTGTCACCTGGTTCTCATGGAGCCTGGTATACCAGACCACTTTCCTTTTTTCAAAAGGAGGACGGTCAGGTCTCTTTCTCACAGCAAATCGTCTCTTCTACGATTTTGCGGACGGACCAATCACAAGCCGTTTGTTTGCAGCAGGATGTGGTTTGCTGGCTACATCATACACAAGTAACTCGACATGCGTGGCTGGTCCAAAACATTCAAGATGCATTCAAGACACTCCTACCGAGAGGACGTATATTTCTGCTCTCACCTTGGATTTAAATAACCGTCAAAGAATAAAAACAAGGAAACGGTGTTAATTTTGACAAGGAATTTTAATTTAGTTTTAGTCTTAGTGTTTTCACTGAAATAATTTTTAGTTTTAGTCTTATTTTCGTCATCTTATTTGTTTTCTTTTTAGTCTAGTTTTAGTCGACTAAAATGTCATGCATTTTTAGTCGACTAAAATTTAAATAGATTTAGTCAATTAAAAACAAAACATTTTAAGAGGTAATCATTTTGACCTTTTTTATCAGACATAAAACTATTCTTTCTTAGAATTGAGATTTGATTGTGCAAACATATTTCACACTGTTTATTTTAACACAACTGCCGACATCAATGTGTTTCAAAGAGATACAAAATACATATTGACATCTTATTTTAAATTAATCTTCTGTATTGCACAAATATATAATGAGGACCCTTGGTCAAACATGTCCGTAATTTAAGCTACGTGCTCTCATTGAATTACATGTGCTTCATTATTTGGCTGATATCACCAATACGCGTAAATGTATCGTTTTTTAATACAAACAAACACACATATAACCACGTCTTCATGAACTTAACGGTAACAGTAGCTTACATTTGTATAAATATCAGTGTGACTAGCTTGCAAATGCCGTTTCAAATTGGTTGTGTTTTTCCCCTTTATTGAGGCTCCACATTGTACACATTGAAATGACACCACAGGTTAGCCCGTCTCTTTCCCCCACTTCCAGCCGCCAACATTTTTCAATTTTCACAGTTTGCACCACTTGTTGCTCTGTTGTCTCCATGTGTCTTCGGTTAAGTAAGTAAGTGAATTTTATTTATATAGCACCTTTCTTAGCTTCTTGGCACCGCTGCGTAACAACAATGATTGGCTTTCTTGACTTTCCACCCGTTCCACTTAATCTTTCCCTTCTCCTCACTGTTTTTTGTCACAAGTTGTTTTCGTCTCGTCTTTTATTTGTTGACGAAAATGTCTAATTAGTCATCATTTTAGTTATTATAAAGTCTTTTTTATTTAGTTTTTGTTTTTGTCCCCAAAAAAACCTTATAAAACTATGACAAAAAAATTTATTCCAACGAAATTAACACTGGATTAAACCGCTCTAGTGTCCGCTTTATTGCTGACCATGTTTTTTAGCGGCACAAACCTGGCTTCCTTGTTGACAATCTATGAAATATGGACATTTTCCGCCCATTGGGTTTCTCCTTATATTTCCGCTTTTGGAGCCTGCCCTCTGGTGGACGGCGGTATAACGCTGTATATTGCTGTATGGCAGCTCCATTACTTAAGGACTTTTTAAGGGGTTCCATTAGAGAGGCTTGTTGACAACCGACTGTGTGTTTTTCTGTGTGTGTGCTAGTTCTCATGTATACTGGAAGACTTAAAAATTTTTTTTTGGCATCTATCTCTTTAAGGGTTCTGAATAGGTCATTTTTGGTTTTATCGAGATAGGCTTTAATAAGTAAATAGCATAAGACATATTATTAACTAAAGAAATGCAAAAACTCTTCTGAGTGTGTAGATGGAGACAGTCCAGATTCCAGGGAGTCCTGTCTGTCACTAACTCTGCTGCTCAGAGGCTGCTTTAGACTCTCACAAACAGGGCTCTTAGATGTGTGTGGTGCTATAAAAACAGTACGAGTCAAAGGGATGGACAGAATCACTTCAGTTTCCTCTGTGAGCTGGTCCCTGCACTGGTACGGATCTCTGTGGCTGCAGCAGCAGGAGAACAAACACAGAACAAACACAGCTCATTCTGTCAATTCTTAAATATTAACACTCAGCAGTGATAAAAACTTTGCAACAACATGCTTTATGGAGTTTTCTCACCTGTAGTAATGAATAGAGTCTCCAGTGGAGTTTGTTGGGTCAGTCGATTAAAAAAAAAAGCTGGATTTGTTATGGGAGGAAATTGCTTTGAATCTCAAACGAAAAGAGGTGCTTTACAGATCCTTCCTAACAATAAACTTACTGCTAGAAACTGTAAGTCATAATTGCACAAAGTTATATAGTATGTATGTTTTTGGAATTTGAGCTACTGAAAAGTTTTGTAAATGTTGTTAATAACTAACCTCACCTGACAGCTGAGAGGGCTTCCACAGAAAGTGTTTGCAAAGCATAACTTTATCTAGTGGTGATAACAGGAATATAACATATGGACCTCTTTGTCATCCAATCAAGAGCATTTTTTGAGGTTATTTTAGGCATACAACCATATATTGTGGAAACAGACTACATTAGATTACTACACAAACTACATTAAAGGGGACAAAACAAAACAACTGTGGGAACTCTCTGTTATCAGCCAGAGTCTCTCCACTTGGGCAAAAGCGCCTTGTTTCTTAAAACCTATCACTGTGATGACATAAGCGAAAGAGGCAGGCTCACACCTCGCGTCACTTCCCTCTTTAGGCCGTGCGTCTGGGTCCTGTATAACCTAAACCTGGATGGAGCACAAGAAAGTGGGGCATTTAGTGACCCCTTTTATAGATAAAAAGGTGATTTAAACAGAACTTAGCCTAATGCTATTATCTGAACCACGATTTAGCCTATTTATCTTAAACATACTGTATTTCACAGCAGTAGAAAAATACTGTGATTTCAGTGAAACGTTGGCACTAATAACGTTCACCTGCCATCCATTTATAATTTACTATTCATTATCTTAAAGGAATATTTAATGATATAGGATCTATTTACTTAGGTCTATTCCAAACTGAGAGAATCAAAACACAGGAGGCACAACAAGTCACCAGCTAACATCCTAATTCTCCATAGACTTCAGTTTTCTCCATAGACATAGAGCGATTTCAACGATCATCAAAAACAAATGAGCACAACATGGGTTTGTGTTTTACATATAAATCAGTACATTTCAAAGTGATCTTTCATGTTGCCACACTTACTTGATTATTCTGAAGTTTTCCCTCATAGCCACATCCTGGCAAAAATTTATATACGTTGGTCACAGGACTATTCATGTTCAGATTCAGCTTAAATGATGCATATGTATCAAATCAAAGGTAGTAGTTGCCATGTAATAGAAAATCTAGACATTCTAATATTTTACCAGTTTTCTAACAAAGCAGGACATTGAAACAAGACAATAATACATTTTTCCAAAATATATTATGCATATGTAATACATTTTTTGTTTATTATTAGTCTCTTTTACTGTTCTTTTGTTCCTTCTTTTTTATTTTATCACTACTTTAACTAAATTTATCTCAAATGAAAGATTGTCCTGATTTTGTCCTGAGTTCAAACACAAGTATTTAGTTGTTTTTATTGCCTTAGCTTTAACAATACTTTTTATATTTTTTTAAAGGAATGTAATGAAGTGCCAGTGTGGGACTTAAACAAGAAGAGTAAAAGCAGTTCTTTGTGTCCTGTATCTTTTTGGCAGGTATCCTGTACATAAACCCCGCAGACCTGGGCTGGAACCCTCCAGTGGCCAGCTGGATTGACAAGAGAGAGATCCAATCAGAGAAGGCCAACCTGACTATACTCTTTGACAAGTACCTCCCCTTGTGTCTGGACTCTCTTAGATCCAGGTGAGTGTCTCTCATCCCTCTCTTCCGGTTCATCTCCATGTTTTGCATTGATAAAACACGAGGAGGGCCTCTGTTGCAGTGAACGGCTTGGACAGTCACCAGATATACAGTATTTGTGCTTAAAATATGTCTGTCAAAGAAATATGGTCCATTATTTGTTTGTTACTTGTGTTACAGTGCTATCAAATATGCCTCAGCAGGTATATTCTAAGTTGATGCAATTCACAAAGCAATAACAAGCAGTAATGTGACTGCCTCTAACACACAGGCCAGCGCCTGAAAGGAAAGCACAAATAAAATGACAGTTATCACATGAGAAGTACCTGGTCGAAAAACACTGAATCTTACTTACAGAGCCTATGTAGCATAAAAATATGAACACGTAATGTTGCTTCAGTCAAGTGTACTCTGAAAGCACTCCAAAAGTTTTAATTGCACTTCTGCAGCAAAAATGGTGAGAGCTGTTAATGCGATGTAGTTTAGAGTTGTCATTATCTAATGTCAGTTTCAGAGCATTTAAAACTCTTGTAGCTGAGAGTTGTATGATGATGATCAGATGTTGTACTGGTGTGTTGGCGTCAATTGTCAGTGTTTTTCTTTCTAGTATGTTTAATAGTGCACACAAGGAGCCAAAACATATGCCTTTTACAGAGTGAGTCAGAAAACCCATTGGTTCTCGCAGTTTACAATTGGCACACTATTGGCTAAATTTAGAAAAAGAAACTGAAAAATTATTTTTCCTTGAGTTTGTTGTTATAATAATGGGAATAATCTTTTTTGTGTGGCAGTGCCAAGTATCAACCAAGTATTGCATAATGGAATGTTGTGAAATGATAAACATCTACTGTATAGCATAGTTATGTGATTTAATATTTCCACACCTCTTCATCAGCATGAAGCCTGCTAAGAATTTATGATCCAAATTCAAAAGGTCTTCTCAATATTTTCATTTCGGAAAGTCTCTGGGCTGGAAAGACTCCAGTCTAATTAACTAAATGAATAACCTTTTATAATGATAGGTACACAGCAGCACCATTAAGTCTCAGAGACGTTCTGATTTAGATTTGTTCACTTTCACACGTCCTTCCTGACCTCTAAGACCAGCCATAACACTGTGTATCATGTCTGTGAAGGTTCACAGTCATCCAGGTCATCTTGAAGAAATGGTTAAAGCAAAATAATCTGGACTCAGTTTTCAAGGTGAAGACGTTGTCTCTAATTCCAAGAGACTTTATCAATTCTGAGTTCAACTGGTAAGAGAGCTGAGCTTAAATCTCTAGAGGGAGGAGTTTCCCCTGAAACCAAACCTGATGAACCAGACTGTTCTGATCTCAAAGTTGTTACCATGAAAGGGAAGTGTGTACTATTGTTGATTCAGTTGGAAAAGACTTAAATAAGTTTAATGAAAAAGTCAGTAGATGTGTAGTTGAAGCCAGTGCCATTATGTGTGTGCCCAGGTTTAAGAAGATCATCCCTGTCCCGGAGCAGAGCATGGTGCAGATGCTGTGTTATCTGCTGGAGTGTCTGCTGACTCCAGAGAACACCCCAGCAGACTCTCCTAAGGAACTCTATGAACTCTACTTTGTGTTTGCTGCAGTCTGGGCTTTTGGGGGAGCCATGTTCCAGGACCAGGTACTGCATAGGCCTCCGGAAAATAGGATAGGAAGTGTTTTTTGGCCTTGTATACTGTGTATTCCTCTGTATTATTCAATCTCTGATGGCTCTTATGTAATAATGTGTCTCTATTTATAAGTTAGTTTTATTTGAAGAAATGGCAGGTTTTTTGAAAATAGAGATATCCATCTGAAAATGAATTGGACTTCCTTCCCGCTCCACAACACACAGCTCACTGAATTTAAATCAGCAGGAGACCTGTGGCAAGCAGTTGCTAAGCAATCCAGTTAGTGCTACACTGTACAGTAAGCACGTCTATCGAAGTTATGGGATAAAACTGCTCTCCCTTTGGTACAAATGTACTCCACTTTATTTTCCCATCACAGATGCATTTAAATGCTAAGTGGTTTTATTGACTGGAGAGCTGGAGTGAATGGAGGAGACAGGTAGCAAAGAGTGGAAGCAGGTGATGAGGCTATATGACTGTCTGAAAGAGACACATGGATAGATAGGCCTGCCAGCTCTCATTTTCTACTCCTCAGCTGCCGCCACTGCATCTGTATTGTGTGATTTATTTGTCTTCTGGTTTGTATTCACACTAGTGTAAATCAAAAGCTTAGATCTATAGCTTCTGTATGAAGGAAAAAGCCTAGAGAGGAAGTCATTTTAGAGTATTGAACCGTGCCCTTTCTCCATGTCTCTGCATGTGCGCTCTGTGGGAGTTTAGCTGGTCGACTATAGAGTGGAGTTCAGCAAGTGGTGGATGGCTGAGTTCAAAACCATCAAGTTTCCATCCCAGGGCACTGTCTATGATTACTACATCGACCCCGAGACCAAGAAGTTTGAACCTTGGTCCAAAATGGTCCCGAAGTTTGAAATGGATCCAGACATGCCACTGCAGGTAACACTTTTTCTATCTATTATTAGGGTTTCATCCTCTTAGTAAATGTAGCAACTCAGTCTATTCATTTTGTAGGCATTTAAAAAGCAAATGTGCACAAATATGTTATGTAGTATGTACAGTACCTGATAGTAGTGTTGTTCTTGTCCAGGCTTGTTTAGTTCACACCACAGAGACCATTCGGATTCGCTACTTCATGGACCGCCTTCTGGAACACCGGCGACCCATTATGCTGGTTGGGAATGCTGGGACTGGAAAGTCTGTTCTGGTTGGAGACAAACTGGGCTCTTTGGACACAGAGAAATACATGATCAAAAATGTGCCCTTTAACTATTACACCACATCCTCGATGCTACAAGGTATGCATTAACAAGTTTTAAATGTATATCATATACATTTTTGAACCTGAGGCACTCCCAGTGTTAATTTATTTAAAAGCAACCTACCACAAGTATCCAATATTAAATAGTTCCCACCCCCCGGGCTGGGTGTGACTTTAGCATAAGATACAAATTACAGTATATATTTAATGGATTATGGTCCTTGCTATTCAAAAGCTAATTGAAATAGTTTTACTTATAATTAAAACAAAACATGCAGCATTTTAGGTTTGGCTTTTAGTTTTAGGGCTGTGACAGGAGAATACAACGGACTAGAGCTAGTGGACTCCTGAGCGTCTTCATTTTTACAGGCTTCAGTCTGCCCTCTGTTCAACAAAAAGGTCTAGTTGTGTCATGTACATGACAAAAAAAAGCTAAAAGGCTCTGTATGAAACTGACGCACAAGGCTAACTAAATTATTCAGCACACAGACACTACAGAGGCAGCTTTCATATTTACATCTTGTTTGATTTTTTATTATATGTTACAAAAACAGTAATTAATTAGTTGAGTTCATTTGACTAATTGCTGAGGCGTTTAAGGAGCCCCAATGGCCCATATTTGAACATAACCATAACAACAGCAGCTTTATGGCCAACAATAAAAAGTTCTTAGTTGTTAATGCCACCCACTTTTTGTCTCTTTGCCAGAGTGCCATTCATAGATTTTACATGCTTACAGCTCCAAAGAGGAATAAATGTGCGGCTGTTATTCCACAAACCAATGGTGCTCCTGGAACGGTCAAAGACACTTAGAAGTAAAATGCAAGCTCCAGAGACTGTTGGTAGGGGAAAAAAAACATTATTTCATTGGGCTTGTATTCGCTTGTGCCTTCTGCAGTGTGTGTACTTAGACACCCTTTTCTAAACTTTAAAATCTCAAATTTAAACCAAGATACCAAGGAATGCTAAAAAACAACACTATATAGGACATAATGTATAGGAATAGTAGCACAAGGGGTATATACTATCCTCTGTATATATATTTAATTAGTTGTCTTGCTGCCGTGTGAGACTAGTGGCTTATGCAAGGCTATAACTAACTAACTTGTCAGTGCAAATAACTTTTCTAATGTTAGTCATAATATTGCATCCCCTTTGCCAGTCCACTGCGGGGATGAAAACAGTCTTTGTGAAACCATGTCATTAACAGTCATATGACCAGAGTTTTCTCAGTTTTTACTTGTCTCTGTTCGTTTCTTCCCTGCTTCTTAAACCCTAAAGCTGTGTTGGAAAAGCCCCTTGAGAAGAAGGCTGGGCGTAACTACGGTCCTCCAGGCAGCAGGAGGCTCATCTACTTCATAGACGACTTGAACATGCCTGAGGTAGATGCCTATGGGACTGTCCAACCCCACACTCTCATACGCCAGCACCTGGACTACAACCACTGGTACAACTCTGCCTTTTACCGCCTGTATATACTGCACTGAATGACTGCTATTTCTACTGAACAGACATTTCTCTTGTTTTGACTTTAATGACCAATTTAAGAACATTAGTGCCTGTATTGACAGAGAAAAGGCCCACTGAGGTAATGGAGTCCCTGTAGCTGATATAGGTGCAATAGTCACATAATTCACATAAGCCATCTTTCATGTGTGCACAGCCCTTCAGTATTCACAAAGACACATGGCTCACTATCAGCGTACTCAAACTTTTATGAGTGTCAAAAGTCAAATGTGTGCGTGTGATTTCTCTTAAAAGGATTTTGTAGCTCATCTCTCTGACACAGTGAGGCTATTCTGAACATGGTTCCACAGCGTCAGACTGACTTAGACACGCTCGACCCATTACAGATACGCCAGGAGCGTTTCAGGTATGAAATTGAAAAGGAGGAGGATGCTACCGAGCCACGCCAGCTTAAATGGGAGCTCAGGCATCAATCTTGGCCCGAGTGAAAGAACAGTGCATGAGAGAGTGCTGCTAAATAATCATTTACGCTCTGTGTGTGTGTGTGTATACACTCCTAGGTATGACCATAATAAGCTGCTTTTGAAGGAAGTACACAATGTTCAGTATGTGTCCTGCATGAACCCCACGGCCGGCAGCTTTACCATCAACCCTCGTCTACAGGTACACACACCTCAGCTGTATGCAACCCTCTGCTGACTCATACCATCGTAGAGAATGTTGTTACATTGTACATGTGTAATGATCTGTAATTAATCTAAACTAATCTAATCTAAAATGTCTTTATATATTCATACATCAGTTGTAATTTAAAAAAGAACTTTTGTCTACCGTTATTGCCTTCTCTAGGAATAGTTATTTGCTCATTAATTTATGTTGTTCTAATCATGTGCAGTTAATTGGATTTGGACAAAATAACAAGGGAAACACCGGCATTAAAGCAATGACAGTTTGCCCAAGGGGTAGCGGCGCTCTATTAATTTGTTAATTTGTTTGATCAGTAGGGTTTCAAAATGTCAATTAGGCTTTGAATTTGTTTAGTCTTGTAGTTTGTCGTCTTGTGCTGTATACATTTAATGATGAATTACTGGATTAGGCTTCATTTACCTTACTCATGTTGATTTTTAAAACAAGCCTTGAACAAGGAAGAAGTTCGAGCAAAGCCATTTGTTTTAAATGGAAACTAAAGCAATGCTTTTAAAAAAAATATTTTAGTTTGAGTAACATGGGTTCAAAGGCCTGGCCAGCCTAACCCATTCACTTCCCTTCATAACTATTTCCACTCGGTACAAAGCCCAGCAGGCAACGTTTTCTTATGTGTTTCTCTGATTGGTTGTATCTCTGTCCAATTGTGTCCACTGTCAGTTTAGTCTGTACTGTTCCCTGGAACTAACTTTAACCCACAGAGACCAGATTCTTTTTTTGTAGAGAATTAAAAAGACTAATAAAAGACACGTAGTAAATGTTTACAGTTTTGTAGTGAGTGGGAATGAAAAATATGGTACAAGCAAACATACATTGATCGGATCATGACCAATCAAAGCCGTAAAAACTTTTCCTGACAAGTATCCACATAGAAAAGGAGGAGGTGCGAGAGCTCTTACTTCTTTTCAGTATTCAACATTTGATGTTTAAAAAGGGTTCATGAGTTCACTAGATTATCTATATTCTTTTTTTATATATATATATGTTATATAAAGAAATCCACACAAAATTATTATTTTTTTGTTATAGGAACACTCAGTTAACATCCTCAAGATGACCTTTTCGTTTTGGTGTAAGGCTGCATCATTAGTGAGCACCTTGTTTAGTGCTGACTTGTTTACTCCACATTTTTCCAGCGCCACTTCTCGGTGTTCGCCCTGTCGTTCCCCGGAGCCGAGTCCCTGAGCACCATCTACACGTCTATCCTGTCCCAGCACCTGAGAGGGGAGGGCTTTGGTGCCGTCCTGCAGAAGAGCTGTCCCACTCTGGTGCAGTTAGCTCTGGCTCTGCACCAGCGAGTCTCCTCCACATTCCTCCCCACCGCCGTCAAGTTCCACTACATCTTTAACCTCCGCGACCTCTCCAACATATTCCAGGTTAAACAGAGATTCCCATTAACACATAATAATTCTTTTTAGGACTGCAGTGCTTAAACAGTGTTACAGGTTAAAAATCAAAGAGATACAATTGTTCTTGAGTACTTCTGTTGTGATTGACTAACCATTTTATTCTGTTTTGCAAAAATATATTCTGCAAAGCTTATGATTTTATAGGGAGCCAGACTTTTTAATATTTTATCATTGTCTTGAAAAAAAAAAAACGGGCTCTGCAATCCCAAAGTAAATATAATTTGAATTCAACTTTATTTATTGCCATGAGGAAATTTACTTGTTAGTGCTCTTCAAATGAAGAGCCACAGTCGGATCTCAGACGTCCACTGACTGCTCTCTGTTGTTCAAAATTCTAAAGCAGGAGATGGTCCATGTTGTTCAATATTGCATCATCCTATCGTGTATCTGTTAATCCACTGCTACAGCCAGAGTTTGCAACTAATACGCGGATGTAATAAAGAGGGGGTCAGGATGCTGGCTGTGTAACCTCCACTTCCTGTTCCTCCCAGACCTGTGGCCTCTGTATGTCCTCCTTGTCTCTGGAACCAGGCCAACACCACAGACTCTCCTTCCTTTTTTATGTGTAAATGATCCTGGTTGTCGTGTTAATTAAAAACAGTGAAAAATATAAAATTAAAAAAAAAAAAAAAAAGATAAAAATGTTTTGGAAGCAATTTTACAAGCGAAAACTTCGATTTTGTATTGTGCACATGCATCCACACTCTACTGGAACAGCCACAGTGCCTCAGGTTGTGCTGAGGAACATCCTGGACTGACCCAAACACTATTTTTGCTGTCCTTGGGACGATGAGTTGCCATTAGTTTTGGGCCTTGATTTAGTAATAGTTTGGCCTGTAATTCCTGCTGATGGCGTATGTTCAGCCCGTGGTACAGTTCCATTATCACTCTATTTCAAAGTCCAGCTGCAACTGACAGCTGGACGGGGGAGAGAATTGCATTATCTGGGTACAACAAAGGCTTCAGAACTTTGTAGACCTTTGATGAACATATGCAACTTATTAATGCTGAGAGCAAAAGTTAGAATACAAATGGGGCACTTTTAAAAATAGAATACTGGCCTGAGGTCAAATTTCTTACCTCTGTAGTTGTAAAGTTGCGCTCATCATTCGTTTTTTCATTTGAAGCAGAAGTTAGATGTTTGTGTTGTAACTGTCTCTGGCTCGGCTGCCCACGTGGAAAAAACCAGGCTACTGTCACTAATTTCTCATCTAAATGATTATTGATTTAAGAGCCGGCTCTGAAAGCTGGTAATAAGTCTGGAATAAGTGTAACAGAAAATAGAATGGATTTGCACTTCCATGGGTGTTAGTGATGATTTAATGTATTTAAATGAATATAATATCAGAGCAGCCAGGGCTGACAGGGGAGAAGGTTTTGGGGCCATATTTCTGTCAGAATCCTCCACGGCTTCACGGAGGGCAGCCTCTCTCATTTACACTTTCCCCTGTATAATTAATGCTTTAAGCCACTCAGCTGTAGAGCAGCTTCATTTTTCATGATTTCATCTTGGAGTTCATGATGACAGCTCCAAGTTCAGACAAAAATGCACTGTACAGCTGTGCTCCCCTTCGTAACATATTATATATAAACTATTTTGGGAGATACATCAAAAAAAAGTCAGTTTTGTTATCCTTATTAATTGTTCAGAGTAGTATAAATATAAATTATATTGCTAATTATTATCCCAGGAAGAGCCCATAAAACACAATACACAGAGCTAATTATCATCCTTTCATTTTGTAATTCTTAGAGAATTTCTCATTCTTTAAGGCAGCTTTGTTTGGGTTGTTAGCAAACAAGCAAACATTTACAATTTAATTTCTTTTGTCTTAATTTAAAAAAGATTCTAAGTCATTGTGTGGAAGGCAGGCCTTTACCTTCGCTTAAATGTGATCCCAGATTGGAAAACTAAACTTATTTGCTTGTGTAATTTAAAAGCACAGTCTGAAATCAGTCCAAGAGTTCTGACTGAAGGAGGACTGTATGTGACTATGTGACCAGAGAACCAAGAACACTGTCAGCTCCTTCGAGAAGGCCAGGACTGCCAAATAACACTTCCTTAAAATGTTTAATGCCATCCAGTCCTTGACATCCTTTTGAAAATTTTGTAAAGCATTAATTATATCAGAATCTGTTTTTAGAAAATTTGGAGATCACCAGCAAAGCAATGAGCAAAAATATTGTGCTGAGGAAAAATAGACTCCAAACATATACAATAAAAAGAGGACTGGGTGTAAAATAGAGTCTTGTGGGACACCATAGCTCAGTGAAAGTTCTTGTCCCCTGTATACCTGCACATGTTTGGAGGCATGATAGCAGGTTGTCTGTGCTGAAAGCTGTGCTCAGATCTATAAGTTCAGACTGTTCAGACTTCTAAACTGTTCAGTAGACAGTCTTTACTTTGTCCAGAGTCTGTTCCCCTCACTGCATCATAACTTATGCAAAGAATCTAAAAAAATGTTGAAAAACTTAATAATAATAAAACTTATGCAGGAAAAAAAAAAGATGACCCATGACCTTCCCTCTAATAATTTCTTACTTCGTCTAAGCAACCAGCTGACACTGGACCAACCAAGCAGAAACCCACAGGGCAGTGACCGAACACCAACCAAGCAGAGAACTGTTTAACCCGACGTCTGTATTAACTGGCACAACATCACTAACATGTTCAAAAGTTTGGTGATGTGGCTCGAGCAGTGAATTGAATGGAAACTGACAACCCAAATTGGCCCTGTGCCTCTAACAGTCCCTTTAAGTCAAATATAGGCTGCCTTTAAAAAAGCAGTGAGGGCTTTTCCTCTGTTCCTTTCCATGTCTGCAGAGAGAATATAAAGAAAGCTGGGGAAGGGACTGCTGGAGCTTGTTTGAAGTTTTTTTCTCTGCTTTAACTTATGCAGCTTGCGGCTCTAACTCCTCGGGACTGCTGGGAGAGGTGAGCAGTAACCCCCCCTTCCAAAACCCATCTCTTTTGCACCTTCAGAAGTGCAAAAAGAAACCAGGCACCACACTACAAACACTCTCTAATTCTAAAATGAGGACTAAATGCTTGTCACTCACTGTGTTCTGGTTTTGACATTTCAGGTGTTTGCCTTTGTTCAAAATAATTGGGACTTTTGAGGTTGTTTTTTTTTTGAAAGTTTAGAAATGTAGCCAAAGGGAACTGTCTCATTATGATCTATTCTAATGAGGCAGAAAAAAGCATTCAACAAAATAACTGGGCCCAGAGAAACTCAAGGTTACATCTTTATAAGAGGATCTACTTGGTAACAAAATGATTAAGTTAGCCAAGTTTTTTCTGGACTATGACATGCACTTTTTTATTCCCTCCTCTGTCTGTTTGCACTTCCCAAGTCCTCTGTCAACATAAACCCCAACTTTCTCCAAGCAGCAAGAGATTATCTCACCCAGTGGATGTTAAATTAGACTCACTGTAAGTGAAGTACAGTAGCCAAATTCCACTAATAAGGCAAGACAAACAGTTGAGCGTTTCGACTGGGAGTGTTGTCAAAGTGCTGCGTTTGCCATGACCAGCGGGCATATCTGAGGGCCTGTCTTCTCCACGTCAGCCTAAATGAGATCCTCCAAGCTCCGGAGACGAGGAGAGAGACATGGGAGAGAGCGTGAAAGTACAGGAGAGAGAACTGTACTGACGGCGCAGTATGTCTGTGTTGTTGGAGCGGAGAGTCAGCTGGGTGCATTTGTTAGCGAGGGGAGCGTTGTTTGGGCCCCAGAGCAGCTGTCAGACTACGAGGAAAAGCAGACAGACAGACGGACAGATACACTCAGAACTCTGTAATCCCTGTCCTCTGAGCTGAACAAAGCAACCAAAGATCAAGGACTGAGATGAGCTGCCAAAGTCGGCTGGATCTGAGCAAAACAAAGTTCCGGAGTTTGTTAGCTCGTCTGCTGTTTGTTCGATCGTTACGATGAACAGCTAAGCCCCGAGTATGACAGTTATATAGAGTGGCCATATGGTGTTTTGTTTTGCTCAGGCTTACTTTAGCACAATAAACACAGGGTGTTATGACCGACACCATTAGGCAGTGAAATGGAGTAAGACAGATCTATTAAAAGTCAAAGGATTAGCTCTCACAAAGTGGTGCTGCACATCTTTACTTTGTGGTTTCAGAGTTGTTATGATCCTTCTGGCTCAGATTAGGTCTTCAGTAAACTCATTTATGTGCACAAACATAGCTGGGAGATATTGTATTGCATGTAAACAATTCAAGTCAAGTCTGTCAAACTGATTTCTTTAGGGTCAAAGAAGAAAACATAGTCATTATGTTTTGCTTAACTAATACTTAACTAAGTCTTAACCACCTAAAGTTGAAAGTGGACATTATTTTGGCAGTTGCTCTTTTACAGCATGTAAAAAATTGTCCATGTATTTTTGCACAGCATCCATCATGCTCCCAGATTCTCCAAACCTTTACCTACTGTAGAGCAAACCCTTCAAGCTCATGTTCTCTTTGCCCATTAGGCAGTGAAGGAGAGAAGGGCAGATCTAAAAGTGCAACATAAAACTCGTACAAAGTGGTGCCAAACATCTTTACTGGTAGATTTTGAGTGGTGACAATCTTTCTGCCTTTGAGACACACACTCACGTCCACGAGGCTCACCTCCATCTGCACCATTACACACTGGATTTAGCAGCCAATTGTCACACTGAGTGGGCTGTGATATGAAGCCACATCAGACCGAGCTGGCCTTACCTCCGGAGATGATTTTGTTGATTAGAATATGTTCGAGGGTCTGGAAACACAAAACATCTGCTCTTGTCGACTCTGCCTCCTGGGTGACAGTGCGCAGAGGGGAACAAACAAAGCCCAGGCGACTCTTTCGTCCTCATCCTCGTCCTGAACAGCACCTGTTATGTGAGCTGCAGACTTTACACCATGTTCTGTGTAGCTGCTGCACAATGGGCACCACTGGGGTAACCATCACAAGGGTTTCCTCCAGGGATGCATACATCATCAGTCTCCCATTACACACCTCTGGTTATTGTCAGCTTATTGTTGAGCTTTGTGCACAGAAATAACATAAAACCACTGGGCTATTTAAGATGTGCTGCTGCCAGGAAGTTATGACAATGTCAGGCCTTTAATATCTAATGACTTTGGCATTTTACAATTACAAATGAGATGGGCTTTTGGCTTTTCTCTTGTAAATCTGTAATAATAATGCATCACTGTTTAGGACAGAAAATGTAATTTCCTTCCCCACAATCGGTTAAAACCCTGTTTTTATTGGTATTAACATGTAGACTAATCTTGCCGTGTTTGGTGCGGTGGAAATGGACTCCGGTTCACTTGGATAAGTGTAAATTCTGCCATGCAAACCTCAGAGAGCACCTAACATGTTACAGGACCATTGCAAAACGTATTTTGCGTATACAAAAAGTCTAAACGATCCCAAACAGGAAGTGCTTTATAAACTGGTAACAAGAATTTAGTTTTCGCAAAAGTGGTAGAAGTGAACCAAAATAATGTTAGGTTCACCTTTCTCATGAGAAAACCAACCAAGAATCAGCCAGTGTAAATCATGTTTGCGCTCTTTGTCCTAGCATTTGGATTAGATATTTGTTTTTGAGTCAGTAAAACAATTAATTGCTGAATTTCCTTTTGGGGTAATATAGGATGACTTAAGGCACACTGTTGGAGCCCAGTTTCAAAATGTTTCTCTTTCTGATGGGGTCCTGGCTTAAGGCTATTTTAACCCACATCTCAACCAAAATGCTGTTGAAGCATCTGCCTGAGTATTACCACCTAAAATGATGACGTCAGCCCTACATCCACCAGCATTAAACCTCTGTTAGGGAGACCCACTGGATAAAATACAAGCCAAACTAATGATGGCTTACTAACTGAATCTGGGTCAGGTTAGATAGTCATAAGCCATAAGGACATCTTTAGTGAACTAAACTAAATCAACCATTTAGAACTATTAAATGATAAGTACACATGACACCTAAGGAGGGAATTCAATTATTGCACTAAATACCTTTTGGAGGGTTAGGCTAGAGGAGGATAAATTGCTAAAATCACCAAAATAGAAAAAATAGAAAAATAGAAACACATACATCTCAAATCATTTTTAAAATATTAAAATCACTTGACTTGATTTTTCTACCAACAGAATCTCCAAAGACTCTTCTTAGACAGGCCATTGATTGACTGTGACTCTACTGCAGTATTATCTTGCTTGTGCTGTGCTATAAATGCTCTGATTCATCTCACGGAATGTCTGTTTCCAGTGCGTGTTATTCTGCACGTCCGAGTGTCTAAAAGCCCCCGGGGACCTCCTCAAGATCTACCTCCACGAGTCCAGCCGGGTCTACAGAGACAAGCTGGTGGGCAAGAGTGACTTCCATCTCTTTGATAAGCTCCAGGCCGACACTGTGAAAAAGTTCTACGAGGTGAGAGTCTCACAAAGTTCAATGGAGGGAGAGACAAGAATGGGTGGAGGGGGTATAAAGAGGCAAGGGGGGCGGGGGTTCATTAAGCTGACTGCTCTGTGTCAAGACCTGGACATCAGTGGCCAACCCAGCAAGGAGAAAGAACGAGGAGAAAGAGTCTGTTGCTGGGGAAAGTCAGCAGGGTTTGGTGAGAATATTAATCAACAGTGTATGGGGGTCCGCCTGTCAGGGTCTGCACTGTCAGCTCGGCAAATTGGAAAACATTTTAATGGTTTTCTGTCCACTGCTCTCCTCTCCTCGCCCGCTCATGCACCCTGCTCATGGCACAATGAAGGAAACTTGACAAGTATATATGTGTCTACTCTGCCCAAAAAGTGAAGGAGAATGTGGGAGTCTGGATACTCAACTTTCAGGACTTTTCAAGTTATATTGATTTCAATTTGGTGAGACAGTTATTAGCATCTGTGATTTTCAATGGAAGCAATTCCTCAACAGTTAAACACGGCACTAGGCATGCACTCAAGAGATATTATTGTTTATCACTAAAAACTGCAAAGAAGACTATAGACGGTTTTCTTTACCATTTTTTGTTTCCTCAACATTTTACTTAACCTTGACTCCTCAAAGAACACACAATTACTTCTTTAGTGTGGTTTGACTGACTAAGAGACAATAAAAGACAGCTTTATGAAAGTTGTGCCAATTTTAATACAGGTTATTATCATTTTGAAAATATTAAATAATCCCTCTGACTCACACGTTTTGCCAGGAAGATATCACATTCTTACAATTTAGGTTGTGTGAATCATTAACATTATCTTGTGTTAGGATCTCAGCTGTTCATGATAGGAGTTGCTGCAACTCAGCCTCTAAAATTGATGCGCTGGACTTGTAAAAATGACATTATATGAAAAAGGACACATATTAATTCCACATAAGCAAGGGCAATTGTGATAAAATAAAAAATGTGATCTTGGCATGTGATAAATGGTGATAATTTTTGCTGTATGACCCATCTGTACTCCCAATGATGCACAGTGGAGCATAGGGCATCTCCTGGATCATATGTAAACAGTCCAAGACATTAGCCTTTATCCCATTCAGCACATCCAATACATATATCTTGGACCAGGTCTGTTTGTTTGGGAACTTGATAAATCTAGCCAAAAAAAGGAAGAAAAATTTTATGACCAAGCACCATAAATGCACAAAAGAAAAAGGCCAACAGAATTGATTATCTTTTTTCGAGATGTAGACTACAGGACTATCTGTAAGAGAATCTTAAAAAAGAGTAAGAAACACCTTTATGTTTGTTATTTTTTACATGTCAGTCTTTATACACAGCACGTAATACTATGAAAATGAACTGAGGCGTAAAGATGACTTAACTCGGTAAAACCCCGCATTAATCAGGGCCTGCCACAGAGAAAACAAGCATCCCTAAAGAGACATACCAAATCTCTCCTGTGCACAGTTCGGAGTCCGAGCATTGCCAGGGTGAAAATGAAGTAGGTCACCCTCTGCGCAGCTGTGATACTCAGCTGTGTCCCTGTCCAGACAGTTTAGGCTGAGCACTAATGCTGTGCTGACAGTGTGTGGCTGTGTTCCCCAGGACATGGAGGACACTGTGGAGCAGAGCCGGGATGTGAACCTGTACTGCCACTTCGCCCGTGGGCTGGGGGAGGCCAAGTACATGCCAGTGGAGTCCTGGACCAGCCTCAGCAAAACCCTGCTGGAGGCACTGGACGGATACAACGAGGTCAACGCCACCCTCAACCTGGTGTTATTCGAGGACGCTATGGCACACATGTAGGTGGAGTTCAGTCACGCCACGGATGAAAGAGTCCAGAAAGAAACTTACTGTCGTTTTACTTTATTTTCTGTCAAAGAAGTCTGCAAGCTTCTCAGGTATTTTAGGATTAACAGTTCCATTTTACACACTGTCAGAAACAGAGATGGGTAAATCTGCCAAAAGTCTCACCATACATCCTGACTGCAAAAAGTACATTCTGCTTTTAACTCAACCTCAAATGTTATTGTAATCAAGAAGACTGCAGGTGAGAGTTCATTTAATACCCTTTGAGTTCTCCCCACTGGACTCAAATTGTAGCACCTGAGTTGAAAGTTTAAGGCAAACACTAAGTAGGGAATTCTTGAGGATTGTTAGTAAACAAACTCCCACAATGATCCTCGTTCCTATCCTGGTCTTAAGGGCTCTTAACACGGGAGAGTACAAAGTGGGGACTAAGTTAATAGTCTGGGATTGTAAGGTAGGCATTTAATTGCTTAGGAGTGGTCTATAATGTCCAAATGCAAGAATGTCTAAATTGACAAAACTGCACTTACACTAACACTTTCTGTACCATCCTCACCTCTGTATGTATATACAGAAAATGTAACTGTGATAATTCAGTGTGTGCTCCAGAGTGCACCTTTATACTGTGAGAGTGTGGAGATTATTTTAACAACAAGACTTCAGTGCTACTCTGACACCCACAGAACCCCATCCAACAGCTCCACTTAACCAGGAGTTCTGTTAAATGGAAGAAAAACCTCATCTCAAATGTACTCCTGTCGTGCTTCCAAAAGTTGCAGAGGCCTCTTGAAATCCCTCCTGACCAAAAGCAACACACATTAACGATATAAAATTGTCTGTTGAGTGGTAAATAGCTTTAAGAGACACTTAATTATTTTAAGGAGTTACTGGAAGTTGATTTGTAGTGTTTAAGTAAAGTTGTCGGCAGACATTTTAAATCTTACTAATTTAATGGGTTGAAGGAAAATGGCCAAGGTGATGTCTGAAAGCAGATAATCATACATTGCCTCCCATAGATACAGTATATTCTAGAAAGCATGTCATAGTGAAGCATGTAGGCAACAAGGCCAGCACTTAACACAATAGTCTTATACAGTCCATTCTAGGTTACAAGAACTAAGGTCCAAATACTTGCTTTAAGCAAAAAGCTAAAAAAATCTTAAACATTGCCCCAAAGAAAATACAGTGCTTGCTTCCAAACGTTTCAATGATTACAAATAAATTATTACTATAGTCCATATTTTGATGTTAGTATAGTTATTTTATTTATTTATTTTAGTTACTTTATCAGGCATTTGATAGGGTAGTAGACAGACAAGAAACAGGGTGAAAGAGGGAGAGGAATGACATTGGGGAAATGTTCCATGCTGGTCCCTCAAGTATAGACTTAGACTTCCTTAGACTTAGACAAACTTTATTGATCCACAAGGGAAATTGCTTGGTCCAGTAGATCAATTGCACTTTCAAAACACTCTTGAAAACACAAAAATAGGTATACAATACTTATTGTACAAAGCAAAACTATATTACTAAATAGAATAGAATAGATAAATATAAAATAAACAAGATTTGCATATTTACAATCAACAAGAATCTAAATAAAATAAAATAGTAAAAGTAAATATAGAGTAAATGTTTACTATATACAAATAAAAAAGACAGTACAGTGTAATAATGTGGTGGCTGATCAGTAGCATAAATACTACAGGACTATCTGTTACAGAGAGATGAGGTGTTGTAAAGCTGGATGGAATGTGCTATAAATTAAGTCCTGTTGCGTTCACTGTGGGAGCGGAGCTGGAGGAGTCTGTTGGAAAATGAGCTCTTCTGCCCCTCTTTTCCGGTGCAGGGTGTGCAGGATTGTTCATGATGGAGAGCAGTTTGTCCAGTGTCCTCCTGTCTCTCACTGACACAAACTGGGTGCAGATAACTTTTTGTGTTTTCCAGATCAGTTTGTCAATCCAACTTATATCCCTTTTGTTGGTGCTGCTCCCCAAACAAACCATAGCAAAGTTGAGGGCACTGGCTTCCACAGACTAGTAGAAGATCTCCAGCAGCTTGCTGCACTCATTGAAAGCCCTTCCTCAGGAAGTAGAGTCTGCTCATTCCTTTCTTGTAGACTATATTACTGTTGTCCTTCCAGACCAGTCTGCTGTTCACGTAGACTCCCAGGTACTTGTAGTGGTCCACTGCTGCCACCTCTAGGCCCTGGATGGTGATGGGCTCCACTGGAGTCCTCGTCCTCCTGAAATCAATGACCAGCTACTTGGTCTTGTCCATGTTCAGGAGCAAGAAGTTTGCCTGGGACCATTTCACAAAGTCAGCGATCAGTGTCCTGTGCTCCCACTCTTGGCTTCTTGGCACCGGCACTATGCAGGATGTTTTCCAAAACACTGGTATCCTTTCCAGCTTCAGACTTAGGTTGAAGAGGAAAGTGCAGGATCTCAGTCTTCTTGTAGGGATGGCAGTGTCCTCACAGACGTTGATGTACTCTGTGACACTCAGTCAGTGTCTATACTGCAGGAACATACTCAGGTGTTAGCAGCACCAGGCTGACCTTCCCATGGGGGGGCAGGGCATTAGCACTGTATGCCTCCTTTGAATTAGCATACAGCAGCTCCAGAGTTTTATTGTCCCAGGTTTTGCAATGCACAAATTGGTGGAAAGTAGGTAGAACAATGTCCAAAGTTACGTGGTTAAGATCCCCAGATATAAGAAAGGCCTCCGGGTGTTTGGCCTGTTGCTTAGCAACAGTGGCGTGTATTGTGTCACATGCTGCAGCCACGTCCATTGAGGGAGAGATGTACACTCCGATAAAGATGATAGAAGTAAATTCCCTCGGTAAATAATATGTGCGCATTCCAACAGCCAAAAGTTCAATGTCCTGCATACAGACACACTCCTTCACAGTAATAAGTCCGGGATTGCACCACCTCTCGTTCACCAAAACAGAAGTTGTGCCAACCACTCAGCTGAGCACAGCCAAACATTAAAAGACCTGAAAGAAAGAAGAAAACACAAAAAGTAACACAAAATTATCCAAAAAACATGGTGAGTGTTTATTAGAAGTTAAGTAATAAAGGAAGTTAAGAAAAGGTTAAAAGAACACAACTAAAATACTTAAAAGGGTAAAATCACAGGTGCTATGACCAGCTGATGCTCGCTCAGGCGCTTAAGTCAAACGTGGTTTACGCTCTACCGGGTGAGCCACCAAGTCACAGGGAAATTCCGAAAAATGTCCTGTTATGAACATAATGAATCACTTGAGTCATTCTTAATTTCAAGTACAACTTTTAGATTCCCAGGAGCACAGCACTATTTAGTTTAGTGCTTTTGCTCTTTTCACTTAAACAACGCAGTGATGAAGATGGAGTTGGCAGCAAAGCAAGAAAGAGTGAAATAACCCGTGTTTGTTTGCTGTCAGTGCTGAGTCACCGTTTGTCTTCTTCCGGCTGTACCTCTGTGTCACCGTGTGCTGCTTCCGCCCTCACACCTCTCCTCTGCTGTCTACACCTCCACACAGCTGCCGCATCAACCGCATCCTGGAGTCTCCACGGGGCAACGCGCTGCTGGTGGGAGTGGGCGGCAGCGGCAAACAGAGCCTCACCCGCCTGGCCGCCTTCATCTCCAACCTGGAGGTCTTCCAGATCACTTTGAGGAAAGGCTATGGGATCACTGACCTCAAGGTTCGGCCAGCCACAACAACACAAACTCCATTCAGTAACACTTACTTAAAAATGATGTGTAAAAATTAAAGTTCTGCTAGGTAAACTTAAAGCAACAATTTAATATTATTCATTAAAAAGTTACTAATAATAAGTAGATACAGAGCGCTGAAGCTGGCTTTTCAGTGTTACAAAGCTGGGTCATTTTCAATCGAGGTTGATCTCTGTGAAAACTGGCCAATTCCAGACGGTCTAGATGATAGAAACACGGCCCACTGACCAATCAGTGACTAGGAACAAGCTGCCAACATAGCAGTAACTTTGGTTAGCAGCAGTGTAAAGTGATATCCTATCAAGTTTTATCTCATAGTTTCATGATCCAGTGTATAATGAAATGCATGATGCGCAGAATGGCTTTGATTGTCTGGGAAGTCTGTGGTAATGATTGATGATGAACTTCAAATTTAAACAGAAAGCATTGCACATTGAACAAAAAAGTTAAATGCATTTAATGCCAAAAAGTAGTTTTGTTGTTCATCTTTATGTTAGCTTCGCATGTTTAGCCATTTAGCCACAGCATCATGACACCACTTACTAAAAGAGTGGCCTCAAAGTCAGTTGGCTTCTAAGGCGTCTTCGGAGGAATTGGAACACAACAATAAATTCACTCTGGTTTTCATGTCTGCCGTGAACTATCCTATGTGTATTTTTTCACACTCCATACAATATAATATACTGGAAATCACAGTGTAGCAATAAACATTATTTATACTATTCATAAAGTGAGGGAATATAAACGTAATAGACATGTAAGTTCTATTGCACATGAACACAGCACCTCTGCGTATCAAGTCTCAGTATGTATCACTGGAACCTAATGAATGTTTGGTCCATTCTCATTATCTGTGTCACTCCGCCACGTCTCTTTGTCTGTGTCACCAGAGCGACCTGGCCTCCCTCTACATCAAAGCTGGAGTGAAGAACATTGGCACTGTCTTTCTAATGACTGACACCCAAGTGGCAGACGAGAAGTTCCTGGTTCTGGTCAACGATTTGTTGGCATCGGGTAATGGCAGGCTGGACTAATTACCGCGTGTCATGTTTGTGAGAGACGGATGTTTTACCGCGGCGACATATCTCCATGGCTCTGTTTGTGCACAGCTACTCGACTGAAACGCAGCAGTGTGAAGGATTGCAAGCAGAGCCAAGACTCAGATTTTAGATTTTTAGGGGTTGGGACTGAGAGCATTGACTAATGGCTTTATAAAACACAAATTAACATGTTTAATGTGATGTGTTTCTATTGCAAAAGCTCAATTACTAGTCAGTAAATAAGGAACAAATGAAAGATTTGTTTTGTACGCTTGTTCAAAGACATTCAGTGGCATTAATTGCATGTGGAAATTAATCATTATAAAGGAAGACTAAACTCATGATGAATTTATTAAAAGCACACACACACACACACATACATATATATATATACATATATATATATACATACATATATATATATATATACATATATATATATATATATACATATATATATATATATATATATATATAGCTTATTTTCCTGAAGTAATAATAAATGTTAACAGAACAGTTTTACCAAAAGTTGAACGTTTGCTGCCCCAGTATAACATCAGAGCTGGACTTGAACAAAGAAAATAAATTAAGCACAGTTTTCTATTAAGGTGCAAATGCACTCTGATTCATCCAATTAAAAAAAGAAAAAGTGTGCAGGTTAGCATTTCTACAAAGTTTGAAGAAAGAGACTGTGGAAAAGTTGTGTCAAGTCATTGCTTTTCCCACATCTAATGCAGCCTGTGCTTCCAGGCGAGATTCCCGACCTGTTCCCAGACGACGAGGTGGAGAACGTCATTAGCAGCGTGAGACCGGAGGTGCGCGGCTCAGGACTGATGGATACAAGAGAAAACTGTTGGAAGTTCTTTATCAACCGGGTTCGCAGGCAACTCAAGGTGAAGTGCTTACATGCAAGCAGCAGACTGACACACGTTTTCTCTATCTTTTTAACTCAGGCATCACAGAATCAATACAGCATCTCTTAGAACAGTGTGCATTTACCACCGCCTTCATACCAGGATAAACATCTGGCTTTATGATGAAGTCTCTCCGCAGACAATTATGTATCATGACAGTTTTAGATGAACTTGAACACTTATGTGCGTTTTGGAGGCCACTGTCGTCGTTATAAATCACTGGCATGGGCAGAGAAGCTGCTGTTTAGCTGCACATTATTACACCAGCGTGTCGTCGTTTTCTTACCCCAGGGGAGAGAGGGATTCCAGAGTGTTCCTTATCCTGTCATTATTACAATGTCCCACTGCACCCCCCCACATCTGCCACCCCAGCCCTCTCCCAGCTCCAGCCTCTGCGGGTTACAGTCTGAATAAATGAGGAACCCAATCCCAGGAGCAGAGTCTGGAATGAGACCATTTCTAACTATTTGCTTGTGTGTCTCTCTCCGTCGCCTTTTTCACATCCACCTCCAAGTTCTTCTTTAAGTGTCAGCGTCTGACAGCATGTTTGATAGTACCTGGAAAACATATAAATCATCTGATGGCAGTAATGTTCCTCCGACCAAATTGTTAGAGATGAAAACAACAACAACAACAATGTGTATTGTACAGTCTTATTAAAGTGCCAATCAGCATGAGGACCTTTCCTGCTTTTCTTTTACTTAAAAAAGTAAAACTGGACAATTTTTCTTCTGCAAAATACTGACACATTACATCAAACTAAATAAACAGATTTTTGATGCTCTGAGTTCAGTCAGGGATTATCTTCATCTCGTTAAACATTTCGTGAATGCATTGCCAATCATTTTTCATATTTTTCTTTGCTTCCATTTTATCTTTTCTTTTTTTTAATTTTTTTAATTAGTGTCCCAGAGGGGCAATTCCTTTTGCAACATGAGAGATTATACATAAAAAACACACACAAATGTGACGATGAAGTCAATAGTCATGATAAGCATAGACAAGAGTAATTTACAAACTGCTTGTTAGCTGCGGCTTGCAGTCAGCATTTAAAATGGTGATGCCTGCAGGAATAAAAGAATGTTTATATGAATGCTCTGTGCCTTCCTCCACACCTGTCTGAAAAACAGTTCAGACAGTGGGCTTTGTCGAGCTGCCAGGGTCTTACCACTCAACTTTACTATTTTAGAAAGGGAATCTTTTGCCTCTATGCTAAGAGTGTCATTCCAGCACATAATTAAAAATGTTAACACAGACTCAATACTGGGTTTGTAGAAAAGTGACATGATTGTTCTGTCCACGTGGAAGTACACAACACTCAACATTAAAGTTCAGCTTTTTATCAATAAGGTCCCAAGGATCTGTCCACCATCTCCACTTCCTGACCTTTAGTCAGAGTGGTTTGTGCTGGTGTGACCTCTTTTACAAAATCTATAGACATGTCTTTGGTTTTGGCAACACTCATTATGTTTTTTTTTTTCTTTTTAGAATTGTTTTGCTGTAAAAAGACATACCTAGCGTTGAATATACACTTTCTCTAGTGCCTTTTCAGACTCAAGACCCTGTAGACACGCTGAACCCATCTAATAAAATCTCTAATATTAGGTCAAGATGAATTTCTTCTGGTTTTGTTTATGTCACAAATGATTTCTAAATATAAGCTAATCATTTTTTTCCCCCTGACATGCATAAAAAAACTCACATTCTGTCTAAGGGTGCTCCAATTGATCAGCAACCAATCATGGTCATTGTTAAAAATAGTGTGAATAGCTAAAAGTGCCCATGAAAAGAGCTGTTTAAATGACGTCTCATGTGAGGCGGCAAAAATAGTCTCTCTGGTCTGGCGCTTTTAGAAGAAGAACTGAAAAATAAAAATGCCCTAGTGTTTATAGCGAGCAGGGAAACACAGCAGGGAATATTATAGAGGAGGAAAAGAAAGGAACTGTCTCCTAAAAATACAGACATGCGCATGTTTTGAAAGAAAGAGCTGACGTTAATGGTTAATTAGCGAAGTCTATGATCATATATTTTTTTTGGTTAATATAGCTCCAATTAGAAAACAGTTGCTTGTTTTAAGCCTGTTGTAGTCCAGTAAAGTGAAGCTCAGGCCGACTGATTCAAAGCAATATTTGGAGTTAGTTTTTGTTTCTGTTTGGGTGTTGGCTGTGGTTATTGTCATAAAAATGCTCACTGGTTAAAAAAATAAACAATGTTAGTTATTATTTTAGTTTTTACCACTAACCAATGTAAATATTTTTTAAAAATAGGCCACAGTTTTTTTAAGAAGACCAAATGATTGGTGTTTAGTATCGGAGGTATCTGTTAACAGACATCCAGCGCTGAATAAACACTTTCTCTATTACATTTCTGGAAATGTCATATTACAAGCTGGTGTGGACCAATGAGAGCGCTTCTTTTGTTCTGGAATATTCTCATCTATTAAAACTCTTCTATAAAACAGGAGATGGCATCATATAGCCATTTAAACCATGGCTTCTCTAACATCAAATACAGCTTTGTACCTGAGATTCTTTATCCTGTGAGCTCAGCACTTACAGTTTATTCAAGTTTTTGTGATTCTTACATTATAGGATATTACTGCTCAGACCAAAACAAGGTCAAAAAGCACAGAGCCTATAGAAAATATTTATTCTATATTCAATTATATGTTTGATGAGCAACCAGCATTTCAACTAAACATATTCCATTAACCACATTTCCGCTTTCTAGTGCTACAGTGCAATTATAAACCCATCAACTAAAAGGTTTTCTGAGACTGTAGCTTTTGTGTGGTCAGAGCTAATAGGGATTCATTCATTGACCTGTAAATAGGCATGTGTACAAAGCATTAGTTAAGAAAAGCCACCAATAGGTTGTCGTCACATCATCAGTTTGTAATGTATCAGCCAAGACTTAAACAACAGTTCAAATGAGAAGTGCTTCTAGAAATGCACGCTGAATAAATGAACTCTACTCAGGCTAATATTTTTGCTGTGAAAATGTTGATTTAATCACAGTGACTTTGTTACAATTTGACATGGAGTGAGACATTTGATTGTTAGGTCTGTCAGCAGCTCACTGATCTCAGACTTCCACTGCTGCTCTCTGTTGTTCAAAAGCCCAAAGCAGGGGATGCTCTAAGTTGTTCAGTGTGGCATCCGCCTTGTGTGTGTATAGCTTAGTAGTAAGCACCTCAAGCCACGTTTTTGTGAACTTTTTCATTATCAGCAATAATGCACTGCTTGCAATAAATCTAATTGTAATTGGTTTATGTTAATATGATCAGTGTGTGTCACTTGATATAGGGCCCTCACCATCAGGGAGAGGGGACGTGACTAAATTCATGTGGTCTATTTGCTAAACTGTTTCATTTTTGTTTTATGTCCCATGTCAGTGTTGGAACTGTGATGTTTTTATATTATTATCCGGCACTGAAATGAGAGATGCAACGTGGCCAAAAAAAAAACAAACAAACTCAAGCCCAACTTTTCAACTTTTGAAACTAAATCAAACTAAACACTGATTGTGCTTTCCTCTTCTCATGCCACACACGTTTGTTGAGTCAGTTGACTTTCTTTACCCTAGGTGACACTTCTCAAAAATGAAAAGTTTGATTTTTTTTATCCTGCTCATTATTATTTGTCATCTCTGAGGCTGCTCCGTCTGTGTTTGTTTCTCTGCTCTGATGGCGGCGAGCATCTGGCTGAGCTTCTCAACAAGCCAGCTGCTAGTCTCCAGCAGAGAAAACAAGTATGACTTAGCCCACAGCTCAGCACAGCCTTTTCATTTACATGCTTGCTGCAGGCTTTATTTGCTTAATGATGTAGCGAGAAATAATTAATTCGGAGTTTTTCAATCCCCTCTCTTGACCATGAAGGATTACTAATCAGAGCAGGAATTCCTGGAGCCTGTGTCTTGGGTGACTTTCCTTCTACTCCCAGAGCAGAAAATGACTGTGATCAGGCAGCTATTAGAAGTGCGAGCAGACTTCACACTCAGTTAGTTTGACCTTGCCGCTGTGTGTGTGTGTGCGTACGTTGCAGGTGGCTCTGTGCTTCTCTCCAGTCGGCAGTAAACTCAGAGTACGCAGCAGAAAGTTTCCCGCCGTCGTCAACTGCACGGCCATCGACTGGTTCCACGAGTGGCCCCAGGAAGCGCTGGAGTCGGTCAGCCTCAGGTTTCTACAAGAAGTGGACAACATCGAAGTAAGGCATCATATAGTAGCTTCCAACAGGAATAAACATTGTTTTCATCAATTACCTTTTACCTATGTAATTTTGTAGCAGACATATCATTTTATGGAACTTCTTCTTACATACTTCATGTTGATGGAGAAACCTCTTTTCACTGTTAGAAAGGCAAAAGCAAGTCAGTGTGACTTAGCATTTGAAAAGAGCATAAATGTAAAGGGTTTTCACTGCAAAAAAGCGAATCCCACACAGATACTAACTGGTTGGTTGTATATTAGACCTGCACAATGTATTACAAATGTAAACTGTGGTTCATCTAAATAAGAAAAGTTTTTTACATTTCTACATTTAGTCCAAGACCTGTTTAGTCCTGGTTTAGTCTTCAATATTGATTTAGCTTCTTCTTTGACAAGTGGAAGTCAGTCCAGAGTTTGTATTTCTTTATCAATTTTTTATTTTAATTAATGAAAACATTTATTTTTTACTATGTCAAAGAGCATTCAAATATAGCAACTCTATTTAAAGTAATTATCGTATATATTGCATGATTTTGTAATATTGTGCAGCCCTACTGTATATTATTAATGTGATGTTTTTTCACAGTAATGATATACAGTAGTTGTTTATAACTGAACACATGATATAAATCCATTTTAAGCAAAAATGTTGGTGTATATCTTAAGTTTAGCTTCATAAGAAACTCAATCAACATTATTGTCAGGGGGGCAAAGGGCCCAGGTACAGGAAGACTCCAATGCAATGGTTTATTGTGGTACAAAAATCCAAAATCCATCCAAAGAACATAGCCAGGATCCGAGCATAGGCACAATCTAAATACAAGGCAAGAGAGTTTCTTTAGAGCAATGAACCACAAGGTAGACACAGACTTACTGTGGGGAAGACACCCGTTCACACAAAACACGACAATACGACCTGGCACCAATAGAACAGACAACCCGGCATATATTGGCATCGATAACAAGGGACAGGTGAAGCCCATTAGGGCGGGGCAGGTAATCACACAGGAGTGAAACACAAGGAAGGAAGTAAATCATCAAACACAGACAGGGTTAAGACATTTCAAAATACAAACCAGAAACTCAAATACAACTTGAAACAAAATCAAATACAATAACTAGACTCAAAAACTACAAAGGACATAACATCAGGACAAAACTGATACAAATACACAACGAAATCAGACAGACTATAGAACACCCATGAATCCTGACAATTATCACATTATAGATTACCCTCTCCAATGAAACCAGCAACATTTAGCCACAAACATTTAGTTCTAGTCTTTATAAAAATGGGCTGTGATGTTCCATGTTTTCTCCATGTTTCAGCCTTAAAATGGCATGTCCCCAGAAATCCACATAGTACTGCTTTAATATACACATCACCCACAGAAATGATGTTCTCTGAAAATATCATTTCCCACACCATGCTGCGTGAATGTGATATTCATTTCATGAGTTGATCGGAGGACCCCTGTAAATTAATTTCAGTGCCTGGGCCTTTTTGTAATATTGGCTCCTCACTAAATCTGCACACTCGTCTTTTTTTAATATGAACTAACCGGTCGTGTGATTTATAATCCCTGCAGCCCCAAGTGAAGGATTCGGTCAGTAAATTCATGGCGTACGTCCACACCAGTGTCAATCACACATCTAAAGAGTTCCTGACTAATGAGCGCCGCTACAACTACACTACGCCCAAGTCCTTCCTGGAGCAGATCAAACTGTACCGCAGCCTGCTGGGCCAGCAGAGTAAAGATCTGACCACCAAGATGGAGCGTCTGGAGAACGGCCTGCAGAAGCTCAACAGCACCTCTGCACAGGTAGCTTCCACAAACATTACCCATTTGTAAAGCACACAGGTAAGGTACACACAGCGGCGGTTGCAACGAGAATTGATTCATTGACAGAAAATACCAGAGTTATCAGTTACAGTTATTGAATTACCCACAGTTACCAATGAAAAGTGAAAAGCGTTTAGAGCCCAGAGTTAGCGGTTAGTTGTTAGTGGTTAACTGCGGGCTAAAGGATCTGTTTGAGATTAATGGGGAGCGTGAAAGTCCCCTGTAGATCCCATGGGTTTTGTGCAACTTTATCTGGTTGCGGTGTATTCACTTGAGAGTGGGTTCCTTCCTCCCTTTGGTGATCTTTATCTGATACACCACCGGGGACAGCTTGTTGCCAATGGTGTACTGCCCAACGCAGGAGGAATTTCGCGTCAGTCGGTTTGTACCACCGCTTGTTTGTCCAGTGCGTTGGCTGAACATGTAGTACTACACCTTATCTCCCACCTGTAGCTCATCCCTAGATGACTTTTGTTCATAATAGGCCTTCCGTCCTTCTGCACTTTTGCCTAGCTTTTCCTGGGCAAAGGCGAAGGTGGTTCTGAGTTGTGCTTGAAGATCGCCATGTACTGGTGTGTGGTGTAGGCCGTAGCCATGTTAGCCTCTCCTGGTTGATACAGTAAGTGTAGGGGAAGCGTCATCTGCCTACCGGTCATGAGCTCAAACGAGGAGACTCCGGTCACCGTGTGTGGCATGGCTCTGATAGCCATCAGGACCAAGGGAAGTTTGACGTCCCAGTCTTGGTGATTGGACGGAACATATTTCTTTAGGATGTCGATCACCGTTCGGTTTGCTCTTTCTACTTGGCCTGAGGACTGGGGGTGGTGGCTGACATGGAATTTTGCTTTCACGCCCATGGTTTGCCACAGTCGTCCCATCACCTCGGCTGTGAAGTGAGTGCCACGGTCAGAATCGACCTTACAAGGTAAGCCGAATCTGGAGAACACGTGGTTCATGAGTAGAAAGGCTGTGGTCTGTGCCGTGTCGTTTGGGGCTGGAAGTCCTTCCACCCATTTAGTGAAGGCCCAGTTATTAAAATGTATTTGTTGCCCCTTGTTGATTTAGTCAGGGGTCCCATCCAATCGATTTGGAGGTCAGACCACGGAAATGAGATGCCCCTTCTTTGTAAGGGTGCACGATGTAGTGGTCTTGTAGGTTGAAATTGGCAGCATACTAAACATCCTTTAATGTATTCTGCTACATCCATTTGCATATGTGGCCAGTATGCCACTAGTTGGAGTGCCTGGTGTGTTGCGCGCACACCTCTGTGGCCTGCTACAGGAGCGTCATGTGCGTGCGTTAGGATGACCCCCCTTAGGCTCTGAGGCACTACGAACGCAGGTGAAGTGAGGGTGTCAGAGACGTAGACAAGCAAGCCATGACGCAGGTGAAGTCGAGCGCGCACCGCCCATAGCTTTTTAAGATATGCGTTGGAGGAAAAGTCAGTGTCTGCGATGGGGTGAGACACCGGTTCTGAAAGGTAAAGAATACGTTTGTGGATTGCCGAGTCCGCTGCCTGAAGGGCAACGAGGTCAGAAGCAGCGAAAGAGAGAGTCGTAGCCGTTGTGGCTGCACGGGCCGAAACCAAGGCATCGGTTGCGGATGCTTTAGGCCGGGTAACTAGACAGACAGAAGGGGTGGGTTGGGTGGGAAAAGGTCGATTGTACGAGGATTCTGGCTGGAATTGCCAGAGCGTACTGTCTATAGCCCCTTGCTTTGCCATTAGGTCTGCATGATTGTTCAGGTCTTTGTCCACTCCAGGGGTTAGAGAGTGGCCCCTGACTTTCTTCCAATACACCTGCATGTTATGGTCCTCGACCAGACCGTCGCTTACGACGAACAGGTCTTTGTGCTCAATAGTCTTTTTCACGGATGTGAGAAAGCCATTGCTCTTCTATAACGGCAAGTGGGCTGAGAAGCTGAGTCGTGCGTAATTTGAGTCTGTGCAAATTACGAGTTTTTGATCTGCTTGGCAACTGCCAGTTGGAGAGTTATGAGCACAGCTGCAATCTCCGCATATTGTGAGGATTGTGAGATCCTAATTGAAGTTTTTGTGGCTCGTAGGTGTTGTCATTGAGCCATACCACACCTGTACCAGCGCGGACCAGAGCTTCATGGTGGAAGGAGCATTCATCGACATAAGCAGTGGTCATGTCTTGGCACACATCAGCATCGAAGTAATGGTGGCGTGTTGGTATGGTGGAGGTGTATTCACGTGGTGGGACGGCTGTGGCGGGCATGTCAATTGCGCATTGTTGGCATGCAGCAAACTCCATGCCTAAATACGACTTGTGGTTTTGAGCATAGCGTATCCCCACGTCGAAGCTTTGGAGAGCCATCCTGTTTTGGCCTCCTGTGGGCGAAGTGTTTCACGGCCCATACTGTGGCTAGGAGGGCTTTTTCGCAGTCAGTATACTTGACCTCTGGTCCGGAGAGAGTTTTGTTGGTGTAGGCCACTACTCTCTTGTCCGTGTCATGGACCTGATAGAGGCCTGAACTGAGGCTATGGCTTGAGAAGCCCACCTCGAAGTAGAAGACTTTAGTGTGGTCCGGGTAAGCTAGGCACGGGGCTTTACACAGATTGTGCTTGAGCGCCTGCATTGCCTGCTCCTGTTGGGGACCCCACTCAAAGGCGGTGACCTTTTTAAGAAGGTCCGTCAATGGTTTGGCCAATGCCGCATAGTTGTTGACGAATTGTCGAGAGTAGTTGGAGACTCCCAGGAAACTGCGGAGTTCTGACACGTTGGAAGGCGGTTTTAGATTGGCAATGCCTTGGATTCAACTGACCTGTGGTTCGACACCAGCAGCACCTACTAGATGGCCCACATAGTTTACCTTCTTTCTGCACCATTGACATTTCAGAGATTTTAGCACCAGCAATGGTGAGCTGTTTCAGCACGTGGTCGATTTTGTTGATGTGTGCAAGGAATGTTGCAGTGTGCATTAAGATGTCATCGACATAGATGAGAGTTCGGCATCTAGCGGCGTCAGGACATGCCTTGTTCAAAAAGATGTTAATTCGGCTGGGGAATTTAAGTACCCGAATGGGCATCTTGTGAAAGAGTATTGCCGATTGGCAAACGTAAAGGCAAGTTTGTGTTGATCCTGTGGGTCTACTTTAATGGTCCAGAAGCCGGATGCTATGTCCAGTGTGGAGAAGTACTTGGCATCCTGTACTTTGGGCAGTTATTGGCCAAGTTGGGTCATTGGCCACCTGGAAAGTGGTACGCTCTTGTTCAACTGACGGTAGTCAATTGTTAGTCGCCACTTGCCATTGGGCTTGAGTACTGGCCAGATAGGAGCCGAATAAGTACTGTTACACGGACGGATGATGCCTTTATCCAAAAGGTCGTCTATGATTTCCTGTATCGGTTCATATGACGCCAGTGGTATTTTATTGGCGGACATAAGTTGGGGCCGCATTTGCGGCTGTGGGAATGCGTACAGTGTGGATGTGAGTTAAACCACAATCCAGTGAATTTATCGCGAATGATGTGCGATATTTGACTCAACTGGAGTCACTTCCAGTATGATGCCATTGACGATTTGGGGTGTTGTCTCTAATGGGTCCTTCAGCGTGCATAGGAAGTTGTCACGTGGTGCAAAGGGGTTTAGTACGCACCAAGGTTGCATGGTTGTCATTTGAGCGGTGTCGTGGTTACCCTATCTACTGGTGATGACCTGTCAATCGCATAGCACTGAGATTCATTCAGTAAGATTGAAAGTGGTTCTCGCACTTAGTCCCAAATCTTTAACTGTTTGAAGTTGATCAGTGGTTCAAAGCGATTGAGGATGTCTTTACCAATTAAAAGTGGGACATTGTCAAGGTGGGACACATACACTGGATGTATCAGTGTCATGGGTCCGATGGCCAGTTGTACTAAGGCTACTTCGTTGATGATCGTCCGATCATCAGAGTAAGGCCTTATTTCTAGGACGCACGGGTGGGACTTCAAGTCCCTGTGGGATCTTCTCGCTATAGCCTGGAGTGATCTGAACAGGTTGCCTGAAATTAGGCTGATGTCAGCGGCTGTGTCGAGAAGTGCTCTTCTAACAAGACAGAGAGATAAAGCTATCGAACTACACCCTTTCACCAGAAATTGGTGAAAGGGTGTTTCACATTCAATGGTCGTGGCGGTCTCGAGCCCATACACACACTTTGGGTAGCGTGTTATCATGCAAACATTTGCAAAGTCTCTGACCTTTTCAGCAGACTCTAAACAGCTTTTACAAAACATTTATTAAATGCTGGGGCTTCGCAGCCACATAATATTTAGTTTGAATGCTCTGGCCATAAATGTACGTACAACAGTAATTATAATTAAAAACAATATCAGTCCAGCTGGTACGATTTGAGTTAAACAATTTCAACAGCGCTTCACACTTAAACAAAAGCACAACTCACACACATGCACACGGTTAAGCGCATTGCTAAGCAACAGCACAACAAAGGCACAGCTTTTCCAGTTAGACAGCAATTTATGTAAGGACTTTAGATATTAAATGATGTCAATGTTTAATCAAGAATATTCTTTCGGAGGCCTCACACGGGGCACCAAAAATACTGTTGTAAATATTTTTTTTAATTCATAATTAATAATGAAGATTAATTTATGCAAATTAATAATTAATATTTTGATATCAAAATATTGTCTCGTTGGGGGCACCACCCACGGTCACAGTCCTGGGAACTAATTATGTTTAATAAATTTCAATCTGAAGGAAGGGAATTCTCCTAGTTTTTGAATACCTCAATATAAACAGAGAACCACTAATGTCTTTATGGGGTTTTATTAAAGATTATACAGGTTTAAACAATGAATAATGATGATGAAAGGACACAAAGGAATAATTATTGACAAATGAATGGGTAAACAAAAGAACAATACAACATTTACTTTCAGAGGATTTTGTGAAACAAAAGGAAGTATTGATTATTGACTCTATTATTAAATGAGGGGCTTTTACGGAGCGTTTAGAGGGGTTTGATGACGGTTTCTGAGGCCAAGGCTGTTATGTTTTAGACAGTTAAAACGCCAAACATATGTGTCACGTTTAGACTCACTCTGGGGTCGTGATTGGTCTTAGATCTTAACGACGATGATGTGTGTCGCCTCCAGGATGGCCTGCCTCAGTCTCCAAAAGGGGCCGCCGGGAGCCCGGGAGATGTCCAAAAAGCTTCTCGTTACTGTCCCAACTAGCCAAGCCTTTTAGCATCAGCGCCGTACACCGAGTAAAATTTAGTCTTTCAAAGTTTTTGTCCACTGAAGGAGGTCTTAGCGGCTGTGTTGCTGGCTTAAATCTTGCTTGAGAAAGCTAGATTTAGTCAAGCTAACTCTTTAGCAGACACGAAATCTTCAAAAATAAAAGCAAGATAACTTCCCTCTGGTAGCAGACTTGCAGGAAGTACCTTGAGCAGCTGTTTGAAGAAGGAAAAACTTTAGCGCAACAAGCTAAACTTGCAGGCTTTAAAGTACAAAGAAAATTTACTCGTTACACGAGGTCCGAAGCTTGTAAAGTTGCATTAACGGGTCGGTCCTGGCAGACCGGCCTTACAAAGAAGCAGAAGAGGAAGAGCAGTGTGCAACAGCGGCAAAAGCTAGTGTTCTTGACCAGCGGTCACTTTTAACACTTTAGGGCCGGGGCGTGTCTCACGCGTTCTTCCAGACAAAAGGGGAGTCGCTTTGGAAAGTTTAAATGTTTACACTAAGCAGAGTATGTGAGCGGTGTGGAGCGGGAGCGGAGCTGTGTGATTTTGCCCGGTGCGAGGAGCGGATTTTTTAAATGTTGGAGCGTTGTGATTTTCTCCCGCTCCGAAATGCTCCACTATCGTTCAATTACCAATCACGAGCCAGGAGTCCCAGGACCAAACCACTGTCAGGAGACGGAGGGGTTTGGGGCTGTTCAGTGTTCAAAATTACAAAAAAGTATGGATGTTTTTCTCTTAGTACTGCGTATTCGTTTTACACTAAATGCATCTTCTGATCAGACACTGGTGTTATTAAAAAAATAAAAATAAAAAAAAATACCCTGGAGCGAAAACGGAGCGAGACGTATAAGGACGGAGCGGGGGAGGGAGCGAGGAGCGGAAAATTGCACACCCGGAGCGGAGCTTGAGCGGAGTATTTATGAAATACTTTGAGCGTGGAGCGCAAATTCTTGCCGCTCCGCTCCGCTCACATACCCTGACACTAAGTCTTAAAACATTCCTTTTGTTTCACCCTATTTTCCTTAGTTTTTGTAAAACACACAAAAACATTTGTACTTGTAGGATTATGCAAAGAAAATGCATATGTCAGACTTATTATAAAAACATATATTCATTACATTTTATTAACATAAAACGTAACCCTGTAGAAATGGGATAAGGAATTAGTTGCCTTGTAAAAAACTCTTCATCCTGGAAACGAACAGTATAATTGTTAGTGCATTAACACAATCTTTCTTTTATTCAAAATTAAAACACAACTGTCTTTTAGCACAGTTATAGTCCTTTGTCCATTTCACCAAAAGGGGGTAGTGTTTGACCATTCCCAAAGGCTCTGATCAAAGCATTCCCAACTGTCAATCAGGATTAGAATAAAGGGTTCTCGAGAAAGCTGGATGAACAGCTTATCTCCAGAATTTATGACTTTCTGACAGTGGCGCCTAGTGGTCTGGCTCTCTCCATGAGTCCTTTTGACCTGGTGCTGGTTGGACCTAGGTTCTAGTCTTTTTATAAAAACAAACAGAATTGTTAATTATAAGTCCTGAAGACTCGTTCGGTCTTATCCAAGCAAGAAACATCTGTGAATATTTAAAAGGGCACGTTTAATCTCCTGTGGGGAAGACCACGGTGTTAGTCCAAACTCCTGCTTGTTGGTAGCATCTGGAAATAATAAGTGTGGAATTGAGGACTGATCTGCTACAGTATCATGAGTATTTTGCACTTTGCACATTTGGTCTGATTAAAAACAACTCTTGTGCAATTTGCTTCTTAATGAAGTTTGCTTGATGAGGTGTAAAAGCTATTAATCATACAGGGCAGCACGGTGGCAGAGTGGTCCTGGGTTCGATCCTTGACCAGGGCATGTCTTCCTCATGTCTGCGTAGGTGTCCTCCAGATGCTCCTGTTTCCCCTACCACTAAAGACATGGGGCAAGGACTCCCTTGCAAAAGAGATTTGTAATCTCAGCTGGACTTTCCTTGATAAATAAATAAATAAACTCCGGTGTGAACATAAAAACTAAGTCCAACAGAAAAGGTGGACTTGACTCCTTAATATGATAAAATGCAGACAGCTAGCAGAAGTTTGGTGCCTCAGATTGACAGGATTATGTTATTGGTGTAACTGCCCTGGTGAACAGTAGTCTTCTTGTCTTCTTTTGTGAGGCAACACTGAGATAGGTACTACTTTATATTACTGCAAGTGGTAAATGTAACGCAATAAAATAATAATGACGCTGCCAGAGCCAACAGGCACCATTGTCTACCAATTTTACAAACAAATGAATTTGCTCCAGTCCAGACCCTGGTTTGGATTTCAGGCGTGAAACTCAATGAGACAGGGGCTTGAGATCTTCCTTTGCTGGGGTCACGCTGCAGTTAATTGTGTTCAGTAGAAGCACAATGTAGTAATACTAGTTTCCCATCAGCCTCTAATGAATGACATTTAACTGTCAGCCAGGTGTAAATTGGCTGCTTCAGTTGGAGAGAATGAAACACAATTTAGAGGAGTGGGTGAAGAATCAGTGTAGTGTCACATCATGTGTCAGCCAATAATCTAATACTGATACTTGTTTGAAAAATACAACAGCATCTTATTATTCTGTATACCCTATTTATTAGCACACAGTGTTCTTTTGAAAGGTTCACTTCAGTTAAAGACAAGCAGAGGATTCCTTTTCACCTGGTTGTCAGTGTGTTTATCTCTCCATTTGGAACAGTTTTGGGAGTACATACAAGGCTGTACGTGAGCGGGTGTCTGATACGGGCCTCTGTTCCGTCTAAAAGGCGTGACAGATGTGCTGGGTCGAGCTTTTATCTGCTCCACATTCTCGGTTCAAATCAAAGGCTGTTGGAGTTTGTGCTGCCGAGGCGCCTCACTTTTTCATTTTGTATTCAGCCCACTGCCTTTGTTTCTGCCTCATAACACCAATATATAGAGTCGCCTCGCAGATAACTCGCCCAGTTTTTCATTTAGGTTATGGATCTTCAAGCTTTCTATGAATACGTTTGGATGTTATTTCTTTTTATCATTTTTCTTAATACATGTTTTTACATCATGCTGCATTTTGTTTACCTCCTTCCTCCAGTATTTCCTTCAAAGCCTCAAGAGTACTGTAGACATACTCGTACTGCAATCTAATGACTGATGTATCAGGTGACAGAGAAAAATGATGAGTATTTACATTTTACAACAATTATGACACACATTGACACTATATTTGCATATATTAACATGCTCAGCAATTTAAGGAAATACACTAGAGTTCTGTGCTCTGTGTGCTTTGGTATTAGCAGTAACTTTATATATTGGTAGTGGTTCCTTCCTTCCTGACACTTCACAGACAATGCCTCAGGTTTTAGTTTAGCTGTAGTTTCTATTCGTGGTTCTGTGAAGAGGTTTGTCATTGTAACAGCCTTTTACAGACTGTACAAATAGTGTTTTCAGGTTCTGTTTTACAAAGATTCTCTATTACTGACAAGAATCTCATGCTTAGAGTGAGAAACAGTTTATTTAGGTTTAGGATGTTAAAACTACAATTAAATGACACTTATCGTGTTCAAATATGTAAAAATTATTCTCATTACAATTGCTTGATTTCCTTTGAAATTATTTTATATGGGAGAAAAATTCTATCTTTATTTGAGAGCGTTCTACTTCAGTTTGAGACTCACTTTCACACTTAAAACTGTGTTCACTCTGATTTACTCTGCTCACACTTAAAACTGTGTGCTCACATTCAGAATTACGTGCTTACATTCCTGTTATGCTTTTGCGTTCAGAACCACCCTCTCGCTCTCGTAATGTTTCTGCTCGCTGGTGAAACCTATGGTTGCAGATTGTTTTTGCTCACGCTCAGATCTTAGTAAAACTGACCAATCAAATGCCAGCTCTGACCAATCCGGCTGCACTTTCTCCTTACAGGAGCGTTTGCTTCTTGTCGATGGCATTCCTTAGAGGTGGCTACAGGTACTAGTACATGGATCAACCAAGACAAGTAATATACTTTGGTCTTGACCAAATTACAATGTGTGTATTAGTCTAGGTGGATCCATGCCAGTGAGTGGTCTGCTTGGCTTGGTGCTCTAAGTTACTTTAACATTTAAAATAATATTATACAGTCTGATTGGTCAGTGTGAGTGAAATAACAGAAAGAAAACTTCTCTAAAACTGAATTAGCATGTTCTCGAATAAAGACAGGATTTTTCTTCCATTGATTTAAACTTATTGGATTGGAGGTTGGATTGCAGGAATTACTAAGTGAGGGTTAGAAACACATTTGTTGAGAAAAGTTGATGTGGTAAAAGTGCAACTGAATTAAGAATGGCTATAAAACTGCATGTGATTTGATACTGACTATAAATCACATTATATCAGTTACCATCCACACTTGTTCCTTCAGTCAGCACAATGTCTGTGTCGCCACTGTAAAAGTTGTACTTTAAAACAACTCACTACAATGATAATAGCTCTGGTCATCATCATCTGTAATGATTTTCTTTAATAATTAATGAAACCGTTTTTAATTCACATGGACTTTTACCACGTCCGCGTTTTATATCATTTTTGTTAGTTCCACCCGTCACATAACTAATAATACATCAATGTAGCAGGTGAATCGTTACATCCTTTTAATGAATTCTTTTATTTAATGGTTAGAAATGTTTGTTTGAGTGGTTAGGTGCTTTAATATCTGCACCTGGATACATTTGTCCGAATGTTTACCATTTCACACTTTTGCAAAATGAAAAAGACATGAATAATGTAACACATCTGCTTGTAATTATAGGTCTGCTTTTCTGTGCAAGTGAACGTAGTATCACAGAATTCCTCACTGCATACATCTGCCTTCTTTACATACATGCCCACTCATTCCCACCTGCACTATATCGCACAAACACCTCGCACCACTCAGAAGTGACGCACATGTGCAGGAAACCACAACACTAATATATAAGGAGAGGCTTACTAATTAGAGAGCACAGTCTTAACAGCAGAGCGTTTATGTTTCCTCACTGATGGCCTGGCTGCTCCAAGTTCACTTATTTAACAGTCTGTGCCTCACCAGGGGCTGCTGTGGTCATGATAAACAAGGACCGGGAGGGTTTTAGAGAGGGACGGGCGGGAGAGGGGAGAGGGGGCAGTACGAGCTGTAGAGCCGATGAGTCATCTGCTCCCTCCAGGATACATTAGTTCCATGTTTAGTTTTTTTATTGCTCTTTAATTTCAGTGGCCTACCTTTAGCTGCTGTATTTTTCATCTTCTGATAAAGGCTGTTGTGCTGCACAGTTCACAAAACAGCCTCGCGGTTTTTGACACACTCAAATTGTGAAACAGTCCTGCCTCATCTCGATACCAAATCGAACTGGAGAAAAAAGAATGAAGAAAATGTGAAAATGTGCGCACATCCAGATGTCTTCTTGTTGCATAAATAAAGCTATACTTAGTCACCATGGGGATCCAAAAGTGAAATCCCTAAGCCTGCACTATAGAACTACGTATAGTCTCTTTCAAATTGTTCATATCTACATTTACACCAGCAGCGAGTGAGGCATGTTTTATAACGCCGCTGCCTGTTTTTCAGCAGCTCAAGCCTATTGAATATTGCCCGTGTTTCCCTCCAATTACTCAGACGCCCCCCTCCTGCCTATTCATCATGTTGATGGCTCACTTGGTACTTGTCTAATGTTCGACGGGGTCTTTTTTTTCTTCCACAGGACTTCTCACTAAAGCCCGAACGAGCTGTCTTCCCGGCGGCCTGATTTCCTGTTTGTTAATTAGCTGAAAGACAAGTGTGAAAAACAGTCTGTTTTTATTTCCCCAGTGCAACATTGTGATAGAGCTGGGCAGTTATGGAGCGGCCTGTTTGTCGGGGAGTTATGAGGAGTTTGTAACTGCTTTTTTCTCTCTCTTTTATGAGCATCCTTGGTCTCTCTGACACAATTTGTATTTTTTCCTACATACTATACATGCCATTCATTCTTCATTGCCCTTTTATCTAACTGGACAGAATATTATTTAAAGGTCACGTGTATGGTCCACAGCACAATCCTGCAGGGCACAAAATGTTCTCTGAAAAGGTTTAGGCCATATTTGGAGTCTCTTAAGACACAAAATCCTTTTTATTGCTTTGTAAACTCGAAGCTGTTTTAGCTTCAGTTAAACTGTCAGAGTTTATCACTAATAAGATTCCACAATGATAAAATGCCAAATAAATGATTGCTCCTCCAGAAGTCTGAGAGATTCAATTAGATGATAGCGATAGATTCATTAGAGCACATCATATACACTGATTGCTTCTTATGGCATTTAATGAGACTTAAACAAATTATTTTCAAATGCCCTTCTGTGTGCATTATTGATTGCCCCTCATAAGGATGCATTATTGTGTTACTTCTTCTTGTCTGCAGAAGACGTTGACATTTGGAGTTTTTTTACCGTCTGAATGTGAAGTGAAAGATTTGACTCCAAGAAGCAAAGCCCCCTTTGACTGATTAACTATTTTTTCACTTTGGTTATGTTTTACAACTCTGAAAAATTTTGAATGGTCATACGTAATTGCTCTTCAACTGATGTTTTTGAGACAATTTGTTGTGAAGTTACCCCACAGGATCACGGCTTCCTCCCACCGCTCAAAGACTTGCATGTACAGTCAAATTATTCATACCCCTGGCAAATTTTGAGTTAAAGTTACTTTTATTCAACCAGCAGGTTTTTTCTTCATTGGAAATGACACAGGCGTCTTCCAGAAGTTATTAAGACAATGTACAAAGCTGGAAAAAATATTTTCCAGCTTTTATTTACATTTGAACAAAAAAGTGGCATGTACAAATTTAATTATACCCTTTGCAAACTGTCACAGTCTATGGGAAAATCTAAACTTTTATACCATTCCAAATAGTCCAAGCTGTTCTAAAGCATCATAATTACCCTGATTCATTGGGAAAAGCCATTATAATCAACTCAACAGGTGAAAAACAGCAGCTCTCTGCAGTTGGTTTGTGGACAGTCATGGCTAAGACATAGGAGGCTCACAAGTCAGGAAAGGGCTATAAGGCCATTTAGAAAATTTCAAAGGACGTGGTCGGAAGCCAAAAGTGACACCTGTGCTGGCCCGGAGGATAGTGACAGAGGTGATAAAGATTCCAAAGAGGCCATCCTGGTGAATCTGGACTCTGCTGGTGGCAACGTCTCAAGGCAGACAGTCCAACAGACACTGCACTCTGCTGGGTTCCATGGACGCAGACCCAGAAGGACGCCACTTCTCTAGAGCACACAAAAGCCTGCTTGGTCTTTGCAAATGCTTATCTGGGCAAAGACAAAGACTTCTGCTCTGTTTTAGGGACAGATGAAACAAAAATTTATTGTTTGGCCCTAAGAACACCATCCCCACTGTCAAACATGGTGGTGGGAACCCAATGCTTTTGGGGTGTTTTTCAGCCAGTAGACCAGGGAACCTAATCACAGTAAATGGCACAAAAGAACAATACATCAATATTCTCAACAACAACATCAAGCTGTCTGCAGAGAAACATGGCATTGGGCACCAGTGGACATCGACCCAAAACGCACAGCTCAAGTGGTGAAGAAAGGGTTAACAGACATAAACATTAACTTTGCAATAATCCAAACAGAGTCCTGACTTGAATACAATTGAGAATCTGTGGAGGGAGCTAAAGATTAGGGTGATGTCAAGGAGACACTCCAACCTGAAAGAGCTGGAGGTTATCACTAAAGATGAATGGGCAACAATCCCAGTGGAGAAATGCAATTATAGGAAGTGTTTGATTGCTGTAATAGCCAATAAAAGGCTTTGGCTGTGAATAATTCTGGACATACCACTTTTTGTTAAAATGTAAATAAAAGCTCAGAAATATTTTTTTCACAACAATACCTCTTGTACATTGTTATAATAACTTCTGGAAGATGCCAATGACATTTCCAATTAAGAAAAAAACTTGCTGGTTGAATAAAAGTAACTGTAACTCAAAACTTGCCTAGGGGTATGAATAATTTTGGGCTTGACTGTAAGGGTTAATTTGTGATTCTACATTGCCCCTAGTAAATGAATGTGAGAGTGAATGGTTGTCTCTAAGTGTTATACACTTAGACACATATTTATTTAGTGTTTACTTTATATTTACATATATATGTGACCATGTACCAGGTGCAGCTCCACTACAGATTACCTGAGATGATGAGTTGTGTAAAGAATTAAAATCACTCTGCCTGGGCCATGCTTGAGTGGTTGTTAGATTGTGTTCCAGTAAGAAATGTTAGATGTTATATGCTCTTACATTCAACAAGTCATGTGGTACTGTGTGCCCTTTTTCCAAGTCAATGTGGAAACAGCTTTGCCCTCTTTTCCCAACCTGTGGATAATAATAACTGACATCCAGGGCCAGGAAGGTCACACATAACAAAACACCAGGCATCTTAAACTTCCTATTACAGGGAATGATTTACAGCTGAAAGAGAGCTGTTCCTACTTTCACATATAGCTTATACTCATTTGACAATAGGTGTTCAACTCAGTAAAAGTTAATACAGACTAGAACACCATCAAAAGTCAGTTTTACGCCATTCTGCAAAGGGCATGTAAGATTATATTAAGCCAAATGTAAAAAAAAAAAAAAATGGAAAGAGTTTCAAGAACAAACAACAAGCCTACAGTAGCTTCTGCCAGTAGCTAGGGATGCCAATTGCAAGTTTATCTCATTAGTGGATGATTTGACCCTAACCTTTATGTGTTATCCACCTTAAACCCTCCGATCTACAAATGTTACCAATTAAAGAAGGGTGGTGAAAAATATTGAGTTACTATAGCATTTAGAAAAAAAAAGGGAACATTGACAAAAAACTCATTGTTCCTCCTAAATCCAAGGTTCAAGTAACGTCCGTATTCTCCTCTCCAGTACCCTGGCATAAGACTTTCCCGGAGAGGCTGAGAAGGGTGATCACTCTGTAGTTGGAACACACCCTCTGGTCCCCCTTCTCGAAAAGAGGGACCATCACCCTGGTCTGCCAGTCCAGAGGTACTGTCCCTAAACGCCACTCGATGTTGCATTAGCATGTCAGCCCAATAGCATCGAGAGAAGAGGTACTCAGGGTGTATCTCATCCACTTCCAGTGCTTTGCCACCGAGGAGCTTCCCAACTACCTCAGTGACTTCAGCTTTGGTAATAAATGAGTCAACCTCTGAGCTCTTGGCCTCTGCTTCTTCAGTGGAAGACGTGTTAGTGGGGTTGAAAAGATCCTCAAAGTATTCCTTCCACCGCCCAACATGTCCTCAGCTGCCTCAGGAGTCCCACGAGCCAAGCAGGCTCGATGAGTCTCCTTCTTCAGCTTGACAGATTCCCTTACTTCTGGGTCTACCACCGGGTTCGGGTGGCTCCACGACAGGCACCGAAGACTTTACGGCCACAGCTCCGAGAGACTGTGTCGACAATAGAGGTAGAGAACATCCTTTGGGATCTGGTCGAAGCTTTGCCGGAGGTGGGAGTTGAAGATCTTTCTGACAGGGGGCTCGGCCAAACGTTCAGACAGACTCTCACGGTACGTTTTGGGACTGCTGAGTGAGAACATGAGAACATCAACATTTTTGACTATAAAATATATAACATAGATTCAAAAATAGATGAACAATTTAATGTAACTAACGACTGTGAAAATTACAATGAGGAAGCATTTATAATCAAACTTTTGAAGAAGACACTTTATTATTATCATCCACATAAACAGTAGAAGTCTGTATTGTAAGTTATCAAAACCAAAAGACTACCTTAGTGAGTGATAGCAGTCACAGAAACATGGTTTAGGTATGACATCATGGATGAAGTTCAAATGGATGGATATGAGCTTTATTCTGTAAATAAAGCAAACAAATAGTGAAGGAGTTGCTTTATACATAAATTTAAATTTGAAAAGTAAGAAAGTAAAGAAAATGACAATATTAGAGAATAATTTCATTGAGATGTTGACAGTTGGATTGATATCTGAAACAACAAAGTGCATCTTAATCAGTTGTGTTTACAGATAATATTATAAAAAAGATGCAGATAATATGTGGGGATTTTAACATTAATTTGGATGACATAGGTAGTTATGGGGAGATTGATTTAATCAATTCCATGAATAGTTTGTGTCTCTTTCCATTAAAAAGTTAACCAACTAGAATTACATCCCAAATAGCTACTACAATAGACAACAACTTTAGAAATATAAATGAGGAAATTGTAATGATTGGAATTTTAATAATGGATATAAATGACCATTGACTTATATTTACTGTATTTAGATACAATCACAAACAAAAGCACTATTGTAAAGGGTCAATAAAAGCTCTGAAAGCACGAAACAAAGATCTCAAAAAACAGAAGTAGGATGTAGTTTATGTTAAAGATGTAAATGTAGCATATAACTCCTTCATGAAAAAGGTGATAAAATTGTACAAAAAAAAAAAGAAATCTAGATAAACCATGGATTACCAAGGGAATAAATAATGCGTGTCAAAAAGAATACTAATTTATACCGGTATTTTATTGAAACAAAAATAAAAGAAGCTAAAAAGAAGTTTAAAAAATATATTATTATTATGGATTATCAGAAAACAGAAAAAAGAATATTACAGTTAAAAACTAAATAAAAAGAAATAATACAAGGGCGAGATGGGGCATAATAAACAATATGATTAAAAGTAACAAAGCTAAAACCACAAATCCGAACTACTTTGTAAAGGAAAATACAGTCCAATGTACAGTACAATATAATAATTGACAGTGTGAATAGCATTTCCTTGAAAGTTTAGACAAAGATAAAAAATGGAAATTTGTAAAAAACTGTGGAAACAAAAGATGAACTGACTGTGTAGCCTTAGACATGATAGTTAAAGTAAGTAAAAAATAAAACTGAATCTGTCATTGAACTGTCTCCAGCCTGAGTTCATTCACCTGCTGTCTTAATGTTTTACCCACTAGATTTCTAAAATCAGTACTAAGCAGTTTGTTACCACAACTCACTAATATAGTCAATAATTCCTTACAGTCTGGAACATTTCCAATGGCTATTACTATTGCTTAACAACTGCTTTGATCCTTTTCAGTCAGGATTCAGGCCCCATCACAGACTGAGACTGCACTTATCAAAGTCACAAATGACATCCGTCTGAACACTGACGCGGGCAAAGTCTCTGTCTTAGTTCTGTTGGACTTGAGTGCTGCGTTTGATACAGTGGACCATGAAATCCTGTCACAAAGATTAGAGGAATGGATAGGTATCTCTGGAACTGCTCTTAAATGGTTTCAGTCCTTTCTTGAAGACAGAAAGTACTTTGTTTCGTTTGGTAACTGTGTATCAGACCAAATGGCCCTGACATGTGGGGTTCCATAGGGGTCTATCTTGGGACCTCTATTATTCAATCTCTACATGCTTCCTTTAGGCCAGTTAATACACAGCTGTGGCGTATCCTACCACAATTATGCAGATGACACTCAGATTTACATTTCACTGGTGAAAATGGACTGTAATTTAAAATAGTGTTTGAGCTTCAACAGACTTCATCTAAAGGGATATTAATCCAAATATTGTGGTTTTTTTTAGGTGGAGATGTTTTTAGGGTTATTTTGCTGTTTTCCATCTTGATTTATTCTGAAACTGTACCAATTGCACATTCTCACAAGTGCCCCCTTCATTTTGACACCAGAATTATTGAAATACACCTTGTAGTTGCAGAGATATAGTCAATTTACTGTGGACATGTCCTTATCGAGCTGACACACTAAAAAACAGGCTCGGGCCTAAAGGCTATTCGAATCAGTGGATTTTTTTTTTTTTACATCTATTTCTGACAATCTTTTTTATTTGATTTTCATTTGTTGGTGTCAAATACAAAGAATTTGTGTTGTTCACCACACCGTTGAGAACATTTCTGTCATCTGTTGTATCAGTCTTGGCCGCCAATTCAGGCCCATTGTTATCTTTATCTCATAATCCTATAATCATTTTTAATCATTTTACATTTTTAATATATATATATATATATATATATATATATATATATATATATATATATATATATATATATATATTTTTATCATTTATAAACTGAAACTGAAATTGAAACTTTGTTTCAGTTTACATGAATTAACTAATCCCGTTGTCATACATGAGCCAGATTTATTTTTCTGGGTATAACTATGTGTAGTAATTGGGCAGATTGGACAAATTGGACTAATTTCTCTTTTAAGTTTATGTGTTTTTACTTTTAAAAGATATATGTTGATATCCCCACATATGAAGATTTCTTGGTAACATTTTAGAGTAGGGGGCATATTTTATCATGAATTCATGCTTGACTCATGCGTAGTGTTAAGGTAAGGGTTAAGATGAAAATATGATAAAAACATGATTATTCCTGGTGAGTCATTAAAGTATAATGCATGTACTCATGCATGAGTCATGCATTAATTAATAATGCACAAATTCATAATAAAATGTGCACCCAACTCTAAAGTGTTGTCGATATCTTTATGATTTTGATTAGTATAGATTTGTTCTATTTTGTCTAAGAACGACTGTTTGTTACCACCAAGCACAGTATGTTTTTGTGGTTTTCCATATTAATCTCAAACAGACAATCAATTGCTACAGTAAAGTCATGTTGTCCACCAATTTGGCTTTCAGATTTTTGTTCCACGTAAAGTGCTACACCCCCTCTTTTCTGGTTTCTGTTTAAATTAACTGGTTTCTCCTTATTTAGCCATCTTTCTGAAATAGTATTTATTTTACATTTTAACCCTGGCATCCTCAGATAGTTTTAAATTGTTTCAAAGTGAAATTAATTATAAACATTATTTCTGGTTTGTTGAGTGCAATTAGTTGTTCATCATTATAATACTTTTTAGAAGTGTATATCAGGGTCAACATATTATTCATTGATTCATGTTCATCACATGCAAATATAATAATATTTAAATAAAACGACATCAGCAATGCGTCAGTGTGTGAGAGTCTGTCATGGTAAGCAAGGATTGTAATTGTCATTTATTACCTTGTTCATTCATTTATATCTGTCCACTTTGTGGCCCTCCTTAACTCAAAGTATTTTTGCCTGTTCAGATGTTCCATTCAGTTTAATGAATACCCTGCAATTGGATGTCCAAGCCGATTGTATCTTGTGTTGTTCTCTCAGGTGTCCAGAGCGATGCCGTTGTTTTGCATGAATTGATCCTTAACAAACTCTAGGTCCAGCTCGGTTCCCCTTCTGTCACCACGGCCTTTGCGTAGGTCTGCGGTTTAACTTCCATTCCAGTGATTATTAGATCAGTCTGTCATGTGTTTTCTTTCATGTCAGGAAATTCTCCAAGGTGGTTATTCTCTTGTCTTTTTTCTCACTTAGTTTCTTTGGTTAAAAAAGTTTAATGCTTCCACCTATTTTATCCTGTGATAGGTGGACAACCTCAAGGCCAAGCTCGCTGCTCAAGAAGTGGAACTAAAGCAGAAGAACGAAGACGCTGACAAGCTGATCCAGGCGAGAACATTTGCTGTCTTACTTGGCTTGCTACAAAGAATTTATAGTATTATCTGTCTTAGAGGCACTGCAGTGCCGGCAGCTTTTGAAATAGCTATATTTGAGACAATAGATCAACGTGGGTAGCCTTGCTCTAGATTTTAACTGCTTTAAAATCTGTTATACTTGCATTTAAAAAAATATGCATGAGTAAACCTTTCTAGAAACAGAAAGAATGCCATTCGTGTAATGTTTCTTCTCATCTCAAATGTGTTTTCTGTTGAGCAGCTCTTTTATCATTTGAAGTTTACCAATGTAGATTTTTACTATTTATAACGTTTTATACCTAGGCAAATAGCTAAACCACTGGCTCTGCTTACCCCTGGGTGCTGCCTGCAGGTGGTTGGCATAGAAACCGAGAAGGTGTCCAAGGAAAAGGCCATTGCTGATGAGGAAGAACAAAAGGTGGCGGCCATTGCTGTTGTGGTCAGCGGCAAACAGAGAGATTGTGAGGAAGACTTAGCTAAGGCTGAACCGGCACTGCTCGCTGCTCAGGATGCCCTTAACACTCTGAATAAGGTCAGCCACTGTTTCCTCCCTCACTTATCTTATTGATCTGCTCCATCAAACTTTACTTTTTCTTTTTCTTCATTTTTACATTATGTCTACACAGCCTCAAACATTGTCAAAGAATATTGAATTATAAGATTCAGCTGAGACTTTACTAAAATGAACTGTTTAATGTTCTTGCCAGTATTTGACTACATTCCTGTGGGTTTATAAAGAGCCTGGGGATTTTCCTAAACACCCTCTGGGTTTTAAAGGTGCGCTCTGCTCAAACAAGCAGAACAGACAGTTCAATCACTGCTTAGAGCTCTCTAAAGATGCCCTAATTAGAATTCTCTGTTGTCTTCACAAAGTCAGCACAGATTCTTTTTCTTTTTTAATCTGTCAGTTTGTCTTTTTGTTTCTCCCTCAGCAGACACGTTCAAACTCAATTAAATCAAAGCGCTTTTATTTCTCCTTCTTCAGAACAATCTAACTGAGCTGAAGTCATTTGGCTCTCCAGTGGCAGCGGTCACAAACGTCACAGCGGCAGTGATGGTGCTCTCGGCGCCCAACGGAAAGGTCCCTAAAGATCGCAGCTGGAAGGCCGCCAAGGTCATGATGGCTAAAATGGACTCCTTCCTGGACTCTCTCATCAACTTCAAAAAAGAGAACATCCCAGAGGCCTGCCTCAAAGCCATCCAGCCTTACCTGCAGGTGAGCGCTTCAATTAGCTCTCTTAAAGTCTGTGCAAACAGCGAACACCAAACCAAAGCTCATAAGTCAAACACATAGCAGGGGCGTGACTACAGCGACAGAGGCACATTATGGACGCCAACTGTCCAAATGACAGCCGGGGAAAATGAAGCAGTTAATTAAGTGTAATAAATTTAACAGCAGCTCTGATGATGAAATTCAGTGGAGCGCAGACGAGGTATGTCTGTGCAGCTGATAAAGCCAAATGTGAATTTAAAGAACACCACTCAGCCCCTCTCTGATGTGGCTTTTTAAAAAGTCATTTTAATTACGCTCAATTGTGAGAGCAAATGCAACATCATGCTTTGAGGAGACTGCATAAGGTTTTAGCACTTCATATCTCATTAGGAGTGTCTGTTGTACCAAACACAATATCAACAAATGATGCAGGTGTATGAGAAAAACAATTACTTTAAAACTCCAGCTTACTTAAAGTATTTTATTTCGGAGACTGAAAACCAACAGATTTTTCAGTGTTAAGCACTCCAGTTAAAACTAAGATAAATTAAATAAAAATATATATTGTACATAATAGGGCTTATTAGAGAACATTCTGCCTAAAAGCCAAGTCATTTGTCTGTGTTTTTCTCTACAGGACAAAGAATTCCAACCAGATCTAGTGGCGTCCAAGTCTTTGGCTGCGGCTGGCCTGTGTTCCTGGGTTATAAATATTGTTCGATTCTATGAGGTTTACTGCGAAGTGGAGCCCAAACGACAGGCTCTGAGCAAGGCTAATGCAGAACTGGCTGCTGCTCAGGAGAAGCTCGCTACTATCAAGAGCAAGATCAATGTAAGTCTATTCTCAGGCAGAAAGAATGATACACTTCTGACTACTTTCTCTTTCACAAGAAGACAATTGCCAGATCTACACTTCAGAAGATCAAGGGTAAAAGTGGTATCATCCTTTGATTAAAAGAAAGGCTTACTGGTTCTTACTGTTCTTTGAAGTTCTTGTTTTTCAAGCCTGTACTTTGACACAGAAACACACTGACACAAGCGCTAAACTGAGGCACAAAACTTAAAATTAGAGGCGGACTTTTTTCAGTCGCTTAAGGAAAATGACTTATGAAAGCCTGTTCTTTACTTGAAAAGATTCTCAAAACATCAATGTGGATAAACAACTGCCAAAGCCTAAAGATATGCGCTGCAATATCAATTTGATGTGTCTAAAATAAAATTGCAAAATAAAGCAGGGGTTAGAAGCAAAAACCCAGGATATGAATAGTTTTTATCAAAGCTTGATTGACAGTTGACACTAAATGAAATCCCAGCGTCCCGTCAATACAAAGCTGGTGTAAGTGCTGTTAAAGGCTTTTACTGTTCCTTAATCTAAACCCGACTCCATCACCCAAAAAAGGCCTATTGATAAATAATTGTTTCTCAGTGGTGTTTGACACTCGACACATCAGAGTGCTGCAGTGCCCCAGCAGAGAGCCACCGCCGCGCACATCCAACCTGCAGCGAGCTGAGCCTCCTCTCTCGAATAAGATCCAGCATGACTTCTCCCTGTCACTCCTCAGCCCTCAGTCACTTGAGCAGAGAGAGAGTGGCTTTGGAGCCAATGGGAATTAGCAATCCTCAAACTAATCTACTGAACCTGTGTGCCTCATCGACCATTAATCCTGTTTGTCCTTGTGCTAATTGCTTCCATGTGCCAAATAAACCCATAGTGGGGGGAATGATAATGTTCAACCAACTTTGCACATGCATATTGCGCATTTCTTTATATAATTTTTTCTTTTTCTTCTTTAGTTTGTTTTGTTGTTGTTGTTTTTTTTTGCCAATAGTTTAGTGCCAATAATTCTCTGTTTCTCTGTCTTTGTGTTTGTGACCTGACAGCACCTTAACGAAAACCTGGCCAATCTGACAGCCAAGTTTGAGAAAGCCACTGCGGACAAGCTCAAGTGCCAACAGGAAGCAGAATCAACGACGCGCACCATTTCACTGGCCAACCGCCTGGTAAGAGCCAAGGAGGGTCAAACAGCATCACACAATATTCACTAGGTCCTTCACTCACATAAACCCAGCCGTGTTTAAACATGTCAGGGCTTGTCAGACTGTTCTACTGTCATTAGACTCTTCTATGCTCTGATGCTGCGTTTTTCTCCCACCAATATCCTGTCGCAGTCAGCTATGTGTTTCATTTAAGCTCCACGTACTACACAGCAAAAAGACAAGTCACTATCCCAGAAAAAGCTAATCTGCAGACACATGTGTCTTTACAAATGCTGCTTTTGTGTCTTGAGATACAGACGCACCCTTAATGCTGGCTGAGCACCTTTAAGGATGAGGCAAGATGTAATAACCACAGGAATATCCTAAAACAAAAAGTGAAGTTATTTAGCAACAGAGCATCTTTACTTTCTTACTTTGAGTTTTCATAAAGTCCATGTAGCCCTGCGACTAACTGGCCACTGTCCAGGGTGTACCCCGCCTCAGGCCCAAAGCTGCTGGGATAGGCTCCAGCCACCCGCGACCCCTAACGGGACAAAGCGGTAGAAAATGAATGAAGTCTTAACAGTGTACGGTGATTGAATTAGACCTAAAGTGCTGTCCCTCAGTTCAACCCAAAGAGAGGTTCATTTGTCATTGGGGCACTGATATTTTGGGGAAATACATTCTTAAATAATAGTACTTTGACATAATAGTATATTTTTACATTTACATTTACATTTAGTCATTTAGCAGACGCTTTTATCCAAAGCGACTTACAAGTGAGGAAAACAATGGAAGCAATTTCAACAACACAAGGTAACAAAAAGCATAAGTGCACCAAAAACTAGTCAGTTAAAAACCTAGCACAGCATACAAAGCTAAGGATAGGAAAGATTTTTTTTTTTTTTTTTAAGAAGGAATTGATAGAAAGGAAGTTAAGAATTTAGTGTTTGTCAGTCAGGTGTTGACAAAAGAGATATGTTTTCAACCGTTTTTTAAAGATGTCTACAGAATCTGCTGATCTTGTAGCAGCAGTAGATCATTCCACCAATGTGGAACAGATCCAGAGAAAGTACGTGAGAGGGATTTTTTTCCTTTTTGGGATGGTGCAACCAGACGTTGTTCATTAGCAGATCGCAGGGATCTGGTAGGAACATAGGTCTGTATCAGTGAGTGAAGATATGAGGGGGCGGAGCCAGTGGTGGTCTTGTAGGCCAAGAGCATAGCTTTGAACTTAATACGTGCCTCAAACGGGAGCCAATGTAACCTAATGAGGAGAGGAGTTACGTGCGCTCTCTTCGGTTCTTTAAAGACCACTCTTGCTGCTGCATTCTGGATGAGCTGCAGAGGTTTGGTTGTGCAGCAGGGAGTCCAGCCAGAAGAGCATTGCAATAATCCAGTTTGGACAAGACAAGAGCCTGGACTAGGATTTGCGTCGAGTGCTCCGATAGGAAAGGTCTAATTTTCCTAATGTTGTAGAGGATGAATCTACAGGACCTGGTGGTGCTGGCAACATGACTTGTGAAGTTTAGTTGATCATCAATTACCACTCCCAGATTTCTGGCAGTTTTAAGGTCAAAAATACAAAACAATAAAAAAAGGGTTTTGTTGGAGCTGTAAAATGGAGCTTGTTAATGTGGGACTGTGCCATTAATTGCATTTATATCATTATCACAATATCAATGTGCTCTAAGTAAGAATGTTCAAACTGCATGAATTGTATGGTATTCTATGTGCCAGACATTCATGCTTTTAATGGAAAAAATGACTGGCCTCTTACATTTTGGTGAAGATCAAATGAAAGTGTGGGTCCACTGTCCAGCTGACATTACTCTGGACATCAGTATTTCTCAGGAAGTCATATGATTTTTGAAATATTAAACAAAAATAATTTTGTCAAAAAAATAACTGACATCATTGACTTGATCAAACTTTAATCTGACACACCATTTACAATTACTCATTTTCATCTGAAAAATCTCAAATTCAGACAAACTGTATCTCCTTCTCATTATTTGAAGAGAGCCAAAGTATAATTCTCCGATTTTCTTCATGTTCACAAGTCTGTTGGTTGTCTCCATATGTTTAGACATTCTTCTAACACACACATAAATCCCCAGCTCATCTGCTGCTGTGTAAATCCTCTGCTGACAGCAGCAGAACAAAACAGATGAGTGTTGACACTGTTAGTATAAAAATGTAAATTATTCAGACGAATATTCCAAAAGACCTGACTCTAGGACTTGAGCTCATCTGATGGTCTGTGGTGAATATCAATGGAAGTATGGTCAAAGCTGCTGAAGTATAGTGTTTTTATGACGGAGAAGGAGTTTACTGCAGTACAGGCCTCTCAGGTGGAGCAGGAGATAGGATATGAAGCTAACCTTTATTGATCCCTGAAGGGAAGTGCGTTCATTGCTGCAGTACGGAGCAGAGGTGTTGGTACATGAGCAGAGGTGATAAAGGAGATAAAACCTAATAAAAAAAAAACATTTTGAAGAGAGCCAAAGTATAATTCTCAGAAGTCTGCGATAAGTTTAGATGAAATCAAGACATCTTTTTAGATTGTGAATGTGTGTCTTGTAGGTTGGAGGGCTGGCGTCGGAGAATGTGCGCTGGGCCGAGGCTGTGGAAAACTTTAAGAAGCAGGAGAGGACTCTATGCGGAGACACTCTTCTTATCACAGCCTTCATCTCTTACCTTGGCTACTTCACCAAACCCTACCGAGTCCAGCTGATGGACAACACCTGGAGGCCCTACCTCAGCCAGCTCAAGGTGGGCCCAGTACTACTGTGTCAGGAAGCCACAAACAACACATTTTTATTTAGCATCTGGACATTTAATGTCAGTGCAGATACTTATGCCACTAATTGACTATTGACTGTGACATGAGTGTTCTTTTCAGTCTGAGGTGTAATATAATGTAAGTAATCTACAGTATAACTAAGTATAACTATAAGTATACACAAACAGAAGTTTGTATCTTTATCTTTATGTCTCTGTTGGTGCTTACTTGGAGTACTTTCAAAGGTCTACGTTTGCTATAAAGGGTTTTATGTAATTTAGGGCATATAATGAACTTGTGATATAACATATAATCATAATAAAATTAATGAATAATCTTTCCTCATTAAGTTGATAAATGGTGCATTATTTTTCTATTGAGGGTGATTTTAAACTAGTTATAAATGTGGGCTCTTCAAAGGGAGCAGAAGCAGAATCTGTTTAATAAAAAGATATATAATTATTTTGAAAAGTATAGCTACGTCTTTAAACATGAGCTTCACCACATTCATTAATTTTCACAAGCCCCTTCCTCTGGGCGTAAGCAGCTGTTCATAAACTTAAAATAATGCTACTTTACAATTTGATTTATTTCTTGATGTTGAAATAGTTACTATGCCTTAAAATCCATCAGCTGGTTTATTAGGGGTTATGGTCTTCCTCTTGAGGATGACTTCTCTTCCCTTTGGCTTTATCAGTGCTGATCTCTGGATTGTACAGCGTTTCATATAACAGCATCACACCCTCCACAGTTGATATTATACGTCTAAACAATGTTGAAAGAGCTTTAAATTCAGGTCTTTCTTATTATATTCTCATTAAAATAAAATGTTACATGTTACCAAACCAAGCCATGTCTCTTGTCCCACAGGAGTGTCATGCATTGGATCTGTTTTAAAACAAACAAAGGACTGACTTGAGGATATTGCAGGGGAAACCATATGACTAATGCAGTTCCCTGTAGAATTACATACTCTATAGTGAATGGTCTGAGCAAGATTTTAGATTGCATTAATTATTGATCAAGCAAACCAACATTTATTTTTAATTATAATACCTGAGTGAACATTATATTTGTTTCCGTAAACGTGATGTTGAAGCCTCAAAACTGTAAACTGTACACTGACTGAAACATGCTTTTGCCCTTTCTGTAATGTTTGTAAGGTTCCCATCCCAGTAACCCCTGACCTGGACCCCCTGACCATGCTGACAGATGACGCTGACATCGCTGTGTGGCAGAATGAGGGGCTACCCGCCGACAGGATGTCCACCGAGAACGCCACCATCCTCACCTCCTGCCAGCGCTGGCCCCTCATGGTGGACCCCCAGCTGCAGGGCGTCAAGTGGATCAAAAACAGATACGGGGATGGCCTGCGCGTCATCCGCATGGGGCAGAGAGGGTTGGCTGCTTCAACACTCTGTAAAAGCTAAAGATCTTGGACACATAGATTATGATGACAGGATGTACTCTTGTTTTTGTTTTTTGGCAGATACCTTGATGCCATTGAGAGAGCGCTGGCTGCAGGAGACGTGGTTCTCATTGAAAGCATAGAGGAGACTTTGGATCCTGTCCTGGGACCGCTATTAGGCCGAGAAACCATCAAAAAAGGAAGGTAAGTGTGCCCACTGGCTCATGTTTTACCCAAGCATGTTGACCTAATAAGTTGCAAATTGGTCCTCCAGCTGTTCCTTATATGTACATTTAACTTTTCCGGCCTCTTATTGCTACTTGTCCCAACTTTTTTGGAATGTGTAGCTCTTACGAAATCCAAAATGAGCCAATATCTGGCATGACATTTCAAAATGTCTCACTTTCAACATTTGATATGTTATCTATGTTCTATTGTGAATAAAATATAAGTTTATGAGATTTGTAAATTATTGCATTCCTTATTTATTCACAATTTGTACATTTTTCCATATTTTTGGGAATTGGGTTTGTATATCTAGAATAAATAATAATGTGAGATGTAATGTAAAAATACGTTCTAATCTTTCCAAATGTATGTCATCAAAGTGAGGATTTTAATACAAAATATGTAGAATGCTGGCTTTATTGCACCAATGTCTAAATGTTTGGAAATAGCTTATATTCTGTCAGTCGATCATCTTTCACAATAGAGTAAATGGGTTTATTTGTGTCCGATGCACTGCCTGCTCTTGGTTTGCCCAAACAGGTACATCAAGATTGGAGACAAAGAGTGCGAGTACAACCCCAGTTTCCGGCTCATTCTTCACACCAAACTGGCCAGCCCTCATTACCAGCCCGAGCTGCAGGCCCAGTGCACCCTGATCAATTTCACAGTGACCAGAGACGGCCTGGAGGACCAGCTGCTGGCCGCTGTGGTGAGCATGGAGCGGCCAGACCTGGAACAGCTCAAGGTGAGGAGGTCCCGGTCTCAGTGGGCCTGTTAATGGCCACAAGCTTGTATTTGAAAATGGTCTCCAGAGGTGTTTGGGTTTGACACCATGTTTTGCAATGAGGAACCAACTTTTAGGTTCTACATCCAGCTTTTGTTGCAAGCTTTTTCAGGAATGTTGTTGTTGCATCAACAGATGAAATGATGAATGCTACCTCAAGGAGACATTTAATCACATTGAGCCATTCATTATGTGTCAGTACGTGAAAGTGAACCCGAGCAGCCCTTTCAAAGAACAAACAATGCATGCTGCACTCTTTGGAGATTTTTCTCTTCACATCTTGTGTGTGCTACTAATTGAAAGAAACAGTCAGCAGTGTCAGGGGCCTCCAGAAGTAATGCGCAGACCTCTCACTTTTCTTCTGAAGCAGCAGGTCCGTGCTCCTTGATTCCAAAACAATCAAATAGGGCCTTTGATTAGCTTTGAACTAAAGAGATGTTTTGTGTTAATAAGATTTCGGGTCCCTCATGAAAGAAGACTTTGTGTGTAAACGTAGAGTTAAGAGAAACTCTTTTATTTATGTGTTTATGACACATAAATGTCCGGTAAGTGCCATTTAACTTTTACTGGTTTTCTCTCGGGCATTCAGAAGTCATGCATGATTAATAACTTCTTCAAATGTCAAAATAAAATTCACTGGAAAAACCCCACCCGTAAGTCTCATTGTTCAAACTAATTTGAAATATCGAAAACAAAAGAGGCACATTACAGAATTGTTTTCTTTTCCAAGATTTTGTGATTGTCATTTTGTATACATATATGTATATATATATATATATATATATATATATATATATATATATATATATATATATATATATATATATATATATATATTTATACTGTATTGACTTCTTTCTTACCAGCTTTGTGGACAGGAAATCAAAACTTGAGAAATCAATCATGACTCCAATAAATGTGAGTCGAATCGATGAGCTGTTGAAAATCTTTCCTAAATTACACTGAATTATGTGTAGCATCACCCTTTAGCTCCACTCAGGGCACCTCATCTCTTTATGTTATAGTTGATTGGTTTAGATATGATTAGGTTGTCTCATTTTAAAATGGAGAAAAGGAATGCTGTTCTATTATTATTAGTAGAAAGTTAATACACAAGTTATATTATATTCAGCAAAAAAAATAATAATCCAGAAGTAATCTATTCATTTGAGGTCTGCCTGGGGCTGGTTTCTCACAAATATGTTTTATATTCTTCACATTTTGAAAATCAAGTAAATGACTTTAAATCTGAACTCTACTGACAGTTATTTAAATCCAAAATGGACACAGATTTTCAGTGTATGTTTATTGGAGATGCTTCATACACCCATCATGACCAATACTTTGAAGTCATAAGTTTGCTTTTAACTTCAAAGCAATTTTATTTATACAGCACAATTCATACATACAAGGGTACAAGTACTTCACAGAAATGAAAGTCAAATTTAAAGTACACAGGCTTAATGACAGCAGTTTTTAAGGCCATTGGAAATGTTCCAGACTGTAAGGAATTATTGACTATATCAGTGATTTGTGGTAACAAACTGCTTAGTACTGATTTTAGAAATCTAGTGGGTAGAACATGGAGGCAGCAGGTGGATGAACTCAGGCTGGAGACAGTTTTTTCAATTGTTCTGTCATTAATGGGTGTAAAATGTGTTAACCCAATGTGTTGAATGCTCTGTGGACTGTAGCATGTTTAATGCCTTGAACCTTGTCGTTAAAAAACAATGCAAACTCATTGCATTTAGAGTTGGAAACTAATTCTGGAGGAATTGGAGTTGGAGGGTCGTTACTGCTGTTGTTGATGAGCTCTGAGAAGAATATTTCTCTTGCTTTTTGCAAAGTTTGATTGAAAACATGCAGATTTTCTTTGTATACCTCATAATGAATTGACACCATTTTCTTTCTTCTTTTCTTATACAGTGCATTTAATGTTTTAAGCTGTCTGTATTAACTCTATATTAATAATAACATGTCTCTATAGGACCTACTCCGTTATTGTATTTCTCCTGTTCAACTGTAAAATGAGGCTCTGCAGAGACATATTCACCACAGCAAAAGCCGTCTACAGGAGGCACGCCCCCGTTGTCATGACAACAACCGACAGTCAACTTTTAAAAACTGTAGTGAAACCAAAACAGAACCTAATGAATACCGCGTAACAGTCTGTGAGTTCTTAGTGCAGTGTTTGACCTTGGTGCAGACTATATTGTGGACTGTAATATGATAGTACATCATTCATTTTTGACTTAAACCTTCTCACACATCCTCCACCTAAAAGGTCTGCTCATCTAGACCTATAGACTCAATAGTAAAATTCTATAGGCTGATGACGTGTCTGTTGATTTTAAAGAAACATCCAGAGCAGCAGGACAATGCGCTCCCATAGCTGAACATGGCTCCCTTTCATGGACAAATGATTTTTCATGTTCTTCTTGTCAGGTAACGTGTCATCGTCCGAATGAAGCAAACAGCAGGAACATCCTGATTAGGGCTGCATGATGTGATATGATACAACTGATTTAAATATTATAGATAACAATATGAGCTGCAATATTTGGATGTTTTTTATAGTAAAAAAAAAAGTTTAAGTATTTGAATTTGATTTAGAATATGTACAGCACTACGAGGCTCTGGATTAACTTCTATTGTCAAAACAGGAGCTAAATCTTAGAGCTATTTTTGTCTTATCAGAGTTTTGGAAAAGCACTAAAATTACATAATTGTCCTGTTTTATTTTGGATGTAAATATTTCTTGTACAGAGTTCTTACTTATTTTTGTGGGAGAGCTGTGTTGTTGCACTCGGCTGATCCTCGCTGCTGATTTCAGTCAGACTCAGAGTTAATGGCCGTCTCGACACATTGTGTACACTGCAGCCTCTTCCTGCCAGCCGTATGGCCAACTTTTCCACCAGTAATGAGCAGCACATAGTTGCATTAGCCACACTGCAGTCCACGTTGTGAATGTAAATGTCGGTAATTAAGTGAAAATTCAGTTGATCAAAGCTCGGGAGCGTAATGATGCCTTGCACTCATCTCATGGACAATATGCTCTTTTCATGTCAGCAGTTTGAAATGGATTGGCCAGTGGCTCTACTGTACCGCAGCAATTAGACAGCACATTGACACACTTCCACTGTTCCTTAAATGTGGGGCTCTTGTTAGTGGAAGGAAAGAGAAAATCCAAAAACCCACACTGGCTGATGGCGCTTAGATCAGAACGCTCGATAATGCAGGCGCTGTGTTAACAGGTCAGGCAGATTTACTCCAACACAATCCTATTTGCATTTTGATGGTATTTGCCGAAAGCGCCCTTGTTTGCGTTTGGCCTCTATAGGCAGCACTTCACTCCAGACCTTTAGGCTTTCATCCACAGTCAAATCAGCATTTTTAATAAATGGAGAAAGTGGTGGGGGGCAACGCGTCAGAGTTATTTTAAGCCTTCTGTCCCCTCAGCAAAATCCAACAAAGTGAAATGTGATTTAATGAAGCTTGTTTAATTAGCATCTTACTCAGATTGGAGGGTGAGGGGGAAAAAACAAGATCTGGAACTCACTTATCATTTTAATTAACACAGAAATTTGTTGGGTTGAGGGAGGAGAATGGGGAGTTGTTCTTTCAGAGCACCTCGCTATAACAACACGGCTTAGGAAAGGAGCTCTCAATTGTGTTTTGTTGTGGGTAAACGACACAGACTGATAACAATCAGCACTCTGATAGCGCGCCTCAAATTGGATGTACCTGTTTTTATTCGTCAAATGACTCGCCACATTATAACCTTAATGAGGTTAGCGTCGCCACTGAGCCATAAGATGACTAGCAGGTGAAAGAGCACTCATTTAACAGGGCCAAGAACCGGCTAAGAAGCTTAAAATGTCAAGTTTCCTTTTTGGAGAGTGCACATGGGGATCATTGTACAACCTTTTCCCACAATAACTGTGTGTGTGTGTGTGTGTGTGTGTGTGTGTGTGTGTGTGTGTGTGTGTGTGTGTGTGTGTGTGCGCACAGTCCTCAGCCAGACTCAGACTTAATGAGAGCTAAAATGCTCCACTTCCCAAATTACCTTAACAGGCCTGCTTCGTGGCACTCAGTAATCATTTGCCCAAAAATGATAGATGTAATATCTAATTTTAATCCCAATTAGGGTGTTCTGCTGACTGCTTAATTGTTTGTTTTTCCCAAGCAGGGGTAATTACAAGTACAATGTGCCCGAGGAGAGCTAATCGTTAAAAAACGACTCATTATGGGGTCCAGTTGGGAATGTTTTGGTTTGGATTTAGAGTTGGGGCTAAGTAGAAGGTCACAGTTGATTCACGCACTCATACCCTCCTTATTTTTTTTATGCTTTTCAACTGGAGATGGAAATTACAGAGAATAATATGATACAATTGATAATATCTAATAGAATACACATAATAACAACCTTATCCTTCAGTAATACTTGATATATTGCAAGACATTTTTCAACAATATGTGCAATGTTGTACAACTGCAGACAAAAAGCTCAACTGAAAACCTTTTGTTTATGAAAACAGCTGTTTTTTTCCATGTTTTTGTGGCAACAAAAAAAAGCCTGATAATAGAAATCTACACCTGTAAAAGATATTTAGTTTTTATCTTATTGACTATTGTTAGACTGCCAGGCAGTGAGAATGAGTCTTTCTGTCACTGTTTGATTGGCTCACAATACAAAATGCCTTTGACAGAATGCAAGTACAAGACATAACATTTGCTTTATTCTGATTTGGTTCTAGTCTTAAGCTTTACGTATGGTTTTCACTTTTATTTTCTGAGTCGTTGATTAGCTTCAAACGGTTACTTATAAGATCTTGCTGCCATGACTGTGTCTTGGCAGTTTTAGCCCCAGTCACCATGGGAAAGTTGCATTTCCTTTATCGTACAGAAAGATCTTAACAACAGTATATGTAACTGACATATTGAGCCGTGGTGAAGACCAAGAAGGTGGTACATTTGCTATATTCAGGGTTCCTACACTTTCTGGAAGTACTTGAATGTACTTAAATTTCAGACATGCAGATTCAAGGACTGGAAAGTACTTGAATACAAAAATAGGTCCTTAAAAGTGCTTGATCAAAATCCTAAATAAATTTGGTTTAGTAGAATGGTGCTATTTCTAAAATTGTTCATACATGAGCTGCCAAAAACAGCAAATAAAGTGGGATTTACAATAAAAAGTGATTTACAAAATAATTTTAACTTGAGTTTATTTATTAATGAGTAACATCTCTATTGAGCAAATGTGCATATTTGTAGACACATTTACAGGTTGTACTGTAATACATTTACCCACTTTTTTATAAATTTTAAATTGACAAAACATTTCTATTTCAAATCTTTGAATTGTTGTGAATATAAAAAAAATGTTGCATTACAAAATCCTGGAACGTTCCTAAATCTGATGTTCATGAAAGAGTGGGAAGAGGGACTATAGTTGCCCGGGCCTGGACTTTTCCCAGGGCAAGCAGACAAAGGTTTTATTTTAATTTTTTTCAACTCCAACAAATCAAAATATTATGTACAGTCCATATTCATCTTTTAGCAGTGAATTCCCCTTTGGAGGTGAGTGGGTAGTAACTTTAAAATCAGCCCTTTTACAATTTAACAAGGCTGAGACCTAATTAGTTTTCACAATGGTATAAACTACCTCTCATCGCTGTAATAGGGAAAACTGTCATAAAGAGGACAATAAAGCAGTGTTATGTCTTTAACTGTTAGCTCCCTGATACCATCTTAGTTAACTATGTATTTATCAGGGGTGCAGTAAACCACTGAGAGGAGGTACTGGCAGGTTCCCGCTGCTTCCCTCACAGCTCCCCCGCTCGTGATATTACATGGGGGCAGAAGAAAATGTAATAGCCCAGTCTGCCAGGAATCATCCAGTCAAATCTCACAATTGCCCATCCTCTCGTAATTACAACAATTGAAAGGTCATAGAGGCTTCTATTAAGGGAAAGTTCAATAACGCAAAGTCATTATCAAGCAGAAAACAAGATGCAACAGCTGACTGTAATGAGGGACAAAGTGGGATGAAGCAATAAAGACTGTAACCGTGAACCTGACGACTTGAAACGCTTTGAAAAATGTATTTAAACTAGAACAAAGACAAGAAGAAAGAATTAGCACGAGGCTTTATTAGCAGAATCCATATGGTAAAGAGTCAACATGTTTATTCTCACTATAAACCTTCCGTGATAGATGATTCGTAGTGGAAGTGTTATTCACCATCAAAGCGCATTCTGATTGACGATCTCATCACTTCCAGGGTCAGTACGCTCAGCAAAGGTTTGATGTGGGCAACCAAGATGGAAGCTGCTTAATCCAGGCTTGAGAGCCGCCTTCATGGTTCAGATGCAGCCAATGCAAAGCATATCGATTAGTCCTGCCTTTGAGGTGCCCTTTAGTATTCATGTCCTCTTATTGACCCACTCCGCTGCCTAAGATTAGGGGGGTATAAGGGCTGTGGAAAAATCTCTGTCATGTGTCAGTTTCAAATGTCTGTGTGTCTGTGTGTTTTTAGTCGGAGCTGACTAAAGAGCAGAATGGGTTCAAGATCACCCTGAAGACTCTGGAGGACAACCTGCTGTCCCGCCTGTCATCGGCCTCAGGGAACTTTCTGGGCGACACGGAGCTGGTGGAAAACCTGGAGACGACCAAACGCACAGCAGCTGACATCGAAGAGAAGGTCACGTTTGTTTCCTCGGTTATTCCTGCACATTCCTGTATTTTTGTCTTGTTTTCTCATTTCACCTTGTTATACCTAGAAGAGTTTGACTTACATGTACACACTTTTGTCATTTCCACAAAGTGGCAATTAGGGGTGCAACTAATGATTATTTTAACAATCAATTACAATTAGTCTAATTCCATTTTATTAGTCAACAGTTGTTTTTGCAATCCCTTTAAAAAAATATATAATAAAAAAAAGAAACATAAAGAAAGCTAAATAATGCTGAGGTAAGTTATTTTTAATCCACTTGCTGGACAACACAAACATGTTTTGTTAGTGCCACTGCTCATGCCTTTGTGGCTATGTAGTTTGTCTTACAAAAATTAACTCCAATCCGCCAGGTGGAGTACACAGATAGAAGCATAGAGAAGCAACATAAAAAAAAAAAAAAAATATATATATATATATATATATATATATATATATATATATAAAAACATTCTCAGTACTTTTTATCAGACAAGGGACAATTACCGGTTTCAGGGTAAACCTTTTTAAATGTCAAGGTATAAACACAGTGGCACACTCTTTATACTGTCATTTTATTATGAGCTGTTGAGACAAGACCAGAAAGCACTGTCACATTTACAAAACCTTTAATGTACTTACCATAACTCTCCGACTGTTTGCACTAGTGAAATATTGAGATGAAGCATTAACAGAGTGGATACGCTGCATTTCTGTGGATCTGAAGTGTCTCAGTTAAAGTCAAAATGACAAATGACTAGATCAGTTACCCAAGGGCACTGATATCAAGTTTAAAGCCTTGTCTTTTTTTTTTTTTTTCGAAAAATATTAGTTGATGTTTATATTTTACTGTAACAACTGAAACAGTATCATAAACATTAACCACAATACTGTGATTCTGTCAAACCCGTAATAATACCGTCATATACCTAACTTTTATAGTATTTAGGATAATTTTTCCTAAAGTGGCTGATAAAACAGAAAAGTCAGAAAACCCTGCAACTAACAGCACAATATTGGTAAAATATTCAGTATGCATATTTTTGGCAGGCATAAAGTTAATGTCCATCACCTAACAGACTATAATATTGTTGCGATGCAAGTCATTCTTTGCAATACTGAAATCTAATTCTTATGATCCTTTACATAACTCAAATAAACTCCCGGTGGATTATGCAATAGTTTAGTCCATCTGTTGGTACCAAGAAATATAAGAGGCTACCCAAGATGGCACTTTCTGAGGCTGATGGTACAAAAACCTATTTGATGCAGTTTTACAGTAGTTTATAGTAGATTAATTCTGAACATTTAGTTTCACAACTGTTTAGTCACATTTGGGAGACAGCTCTTGAACTTTTAACTGAATATACTTAAGGGGTAAAGCTGCTGCTGCTCTGCTGATAAGGCAGCGTTATGTGACAGCGTACCTTCTGTCAGTCCTCAGACAAGCACTTTCTTTGCAGATGTTCCATCTCAAACATAATTGCTCAGGTATTTTCTGCATTCAAACAATGTCTATAATTGTCATGTGTTGTTGTGGAAAAATCTTTTGGTTAGAACCGTGAAATGAGATTAGCTCTGATTTCCTCTAAGGTGTGCTGTATAGAATGCCATTTCATTTCGCCCTGAGTTGCTTGATGATGTGTAAGTATAGCTGTAGGTTTTGCTCACATGTTTTGCCCTGTCTTTACTGTAGGTAAAGGAAGCCAAGGTGACAGAGGCCAAAATCAATGAGGCTCGGGAGCACTACAGACCAGCAGCAGCCCGGGCTTCCTTATTGTACTTCATAATGAACGACCTCAATAAAATCCACCCCATGTACCAGTTCTCTCTGAAGGTAGGCCGTCTATTGACCCACAGAGCTCCTCCCTGCCTCGCAAGCCCCCACTGAGACCTCTCTTTATGTTCACTCCGTTGCCACCCCGCTCCCTGCCTTCCATTTGCTCACCATGTTTTATGCTCTTTGCCCAGTTTTTATTGTGTTTGTGGCTCCCTAATGTGGTTATGTAGAACATAATGTCTTTCATATTGTCAGCCGGCGAGCGCTGAGAGGGGGCGGCCTGAGATATGGTTTGCAATCACTGGCGGCTCCACAGGTAGCCACCCCAGACTGACTTACTTCCTCACGTAATCAAATGGATACACATTGTAAGTGGGTATACCTTTGACCTTGGTCACAAAATAGAATATAATAATGTGCTCTCTTCACAGCAGCAACGTATGACTCTGCAAAATTAATACACAATTCTTTTTCAATTCAAAATTGTAGGGTGATATTTCTTTTTTTTTTTTTACTTTTTTTGGATTAACTTCATAACAACATAATTATACACTTTTGATGGAAAATTATTTGTTTCTAAATGTTGTTTGTGTAATTAATGTACAATTCAGCACAGCCTTCATAAGGAACAGTATCTTAAAGTAGTAAAAATACACCAATATAAATACACAATATAAAGAAATACAAGGCTCTGGACTGACTTCTACTTGTCAAAACAAGAGCAAATTGAATATTTAAGACTGAACAATAAACAATCTGGATTTACAACTGTTTGGACGATGGTTTTGAGGCAAAAAGGAAATCACATGGAAAACCATTGTCGAGATAGAAGTAATTTTTTGCTGTACGGATTTTGCCATAATGATAACAATATGATATCAATAATATTGTAATAGCAATACATTTTTTTTTTTTTTTTTTTTTAACGGAACAGACAGTGTATATGGTTGGTATTACACTACATTTGCAATCAACTTGTATAACGAACAGAGCTACTTTAAATTTGAATCAATGAACAGGTCGGTTGACTATGCATAATGAAGCTCATAAAGAGCTGGGGTATTATGACCCCACTCTTTACACAGCTGCATTTTAGCACCTTTCAGTTCAGCCAATTCAATTAATGCTGCTTTATAAAGGTTTAAAGGGCTTTTTAGGGGATATGTTTTAGCAGAGAATCAGAGAGAAATGAATCTGGTGTTCTGTTGAGTATTCGTGACAGCAAAAAGGCTATGCTGAAGGGGGAATGACTAGATCTGTCTCATGAAACCATAAGAAATGAAAGGGAGTGTCATTGCCATAAGGCCCAGAACCAGGATGACTCCATTGCAAAACCCCACGCACAGATAGAAAAGTAACAAAAGGTTTATTGGTCCACAAAAAATCCAAATCTAGGAAACTAGGCCCTGGGTCCGAGCATAGAGCAATTTCCAAAAGGAGGTAACACAAAAAAACACTGCAAGGTGCGGAAACATGAGTATATGAATTTTCACAGGACACGCGGGGAACAATAGAAATACACAGAGGTAACACAAGGAAAAACCCAGACAATAAACTTACGGGTTAGAAGACAACAACCTGACACTGAGCAACAAGACAACAGGTATATATAGACACAAACAACAAGGGACAGGCGAAACACATTAGGGCGGAGCAGGTAATCACACAGGAGGGGAAAACAGGCAGGAAGTAAAACAGAAACACACAGATACAATAATGAAACAACTCAGATACTACAAAGAAACATAACATCAGAAACAAAACAGAGACACAGATACACTAACAAAAATAGACTGACTACGTAAACAGGAATGGACAGGGAGTTTTTAATAGTAAATTTTGAATCTGAATTCAACAGCTGTTTTACTCCAATTGTCATTTCAACCTGACGATCCGACGGTCTCTGCACACATCTCGGCATGCCTGAGTGACATTTCACTTTGGATGAAGTCCCATCACCTGCAGCTGAACCTTGCAAAAACAGATTTTGGCCAACCCAAAGACCCGCCACAACCTCTCCATTCAACTAGGCTCATCAACCATTACACCGTCCAGCACTGCCAGAAATCTGGGAGTGGTAATTGATGATCAACTATTCTTCACAAATCATGTTGCCAGCACCACCAGGTCCTGTAGATTCATCCTCTACAACATTAGTCTGTGGAGGTTCTCAGTCATCCAGGGCATTTTGAGGAAGGTGTGACTCCATATGTGAAAGTCGATAACTGTCACTGCACTCTTCACTGAACTGCATAAACTTCTTTCCGTTTACCTTCTGAGGTTGTGGGCACCTCTTGTGCTCTGTGCTGAAGAGTCCTGATGACTCCCAGCTTGAACTGCAGTGGGTGGTGGGAATCAAACAGCAATTATTGATCCGTGTGTGTAGGCTTTCCATAAACTTCTACTTGGAGAGTCCTGTCCTCACAAATAACCACTGCACAGTCTAAGAAAGCCAGGCGGTTGTTTATGGCATCTTCACTTGAACTTGATGTTCTTGTCCACTGCGTGGATGTGTTCTGTGAAGGCTTCTACTTCCTGGGTTCAGATCTTGACCCACGTGTCATCAACATATCTGAACCAGTGACTGGGCACTGCACCTGAGAAAGAGACCAGAGCTCTGTTCTCCACTTCCTCCATGTACAGGTGAGCCACAATCAGGGAGACAGGTCCCATGGCACAGCCGTGTTTTTGTCTGTAGAAGTTACCTCTGAACTGGAAATAAGTAGTGTTCATATCTCCAGTAAACTGCAATTATAGTCTTGGATGAGGTTTGTCCTGTCCTGTAATGAAGTGTCCTGTAGTAATCTCTTCCTTACAACCACGAGTGCTTCATTGGTAGGTGTTCAGGTAAAGAGTGATGTGACATCAAAAGAGACAATCGTCTTGTCTGTGTCTAGTTGTAGATGTTTGATTTTGTTGTTAAAGTCATGTGAGTTAATGATATGGTGTTGTGAGTGGCCTACCAATGGAGCCAAAATAGTGGCCAGGTGTTATATTGTAGGTTACAGCTGCATGAGAAAACCGCCAGGAAACTGGCAGACTATTGAAATCATCTTAGTTTTAACCTACGATGCAGACAAAGTAAGCTGATTCCTAAAAGCCTACGACTGGGTTTGGCGGTTAAGGGACACAGGGCTGAAAACATCCTACGCCTGGCCCAGACCCACCTTTTGTGTGAAAGGATCAGACAGACTCACTTTATAATAGATAACCTCCAGACCAAGTTAGGAATATGTGATATGTGCTCTACCTGGTGAGACAACCCAAGAATGCATTATTTTAAACAATACAATTTTAGCCTTCCCTAAAGACTTGCAGTGGGTATATGGCAGGGTGTTGATGACTGAAGTTATTTTGATGAATATTCGAGATGTGTACAGCGCTGCTTTAATTACAAGAGAATGAAATAAACATTCCTGCGTAAACAATACTGGTATCATTAAACAGAAAGTTTATCTGGAGCTGCATCACCTTAAAGTTGCTGCTTTTGTACAGAAAGTAACTTTAGCGCCTTTGCTAATATTTTCTTAATCCTTGAGCTGAATAGGTATCCTCTGTTTTTGTTTGTATCCACCGCTTGTTGCTTGTGTCACTTCTGGAATGCGGAGAAAAAAAAGACAAGACAGCACTAGTTTTCTGCAGTTGTATAATTGACTGTGGCTATTGCCAAATTATTTTCACTTTCTCTGGAGAATAACTGCTAAAGTGTCACTCGGTTGGCGTCAAAAATAACAGTTTGCTCACAGACTCACACTCCAAAACTCTGCACTGACCCATTTGTGGAGTTACAAAACTCATGCAGCCGACGTTTACATATTATTATTATTATACATAACTTTATTTAATTGCATACAAAGCGTCTAACAGATTGTTAAGTGGTAGTATCTAACCCTGCCTGACGAGCAAGATTGCAATCCCAAAAATTTGCTTAAGGCAATGCAGAGCAGGGAGTAGCATGTTGTCCTCACTAGCGCCGCCATACTCACTGGTGAGCCCAATCTTTTGGTCGGGAAGGGCAGGAAATCAGGAAATGGCCAAGTTAACTGCAGTAAATGCACTCTTTGGCTTTAGTCGCTCAGCGGGAATTTCATTTGTCACAACCCAGCTGCCTCCTCAGATGTAGTTAAAGAATTCTGACCTGCAGTCAAGGGAGAAGGCACACTGGTGTTAAGTGGTAGGTCACTGCGCAATTGCGGAAACATGGAGGCTGGTAATTACGTAGCCAATTATCCAATTTTATTGCTGTAGAGATCAACGCATAAAGGTTATTCGAGACATCAGCCAGTTCATCCTTCAACTGTTCACACTCTGGAAAGCGAACTTGTGCCACCCTTCAGCCACACTCCGAATCCCCTGGTGGGAAGTGAGGAGACTATTAGACACCTCTTTCCCCTTAAATGGGTAGTTAAAAACATCCTTAAACTCTTGTTTAAAAGTATAATTATTTCAGAAAGAAGGATTATTTTTGCACTTAGCTGCTGCCCAGTCTAGAGCCCTCCCCTGGTGAAGTCCCATGATAAGTGCAATCTTGGAGCTGTTTGAAGCATATGTAACTGGGTTTTGGCAGAAAACAAGTGAACACTGAAGTGAAATGGTCCCACATTTTCCAATTTTCCCTGTGTAGTGGTCGGTGGCATGTACATGCATTTCCCTGGGTGGGGGAGAGGTAGAAAATGCCAAGGCCCAAGGTGGAGCCAGAGTAATGGAACTGGAGAGGCTAGAATGTTCCTGAGTAAACCAGTTGACTCTCCATACTGTTTTTTGTTGGCAAAGCTAAACTCCCTAATTGGCGAGGGCTCGGTGGACTCATTCCGAGCCTGTCTGATGGATCCATCTTGCCAGTTTGTTCTGCCATGTTTTTGATTGAACCCTGAATCAGCTCACAACTGATAAGTGGACACAATATGTTTATTTCAATGGTAATGATTGTGATGAATTATAGAAGCTCAGGATGCAAAAAGTTAGGTTAATACAAAATCCACAAGTAATGAGAATGAGCCAAAACACGCTACAAAATGTATTAGTTTCAACAATGAACTGGCGAGGAGTGGATGGAAAACCAGTTTTATTAAACTGAAGGGGAATGAGAAGTTGACAGGTGTGCCAGCCACGCCCAGGAGGAAACAAACACAGAAGGCAGGAGGAAACACAGGGAGACCCAAGAGACAACAAAAACCAAGAATGGATCCTGACATGATCTCAGAATTGAAAAAGTTTCTCGGTAAACAATTACTTTTTCTTCAATATTCCCTGGATGACTGAGAACTCTTACAGAGATCAATAACACATTCTATTTCTTGACACACATCTCCTTGTTGTGAGATGTTACACTAACAAAACAAGTGATGATTATTGTAACATACTCGTTGTCATAAAGACGGTCAGTTTGTCAAGTTGGTTAATTAGATAATTAGATGTGAGCAAATACTCCAATGATATATACTTTTGTCTATGGTTTAAACAAAGTGCCAGTGACTTTATGATAATGGGAGCGCAATACCCAGTGCCATTGATCATTGTTAGAGTGATTTATTGAGATGTCCAAACAGTTTGCCTCTTATTACTTTCATTGCCCTGGTGATATTTATCACATTAGCTTTTATGACAGGCATTTTAATCAATTATATCTAAGCAGAAGAAGCATTGATTTCTTTATCTTTATAGCTAATTGCTTCAGATATATGTTATGTCATTGCTGAACAACAAAATGTGTTAAAAAGTCCAGTTGCAGGCAATAGCAAGCAGTTAGAATGTATTAGGATTCTCACACATCCTGGAAAACCTGCAATATACATGAGCAGTGTGAAAATTACACCAAAATGTGCTCAATAATTGGGATTAATACTGTTGTGATCATATTATTTTAAATATCTGTTCAATTTGAGTGGCATTCTTTCCTTTTTAATATTTTTTTTAATTAATCCTTTTAAAATTCCTAACACTTCGTTTCAAGGACCACTTAAACAGTATACACCACTGGTGGTCAACTGGGCCCTGTTCTACAAAACTAGTTGACTCTACTCCAGATAAAAAAAAAAAGAAAAGAATCTGGACTCAGTTTTCAAGGTGAAGATATTTTGTCTCTAATTCTAAGATACTTATTCTGAGATCAACTGGTAAGAGAGCTGAGCTTATATCTCTAGAGGGAGGAGTTTAGACCTGAAACCAAACCTGATGGACCAGGCTGTTCTGGTCTCATAATCTTTGGCCATGAAAGGACAGTGTGACTCCTGATGTGAGTGAGTCGTTAGTGTCACTGTTCCATTCAGGTTCTGTGTTTTTTGTTCTAGCGTGCAACTCTTTTGTTTTAGGTTTAAGAACACTGTTGTAAATACTAGGCAACATGAATCTGAGGCCACCTCCTCTGTTCAAAGTGAGCTTTTCCATTTTCACAAAAAATGGCTTCCTTCACCCCTCTCTCAAACCATCTGGCCTCTCTGCCCAAATTCGGACATTGCTGAGGTGGAGGTGGACTGCAGACTCAGGTCCTCCAGGATTGGCTCTTCTGTGCTGATACATCCTCTTGTGAAGCTGTTGTTTAGTTTCACCGACATAACTGTGACTACACTCTTCACTGAACTGCATAAACTACATTACTCTGTTTGTGAGAGGGCCTTGTCTTTAGGATGGACCAGTTTTTGACGCAGCGTGTTCCCTGGTTTAAAGTGGACTGGAATGTTGTGTTTGTTTAAAATCATTTTAAGTTTTTCCAATAAACCAGACACATAAGAGATAACTACACCCTTCCCTTTTGTCCCTGGTTCCTGTCTGTTTGGTTTCTGTGTCATCTTGGTTTAAAAGACTAACAATAACAGAAGTGTGGAGTCTATGTTTTAAATGCTGCATGAAAATAAATAGGCTATCATGAAGTCTTTGAGCTCAACATAAACCTGTTGTAAGCACATTGTCATTCAGTGTTTAATCCTCTAAGACTAAGTTACAATATGACATGACTTTACAGTGTCTCTAGATCGCTCAGTCAGCCTGCATTTGTGCACACACTTCTCTTTTCTCTGTCTCCGCGCTGTGTCTTCCTCCTCCTCCTCCTCCTCGACACCAGCAGCTTATTTCTCGTTCCTGATTGGTCAGTGTCCGTGTTTCTATTGTCTACCTGCAAACTTAACCTGCTTCAGAGCAGGTTAGCTGTTCAGCCTTAGTTACCACGGTGATCTACCTCAAGAGAAAGTGAGCTTTGTGATACCGAAAACTACCTCGCTAACCTCCTAATGCAGCTTGGTAGTACAGGGCCTTGGTCTTGCTTTAGCACTTACATTTTTTCCCAGTAATTAGTTTGTATCAATTTTTTGCACATTTGGGTGAAAATGCTAACAAAAAAGGAGTCCAAACTCTAAACAAGGACTTGGAAATAAATTCCTGTATATAGTCCAGACTGAAAGAGACCATGCTTCTGGTTAGTTATTCTGTGCGTGATGCTGGATGCTGGGTTAGAGTTCATTGCATATCTGTGTGCATCACCAGGCGTTCAGCGTGGTCTTCCAGAAAGCGGTGGTGAAGGCTGAGCCGGATGAGGTGCTGAAGCAGCGTGTGTCCAATCTAATTGACAGCATCACCTCGTCGGTCTTCCAGTACACCACCAGAGGCCTGTTTGAGTGTGACAAGCTCACGTACATCGCTCAGCTCGCCTTTCAGGTACCACAACAAGTCCGTTTCATCTTCTGCATGGTTTGTTCTGAGAACAGGCTCACTACCGAACCCACTCACTCCAGAGACTGCTGCTCTGTTTGGATCTAATCAAGCATAAAGGAAATTGTGCTGAAAAAGCAACATTTCAAGACATTCCGAATTGTTGTGTCCCTAGATTCTTCTGATGAATAAAGAGATTAACCCTGTAGAGCTGGACTTCCTGCTGAGATATCCGGTTCTACCTGGTGTCACTTCACCTGTGGACTTCCTGTCAAACCTCTCCTGGGGTGGCATCAAGGTACCTTCAAAACATTATACACCAACACCAACACCATTTATACATTCAAATACTCTTGCTTTGACTCCTTCATTTTCTCTTCGTCATTACATTGCAGCCCACTTTGGCAGAGTTGACAGCAAGCTAAGTTATTTATTTATTTATCACAACAACTCCTAAGATACAAATACAAGATGTACGCACTGTTTTAGACACAGTTTTTCTTACATTCATGGAAACTCCTTTAACCTCCATTTACTCAGGACCCACAGTTGGGTAAAAAAGCCATTCATCATAGTAGCACAATGACCAATCTGACACAAGCGTTAAATTCACATTCTTTTGTGGAGAGGGCCTAATGTTTGCATTACTAACATAACCATAACTCGATAATAAGAACTTAATATTAACTAAATATTAGTAATTACCACTCTATGAGCCGATACAGTTTGATATTTCATAAATGAATGTGCCACGGACGCAAAAGATTACATGCTATAAAAACTTCCACTAGGGCACACACCTAAATCCATGGGAATTTTAAACCAATAAATTAAGTTTGTAGACAAATGAGGAAGACTCTTTCAGTAACAGGCTTTTCTTCCTGCGCTGTCAAACTGAGAGGACCAGGAAGTCGTTCATTACTGCTGCTATAAGACTCTTTATTACTATTGCTAGTAACGTTTAACTTATCTTGCAGCGTATTTATTTATGTATTTATTGGGATTTTATGTGTTATTGTGAATGACTTGGCAGTGTGTAGGCTGCTGGACATGTTAATTTCCACAGATGAAATTAATAAAGTATATATAAAGTTTCAATTATAAATAAATAAAATGTTGAACTGTGAATATTAAGAACAGGAATTATCAGAATGATATTGTGCAGCGTTTGTTAATTTGAACACTTTTGCATAACAACACACTGCCTGTCAGATGGCTAACCATAATGCCTTTGTCACTTTAAATGAAAAGCTCTTGTAGTGGTATGCCCAAAATTGCATTTCTAGTAGCTGCTTCAATCCTAAAATAGTCTGTTCTTTTTTGAAGGTTGAGCATTCCTCTCCAGAGTCTCTGGGCTGTGTGAAATTACGCATGAGTGTTAAATTGTAAATCAGTTTTCAATCTTTTCCTGGGTGCCCTTCAGTGTTGAAATCCTAGACAGTCTGCAGAAGAAAAAACTTCCTTTCCAGTCTGCTCTGTAAAGGAGGAATATCTCCAGTCTTCCACACACTGCTCCGTGTTTGCAGTTGCTTCCCATGATGCAATTGATGCAACTGAGTCAAAATAATATATGTGCATTAAACTAGGAACAGCCCTAAAGTATCATCCTGGCACCCTCTGTAGGATCTGGTGTTACTGCTGACCCCAGTGTTGTTTTGTAGGGCAGCTCAACAGAGTCTACGACCCCTGACTGTTTCTTAAAGAACAGACATATGGACATCAAGCAGCAAAGGTTTCCTTTCTTGTCAGATCAGCTTAGCAGCAAACTAAACCCTAAAGGCAGCCTGTTTTTGTAGACCTCTATGCTCATGAATTTTTCAATTTCTTCCGCCTACAATATTAACTTTCACTCTGCCAACTCAACAGTGGATGTTTAAGGCCTTGCTAATCAAATTCTGTTACTTTTCTCTAAAAGATAATGAGTTGGAGAGCTTTAACAAAGATACAATAAGTGCATAAGATGAGCTGATTTCCTGGGCGTGTAGATTATTAGCAGAGCAGTAAACTCAAGAGTACTACCTCTGTGGTAACGAAAGCCAGTTCAGTTGAAGCACTTTGTGCCGAGCCACCTCGTCTCACTCTGCTGTACATCCTCTGCTCATTGGCCATTCCACAGAAATCTATCCCTGTATTTTAGTGTGTTTCCATGGAGCAGGGTGGCTGCAAAAACATACAAAGCAAATGTTATGTGCTTAAGCAAAACCTTGTAAATGTTAGTGTTTACCAAACATCAGCAGCAAGCTGTATGCACCATAGACTTGTTTCTAAAACACAAGAATTTCCCTTTTACTTAGTGTTGCAGTTGAAACACAAGCTGATTCACATTGCACATTTACAAATAGATGTTTGTCCACTAAAAAGAAAGTTAAACACATTTTTAATGAGGCTCATTATTTTATGTTCCAGGGTCAGAAAGGCATAGTGCACTGTCAGTGACATATTTTAATTCAAGCCATCTTGTATGTTTTACCTTACACCTGTGTCCAGTGAGAGCAGGTCTTTCTACTGCGAGCCTCGCACACACTGCCTGTTTAAGTACAGTGTGTGTGTATGCTGCTCATCAGGGAGCGTCCCTGCGCCGTGAGCCTCCACTGTTCCCACAGATCAGATAGAATGTCTGTCAGCTGGGACTTCACAGAAAAGCTCCGACTGCTTCTGCAGCGGAGGCATATTGCCTTGGCCTCCACCCCCAGCCTGTTCTGAAAGGCATCATGTTTACTCAGCATTTCTATTGGAATAAAGATTATTTATATTAGACAGATAAGCACTTCTGTCTGTTTTTTTTTTGCTTTTATTCATCCTCTAACTTTTGCAAGCAAAGTTATTTCTTTTGTTGTGTATTGTAAAATGTTTATGAATGAGTTGCAAACTTTAATGTGCATCACTGCTCACAAAGTAACAGCACTTTGAGAAATACAGTGGTTGTATTTGTGTTGTCCGCAGTCCTTGTCCTCCATGGAAGAGTTCAGAAACCTAGACAGAGATATTGAAGGCTCTGCCAAAAGATGGAAGAAGTTTGTGGAGTCTGAGTGTCCAGAAAAAGAAAAATTTCCCCAGGAGTGGAAGAACAAGACGTCACTGCAGAGACTGTGTATGATGAGAGCCCTGAGGCCGGACCGAATGACGTACGCTGTCAGGTGAGAGTCAGAGGGTTGCCTCCCTTCAGACTGACATGGGTGCATCGGTGAAATGTTAACCTTTGGCTACAAGTCCGAGTTGACAGGTCACCTGTTCTCACTGCTGACTGAGGCTTTTACTGCATGTGGTTCACAAGTAGCTGCAATTCCACAGCTTCACAGAAACAATCAATGTGCCTCAGATATTGATCCTGACTGTAGAAACAGACCTTAACCTCCGGCCAGAAAAACACTGGACAAAACTTTCACATCTACAGAAAACACACACTTTCCAGATCTTATGTAAAAAAAAGAAAAAAAAAACAGTATTTAAAGTTGGATTTTGTTGGACTGGAGATTTGCAAAAATGGACATATACTTTTACAATACATGTTTAAAGGAATAATTATTTCAGCGTATTGCACTTTAATAACATATTGTATGAAACAGAATCCAGAGCTTGTCATTATTACTGAGGACTAATCTGTGGTCACTCAACTCAACAAATCATTATTAGCTTGCTCTATCTGTGAATGCTCAGCTGGTGATGAGATGTCTTATTAAGGCTGCTGTTCCAAATGCTTTTTAAATTGTGGTCATATTGTCATATCGTTTTAGAACATGAAATTGAAATGATTTAGCTATAAACACAGAAGTTAAACCTTGTCAGTGCTTATTTCAAAAAGTGTGCAATGTGTGCAAAATAATAACTTGTATGACATCAGTATGAACTGGATTAGACACTGGATATTTTGGCTGTTCAGTTTTTCAAATAAATACTGGCTGCATGATTTACTAAAGCTATGGTGCAGATGGACTATCACATTGTTCACTACTGCAAAACATGCCTTGCTTTGATAGAAATGGTTCTGTTTAGAAAAAGAGTGAGAAAGCCGGGACTTTTTTGTGTAGGACATAAAGATAAGCTGAACCCTCCTAGAACACAAGCACCAGTGTTCCTAAACATCTGCTAACCCTTCATTAAGGGAGCTCAGCCTCTTCTTAGCACACAGTTCACATTTTCACCTGTGCCATCCCTTGTCCTCGGAGCAGTAATTGGAAGAGTGCAGAGGGATAAAGCTTTCCCGAAAAGCTCCAAGTCTCTCCATGGTTCAGAGCAGGGATTTAATCATGTGTTTCTCACAGGTTTTTATAGTTTTTTTCCCCGTTACACCACAAACCTGCAGCCTAATGACATTTGAACAGCCTCTGTTTAGTCCTACAGAATACTGTTAATATTACTGGTATTGTACACTAAAAATAAGATATTATAATTGAATCTGCTACTCAGATTTAACCACAAATGTAGCGGAGACCAGAATTCCGTAAAAGTACAGTGTATTAAACTCATTATTTCTTGCCACATTGATGACACATTATCTTAACTATTTTAAACTATTCAGAAATTTCATACCCAACTAGGCAGCCCTGCTGTACGTGCATTATATAATCAGTGGTGGAGGAAGTACTTAAGTTTAGTACTTAAGTAAAAGTACAACTACCCTGCAAAATATATACTTAAGTAAAAGTATAATTACTACATCAACATCTTACTTAAGTAAAAGTCATAAGTACATACTTTTAAATTTACTTTAAAGTATTTTTTTAAGTAAAAGTACAATCAGTTGTATCAATGTCTGGCTGTTCAATTGTAACAATTGGGGCAATTGGGGCACTGAAACGCAAAACCAATGTGATTACATCTTTAGACTAAAAAAGACAAGCTACTGACACTTACAACCAAGCATATCACACGGGTAAAATTGGTTTGATATTCGCATATACTTTCGCGCTAAATTGCTAAAAAAAATAATATATATATACACACACAGTACAGGTCAAAAGTTTGGACACATTACTATTACTATTGGACACATTGTTTTTGAAAGAAGTTTCTTCTGCTCATCAAGCCTGCATTTATTTGATCAAAAATACAGAAAGAAATGTAATATTGTGATATATTATTACAATTTAAAATAATTGGTTTTCAATTTATTATACTTTAAATTATAATTTATTTCGGTGATGCAAAGATGAATTTTCATCAAGTCAAAACAAACAGCTATTTTAGCCAACTACGAATGTACAGATATAGCAGTAGTTTGCTCATCTCCAAAAATGTAACGTACTAGCAAGCTATCGTCCCTGCTGTGCTAATAACCAGCTAAAGAAGTTGCCCTGTTAGGGTACCACCAACTTACGTCAAACAAATATTATACTGGTGTGATATTTTTGTTATGTTGACATCCGTTTTTCTATAACAGTCATAGCACCATGTCATAGCAAGTTTGTTTAAATATTAATAACTAGCATTGCATGTCTTACCTCTATATGTTTCTTCAAATTTGAAGGGGAGTATTTAAACGCCAACAGTTTTTTGCGTTGAGGATGGTAGTTTACACATTGAAAACGCCAGGAGTCATTCTTTGAACCTTTAAATTCAAATAACTTGATTAAATAAGGCCAGGGATTTCTCTGAGAATCAGAGCTGCAGGGAACAGGCTCAAGCTCAGTCGACGTTGTTGGCTCAGTTCCGCTTGTGTTGTTTCAAAACGCGCGCTGAGCGCGTAAGTTCTTTGACTAATCAGATCTCCGATCTGTTTCAACGTGCATTGGCCAGCAACGCCAAAACTTCAGTCGACCAAATTTTTTTTATGCAAGATTCGGAAGGATGTAACGACACGCATTTTCAAAATGTAGTGGAGTACAAAGTACAGATAATTGCTGAAAAATCTACTTGAGTAAAAGTATAAGTATGCATTATTTTTTTTACTTAAGTAAAGTATAGATACATAAAAAATTACTTAAGTACAGTAACGAAGTACAAATACTTCGTTACATTCCACCACTGTATATAATCTTTCACATATTTCATACTGTATGACAGTTTGGGCACAAGCAGCTTCCTCTGCAACAAAACAAATTGGTTCACTTTACAATCAAGCAATAAAAATGACGGAAGTCAACCATCAACATTCTTAATATCTGCATTAATAATAATGCGTTAATAATTTAGCACCCGAGCTATAGCTACATCTGAAATTAAGATCATATTAAGATCATATTTGATCATATTTGATTTTAACAATTCACTTCAAGGATGAGTGAGTGAGTAAATGTGAATGTTTTATACTGTGATAGTTGTACTAAGATATTTCTTAAGAATGGAATTAGACTGTGTTATTATTATATATGTATTGAAATAAAGTACTTGCTAGTAGAAAAGCCCAACCAGGGTTAGGAGTCGTAAAATAGCATCAGCTACAAACTCTATATGCAGCACATCATTTGCAGGCTTTGTTTTGGATCTGTATTTGAGTGCATTGTCCCAAATAAAAATAAAAAATATATATATAAAAATTTTTTTTTATGTGACCTGGTGCAGTGTTTTAGATATTTATATGGTATCTATTTATTTATTTATCTTATTCTCTTCAAAAGAACCATCATTGAGAAATGTACCTATTGTGTATAGTTTATATATATATATATATATATATATATATACATACATACACATACACACACACATTAACAGTTGGTTGAAGTAACTGTATAATAATGCTACCTACAGAACTTCTTGAGATTTCCCTATTTTCATGACAGAGACTTTGTGGAGGAGAAACTGGGGAGCAAGTACGTGATTGGCCGATCGCTGGACTTTGCTGTCTCCTTTGAAGAGTCGGGGCCAGGTACGCCCATGTTCTTCATCCTCTCTCCTGGAGTTGACCCTTTGAAGGATGTGGAGAAGCACGGTAATATTGCAGCTTATTTTATCACTAAAAAGCACCCAGTCTGTTCGCAGCTTGTAACTTTTCTACCTTTTATATCCACATTTTCAAACACAAGGGAGAAAATTGAGTTTGATTTTTAATAACAACTGCTTCAATTACTTTTTATTTTAAAGTCATTCTGTTATCAGTTCTTGTTATGGTAAGTAGACCCCAAAGCTTAGACTACAATGACACACTTCAAAGTATTTATTTTGAGCAAAAGCAGGTTTGCTGAGGGGACAGGGAGCTGGCTGGCAGGCTGGTAGCACGAGTGGTCAACAGGAAGTGAGGCTCTGAGCAAAAGACAAGAAATAGTTGAGAAAAGGTGTCAAAGAGTTTCTTAGAGCGCAGGTAAAGCACAGTTTAGCACTACCTTAGAGACGGAATTGTTCATACAATTCCTTTGAGAGCTTTCCTCTTGAGGAATAAAAGAGTTGCAATAGTTCCAGTCAGTTTTGGTTTCTAATAGGATGAGAGTTGTTGAATAAAATGTGTAAGCTTATTTATATTAATACTTATATCACTGAAGTCTTTATTACAGAAGTCCATTAACAGTGGAATTCAGTGGAGTTTTTATAACATGTACGCTGAGTCATGTGACTAACAGTGACAGAAAAATCATGTAGTGTCTGAAACAGTTTATTAGTTGAGTGCACTATATAGTCCTTTATAGTGCTGCACTAAAGCACCTACTGATTTAGAGGTTAGGGATTAGGACACAGCCTTAGATTGAGAGCCAGGCCTTTGTAGTCAGGTAATTATGTGATAAAACCCAGGTGTGCCTTATTCAGCAGCATAGAGGAGCCAGCCACGCCCCCTGTCGTTCACAAACACTGCAGGGACAAAACACACAGAACCCGAACACTTCTATTGCATTTAGAAAAGATCACTGTTACACAGTAGGGCTGCCCAGCATATCACACATGTATTGTTATCACAGTATTTTTGATGTCAATATCTGAATCTCAAAGAATGACTTGTATTACAATAACATTATAGTCTTCCATGTAATGGACATTTACTCTTTACTTAAATTTAGTCTTTAAATAAGAAAGTCATTTATTTGTATTTCTTTTGACAATATGAGCACATGAGCACCGATATCTGAATGCTCTTTGACATACAAAAAACATGGTGGAGCCACCAAAAAGACAAAGAAATATTTGTCTGAAGAGTCTAGAAAGAGAAAACGTCAATTAGACCGATAGAAAGCTCTTTTACAAAATGGCGTCAGCTCAAAACAAAGTAAAGGACTCAAAACTGATTCCGACGTGGGTTTTATGTTGTTGAACTTGTAAGATATTTTGCCTAACAACTTTATATTATTCATATTTTCGTTAGATCTATTGTTATTTTATGTCCTTCGAGATATAGCTACTGTTATGTGCAACAGCATCTGAACTCATTTTTTTAAGGTGAAAACTAAATTTTCAGACATTTTTTTGTCTGGAAATGAAGCTCAAGAACTGAGTCTCAAGCTCACAGCTGGCTAGTGCCTCCATTATCATCTCAGAGCAAAGGAGGGCCCTGTCAGCACTGGAAAAAGACCAAGTTACGGATCGAACTCTGTACTACAGACTGTATCCTGGGAACGCCACTCCATGTGTTTATGGCTAACCCAAAATACACTAAGAAGAAATTCCACTACGACCCTTAGTAAGCAGCACAGATTGTGTAACCTACAATAAAGCCAAACACCTAGCCACTATTTTGGCTCCATTGGGCCACTCACAACACCATATCATCAACTCACATGACTTTAACAACAAAATCAAACATCTACAACTAGACACAGACGAGACGATTGTCTCTTTTGATGTCACATCACTCTTTACCTGCATACCTACCAATGAAGCACTCGTGGTTGTAAGGAAGAGATTATTACAGGACACTTCATTACAGGACAGGACAAACCTCACCCCGGACCATATTTGCTGTTTACTGGAGATATGAACACTACTTATTTCCAGTTCAGATGTAACTTCTACAGACAAAAACACGACTGTGCCATGGGATCACCTGTCTCCTTGATTGTGGCTCACCTGTACATGGAGGAAGTGGAGAACAGAGCGCTGGTCTGTTTCTCAGGTACAGTGTCCAGTCACTGGTTCAGATATGTTGATGACACGTGGGTCAAGATCAGAACCCAGGAAGTAGAAGCCTTCACGGAACAAATCAACACAGTGGACAAGAACATCAAGTTCACCCGTGAAGATGCCATAAACAAACGCCTGGCTTTCTTAGACTGTGCACTGGTTATCTGTGAGGACAGGACTCTCCAAGCAGAAGTTTATAGGAACCCAAAGGCAAGATCCCCTCTCACAGAACAGAGTTTATTCAGTTCAGTGAAGAGTGCAGTGACAGTTATGTCGGTGAAACTAAACAACAGCTTCACAAGAGGATGTATCAGCACAGAAGAGCCAATCCTGGAGGACCTGAGTCTGCAGTTTACCTCCACCTCAAAGACAAAGGACATTCCTTTGAGGACGGCAATGTCCCAATTTTGGGCAGAGAGGCCAGATGGTTTGAGAGAGGGGTGAAGGAAGCCAAATGGAAAAGCCCTGTTTGAACAGAGGAGGTGTCCTCAGATTCATGTTTTGTTGTTTTACAACAGTGTTCCTAAACCTAAAACAGAACAGTTTTACTCTAGAACAACAACACCTGAATGGAACAGTGACACTAACAGCTCTCCTGAGTCTTAACAACTCTCACATCAGGAGTCACACTTCCTCTTCATGACTAACGACGGTGAGACCAGAACAGTCTGGTTCAATCAGGTTTGGTTTCAGGTGAAACTCCTCCCTCTAGAGATATAAGCTCAGCTCTCTTACCAGTTGAACTCAGATAAAGTCTTTAACAAAGAAATTAGAGACAAAACTTCTTCACCTTGAAAACTGGGTGTAGATGCTTTTGTTTTAATCTTTTCTTTAAGAGGATCTGAATGACTGAGAACATTCACAGACATATTTGCAGAGATGCAAGCATGCTATTCTCCTACACAGTGAGGAGTGTTTGTTTCATTTATGGGTTTTATGTGAGACAACAGCATGTCAAACAGTAGTTTTAATATTATACTAAACACCCTGAATATTGTTTACATAGCGTCAACTTAGCGACTGGCTTCACTTTTAGACCCAATGCAAGATTTCACAAAGCCAAGGCTACTCCATTGTTGTGACAATAAAATGTACAATAAATTAGACGACAAAATAATAGTGAGAGAAAATAATATTTCAGAAGTGAAGTAGAAGTGAAGAAGTTTTTTTTACATACAGCGTTTTGGTTGACAGTGAATAAAACAACAAAAAATGTGTATATTATGACTTTATAAGACACTTTCTAAAATTACCCACCTCCATCAAGTTTTAATTTTTTTTTTTTGCAAAACTAGTGTGGCTGGTGACGCTTGTCCAGAGCCGCTAGGAGTAGGCAGTATCTTACTTAGTTCTGCTGAAAGACTGACCCTGTGTCAGTTCAAGGATTAAAAAAAAGAAATATCCAAGTAAAAAAAAAAAAAAAATATGCTGATTTTCCCTACATGGTTTAGTTTAGTCAAATGTTGGCAAAGCTGCATTTCTGATTTCTCCTTTGAGTCTTCCTGAATAGGATTAAGAGTGAGGGCAGCAGATTCCGTGTCTCTGTGCTGTGATAGTGAGCATCAGTGCCAGCACACACCAGGCTCTGGGATTATAGTAAAGGTCACAAATATATAAGACATCACCACCGCTGTATTTGGTCAAGCACAAAGTAAATGTCATTGACGTTTAGACTTACTTTGCATTACCTCCTTGAAAAAGGGTGAATTGTGGCAGAATGAGCTGTTTTTGAATTTTACCAAAATAATATGTCAGAAGTCTTTTGCACTGATTCTGAACGCGGGTCTTATCACAGCCTGACTCTTTTGAATATGCTGCCAGATAACTCCATCTGTTTGTATTTGAAGTCAAGTCTATGGAATATTAACTTTGAAAGGGATTGTAATAAATGAAACAGAGATTTTCTCACTACCGCATGTAGTCTCCCCCTGATCTGTATTTCATTTATTCACTGTTAGTATGCCACTCTTGTTTTCTTTTCTGTTTTTTTGAAAATCTAATTATTCCAGTGATCTTTGTACTGGAAATATTTCAGGTTCCTGCAGGTAGTTACATCCAACTACCCTCAGAGCCTCATGTGAAAGCCACAATAATATGATACAACATAATTTCTTTACCTCACAGCAGGACTATAATTGATTATCAACACTCAGTGAGTGTAGTCAAGCCTAAAGTGAACTGCTATAGCAGTAGCTTTACAGAGGTTATAGTTAATGACGAGCACCAGCCTCTACATTTTAGCTGCCACAACTACGTTTCTGATTGGCATTACACCTCAATTAGATGTTCATTAGAACAGATAATGTGATTGGGTGTGCTCTGCAGGGGACACAAATCCCTCAGAGCCGGGCTGAATATGTATCTACCAGGGTTCAGGCTAAAAATAAGTGGATTAGACATTTCAATCAATCAAGGTGAATGTAGCAATGAACACACCATACAGTATTTGTTTAACTTTAAATAAGTCTAATTACTTTGTGAAATGTGTGTGAAAATAAAATTGTAGTTGGGAAGAAGGAGTTCTTGTGGCATTCTGTTCCACTGGCTGCTCTCTCTGTTGTTGTTCAAAAACCCAATGCAGGGGATGGTCCAAATTAATACCTATAGTATAACACACATCCATCAAGTATTAGGGTTAATACATTGGCATTATGATAATTAAAATAAACAGTTTTGATGCCAGTGTTAAGCTTACTCCAATAAGTTCTTTAATAAGGACATGATACAGCACAAAGTTAACAGACAATTAACAGACACAATTGATTACTTTGCTCTGTGTGCAGCTCTCTGGAGTCTTTCAGCTCAGTTTTACTTTTACAACCTCAGTTGTACTTTTTTATTTTAATCTTTACCATCTTTACTCCCGCAGTATGATGAGCTACAAAATTTTAGTGAAGACCAAAAAAGTATTGCATTTCCATTTGACCATGACCCACTGAAAGCTAACAGGGCTATATGTGCAAGGCTTTTAATCCTTGTGGCAATGTGATACATGCATCAGCCATTACATCATGTTTCACCACACTGTAAGGTACGCCAACTCTAATGTCATGTCATTATAGCGGGGACAGAATGATGACCAGGATATTAGCCAGGATACCTTGATAGCAATGTAACCCAGATAGGTGCTCCAGGCAGCATGACAACTAGATCTGTGGCCTAAATCAGTCCAAAGTCCATACAATTCAATTTGCGCACTTCCCTGCACATCTTTGTGGTTTAGTCAAAGATCAGCCGTCGCTGGTTTGGAGAAGAAGAGCAGTGTCTAGTGAACAGCACTTTCAAAAACTGGCTTTGACGTTTCACTCTGTCAAAGCAAAAATTCATATTTTGTTGTTATAAAACAACTTCAGACCACTGTAAGGATCTGAGAAGTATGCTGCTGGAAGTGTGGAATCAAAAATAGCAAACCTTTAATAGGACGTTGAAGCAGCTGATTCAACAGACTTCTCTATCGAAGCCTGCTGGAGCAGCAGATTTGGCATGTTCAAAAACAGAGAGAAAGTGGTTGCAAATAAATCCAGAGGTAAAATAATGATAGACGCAGCCACAAGAGAAAAAAGAAGAATGACAAAGACAAGAGACAAAAAAAGAAAAAAACTAGGGAACTCTTTTGTTGGTAGCCTGGCCAGCTGCAACTAACTATTTGTCTATTCTATACAAAAAAGTTAGTCTGGTGGCCTGTTGCCTGCACGCCATTTCACACAGCTGTTTGTCAACAAGGAAGCCACGTTAGCAGCAGAGAGAACACGAGAGCGGACACCAGAGTGGAAACTTAAGTATAGAATTGAGTAAAATAAAAATGGAATAGAAATTCTGTTTTTTGTCCTTAAACCAAAATACTAAAAATTGGAAACGACTCTTGCACAGATTATGTGGTGGTCAACAGATTTTTATCCTGTTTCCCTATTACCAAACAAAAAAAATAAAATCCTGAAATGACCCTATTTTTGTTTTTTGTTTTGAAATTGGGAATCAAAAACCCAGCCATTATTTGATTTTATATTAAGTTAATAAACTAAAATGGAAAAATTAGCCACCCCTTGTCTTGTAGCTACACCGAGAACTGGCGTGGGCTGGGAAATCTCTTGAGGGTCTGTATCTTTTCAGGAGCCTAAAAGGTATTCCTAGACTAACTTTGAGTCTGGAATGAACTGTCATTAAGTTGGATAAACAAAGTTTGCTTGAGATTTCAAATGGGTTTGTCCTGTGAAAAGATTAGTGACATCAGTTAATCCACCTAATCCAGTTAACGTTAACTGCTTCCTCCTCATGGGTTGCATGGTCAGATATTCATCCTATACAGCACTGATGGGATGACTCGGGCAAGTTTATTAAACTTAAACCACCTCACTTTGCCCAAACAACTAAGCATAAATTTAGCATTTAAGTCATCAATCTGATTTTTTTCTTTTCTATTGTGTATTGCTATGACATAACTAGTCTTGTGAATATAAATTTACAATCTTTTTTTATCTAAGCATGTATCAAAGAAAATGACATAACAAAATATTGGAAATTTGCCTGAAATGTTGATGAAATGTGATGTTTTTAGGAAAGAAACTGGGATTTACATTTGACAACAAGAACTTCCACAATGTGTCTCTGGGTCAAGGACAGGAGGTTGTAGCAGAACAAGCCCTGGAGTTGGCAGCAACGGAGGGCCATTGGGTCATACTACAGGTACAGTGCACAATAAACATACTACTGGTGCAGTGCACAATAAACACACTACTGGTGCAGTGCACAATAAACATACTACTGGTGCAGTGCACAATAAACATACTACTGGTGCAGTGCACAATAAACACACTACTGGTGCAGTGCACAATAAACATACTACAGGTGCAGTGCACAATAAACATACTACAGGTACAGTGCACAATAAACATACTACTGGTGCAGTGCACAATAAACATACTACAGGTGCAGTGCACAATAAACATACTACAGGTGCAGTGCACAATAAACATACTACAGGTGCAGTGCACAATAAACATACTACAGGTGCAGTGCACAATAAACATACCACAGGCGCAGTGCACAATAAACATACTACAGGCGCAGTGCACAATAAACATACTACTGGCGCAGTGCACAATAAACATACTACAGGCGCAGTGCACAATAAACATACTACTGGTGCAGTGCACAATAAACATACTACAGGCGCAGTGCACAATAAACATACTACAGGCGCAGTGCACAATAAACATACTACTGGTGCAGTCCCCATACATCAGTTACTGAAGTGCACACAGTGAATGTGTTTTTTGATTAAATTATTGATTTACAAAAACCCCTATTTTTATTTTTTTATCTGGTAACAGTCAGTGCAATTCTATGCAAGTAGAAATATTCAAATTATTAGTATAATTACAAGGGGGCTTTTAAAACACATGTAAACGTATGAGCCCCCTGGAATTGCAGTAATTTTAATGGCAGTAACACATCTGGATGATGCGATTCATTGTGTCTCTTGCTGTATGTTTACAGCTTACATTTACTTAAGTTGGATCCAGAGCTGGATTGCAGCACAGAGTAATACATATGTGACAAATGGCCAAACAGATGTGAAAAATATGAAGACAGGCGTTTAGAGTGATGCTCTCTCATTTTTTGACTTGTGGAAATGTATATTTTGTGTTACACTGCCACTGGGTAACTTTTTTTGGAAGACATTACAGTCTACTATAGCTTTAAATTAATTTATGTGCCCCTTGGAAAGCAACATTAAGCTTACATTAGCTTCTTTTCTATGTTTAACAAAAGATAATGTTATTAAATTACAATGTCCACATGAATGTCGAGTAGAGCGCTGCAAACTTGGTTCTTTCCAGTGCTGTAAAATCAGCATTCCAGCTAGGCTTTTAACCAAGCTTTGCAAATAAACATAATGACTTTTAAAATTTGTTTAAGTTTATTACAATAAAACACACTTACAATAGTGTATCGTATTGCTCCAGTGAAAACATACAGTTGTGCTCATATAAGTTTACCCTGGCAGACTACCATGGCAGAATTTATGATTTTTTTTTTTTGGGCCATTTTTCTTAGAAAATGAACAATAACACAAAAACACTGTTTTTCATTCATAGTTTGTGTTTGGGTGAAGCCATTTTTTGTCAAACAATTGTGTTTACTCTTTTTAAAATCATAATGACAACAGAAATTACCCATATAAAAAAAGTTTACATACCCTGGTGATTTTGGCCTGATCACATGCACACAAGTAAAGGTAACCATCCTCACCTGTGATCTGTTTGCTTGTAATCAGTGTGTGTATAAAAGGTCAGGGAGTTTCTGGGCTCCTGACAGACCTGTGCATCCTTTCATCCAGTTCTGTATTCTGAGTCATAGGAAAAGCAAAGAAACTGTCAAAGGATCTGCAGGAAAAAATAATTTGTTTAGTTTAGTTTAGTTTATTATTTATTTGACAGAGACTGTTCCGTTTTCTCCCCACGGAAAGGGCAACCCAGCGTACAAAAGGATATTACTCGGTCTTCCACATTTATTTGTTTAATTTATTTTCATAAATGGTAACCAGGTAATAAACCTGAAATAATAAATACAATATTTCAATTTCATGAGCATATTACAAACAATGATAACACATAACAATAAACATCAAAATAGAACTATATAATATTACTAATATACTATAATAATAATAATAATTATAATAATAATAATCATCATCTCATAATGTATGTACATGCTTCACACTTAAAACATAAAGCACCATATTCATGTCCTACTAACGCTTGTGCAAATTCATGCAGTCTTTTCTGTAAGCAAAGAACCACAGCTGGAAACTACAGCTCCCAGAATGCCCCGCAACAAACCAGGAAGTACGTTATGTTAGATGCCGGTCCGCGATTCAAACTTAGTCAAACATTCACAAAGCCAATGAAAGTAAACACAAATGGACACATAATGTACAGCAGTGTTACAAGTCTAATTGTCAGCGTCATGTACGTTAACTTGTCTGCTCAGATCTGCCACAGCATAGCGTTGTCTTTATAGTTAACCAAACTAAGCATAGCATTCAACGGAGCACGGATGTAACCACAGCACAACAACATAACGTGGCAACAGCAGACAACATAAAGTCTACATCATAAACAGACAAGAAAACATTGGAAATTAAGAGAGCTTACCAAGTGGCTGCACACCGGGTTGAAAGTCATTCACAAATTGAATTACTCTCACGCTTGCTTTTCACGTAATAGACGCCAGTCACATGTACTCACGGCACACTCCTTTCTTAAAGAGACACTACACTATTTGGCTGCCAAACCGTAGACATTTCTTCATTAGCGTTTCTTGCCGTATTTGTAGCTCTTGGTTTAGAGATAAATAACAAAACATAACAAATGACAATTGCACAAAAAACACAACACCTCCCACTTAAGTTCCTGATCATATGATCCAGTGAACTTATGAAACCTGCTATTAGAAACAATTACCCGTTTTTCACAATTTTTTTTTTTTTTTCACATTTATAAATCATTAATTTTGCAAATGTCTATGCGCAAGTCTCTGATGACGGTGCAGCTTAGTCCAAGTCAATCGCATCCCTTTGCCAGGTGTACTGCCTGGGATGCAAGATATGGGATGTGCATGCTCTTACTTCTTCATGTATGTGCAATTTGATTGACATGGTGGCAGCGCTAGGCTTGCACCAACCAGCCAACAGGGATACTCACGATAACAGAGGGTTGGACAGTAAATGAGGGGTTTGGGCCAGGGAGATTAGTATCAAGGTGGCTGGGGTGGATGAGTTTCGTCCTCCACAGGAAGAAGGACCACCAATCTTCTCACATCTCTTCTGATAACTGTTTTAGGCAGTGAAGAACTCCTCTTCTTCCGGCCACTGCAAGAGAAACAGGAAGGCCAGCACACGTCGCGATGTCAGCATCCCTGACAATCCCTTTGTTGTCGGGATAAACTGTCAAAATCCAGCCAAGACGAAACTGACCTCTCAAAGCATTTGGGTCAGCAATCCAGACGAGGTCGCCGACTTTGACGTTCCTCTCAGTCCGATGCCACTTGTGTCGAATAAACAGATTAGGGCCAGCTAGTTCCCTCCACTTTGCCCAAAACCGATCCACTCCGATTTGAATAGCTCTTAGACGTCGCCAGGGATGGGTATCTAGGTTGATCCCACTAGTGTCTCCTCCAAGCGATGTTCGACCCAGTATAAGAGAGTTAGGTGTTAAGTACTCAACTGAGTCCTCCTGTTCTTGAGCTCTAGCATCGATTGGACGTTCATTTGTTAGGTTGGCAGCTTGATAGAACAGAGTTTGGAGCTCTCCCCAAGTGAGAGACTTAGTATCTCCTCCAAGGCTTACGAGTGCCCTCTTCAAAATCTTCACAGCAGCCTCCGCAGCTCCATTCCTATGGGGAGCATCTGCAGGATGAAAATCCCACATCCATTCAGTCCCGTTCTTAGCGGCTACATCTCCTATGGCCGCAGCCTGCAGGCATGCCAGATGATTATGTAGCTCATGCAGAACTGGCTTGGCACCAACAAAGTTGGTTCCTCTGTCAGACCATAGTTTCTTTGGATGCCCCCTCAGAGCAACAAAGCGGGTATATGCTTGAAGGAAGCTTTCAGCAGACTGGTCATCAGTGAGGTCTGCATGGACGGCTCTTGAGGCCATACAACAGAAAACTATGCCCCAGACTTTCTTACTTGTCCTTCTTTTCACAGCATCTTTCACCTCAAAGGGGCCAAAAAGGTCGAGAGTTGTATATTCGAATGGACTTGCTCTTTTGGTGCGCTCTTGCGGGAGATCACTCATTACTTGCTGGCACATCTTGGCTCTTTGCTTTCTGCAGGTGACACAGTTGTCCAACACCTTTTTAACTGTTCTACGTCCCTGCATGATCCAGGCTTTCCTTCTTGTCCGCAGAAGGGTAGATGCGACACCTTCATGATTTTCTTCATGTGCTTCCCTAGCCAGTAAGGTTGCAAGCCACGACTGGCATGGAATTAGCGGTACGGCCAATCTGTCCTCATCCCAGCAGTGGATTCTCCCCCCGCAGAGCAAGAGTCCTGTGTTTTCCTCTTTCTGAACAACCAGGCGATCCAAGGTTGTATCACGGAACTCAACACCATCTTGTGCTTCAAGAGCTAGATATTTAAACGCTTTTGCTCTTTGTTCCACAGACAGGTATGGTCTTGCCTCCCACTTTGACAGAACTGGGGCCTGGCTTTTTCCCAACCAGATTTCTACAGCCTGTTTCACCCATGCAACGGTCCCGCATAACCGTGCCAGTGAACTAAACCTTCGAGGGTCTACAAGGTGTACAAGCGCAACGCTCGTTAGGCCTGACCATTTCCTGGGCTTGGCTCCTGCTGCGACCATTGCCGAGAACGCCTTCCTCCGAAGTCCCCCTATTTCGTCAACAATAGATGGGTTGATTTCTCTGGAAGTTTTCACAGGCCAATCTGATTCAGGCAATTTCAAAAATTCTGGGCCATCTTGCCAGACTGATCCTTCAGCAAGCTCCTCAGGAGATGCCCCTCTTGTGATGAGGTCGGCGATGTTTTGTTTTCCTTCGACCCACCTCCAGTTCTCTACTGATCCGGCCTTCTGGATTTCTCCGATCCGGTTCGCAAAAATGTCTGATAACCATAGCTATCCTTCTGGATGGCTCCAAGGATTGTCTGACTATCGACAAAATGGGTCCACCGATCCACCTTGATGTGGCAATGTTTATCAAAATATGTCTTTAAACGTGATGCAAAGACAGCCCCGCACAGCTCTGCTTTAATGACATCACCTTTCTGGTCTAGAGGGTAAGCTTGGCCTTTGATTCAAGCAGTTTCACTATAACTCCATCTTCTGTTTCCCACCGTAGGTAAAGAACAGCCCCATAAGAAGCTTCACTACCATCGGAAAATGTGATGCCCATTGGACGACCTATGGATCCATGGGGTGTGAGACTTCTGTTAAATCTGATTTGGCCAAGCCTCACATATTGCTCAAAGAGTTTTATTGCAGCCTCTCGAAGAAGTGACGAAAGAGGATCGTCCCAGGTATCCATAGATGGATAGTCTCTTCTTGCTTCCTGAAATGACTCTCTTATGAGCATCACTCCTCGTTGCTTGGCTGGTGAGGCCAGGCCGATGGGGTCATAGAACCCTGCAATCTGACTCAGCAGCATTCGTCGTGTGAGAGGGTAGGGGGTGCTGCCTCTGATCTCATCCTCTCGTAGATTCAGACCAGTCCTCATCTTTCCTCGCCTTCTTGAGAAGTTCACCGACGTCAGCACACGAAGTTTGTCAGATTCGGGTTCATAACCCAATCCTAATGCCTTATTGTCCTCGTCACGCATCTGGTTGGGGAGAATCAGGGTCTTGGGCTCTGTTGTACTGATGTTGCTGGGGTCTGTGGGATTTTTACTCCTCCCACTTTGGCCTGTCAAGACCCAGGGCTTGATGGAGAAGCCACCTGCTTTTAGGATCTCTTCCACTCCTTTGGTCATCCTAATCAGAGTTTGGAGGTCATCATGCAACGTCAAGATATCGTCCACATAGCAATCCTCTGTCAGGATCCGACGCTCTTCAACCATGGATGTGAACTGGGGAAGGTTTGACGTCTCTCTCATGGCAACCTGGGCGATGCATCCGGCAGGCTTGTCGCCGATGTTAACTCTAGTGACGGCAAACACACCAATGTCATCTTCGGGGTTATCCCTCCAGAGGAATCGATGGAGATGGACTTCCTCGTCGTTCAGCCACACAGAATTATACATCTTCTTAACATCGCCAAGAGCAGCATACAATCCGCTCCTGAATCTCAGCAGGACACCTCGGATTGGATTGAGGACATCAGGGCCTTTGTGCAGGAGGTTGTTCAGGCTCAATCCTTTAAACTCCTGGCTACTGTTCCAGACAATCCTCACTGGCGTTGAGCTAGAATGAGGATTCGGAGCAACCAGATGGCTGATGTACCAGATTGGGCCGTCCCATCTCTTAATCTCTTCGTTAGTAAGCTTAATGGCTGCTCTTCTTGATACCATCTCGCGGATCTGCTCTCCATATGCCGCTTTCCACGCAGGTTCTCTTGCCAGCCGTGCCTCTGTGTTCTTGAAGGTTGCTTCCACTGCTCGCCGATTATCTGGCAGAATCGCTGGGCTTATTTTCCATGGATAGGCCGCATCCCAGTGTGGGGAGTCACTGTGTTTATCCGCTAACACATAAGAGAGACAGTCTTTTATCTTTTCTAAGTCCCTCTCTTCTCCAAGGGTCATCTCTTTGCCCCCTGGAGGGCACTTGGTGCACTTGCAGCTTCCGCACTTCGGGTCACACGCTGCTCCAATACTATCCCATTTAAACCATTCAAACACCTCCTTATTTGTGGCAGTGGTTCTGCTGAGGGTTACTCCTTCCATCCTTGTTTGGTCCTCACTCAGGTCTTTATCCACGAGGACCTCCTTGTATACTCTTGAGCATGTTCTCATAGACCTTGCAAAGTGAGTTTCAGACTGATGTAACATTAAGTCGACCACCTCGAAGAGATCAGGGTGAGTACCACCAACCAACCAGTGGGCCGTCCCATAGGACGAGATCTCCCTCCGATTTAAACGGCTGTGGAACTAGACGACCTTCCCTGTGGCTGATCAGAAGATCAATTTTTTCAGGGCGGACCAGCTCTTCAGCAGCAACGTCAGGAAAGATCTTTAGCAGTTGTTGTGGAGTGACTGGTTGACTTATCTCAGCAATACTCTCTAGGCCATAGCAAAGCAGTTTGTGTTCTATTACCGTCCCCTTGGTGGTCTTCACTCTTAGTCGCAGGGAGTACCTCTTAGTTGTGACTGTTGTTGTCATCCCTCCGATCCCATGGACAATTAACTTAATATTCTCACCAATCAATCCAAGGCGCTGGGCAGCGTGGTTTGTTATATAGTTGGTGTCAGAGGCAAGGTCAATAAGAGTGCCTATCAGCTGGCCTGAGTTAGTTGTCACGTCCAGTTACATCATTATAACTGGGTACTCTTTCAGTCTTCCTCTGACTGTGCAGAACGTGGTTGAGGCTTTGTTGGAGAATGCCTTCCTGAATTCTGCTCTCAGTTCCGGAGTGACTCTCGCCAGGAGCTCTTCTTGCTTGCTGGTCAGCCCAAGGCCTTTCCTCTCCACTCTTTTGGTAACTTGCACCTCGCTGCCATTATCTTTCTCTTGAGCGATGGACTTGGGGCAAAGCAAATAGTGGTGAGGCTCTTCTTTGCGGCAGTCCATTTTACTGCAGAGGAACTTTGGGTTGCAACGGCCATTCTTTAAGTGGAAACACAGGCACCGATTGCATATCCCATGGGTCTTTACATGGGCCTTTCTTTTCTGGAGATTCATTTCCCTGAAGGCTTTGCAGGAAAACAGCCTACCAGCGTGTGTCTCATCAGCACAGGCAGTGCACGAGCCCAAACGTAGGGTCAACTGAGACTCCCTTTGACCTGAGGTCGCTTTAGAGAATGCTTTCTTAACTCCTCTTTCAGGCTTGCCTGCCGGGCCTTTCACTGAGGAGCTTCCCTCTCTAGGGCTTGTCTCCAGCTGATCCAACTCCTCCAGGATTACCTCCTGCTTCTTCAGGAAGCTCAATAAGCAGTCAAAGTGGTTATTTGGAGCGAAACCATTCACAGGCTCAGTCTTGTGTGCAATCCATTTTTCCTTCAGAGAGCTCGGTAGCTTGCTTTCAAGGGACTGCGCTACCCAACGATTCTTTATAACCTCCTCTTCTCCCAGGATCACAAGGTTACTAAGAGCCCGCTCCACTGCTTGAATTAACTCAATTGCTTTCCTAGGGTTATCTCCCTTTACGGGGTTAGGTTCTTCACCTCCTCGGATATCTTCAGGACGATTCTTGCCTTGTTCCCAAAGCGGTTGTCGACGTCTGAACATTTCATCTGCTGATGCACAGCTGGACAGAACCAAGTCTTTCTTTACCCTGTCACCTAGACTAGCCAGTAGATGGAACCTCGTAACACCAGCCGTTCTTTGTGGGTTTCCCAGCTGTTCCAGCTCCCCCCACTCAGCTTTCCATCGATAGTAGTCAGTCATGTCTCCCGAGAACGCGGGCAGGCGTGTTCTTTCAAGACTGATTTGTGGTCTAAAGGTGTACGCCCCAGGATGCAGGCCAGAAATGTTTTGTGGGGGTGCATATAAACCCACAGCTGCTCCAGTACTGGATATAGGTTTTTTACTGGGGATTTGGGGCTGCGTACGAGCTCTACCAGGTCCCTCTTCGGAATCACTATCTTCCTCAGCACTCGCTTCTTCAACCTCTTCTACCCCACCAACCTCTTTGCTCCGCTTTAACTTTTGCCAGCTCCGCACCCAGTCATGCAGTCTGTTGTCCAGCTTGTATAACTGCTGCTTGTATTGTGCTGTTTTAGCTTCAGTGACAAGCCCTTCCCATTCAAGCACTTTCTGTTCAAGCATTTTGATTCTCTCCACTAGGCCCTCTCTCAGGACTTGAAAGTCTTCCTCCAGCAAGTCCTTCACATCAGCGTTCTCCACTTCAGCACATTTCTCCTCTGCCCCATCGGCGTATAACTTGAGGTCGACATAGGCGAATCTGGACCATAGCGTCTCTTTAGCGAGCCGGAGCGTTTCTGTATAGGTGGCAAGGCACTTCTCCATTTTTTCCTCCACATGAGCCACTTCTATTTCTGCTTTTTCTTCCTCGGAATCCACTTCTCCTAAAGCATCAATATATTCAAGACCAATGTCATGCACCCTCCCAAAGTCCACACCAAGTATTCTGACTTCATCGATAAGAACCCTTTTTTCAAGGAGGTCAACAGTGAGGGACAGCTTTTTAGCTCTCTTGCTGAAAGAGCTCTGTGCTGTTGAGCGCTTTCCTTTCAGGGCTACTAACTCTGCCAAATCCATCTTTCTTTCCCTGCACGGACCAAGGCGCTATTCCACAGAGAATTCTATTCGTCTTTTTTTTTTTTTTCTCTTCTCTTGGTGCTCCTTCACTGCTCAATGCAAGTGGTGGCAGACTTAGCTTGACGTGCCGTTGGTTTATTACTGTTCCGTTTTCTCCCCACGGAAAGGGCAACCCAGCGTACAAAAGGATATTACTCGGTCTTCCACATTTATTTGTTTAATTTATTTTCATAAATGGTAACCAGGTAATAAACCTGAAATAATAAATACAATATTTCAATTTCATGAGCATATTACAAACAATGATAACACATAACAATAAACATCAAAATAGAACTATATAATATTACTAATATACTATAATAATAATAATAATTATAATAATAATAATCATCATCTCATAATGTATGTACATGCTTCACACTTAAAACATAAAGCACCATATTCATGTCCTACTAACGCTTGTGCAAATTCATGCAGTCTTTTCTGTAAGCAAAGAACCACAGCTGGAAACTACAGCTCCCAGAATGCCCCGCAACAAACCAGGAAGTACGTTATGTTAGATGCCGGTCCGCGATTCAAACTTAGTCAAACATTCACAAAGCCAATGAAAGTAAACACAAATGGACACATAATGTACAGCAGTGTTACAAGTCTAATTGTCAGCGTCATGTACGTTAACTTGTCTGCTCAGATCTGCCACAGCATAGCGTTGTCTTTATAGTTAACCAAACTAAGCATAGCATTCAACGGAGCACGGATGTAACCACAGCACAACAACATAACGTGGCAACAGCAGACAACATAAAGTCTACATCATAAACAGACAAGAAAACATTGGAAATTAAGAGAGCTTACCAAGTGGCTGCACACCGGGTTGAAAGTCATTCACAAATTGAATTACTCTCACGCTTGCTTTTCACGTAATAGACGCCGGTCACATGTACTCACGGCACACTCCTTTCTTAAAGAGACACTACACTATTTGGCTGCCAAACCGTAGACATTTCTTCATTAGCGTTTCTTGCCGTATTTGTAGCTCTTGGTTTAGAGATAAATAACAAAACATAACAAATGACAATTGCACAAAAACACAACAGAGACCATGTGCAAAGACATTAATCTAACAAAAACAAAAGAAAAGATGCTTTACACCAGATTTAGCTAAAGCTAATTTCCATCTGCAGTCCCTGAGCAGATAAAACTAATTGAAATTGAATTGTATAAAGCAGGAAAGGGATATAAAAAGATACTGAAGGAATTGAGAATGCAAGTCAGCCGTGTTAAAAGTCTAATAAGAAGTGGAAAATGAGAAAAGGTCAGGTAGACCACAAATATTTTAGCCACAACTGCCAGGAAAATTCTTCCGGATGCAAAGACAAAACCCACAAATAACTTCAGCTGAAATACAGGACTCTCTAAAAAAAGTGGTGTGGCTGTTTCAAGATGCACAATTATTAGGCACTTGAAGAAAAATAAGCTGCATGCTCGAGTCGCCAAAAGAAAGCCATTAACTATTCAGAAATGCCACAAAGCATCCCGCTTACAATACTCCAAACAGCAAAGAGACAAGCTTCAATCATTTGGAGTGATGAGACCAACATTAAACTTTTTGGCCACAACCATAAACGTTACATTTGGAGAGGAGTCAACAAGGCCTATGATGAAAGATACACCTTTCCTACTGTGAAACATGGAGGTGGATCACTGATGTTTTGGAAATGTGTGAGCTACAAAGGATCAGGAAACTTGGGCATAATTGATGGCAAGATGAATGCAGCATGTCATCAGACAATACTGAAAAGTTTGCACATATAAGCCCGGAAGTTGCACATGGAACGTATTTGGACGTTCCAACATGACAATGATCCAAAGAACAAGACCAAGTCAGTGGCTACAGCAGCATAAAGTGAAGGACTGGCCATTTCAGTCTCCTAACCTCAGTATCATTGAGCCACTCTGGAGAGATCTCAAACATGCAGTTCATGCAAGACAGCACAAGAATTTACAGAAATTCTTCCAGGGTATGTACACTTATGAGCACAACTGTAACATAAGGAGCCCACAGCCCATATGTGTGTCACTAAATGTTTCATATAACACCTAGGCTAGATCCAATTATAGATTTATTCCTTCAAACAGTGTGTAATATAGCTCTTCAGTATGAATGTTTGAAGACCTTAATGTGTTGTTCCATGTGATAAACACCATCCATTTCTTCCCAAAGGGTCCACATCATAAAATGTATGTTTGCAATAAAAAGTGACATCACAAACGCACTCATATCTGAGGCACAAAATGAAAGCCGGGTTCACTTATGCCAGATTTTTTATTCCGACGTGGTTTTGGTGGCATTTCCTTATCCGTGTGTGTCCTGCATAACGCGTACTATCACATTGTTTTCCATTGCATACTCAATGAGATGTTTACTTTCCTCTCAGGTTTGTCTGCATACAAAAGCCAATTTAATTTTCTGCTGAAATTTCTTGAGTGAAAGGGCCGTTGCATTATACAGTACAATATCTCCAGCCTCTGTGTCTGTTCTGCTCTTATCTAGAGGGCAAGGCTGGCGTTTGCATTTTAAGTGGAAACCTTAGTGGAATTCTAATGGGGAGTATCGACAGATATGAAATGCGGACAGAGCACCATGGGACACCCTTTCCTTTTTATTCACACAGCTGGTGGAAGTTGGGAGAAAAACAGCAGAGAAGAGAATGCTGTCAGGCAGGATAGCACTGACAAGGAGTTGTTTAATTACCTTTGCATAAGAGTTTCGATCAGTGAGCTGAAAAAGGCCTTGTCCCCCTGGCAACATACCTCCCACTCGCTTCATCACGCTCTGTCTGTCGGAGCCTGCAACGAGCCACCCCCATGGCATTGCACATGCAGGAGAAAGCACATGGGACCATCCTATTCTACTCCGTCTTTGCCAACTGTATCTTAATTACAACCTGGCATAATCAAAAATACTCTGAATATACTGCCACAGAATTAAAGATAGACAGGAAAGTATAAAGACTTTTGAAGAGTAGAGTTTCAAAACATGTCTCCAAAAAGATGTCTATGGGTCTTTCTGGAATGGCTCCATACTCCATCATCCACTTCCACTTGATTTTTGCATTCACTTGGAGGGTCCGCCATTTTAAGATCCATGTCAAACCAAAGCCACTCGCCCATGTGTGTCAAGGGCGAGTTGCTTTTTAGACCCTCCCGAGTGAGTTGCATGCATATATACACCAGCCCCATTCAAATTAACTTCCATATCCACATATTATTGTGGAATCATGAAGTTCTAAAAATAGACATACAAATACTATCATGCAGATATTTATAGTTGTGCTGATGTGGCATAATTTGTGATTGTTTTGGCCATTTTTTCAGAAAATATAAATGATAACATTGAAAACATTTTTTTAGTGAGTGAAACAACTGTTTACTTTTTATTTATTTTAAATCATAATGACAACAGAAACTACCCAAATGATCCTGACCAAAAAATTACAATAACTAACTATAAGTGAAAAAAAATTTTGTGTTATCATTCATATTCTCTAAAAAAAATTCTTATTGTTTTGAAACTCCATTCAGCTGCAATTGTCCAAGTGAGTAGAGTGTTGTTTTGTTTCCGAAATGTCCTTTTTAAGTAGTTAACATCAGTGAAGCAGATGGACTTGATTGTAATACAGATACTGGAAAGTCCAAAGTAGGTTCTATTTTTTATTATTATCTCCATCACTCTGTCAGTCTTCCCACCTTTAAACAGCAGTCTCTCCTCGCCCTCCTATCACATTTGTCCTGCACCCTTCCCATTACGCCTCATCTCAGACCACTTTTGCCCCGTTGGTACCATCAGCAAAGCAGCAGGCCAATGGCAGGTTCCCAGGTCAATGGCAGGTTCCCCTTCGCCGATTAGTAATTATACTGCCTCAGAAGGCTGCTGACACACATATACAAGACCTTTAAAAGCAGCCTATTGGGAGGGAAAAAAGGAGGGATAGAAAGGCAATCAATCGGGCAGATTGGACATGAATATCCCACACTGTCCCTGTAGTAAGAATCGAGTGGCCTAAACCTACCGGCCCTTGCAAGCATTTACTGCTAACGCCAGCCCATTTGCAGATGGTGACAAAAAGAACAGACAGCCACTGAGATGATTTGATGAAAATGCCCTCTTTTGGTGTCCTCTACTCACTTGACTTTGTACAGAGAAGGTAGTCTTTTGAAAGATGAATCATTCATGGATTCCTCTCAGATTGGGACTTGAGCTAAACTTTTATGTGTGACCATTTTAGGTTACATTTACTGATAAATATATCTACAGTACATAGTAAGAGTGATGATACGGAAAAATATAATAATAAACGTTTAGATAATAAAAAGTTGCCACAATAATAATGTTTACTCATTAATTTGCGTTAACATTTTTGGGGGCTTTTTGTCTTTATTTGATGGTCAGTAGGTTGAAAGAAAACTGGGTGAGAGAGAGAGGGGATTGACACTAGGTAAAAGTCCCGAGCCAAAATTAAACCTGGGTCGGTTTGCTTTTACTTTTGGATGATTTGGTATGAAGCTGGCTTGCTAAGAATATAATCAATATGTCCTGGAGAAAATATAGCAAATAGATAATGAAAAGACAAAAATATAGCTTCCTGCAACAATACTTTAAATATTTACATGCATTTAGATTTTTAACTTGAAAAATAACAAATAATGTGGTAATTAAGGGCAAAAAAATAAAAAGCTGATTCTTTTCTTAGCATGCAAGTAACAGCTACATGGTTGTCTGTCAGTAAATGTTAGCCCTGTGATTTTACTGGCTGTTGACCAAGCTGCTAACCCGGTCTGCCAGACGTATTCTTTTAGCGATGTCAAGTTGGTCTGGAACCTCACCTATTGAGCCCGTCTTTTACCTGAGCACAACCAGAACAAGGGCGGGCTTTATGCAATGACTCATAAAGAAGTGAAACTAGTTTCATTGTTACATTGCTTGTCAGGTAAGCTATGCGCTAATGTGAGGTTAATTTGACTAAAACGTACATTGCCCAAATGTAGTGTAGTAAACTTTAATCTTATTTAGCAATGTCACAGTGAATAATGGCTGCACTTTATATACTATTTATCATGAATTTTTTTGGGTCTGTTGTTGTCCAAGAATATTTAAGTCTAGCAAAACCCTAAAGTATAAATAAGGACTGATAAAAAATTGTCAATTAATCCTGAACTGTTATAAAATGTTGGTGTCCACAACTCACATTATAATAAAACATAACAGAAAACATTTAGTTCACCTGTATGTGCATTTTGTAAATATATATTCATGTATTTCTTATGTATCTCACACTATAAATGAAAACATAAATGCTTTAGTCAAAACTAAACAATGCAATTCCAAATGCACAGATACTTGTGTATTCAGTCAGATGACTGACCTGCAGTGCCCAGGCTGTAAAAACTGTTTAACAAATTGGCAAATAAACATTTTCTACCTAGAGAGGGAGGTCATCTATGAATTTGATTCAATCTAGGCCTACATGTATGTTGGTTTGCCAAGGTACAAATCAAGTTTGACTAATCAAGTTTAGATTGAAAACTTTGGTGGGTAGATCTCCACAGGTGAAAGTGAGGGAATGGATGACCTCCCCAGTAGCTGGCTGAAGGGCCTCCTTTAGGCCTTCCCTCTGATTCCTCTGTTGTTAGCCATGAAACACACAGTGACTTTATCCTATGGCAAGGTCCTTCTGTTAGCGCCCAGATGGCCGTCAAGGATTTGATTTCCAGCAATCCTCAGATTATCGAAAGATACCCTTAGCAACTCCAAGTGAGGATGGACCTGCTATACCAGCTAAACACAAATGTTTGGCATCCAACACCTGGCCAGCAAGGTTTTGCTTAATGTTAGGGCACCTTCTACTAGGAAGGTGTATGAGAACAGCTGGGCTGCATTCTATTTAGGTTGCAGGGACAGGGAGGTGGACACTGTTGCCTGTCCCCTGCAGGATCTATTGCGGTATTTGTAGCACCCCTTTGAGAAGTTAATGGCCTATTTAAGAGTCCTTGTCGCAGCCTTATCCTGTAATTATGACTTGGTGGATGGTATCAGTTGGTGCACATCATGTTGTGACCCAGTTCTTGTGGGGCAGGAGGTTGCGTCCCACTGTAGCAAAACATTTAGCTGCTCGGGACCTTCAATTGGTGCTGCAGGCCTTAGTTATCCCAACTTTGGAGCCTACTGACTGACCAGCAGGTAGGTGTCTCTTCCTTGTGACACGTCTGGTAAAAATTATCCACCTTGTTAAATTATCCCTGGCAGTCAGGAAGGAATGAAGCAGAACAAAAATTACTCAGAACCTCAGCGCGAGAAGATTCTGAGAGACCAGATGTCGGCTACCACATGCTAGTTATAGCGTTAGCACGCCCTCCGCCCACAAGCCACAAATGTAGATAAAGTCTCGACATTTACATCTATTCATTTAGCTGACGCTTTTATCCAAGGTGACTTACATTGTTCTACAGTATTTACCAGTGTTACAGCCTCTGGAGGCAAGGTGGGTTAAGTGTCTTGTCCAAGGACACAACGACAGTATGAACTGTGGGGAGAGCGGGAATCGAACTGCCTACCTTCCGGTTGAAAGATGACTGCTCTACCCACTGGCAGTCATCCAGAAATTCAAAGAACCATAGTTACATTTATAACTTCCGTTTTATGCGGTTGTAGTGGAGCTGTGTGGACGGAGATATTTTTTCTAAACAGACAAAAAATATCCGTTTATAAAGATATCTGTGTACTACGTGTAACCCAGCGCCTTAATTTTGGAGTGATTTCCTTACTTTATTTTTGTATCTGAAAATTTTCTTTCAACAGATATTTTAATGATAAACATTATTGCATTATACAGTGGCAATAAAAAACTACTGTTCTGTCTCTACTATTGTATCTACAACAAGAGAGTGACTATTTATAATGGATCATTGCTATTATAACCTTCATTGAGTCAGGAAAATAACAAGTGTCTCGCTGAACAGTGCCCTGTAGACGTCTCTTTCTGTGTATAAATGGGCATTAGAAATTTGTCTTGAGATTTTTTTTTTAAACCAAACTATACATAAAGAAAAGGTTAAAACTAAACATGATGGAACCAGGCTGTGATCTCATACTCGTTAGCCATGAAAAGGAAGTGTGAATCCTGATGTGAGAGTTGTTAAAGAGTTAGGTGAGTCGTTAGTGTCACTTTTTGTTAAAATTGAAAAGCCTTTGAACAGAGGAGGTGGCCTCAGATTCATGCTGCCTAGTATTTACCGGTTTGGTTTCAGGTCTAAACTCCTCCCTCTAGAGATATAAGCTCAGCTCTTTTACCAGTTAATCTCAGAATTGATAAAGTATCTTGGAATTAGAGACAAAATGTCTTCACCTTGAAAACTGAGTCCAGAGCCTTTATTTTAACCTTTTCTTCAAGATGACCTGGATGACTGATAACCTTCATAAATGTCTGTGAAGGTTTTCAGAAAAGCCTTCTTTGAACAGAGGAGGTGGCCTCAGATTCATGTTGCCTAGTATTTATAAAAGTGTTCTGAAACCTGAATCTAAAGAGCCACACCCTAAAACAACAAACTTTACACCTGAATGGAGCAGTCCCACTAACGCCCCTCTTGAGCCTTAACGACTCTCACACCAACCTTCACAAACTTTACTTTATCAACTTGTGGACCGTTCTCACATGACGTCACGGTTTTATGTTCCTGCATTCACGGTTCACAGTTCAGTGGTTGTCACTGCCTTGCTCGTTTACAATTTTCACATTTTTTGCATCTAGCCCCGACAAAACGGTGTGAATCTGAATAGTTTTACTTTAACCACAGAGCATTGAGACAGTTAAACTAATGTGGATAATAGTTCCACTATTCTGTGTTTTTGATTTCTCTAAGGGAGTGCACCGCCACTCTGCGGAGAAAGCTCATTTCGGCCGCCTGTATCCGGGATTTTGTTCTTTCGGTCATGACCCAAACTTCATGAGCATAGGTGAGAGAAGGAACGTAGATTGACCGGTAAATCGAGAGCTTTGCCTTACAGCTCAGCTCCTTCTTCACCACGACAGACCGGTACATCGACCGCATTACTGCAGAAGCTGCACCGATCCGTCTGTCAATCTCACGCTTTTTCCTTGTGAACAAGTGAACAAGACCCCGAGATACTTAAACTCCTCCACTTGAGGCAGGAGCTCTCCACCAACCTGAAAGGGGCAAGCCACCCTTTTCCGACTGAGAACCATGGTCTCAGACTCTCAGCCGCTTCACACTTGGCTGCAAACCGCCCCAGTGCACACTGGAGGTCCTGGCTTGATGGAGCCAACAGGACAACATCATCTGCAAAAACAAGAGACGAAATCCTGTGGTCCCCAAACCAGACTCCCTCCGGCCCCTGGCTTTGCCTAGAAATCCTGTCCATAAAGATAATGAACAAGACCGGTGACAAAGGGCAGCCCTGCCGGAGTCCAACATGCACTGGGAACAGGTCTGACTTACTGCCGGCAATGCGAACCAAGCTCCTGCTCCGGTCGTACAGGGACCGGATAGCCCTTAGCAAAGGGCCACGGACCCCATACTCTCAGAGCACCCCCCACAGGGCACCACGAGGGACACAGTCGAATGCCTTCTCCAGATCCACAAAGCACATGTGGACTGGTTGGGTAAATTCCCATAAACCCTCCAGCACCCTGGAGAGGGTATAGAGCTGGTCCAGTGTTCCACGACCGGGACGAAAACCGCATTGTTCCTCCTGGATCTGAGGTTCGACTATCGGCCGCATTCTCCTCTCCAGTACCCTGGCATAGACTTTCCCGGGGAGGCTGAGGAGTGTAATCCCTCTGTAGTTGGAACACACCCTCCGGTCCCCCTTCTTAAAAAGAGGGACTACCACCCCGGTCCGCCAGTCCAGAGGTACTGTCCCCAAACGCCACGCGATGTTGCAGAGGCGTGTCAGCCAAGACAGCCCCACAACATCCAGAGACTTGAGGTACTCAGGGCGTATCTCATCCACCCCCGGTGCCTTGCAACCGAGGAGCTTCCCAACTACCTCAGTGACTTCAGCCTGAGTGACGGACGAGTCCACCTCTGGGCCCTCGGCTTCTGCTTCCTCAGTGGAAGACGTGTCGGTGGGGTTGAGGAGATCCTCGAAGTATTCCTTACACCGTCCAACAATATCCCCAGTTGAGGTCAGCAGATTCCCACCTCCACTGTAAACAGTGTTGGCAGGGCACTGCTTCCCCCTCCTGAGGCGCCGGACGGTTTGCCAGAATTTCTTCGAGGCCAACCGATAGTCTTTTTCCATGGTCTCACCGAACTCCTCCCAGACCCGAGTTTTTGTCTCCACAACCACCCGTGCTGCAGCTCGCTTGGCCTGCCAGTACCTATCAGCTGCCTCAGGAGTCCCACAAGCCAACCAGGCTCGTTAGGTCTCCTTCTTCAGCTTGACGGCATCCCCTACTTCCGGTGTCCACCACTGGGTTCAGGGATTGCCGCCACGACAGGCACCAGAGACTTTGCGGACACAGCTTCGAGTGGCTGCGTCGACAATGGAGGTGGAGAACATGGTCCACTCGGACTCAATGTCTCCAGTCTCCCTCGGAATCTGGTCGAAGCTCTGTCGGAGGTGGGAGTTGAAGATCTCTCTGACAGTGGATTCGGCCAAACGTTCCCAACAGACCCTCACAGTACGTTTGGGTCTGCCAAGTCTGTCCCGCCTTCTCCCCCGCCATCGGATCCAACTCACCACCAGGTGGTGATCAGTTGACAGCTCCGCCCCTCTCTTCACCCGAGTGTCCAAGACATACGGTCGGAGGTCAGATGAAACAACTACAAAGTCGATCCGGCCTAGGGTGTCCTGGTGCCACGTGCACTGATGGACACCCTTATGCTTGAACATGGTGTTTGTTATGGAGAAACTGTTGCTAGCACAGAAGTCCAATAACAGAACACCACTCGGGTTCAGATCAGGGGGGCCGTTCCTCCCAATCACGCCCCTCCAGGTGTCACTGTCGCACTTTCCAGCTCCCTTCCCAGAGACTCCTAGAAGGCTGGGTACTCTGCACTATCATTTGGCCCGTAAGCACAAACAACAGTGAGGGACCTATCCCTGACCCGAAGGCGCAGGGAAGCAACCCTCTCGTTCACCGGGGTGAACTCCAACACATGGCAGCTGAGCCGGGGGGCAATGAGCAAACCCACACCGGCCCGCCGCCTCTCACCACAGGCAACTCCAGAGTAGTGGAGAGTCCAGCCTCTCTCGAGGATTTGGGTTCCAGAGCCCAAGCTGTGCGTGGAGGTGAGCCCGACTATCTCTAGTCGGTATCTCTCAACCTCCCTCACAAGCTCAGGCTCCTTACCCGCCAGCGAGGTGACATTCCATGTCCCTAGAGCCAGATTCTGTGTCCGGGGATTGGGTCGACACAAATGAAAAGAGATTTCATTGCAACGTTTGGGCAAGAGATCATACACAGTTATGTTGATGGCGATCGTAACAAGGCTTTGGTGGATTTTATATTGCTGTATGTCTCGCTTATTCTCAGTGTAGGCTACAGTTTTTATCTCCGGTGTTTGTGTAACTTATCTGTGGCTATTTTGCACATTTAACGGCATACAACAACAAGTCCCAAACAAATTTTAAGATGTTAGAGTTTAATTCTGTCCAGTAAATTTGCCTCAACTCATTTTTGTCTTAGTGTCATTCCAGGATCAGTGTTAGTAATTGAATTGGGACTTTCATGTTTCTACATGGAACGATGAATTGACTAGATTTTTAAATTTATTTACGCGTTTGGCTTGTTTGCATTAATGCTGGATTTTTTATGTACCTGTGTAAAATGTTAGCATTAATGCTGTTGGATCCTTCAGTAAATAGTTTCAGTCCTTTATGAAGCTGATGAGCCACAATTTACTGTCAGCTGCCTATGTTTATGAATAATCAAAGTGGGTGTGCAGTAAGACAGACATCAGAACAATGACACGGCTAATTAAAGCTTTAAACGGGTTACAACTATAAAAATAATGTTAGCAGGTTAGCTCTGATGAGCCGAGTGAAGTGTTATCATAGCCGTGAGCTTACGGCAGGATTAGTCATCAATAGTAAAGAATTCCTCTATCACTATTATAGTTATGGGAATTTATTTTTAAATGGTAATAACTGAATGATTATAAAGGCTGAAGCAACCTCACAGAAATCTTACAACCTTGACACTGACCGTGTAATAGCCTATAAAGGGTTTAGCCTACACTGACCTACCTATATTTATATTTCCCACGTCTGCATATTACATATTTAGCCACGTTTCAAACATTTGTTTTAACACTTCATTGATTTAAGACAGACACATTTGTGTTGGTGCTGAGTATCTTAAGTATAGATCATACTAAAATGCTATGATGGAGCCTTTTTGCCAACCAAGATGGTGATGGCAACACAAAAGTCACGTGACTGAGAACGGCCCATACCTTAGTAAATAATCTTCAAACTTAAGACATTAAAATCTTATGTCAGTTATATGCTATACAAAATGTTCTCACTATTTAAAATGAACTGGTTGTCATTGACACTGCATGATTTAAATTTGATGAAATAAATAAGACAGGACAGGTAGTGGAAAAACTGTCAGCAAAGTCCTTTTTTCTGTCCTCATTATAGCAAAATGTGGGATCTATAGCATTAACAGTAAAAGGTTTGAGTTTTAGCATGCCCACCTTTGTAGAAGTGCACGTTAAATATAAACCAGAGATCTTACTGTCCTCCTGAATGTAGTTATTTTCCTGGTGACATGTTAAATGTAGCCTCTGTCACTGTGTCAGCACCTGCGGTGTGATGCTGCTGTTTGTCCCTGTTTGTCATGTTATTCTTACGTCAGTCTCCTCTTCAGGAGCACCTCCTCATCACCATGGCCCAGCTGTGCTCTGTCCTTAAAACTGCTCCTACACAGATGTGCTGTCTGTCTAAAAGAAGGCTACTGTCTGCGTTTTTGTCTGTGCGGGTTATGTGTGTTGCGTGACAGGCAGTTCTGATGCACCATTGTGCTTCCCTCAGGTTGTGTTTGATAGCAATGCATCAGAGACCTTGCCAGTGGTGTGTTCTAATAGCTTTTAGATCCAACTTTTATATTATTATGTAAATAGGTGAGTCTTTGAAGCAGTATCAGCACCGTCATCGCTAGAGCTGCGAGGCGCTTATCGAGGAGATTTTGAGCGAACAAAAATATGTTGCACCTGAAAGTTAATTAAAAAGCCATAAAGTGTGGCTGCTCCTCTATCTTGTTTGTTTGTTTGTCTGTGGGCCTGTCCCTCCCCCCTGCCCCCCCTCCCAATGCTTCCCCTGCAGCCGGAGGATGAATGGTTTCATTACAGTGACACGTTCTGGGGCAGTCTCTCACTTCTACTGTTGGCTTCCTTTATTGCTGCACCATTTACATGCCAAGAGAAAGGTCTCCGTCTTGATGAAAAGCTGCTTAAATTTACACTTTTAATTTGTTAAGCACTCAATATTCTCTTCGAACTTACCCCATTTCAGCTCCCCCAGGAATTCTCACACGTATAATCAAAAAGCCTCTAAAAACTGGCGAACATGCCTCTTAGAAAGACGACTAACTCCATCATAAGGAAGATTAAATATGGAGAGCAAAGGAAAATGGGAAAGTAAAGAGGCTTAAGAATTAATGACTGGAGTTATTAGTGCTGTAATTAGATTTAGGAGTGGCCAGTGCTACGTGGTTTCGTGGTCGACTTGGCTGCGTCCTTATCATTCAGCGGATATCCTGTAAGTGTCAGGACAGCTGAGATGGAAAATTGAGCTCATCCATGCTCGGGTGATAGTACAAGTCAGTTCGGCAGCACTCGGCGCTCCGTGAGATGAATATGCAGAAAAGTGGGGCTAGCGAGCGGCCGTTTAATGTCAGCAACCTGCAAATTGGTTTCAAGTGCTTTGTACCATTTAATTTGGTGCCACATCAAAGTCACAGTGGAGAGAAGAGAATATGCAACATTTTAATTGCTCCTTTTTGCTAGCTGTCATTGCAAACATAAATTATACAGGCCATTCCAGCATTGAGTACCTTATTAAGCTATTATGTGTTATCCATTAAAGCCCAGACTCTTACAGATATCCCACTGAAAACATCATGTGGCTGTAGATTAGCATTCTACCCACAAGGTAGACTTAATTGCTTAACAACTCCCTCCCAATAACAAACCTTTTTAACTCCTTCTGTGCTGTTCAGAACATCCACCTGGTGGCTCGCTGGCTCGGAACTCTGGAGAAGCTTCTGGAGCAGCACGCAGTGGGCAGCAATGAGAACTTTAGGGTGTTTGTAAGCGCCGAGCCCTCATCGACACCGGAGGGTCACATTATTCCACAGGGGATCCTGGAAAACTCCATAAAGATCACCAACGAACCGCCAACCGGGATGCATGCCAACCTGCACAAGGCCCTGGACAACTTCAATCAGGTAACCACCCTGAGGCCAGAGATCACTATACTGCTTTCAGTGAGCTTCCTTATAAAAATAAATCGATGGAGTTGTATTGGCTACTTAGCAAGGCTTGATTAAAATGTAAGGTCATCTAAAAATTTGTATTTACCTATTATACAAGGACCATAAAAAGATTACCTTGATTGAATTTAAATGGTAGTTAAAGTTCCACAAACCAATTTTGTTTTTTACGCCCCAATCTCAACCCCACCACTCACCCCCAACAGAAGCATCGTTACCTTTCCTGCTTTTCTTACTTGAAAAAGTTCTGGATCAATTCTCTAATATAAAATATAGACTCCATTACACCAAATCAAAAGTTTAGAGCATACCTTAAACTAATGCCTAAACGCCTTCTTTATATCAATAGCCATTACATCAGTGTCAGGGGCGTGACCAAACACCCGTTGGGTGCTCATTCCAGTTTTATGTCCATTTAAACTTTAATAAGACAAAAACTCTCAAAATCCTGTGTTGTGTTGTGTTCTCTCCATTTTCCTATTTACAACACGGCAGTTTAAGCAGCAAATGCCAATTTTTACTCCAGATTTCTCATCAAACTTCCAATTTGCAGAAAAGTAGCAGCGAGCAGATGGAGAGTTTTCACAAGAATTATACCTCTGCCCCTAAGAGGAGCAGACATGTTTGTGCAAGAAGACATGACAACACACTGCATTTGATTTTTGTTGCAGTCAGTTACACAGTTTCAAGCTATTGGAGTTTCTGCAGGAGTTGGATGTGAAGATGTGTTTTTTTCCCTTAATCTTATCAGTTGTGTCTATGCTCAGTATTTCCTTGGTGCATCAATACCAATGCATCTTCTGCCCACCTGTGTTCTCCCAGTCTATTTCCTCCATCTGTACTTCACCGATGTCTATCTGCAGATAAGTACAATGTGCTCAGGGAGGTCCACTGAGGTAAGAGGAGTTAAAAGGAAATTCCAGTCATGTGTACCCAGTGAAAGCTAATCAATGTTAGGCTAACTCTTTGTAATAGCCCACCCGCACAGGCTAAAGCCAGCACTAAGCCACAGAAATGACAGTTTCTTTATTCTTGACCTTTTCACTGTCGAGCTCCGCTGCCTGTTTCCAATTTCCAAAAAGCCACAAAATCCATCTGGGTGGAAGAAAACTAATGTCTACAGGGCAATATCTCTGAATCTGCATCAGCAGGATGGGCCAGACTGATCAACACAGTTCACCTATGGAAAATTCAATTTATTCACCCTCATGCATGCTTTGATTCTGATCTGGTCACATGTGTGTTTCCCTCCATAGGCAGCAGCATGTTGCTTCTCTCCACTCCACAGGTCATGAACAGTGAGGCTCTGCGTCTCTCTCAGCTGCGTTGAGCAGAGGGGCGTTGTGCAGAATATTAACTAATTCTGCAAAAGCGTGCGTGCACTAGTGGCTCTGGGACATGCTCCCTGAGGGACTGCTGCAGTGGAAGTGAAAGGGCACTCACCGTGGCACATGGACTAATAAAAGTGAATTTAGCCCTTCAGTATCCACAGAGGTTATTGGCATGCTTATTTAACTCTCTTTCTCCAGAGATTACAATGCCATTTACGTCCAATTTTTTGTTTGTCTGGAATAATGAGCCCATGAGACGCTTGGGAGCTGGAAGCATCTGACAGGTTGTGACAATTAAAAAAGAATCTCATCGTTGGCTTTTTCTGTCATCCTACTGCCTGTCTGTTACTGTGGTGCACTGCTGGGGACCTGACTAAATAAAATACATCACAGCACTTCCTGAGACAGGTTTTTACCTGAAAGCAGCTTTAATGCACGTCTACTGTGGCTTTTACAGTGTTGTATGGCTTTTTTGTCTTTGTCAAAAGCATTTACTTCTCAAAATGTAACATACCATAAAGCTCTTAAACAAGGACTGAAAGCTTTTTTTCAGTCACCATGGAAGGAATTTAACTATACCTTAATATGAGTTAACATTGGCCTTACAAACACCATTTACTGTGAATTGCAAACATAATAATAGATTAATAAAAAGGACTGTGACTGTTTAATGCTGCTCAGCACTTTCCTGCTTCTGAATCTGGTTGTTGCTGTTTTATAATTTTTAGGCATTTTGTGTTGATTTTTACTATGGCTTACACTAAAATGTCTATAAATTACGGCTTATGTACTGCTATAGTAATATTACAAAACTAAGAATAAATGCAGCAAAAAGAAAAAGCCTGTAATCTGTCATATTAAAGGCAAGGCAGGCCAATTTTATTTATATAGCACAATTCATATACTGGGTAATTCAATAAAAGACAATTTACAAGATTTAGATTAAGAAACAGAAAAATTAACACATTTTAAAAGAAGAGTGCAGAAAAAAAAAACACTTGAATTTGTAGTGTAGGCGGAGCTAAAGAGGAAGGTTTTTAAGCTCCTCTTGAACATTGTTAAAGTTGAGGCTGTTCCAGATTATACAGCATGAAACTTAAATGCTGCTTCACCCTGTTTAGTTCTAACTCTGGGCACGAGCAGAAGGCCTGTCCCAGATGTTCTCAAAGTCCGAGGAGGCTCATAAGGAACTAGCATTTCAGAAATATATTCTGGTGCTAAACCATTTAGAGACTTGTAAACCAGCTGCTGTTTTAAAGTCTATTCTCTGAGCAACAGAAAGCCAGTGCAGAGATTTTAAAACTGGACTGATGTGGCTGCACTTCCTGGTGTTAGTTAGAACCCGAGCAGCAGCGTTCTGAATAAGCTGCAGCTGTCTTAACCCTCGTTTTGAGAGACCAGTGAGCAGGCCGTTACAGTAATCTAACCTGCTGGAGATAAAAGCATGAATAAGTTTCTCTAAGTCTGGTTGAGACATTATCCCTTTGACTTTGGAAATGTTTTTAAGGTGATAAAATGCAGATGATGTAATTGACTTAATGTGACTGTGGAAATTTAAGTCTGAGTCCATGATGAGCCCTAGATTTCCAACATGTTTTTTAGATTTTTGCGAAAGAGACTCGAGGTGACTGAAGAGATTGAATAATAGAGGTCCCAAGATAGACCCCTGTGGAACCCCACATGTCAGGGCCATTTGGTCTGATACACAGTTACCAACCAAAACAAAGTACTTCCTGTCTTCAAGATACGTCTGAAACCATTTAAGAGCAGTTCCAGAGATACCTATCCATTCCTCTAATCTTTGTGACAGGATTTCATGGTCCACTGTATCAAACGCAGCACTCAAGTCCAACAGAACTAAGGCAGAGACTTTGCCCGCGTCAGTGTTCAGACGGATGTCATTTGTGACTTTGATAAGTGCAGTCTCAGTCTGTGATGGGGCCTGAATCCTGACTGAAAAGGATCAAAGCAGTTGTTAAGTAATAGAAAGTTATTAAGTTGCTGATATACAACTTTTTCGATGACTTTCCATAAAAATGGCAGGTTTGATATGGGCCGATAGTTGTTGACCACTGTAGCATCAAGACTGCTCTTCTTTAGGAGAGGCTTAATGACAGCAGTTTTTAAGGCCCTTGGAAATGTTCCAGACTGTGAGGAATTATTGACTATATTAGTGAGTTGTGGTAACAAACTGCTTAGTACTGATTTTATAAATCTAGTGGGTAGAACATCGAGGCAGCAGGTGGATGAACTCAGGCTGGAGACAGTTTTTGCAATTGTTCTGTCATTAATGGGTGTAAAATGTGTAAACTCAACCAAAGGTCTCCGAGGTGGCTGCAGTGTTGTTGTTTGCCTTTTGGACTGTAGCAGGTTTAATGCCTTGAACCTCGTCGTTGAAAAACAATGCAAACTCATTGCATTTAGTGGTGGAAACTAATTCTGGAGGAAATGGAGCTGGAGGGTTTGTTAATCTGTTCACTGTAGCAAACAGGACACATGAGTCGTTACTGCTGTTGTTGATGAGGTCTGAGAAGAATATTTCTCTTCCTCATCACTTTAACCTTAACAGGAGCAATGGCGTCCATAACATTTAAAACACCTGAAGTATAACAATTCAACAAATCATCAACTTGACCTCATGAGGCATTTTCGAACCTTTTATTGCCTCCATAAACTGTTTCCTGGTGTTATCATTAATGTGTCTCAACTGTAGGTCCAGCAGTAACTTTTGGAAATATGGACAGATGGAAGAAGACACAAGAATGATCAGATAGATCAACATCAATCACAGTGACATCTGAAATATGAACACCCTTTGTAATGACCAGGTCCAGAGTGTGACCTCTGTTATGGGTCGGCTCATTAACCTGCTGACAAAGACCAAAAGTATCAAGAATAGTAGAAAGTTCTTTTGCATTTCTGTCACAAACATTATCCACATGCACATTAAAATCACCTGATATGACTATTTGTTCAAATTCTGTGCAGATAACAGAAAGCATTTCAGTAACTCATCAATAAACTCATGAGATTGTTGGGGTGGTTTGTAAAGAACAACATATAAAAGAAAACCTGAACTCCATTTTGAATGATACATACTCAAATGATAAAAACTTCCCAAGTGATTTCTGGTATTCATTCATTTTCATTCATTTTCTAACGCTTTGTCCCGTTAGGGGTCGCGGGTGACTGGAGCCTATCCCAGCAGCTTTGGGACAGTGGCCAGTTAGTCGCAGGGCTGACATATAGAGACAGACATTGACAGACAATCATTCACTCTCACATTCCTTCACTAGGGACACTTTAGAGTTGCCAATTAACCTGTACATGCATGTCTTTGGACGGTGGGAGGAAGCTGGAGTACCCGGAGAGAACCCACATTAACACGTGGAGGACATGCAGACTCCTCACAGAAAGACCGGAGATTGCCGAGATTATTTGAGTCGGCCGGGTTTTGAACTCACGACCTTCTTGCTGTGAGGCAGGAGTGCTAACCACTCTGCCATGTGCACCTTAGATTTCTGGTATAAAATGTGAAATTCGATGGGGTGGATTTAATAAGGACCGCATTTCCAGTCTTGCTGTCTAACCATGTTTCTGATAAAAACATAAAATAAAGTTTGTTTGAAGTTATACAATTATCAATTAAAAAGATCTGTTTGCAGGGATTTGAATTAGATTTGTCTGATTAGACAACTGTTATTTTTGACCTCTGACTGTAGCTATGGAGCTGAGGGGGAGGGCCTCAGGTTGATAAGTGGTTTATTATAGAAAAAAAGTGTTGGAACTGTTGCCCTCACATCAGCTGCTTTTTAAGGCACAATACATTGCAAATCTATCGTTATTGCAATATTATTGATAGCAATCTCTGCATCACAAAGAATAACTTTTGTCTCAATAACGTTGAGACAAACATTAATGGTCTTCCATGTGATGGACATAATCATAATCTAAATAGAGCCTTAAATCAAACTGTGGTCAACTGCTTCAGTTTTTTGAGCCGTGTTTTTTACATTTCCATATTTCGTCCTGGTTTAGACCTGTTTAGTCCTGGTTTTATCCTGGTCCAGTCTTTAATGCTGATTAAGTTCTTGTTTTGATGAATGGAAGGTAGTCCAGAGCATTGTAGTTCTTTATATTTTCTAAATCAAATTTTTCATTAATTTTCTACCGCTTTGTCCCGTTAGGGGTCGTGGGTGACTGGAGCCTATCCCAGCAACTTTGGGCCTGAGGCGGGGTACATCCTGGACAGTGACTAGTTAGTTGCAGGGCTGACATATAGAGACAAACACTGACAACCATTCACTCTCACATTCATTCACTAGGGACACTTTAGAGTTGCCTTTTAACCTGTACATACATGTCTTTGGACGGTGGGAGGAGCCGGAGTACCCGGAGAGAACCCACGGTAACACGTGGAGGACATGCAGACTCCTCACAGAAAGACTGGAGTCGGCCGAGAATATTTGAGTCAGCCGGGTTTTGAACTCACAACCTTCTTGCTGTAAGGCAGGAGTGCTAACCACTCTGCCATGTGCACCCAGAAATTTTATTGTTTAAACTTTTTTACTATGTCAAAGAGCATTCAGATATTGCAGCTCATATCATTATCGCAATATTCAAGTAGTTATTATAAATGGCACTAGAGACTGACTAACTTCTTTGCAGTAGTATATGCCGGTAGCTACAACTTACTTTAAACTAACTTTATGTCCAAATATGGTAATGTCATCAGGCATAGTCTCACCATATGATTATTACTGTGATTGTCCCTTACATTATATACTCAGTGTCAATACAAAACAACAGAAGCAGCATAAAGCAACGTGCATTACTTAAAGTGAAAGTAATACAGTAAGTTTTTAGGGCTTTTAGTTTTAGCCCTCAGCCATGTGGACTTGGACTAGGTGTGGAATAAATCTTTTTGAAAGATACAATAAGTGCTCTGTCTTATCAAAGGATATGGTTAATTTGCATAAATCAAAAAGTCCGGGGGATGTCACACCAATGATATCCAGCACTTTTTCAAAAACATTACAGAGGTAAAAAAGGTATAATAAGTTGTCTGTGTGATTTTAAGTGTGTCTGCACACAGCCATTATTTGAGCAGCAGTATTAGCCCTTCACGCACAGTAGACAGCACAGTGGTTAGAAAACTGTCATTAGTTAGATTTACTTTTGCAGCAGATACTTTTGACATTGTTTAAAATGAAAACACTTCTTACACAGCCCTTCTTCACACACTGTAAAGATGCGCACTACAATATTTAATTTGTCTTTTGTCATTCTTGTGTTGCTGTTTTCCAGGACACCTTGGAAATGTGTGCCCGAGAAAATGAGTTCAAAAGCATCCTGTTTTCTTTGTGCTACTTCCATGCTGTTGTGGCGGAGCGGAGAAAGTTTGGTCCTCAGGGCTGGAACCGATCGTACCCCTTTAACACCGGAGACCTTACCATTTCTGTCAACGTCCTTTACAATTATCTGGAAGCCAATCCCAAGGTGTGCTTTTACCGGCTGCTGTTTTACTTTCACATTGCGTGGAGCATTACAAAAGCCGGCGTTTGTAATCTTAATTGAAAATCTGAACGCATGTGACCTGGGTTAAACACCACAGGCTGCTGGTGCCAATGCAACATCCTCTCTGTGTAATTCCCAGGTGCCGTATGATGACCTGCGCTACCTGTTCGGGGAGATCATGTATGGGGGTCACATCACAGATGATTGGGACCGGCGTCTGTGTCGGACATACCTGGAGGAGTTTATCAAGCCGGAGATGATGGAGGGAGAGCTGTTTCTGGCACCTGGTTTTCCTTTGCCCGGGAACATGGACTACAACAACTACCACCAGGTGGGTCTCAGGAAATGAAACACACTTTTATTTTGGAAGTGATCTTCTCATCATTACTCCTCTTTATATTCTACTGTTCACAGTGCACCATTAAAACAATCACATCTCCCATATGGTTTCCTACAACATAACATTGTATTTTGAGGAATACAGTAAATATTTCTCAGATGTTGAGTCGCAAAGGAAAGGATTTTACTATTTGTTTATTTTATTGGCAAACTAAAATAAGAAAGTTTATAGGACATGTTACAGATAAATTATTGCACAAAAGTTAGTAAAATTATTACACAATGTACATCAGATTGCCGTATTTGGTCGAAACTCTAAGCTATTTTCCTAAATGCTTAAAACAAAAATATAAGTTTTGAACACACAATATTTAATTTGATTCTTTGAAGAAAACAAGATCCCAGGAGTTCTTTGAATTTACTTAATTTAAGAATTTTTTTTCCCATTAATCCTCAACTGCTGATGGACTTTAACGTCTGAGACGGGACAGTTCATGCCGTGTCTGTGTGTTTGGGTATATTTTATTGATGTATTCTTGGACCTGAGAGTTTGCCCTGAGCAGCTACACTTCAAAGCTGTAAACTGTTTTTGAATTATAGACAGAGAAGGGGCCAAGGCGAGTCTGGAGATGTACAGGACTAAACAGGTTTTAACTAGGTCTAAACCAGGTCTAAACCAGGTCTAAACCAGGTCTAAACCAGGACTTAACCTGGAGTAAACCTGGACTAAACCAGGATTTACACAGGACTAAAACAGGACTACACAGGTTAAATCCAGGACTAATCCACTACTAATCTACGACTAATCTAGGACTTATCCAGGACTTAACCAGGACTAAACAGGACTTAACCAGGACTAAACAGGACTTAACCAGGACTAAACAGGATTAAACCAGGACTAAACAGGATTAAACCAGGACCAAACCAGGAGTAAACCAGGACTTAACCAGGACTAAACAGGATTAAACCAGGACTAAACAGGTTTAAACCAGGACCAAACCAGGAGTAAACCAGGATTTAACCAGGACTAAACAGGATTAAACCAGGACTAAACAGGATTAAACCAGGACTAAACAGGTTTAAACCAGGACTATACCAGGTGTAATCAGGTTTAAACCAGGACTAAACCAGGTCTAAACCAGTTCTAAACCAGGACTAAACCAGTACTTAACCAGGACTAAACAGGTCTAAACCAGGACTAAACCAGTACTTAACCAGGACTAAACAGGTTTAAACCAGGACCAAACCAGGAGTAAACCAGGATTTAACCAGGACTAAACAGGTTTAAACCAGGACTATACCAGGTGTAATCAGGTTTAAACCAGGACTAAACCAGGTCTAAACCAGTTCTAAACCAGGACTAAACCAGTACTTAACCAGGACTAAACAGGTCTAAACCAGGACTAAACCAGTACTTAACCAGGACTAAACAGGTTTAAACCAGGAACAAACCAGGAGTAAACCAGGATTTAACCAGGACTAAACAGGTTTAAACCAGGACTATACCAGGTGTAATCAGGTTTAAACCAGGACTAAACCAGGTCTAAACCAGGTCTAAACCAGGTCTAAACCAGGACTAAACCAGTACTTAACCAGGACTAAACAGGTTTAAACCAGGACTAAAGCAGGTCATGTTTATAGATACTAATCATTTAGTTTCACTTCTGGACTCAAATGGACTCTATCAAAACAAAGAACAATCCAGCCACAAAAGCTACAAGAGTCTGTCAGTAAACGTGAACTGGTGGTTTGGACAAACGAGTGCCTCCTAAACGCTGCCAACACATGGTCCCAGGGAACAGACTCACCTTTTGTACAGAAATCAACGTCTGCTGTCAACTAGTGTCGTTACAGATGGAGCTCCTGAGCCTCTAACTCAGAGGTCAGTGTGAGCCACTGCGCGGTTAGTTACACATTTAAGATTCTCAGAACGGACAAGCTCTCCATCATGCGTACAGCACACTCCCCACAGCGCTGTCATTAATAATGTGGCCTTGATGAGCTCTGCCTCTTACTCGTGCACTGACAGCTCCAGGCACAGGCAGGTTCTGCTTCACCTTGCTTGTCATAGCTTGTTATTTATCATTTAACACAAATGTTGATTGACAGGCAAAATCCACAGAAGCAGGTTGTTGTTGTGTGAGCCAGTTCAGCAACTACTTACAAAACTGGATAAGTAGATAGTAAGCATAATTTGGCAATTTAGTTTAGATAGTAGATGAAGAAGGTGTTTTGTGACTGCATAAGCAAGCTTTCTTGATGTCCCTTAAGAATAAACTGCCAACACTTATTTGGATAACAGTTGTTAAGAAAATGTGTTGGTTTAGCAGAGTTCACCACAGCTTTCCTCTTGAGGTCCCCTGGGCAGTCACAGAGCAGGAAAGATGACCCAGATTTAGGCTGGGAGTACATCCAGGCTGTCACAGTGGCTCCAGTGACAGGGGTTTTATGTCTGGCTGTCACCACACGGCCGAGCGCTGGAGATTTGGTTAAAGAGCAGCTTCCCAGGGGTCTGTTTAAGCCAGCGCCTTGCTCACAGCCATCTGGAGGAAACTTCCTGTGTTTAGGAGAGGAGAAAACTAGATGAGGGAATCTCTGACTCAGCAGTTTTACTTTACTTTCAAAAACATACAGGTGTAGGCAACGAGGAAAACAGAGCAAGTAGAGAACTGATCAAACAAGCCCACTACAAAGTGTATCTGTATTAAAGGCCAATATATCTTCCATCAAAACTTTCATCAAGACATTATGATTAGAGGAGCTTTTTTTATTTAAGTGGCCCACAGAAAGCACTTTCAATGGAGCTTCCTCTTTCATCTGCACCAACTTAAAAGCATATTGATATTCATTATGGAGCAGCAGATGGAGAATGTTACACTTCTCTCCTCTTGTTATGGTCATTAGCGATCTGTCAATTAATCCAGAGTTTTTGATGAGCTCTTCATTCCTTCGTCAGCAGTACTTCAAAAACACCCTGAAGGACTTTTTCTCTGGACAGGTTTTAACTGTAAATATTATTCAGGTGTAAGAATCTGAAAGAATTAAGTCTTGTTTAAGTTGCTTTTACATTTTTCTGCTTGTTCATTTTATGTGTGCTCTAAATAAAGTTCCCTGTTGAAGCATTATTTTGAGGTAAAACTGTCTATGACCTGTGTTCATGTTTAATTCATCCTACTCAGGTTAGTTACTCGGTTTGTTAAACCAAAGCACACCAGACTGTATTTCTTCATTGTTATCGATCTGTCTGTGACTTTTTCTCACCCCAGTACATCGACGACACACTTCCTGCTGAGACTCCTTACCTGTACGGTCTTCATCCCAATGCGGAGATCGGGTTCCTCACTCAGACCTCAGAGAAGCTTTTCCGGACCATCTTAGAGATGCAGCCAAGAGACGGGGGAGGGGCCGAGGGTGGCGGGACCACGCGGGAGGAGAAGGTAAACTGCACAACATCAACATAAGAGGCAGCAAGAAACCGCAAAATATCACGCAAGACCCAGTAGACCAGACCAGAGGCAATATTCTAGTTGAATATCACCATGACTGTAGGACTTGAAACATTTGACCTTCCTCTGAAACATACAGTTATGAAATACACCTGCAGTGAACCACTAAGGCACCAAAGGGAAAAGACTGCAGGGTCCAGGCAGGCTTTGTAGATTTGATGAAGGTTTTGGATGAGACATTTAAAGAACGGCCCGTCGGATGCTTCTCATCCTGGCAAAAACAACCAAAACAAAACATAACCCCTTGTGATGCCTCTACTGTCATTCCTCAAACACCTGCATATAGAAGTGTCATCTGATCTTAGGGTCTTCAAAATAAAAACAATAACAAAAAACATATTAAATCATTTTGAACAAAATTAAATATATAACAAAACTAGAAATATTTTCTAGTTTTGTTATAACCTTTAATTTATAACCAAGTTTCTAACTTCTTGGTGCTTATTATTTAATTAATCTTAATTAAGTAATAAGCACCATGAAGTTATAAACACAGTTTTTATCTTTATCTGAGTTTTTGTCTTCAGTAATACGCCCATGCATAATATACATAGAAATTACATTTCAGAGTATCTATAAATGTTAACACACTTATTAAGACTTGGGTGTAATTCTTATAAAAGCATCTGGACTCACTTTTCAAGGTGAAGACGTTTCGTCTCTAATTCCAAGAGACTTTAGTAATTCTGAGATCAACTGGTAAGAGATCTGAGCTTATATCTCTAGAGGGAGGAGTTTGACCTGAAACCAAACCTGAAGGTCCAGGCTGTTCTGTTCTCACCGTCGTTGGTCATGAAAGGGAAGTGTGACTCCAAATGTGAGAGTTGTTAAGGCTCAGGAGAGTTGTTAGTGACACTGCTCCATTCAGGTTCTGTGTTTGTTGTTCTAGCGTGAAGCTCTTTTGTTTTAGGTTTCAGGTGACTATTATAAATACTAGGCAACATGAATCTGAGGCCAGCTCCTCTGTTCAAAAAGAGCTTTTCCATTTTCACAAAAATGGCTTCCTTCAGCCCTCTCTCAAACCCTCTGGCCTCTCTGGCCAAAATTGGGACATTGCTGTCCTCAAAGGAATGTCCTTTCTCTTTGAGGTGGAGGTGGACTGCAGACTCAGGTCCTCCAGGATTGGCTCTTCTGTGCTGATACATCCTCTTGTGAAGCTGTTGTTTTGTTTCTCCAACATAACTGTCACTGCACTCTTCACTGAACTGCATAAACTACATTGCTCTGTTTGTGGGGATCTTGTCTTTAGGGTGGTTGCAAATCCTTTTAAGTTTTTCAGATAAACCAGATTCATCACCCTTCCCTTTTGTCCCTGGTTCCTGGCTGTTTGGGTTCTGTGCCCTCTTCCTTTTGTTGAAAGTCCATTTGGGGTATACACAGTCTCTCAGAGATTTACGGATGTGTTGTCCTTCTTTTCATTTACCTTCTGAGGTAGTGGGCACCTCTTATGCTCTGCGCTAAAGAGTCCTTATAGACTGTTTGTAGAGGCTGGAAAAAGACCAAGTCATTGATCGACCTCTGTACTACAGGCTGTATCCTGGGAACACCACTCCATGTGTTTATGTCTTACCCAAAATACACTAAGAATAAATTCATCTACGACCCTTAGTAAGCAGCACAGATTCTGTAACCTACAATAAAGCCAAACACCTGTCCACCATTTTGGCTCCATTGGGCCACTCACAACACCATATTATCAACTCACATGACTTTACCAACAAAATCAAACATCTACAACTAGACACAGACGAGACGATTGTCTCTTTTGATGTCACATCACTCTTTACCTGAACACCTACCAATGAAGCACTCGTGGTTGTAAGGAAGAGATTATTACAGGACACGTCATTACAGGACAGGACAAACCTCATCCAAGACTATAATTGCAGTTTACTGGAGTTATATTTCCAGTTCAGAGGTAACTTCTACAGACAAAAACATGGCTGTGACATGGGATCACCTGTCTCCCTGATTGTGGCTCACCTGTACCTGGAGGAAGTGGAGAACAGAGCTCTGGTCTCTTTCTCAGGTGCAGTGCCCAGTCACTGGTTCAGATATGTTGATGACACGTGGGTCAAAATCAGAACCCAGGAAGTAGAAGCCTTCACAGAACACATCAACGCAGTGGACAAGAACATCAAGTTCACCTGTGAAGATGCCATAAACAACCGCCTATCTTTCTTAGACTGTGCACTGGTTATCTGTGAGGACAGGACTCTCCAAGGAGAAGTTTATAGGAAGCCTACACACACGGATCAATACTTGCTGTTTGATTTCCACCACCCTCTGCAGCTCAAGCTGGGAGTCATCCGGACTCTTCAGCACAGAGCACAAGAGGTGCACACTTCCTCAGAAGGTAAAGGTAAAGAAGAACAACACATTTGTAAATCTCTGAGAGACTGTGGATACCCCAAATGGACTTTCACCAAAACCAAGAGGACACAGAAACAGACAGGAACCAGGGACAAAAGGCAAGGGTGTAGTTATACCTTATGTGTCTGGTTTATCTGAAAAACTTAAAGGGATTTTCTACAAACACAATATTCCAGTCCATTTTAAACCAGGGAACACGCTGCGTCAAAAACTGGTCCATCCTAAAGACGAGGCCCTATAAAAAACACATTAATGTAGTTTATTCAGTTCAGTGAAGAGTGCAGTCACAGTTATGTTGGAGAAACGAAACAACATCTTCCCAAGAGGATGTATCAGCACAGAAGAGCCAATCCTGGAGGACCTGAGTCTGCAGTCCACCTCCACCTCAAAGAGAAAGGACATTCCTTTGAGGACAGCAATGTCCAAATTTTGGACAGAGAGGCCAGATGGTTTGAGAGAGGGCTGAAGGAAGCCATTTTTGTGAAAATGGAAAAGCCCTCATTGAGCAATGCAGGTGGCCTCAGGTTCATGTTGCCTAGTATTTATAACAGTGTTCCTGAAACCTAAATCAAAGGAGCTTCACCCTAGAACAACAAACACAACACCTGAATGGAACAGTGACACTAACGACTCTCCTGAGCCTTAACGACTCTCACATCAGGAGTCACACTGTCCTTTCAAAGCCAATGACTATGAGAACAGCCTGGTCCATCAGGTTTAGCTTTAGGTCTAAACTCCTCCCTCTAAAGATATAAGATCAGCTCTCTCACCAGTTGAGCCATCACAGACATATTTGTATAAAATGTTTCCAAAACTTTCATTAGAGACATTTGAAATTATGTGGGCTTTAGATTTCAGATATATTGTATTTGTTATGTCTTTTTACAGTGATATTAGTAAAAGGGGAAGTCAGTTACATTCTTATTAGATATAATCATCTCAAATGAGTATATAATACATTGGAAAAGCATTATACTTTTGCTACTACAATTTATTATGTTTGGCACAGAATAATATTCAAGACATTTGTCTTTGGCTTGGGTTTCCAGTGTCAGGTGATTGAGGGAAAAGTTGTGAAATATTTTTTTAAAAGAACAGCTCAGACATGAACAAAGGCCTGTATTGCACCATCTCAACTCCAAACAACAACACAGCCTCATTTTAAATGTGAGATGACAACAGGTGACATTTCTGTAGCTGCTGCACACTGAATGGAAAATAAATTGCAGACCAACTGTTTGGGGCCTGTGACAGCACCCAGGGTGATTTTTTTACAGGGATGGCATTTTCTGCTGCATTTTCTGCTTCAGTGCTGCTGTAAAATGAAGCTTATTTGAGTCTAAATGCTCAGAAATACTCTGTCAGAGAGAATGTGTGGCCTTGTGTGCTCCCTCAATAGTGTCACTTTACTATCATAAATCTGACTGTCCCGCTATTAGCTTTATTAAAGGCATTTGTGCTTTCTGCTGCTGATATTTTACTTTAGAGCCAGGTCTCAGAGTCCTTGCATTGGTTCTCTAACACAACGCCGGGAGATTGGACATTGGACAGAAAATAACCCTGTACCATAGTTTTATGATAAATAGCATGAGCAAAATGTTATCATTCAAACCATTTGTAAACTACAGCCTGAATACTATTGGAAATATGGTTACAATTTTCATCAAATGTGAATCCTGCATTTCTGTAAAAACCATGTTCCACTTTCGCTGCCTCAAGAAGATCAAACTTTATCATTTGTGGTAAGTTCTGTTATCCACGTCTCACCAGCTTGACACTAGAGTCTCTGTGCTCTCCATGCACATCGAAGCCTGTAATGATAGAGGGCCATCTCTCCCTCATCACAGCCATTAGATTCTGTACCAGACATCATCATAGCATCATGGGTTACCCATTTTAGCCATGATGCTGATGATGAGGTTGAGCTACATTGCTTGATGGATTTGAGGGAAAGCTCTTACCTTCCCTTTTCCTCGCAGCCTTTATCCTCTGCAGCTCTGTGAAATTCAGAAGCAGTAAGGATCTCTGTGTCTACAGTGAGCCCATTGTGCAGACCAGTGGCGGTTTATTTCCATTTGTGAAACAAAGATAACAAAGAGAGCACCAATGGAGTTATATTTAGTATGTACGTGATATGGTTCCATCTCTTTTATGCAAATGGCCTGATATTCTTACATAGGATTACTGTAAGAATTTACTAAAGCAAAGGACAGCTTCTCCCCCAAACAAGGTTAAACAATGTAACTGTAACACAAGGGCTGCATGGGGCCAAAAGGGACACATTTTATAAACCACCTAGAAACACATTTGTAAGCCTAAAGAAAACCATTGGGGTGTTTACAAAAGAGCTTTTTACTCTAAAAATAACTTTATCAATACTCTGGTCCAGTTGCGCCTGGTTATTATTGACAGCAGGAACCTATTGCGTGGTGTGGTGTCCGTTGCACCAAGTGTAGTCTCTTTGAGTCACTGTGTATTTAAGGACCCATTATTTTTTGATGTTAGCAGATCTTATTTCTGTGCACACTGTTCCACATTTTCATATGTTATTTTTTTCAGCATTTAATCTAAACTCAAAATAAGCTAAGGTTCAACCATGTACTTAACTAACCTCATAGGGACCCTGCCTTTAGGGATCTGTTTCCATGGCAACTGCGGTCAGATGTATTGAGCCTCCTTTATGAAACAAGTAAGCCCGGTTTAGGTTTAATCTGACTTTTCTGAGCTCGTGCTTGCTCTGTTTATGTGTTCTGACGTGACCTTTGTGAATGCTCCATTCTTTACCGACAACACCCAGCTCACCAACCACACTCACTCTGTATTCATCTTGCCCTATAACATCGTACTCCATAAAATCCATAGATATCATGACCTCATATCCTTTGTTGGGCACCTAATCCGCTGATTGATCGCTAATGCCGGGTTGCCCTGGGAAAATGTTGACACAGACATTAGCTTTCATCACCTACCAACCAAAATATGATGTGAGCATTGATTCCTCTTGAGGGATTACACTCATATTGAAAACAAAGAGCTGTCGTTGCAAAATATATCTTCATGAATATTTATGCAACTGTCTATTTCAAACTGTATTAGTCAGGCTCAGTTTTTCACACTGAAAGAGAGAAAAGTGGTACAGTAAAGCCTTCCATAAATCCTAAAAAACTTGGAATACTTACTTTTGAAAAAGGGGTGTCCGGAGAATGCAGTTTAATATTGTCTAAAGCAGGGATGGGCAAACTTAGGCCCGGGGGCCACATGCGGCCCGTTGGGCTGTTCAATGTGGCCCGACACGCATTTACTAATATTTTATTGATGATTAAACACTGCATATATTTTGCCTTTTCCTTCAATATTTTGCAGTAATCAGTTGATTAAACTATACGACAAGCTCCAAACGAAAAATACCTTTCCTATAGTCAAAATAAACGTGTTTTTATTAAGCATATGTGAGTTCCATGTGTTGGCCTGGCCCTCCACAAGAGTCCCATCTTCTAATGTGGCCCTTGGGGAAAAATAATTGTCCAACCCTGGTCTAAAGAATAAAAGAATGAAGAAATGACAAATCAGCGATCCAGTGAGGATTTCCCTCACGTCTGCTCACTGGTACTTGTCTCCAGGTTCGCGTGCTGTTGGAGGAGATCATGGAGAAGCTGCCAGAGGAGTTCAACATGGCCGAGCTGCTGAGCAAAGCAGAGGAGAGGACTCCGTACCAGGTGGTGGCGCTGCAGGAGTGTGAGCGTATGAACCTCCTCACGCAGGAGATAAAACGCTCTCTCCAGGAGCTCAACCTTGGGCTCAAGGTGAGAGGAGGCCCATGAGTGTCTGTGACAGTCCGACATGCACATGGTCTCACTGAAGCACTGGACATGTTTTTTTACTGTTAAGGAAGTAGGACTAAAGCCGCAGGTGTGTCAGTTCAACTAGAAATGTAGTGGGATTTCCAGGGGTGTAAATCACAGAATGTTAAAGTGATTGAGTGATATGGTGAAACAATGTTTTGTGCTGTCACAAAGCCATACGATTCGATAGGATTTTTGGATCTATGGTCGATATATTAACATTATAACCCCACTTTTACCATTAATACTTATAAATAGCCTAAATCAGGGGTTGTTATGGAGTGCCACTATGAACAAATTTACAATATGTGACCAGGTACTGGTGCTGCTGGTCTACATTTACACAACTTTTAAATTGGCACCAAACTTTGCAGCAAAACCATTATTTAAAACAGACAATACATTGGCACACATATTATAATAAAATATTCCATATTACGGTTCTCTGTAACGATTGTTCTAATTCATATAGTCTACTTTCATGGCCATGTCTAGCGTGAGGTTTTGTGTTATAGACTGTAAGAGCCATACAGTCAAGGTAATCTGTTTATTTGTTTATCAGGGGCTGCTTTTATGATACACTCATAAAACACTCCAGTGTCAAAGTAATATCACAGAAGTAAACGTCACTTTTGGTTGATTTAACTGAAAAACAGGCATAGTTTCTTAGTCAACGCGGTGGAAGGTAGATTGAACTTTTTATTTGACGCGCAGCCGCCACTTACCAAGAGCCGTAGTCCAGGTGCAGTGAGGCAGGGACATTGATGCTAAAGGAGGCAATACACTGTATTAAGAAGTGGGGTATGTAAACTTTTGATCAGGGTCATTTGGGTAGTTTCTGTTGTCATTATGAGTTTAAAAAAAAAACTTGATTTAGGGGCCAGCAATCAGTTAATATAGTATGTCATGGACCGATTTAACCAGATGTTTAGCCTAAATGGAGAGTCTTAAAAATATCTGTACACCTACTCTGTTCCCACTTTATATAAATGATCTGGTCAATGAGATGAAAGAAGCCAACCACGGTATTTTTTATTGATAACTTAAATTTAAGTATCTTGTTGTATGCTGATGACATTATTTTGATGGCAGAGAAAGAAACTAATTTACAAAAAATGTTGAATGTTTTAAATGCGGTGTAGAAAATGGAGACTATTAATTATGATAAAACACAAATAATGCATTTCAAGAGGAGAAGAGAAGTACATATAATTTTATGTTTGCTTTCACTTCCCTACAATACACTTAATCTGACTCCTCCACAAAGAGCTGCTCACAGAACAGTCTGTTTCACAGAACCATCTGGAACAAACCAAACGTTTGCAAAAGGGAGGTGCCTTTTGTTGGGAACATGTTAAGTGATTGGATGGAAGCACCGACTAGTATCTGCCTACCACGTTTTAGCCAATCATAGCAGCAATTCATTTGACATAACCAGAGTGCAGCAGATATGAAGAAACAACACACGGCTGTAACAGTAACAACAGTAACACAACAAAGTTAATCTGTGAATAAAAGGAACGTTAACTAACAATAAACTTATAAATGAAACAAGGACATCGGGCAATAAAAAGAGCAAATATGTATTTAGGATATCCCAAAGCCAGTAGGAATAGGACACAAACATGTTTTCCTTCAGAAAATCCTTTAGTGCTATATTTTTTAGCCTTAGTGAAAGGCGTTCATCAGTTCTAACATCTTTCAGCGTAGCCATGTAGATAACAAAGAGGAGAAGAGGACGCTTGATGCATTTATCAAAATAAAACCCCGCCTCTTCCTGTTTGTGCTGCCACATCATTGGTCACAAGAGGCTTGTGAGCCCATGGTTTGACTCAAGCATTTGGCTTGGTGTGATACAAGATGGATTTATCTGAGTTTGGAAACTCCCAAATCTCACATCAATCCAGCTGCAGCTAACAAATTATCCTTGGGACGAATAAATTGCGATTCTGTTTTCTAATTCTGATTTTGATTATAGCTATAAAAATAAGCTGCAATTTAGTATTAATTAAATTAAACAAACATTTTTGATGATTTCAAGAGATTTGGTGGAAAACAAACAAAATAAATTATATTCAGTTTAAAGAACATTACCAATGTATAAAATTGTATTTATCTAGAAAACAAAGGTCCCTCTGTGCCCAGTTGAGAACTAGTACCTTACCTTTGGTAGTTGAGGTGGGCAGATACAAAGGTCTTATGAAAGAAGAACATCTCTCTGTGCTTTATGGGACCTTAATGTGGTGGAGGACAAGTTTCATTTTGTTTTGTACTGTCCTTGCTATCATGATTTTAGAAGCGTTTTTTTTTTACATAAAATAATAAAAAAGAGTTGGATTTTTAATCATAAGACCTTTGCTTTGTGTGTATCAGGCCTAACTGAGTAATATGTTAACAACAAACAAAACTAGAAAGGAGCGGGAGGGGGCCGAGTGTACAGTGTGTTTGTCAGGAGTTATGAGGCTTCGATCCCACAACTCTACAAGCTTCAATAAATTGGCTCAGTGATTTAAAAGCCATGTAAACTATTGTAGCGGCAAATGGAATCATATTTCCTCTTTATTGTGAAATAAATAGGAAGCATCAGAATGTTAGCCTTGGTGACACGGTGCGGCTGCTGTGTCAGGATTAACTGACAGATCGGAATTATTCTGTGGAGTGTTGCAAAGATGAAAGGTTCACGGTAAAAGCAGCGATGTAGATAAATCTGCAGAGCCTTATCGACCTCATAAAGAATGGTTATGACTGTCACATGTGGGTATCTATACATCAGCCGTACGTCAGCTGGCGTCAGCCGCTGAAGGACACCACGTTTTTTGCTTGTTCTGTGTGTCTCATTACTCTTCAGTAACATACGCTCATGGTTATCTTACAGCATACACAAATTCTTATCAGACCTGGTGTTCTCATTTTTATGTATGCTCAGGTAGTTTACACGAGGCCTTGTTACCGTATAACACCTTCCATAGCTCTGAGCCATCACCAGCAATTTTAAAACTATTTCACAAACATTCAGAGAATCTTTTATGAGCAAACTGAGAGCATCTGTCGGCCCAGACAACAGTCATCCCAATTAAAGCAGTTTTTATCCAGCTGATCAGAAGGAGGATACAAACCAAATGATGCCATATAGAGCAGATTCTTCTCACATCCACACGCCTCCTGTTCTTCAGAGTTAGACAAATACTGGAATCTTTTAACTGAAAGCTGCCAAACACTACAGAAGGTTCTACAGAAACGAGGCTATCTGCTGCAGACAGACTGGGAAAAACTTTTAAATATTGTTTAAGATGTTCAGTGGTTAATACATTAATGAAGCAGGTGAAGATTTATAATGGTAACTGCAAGCTTATAGATAAGAGCTTTTTTCTGTTGCAGTATTCTGAAAGAGGGCCAATAATGTGTAAGACACACGCAGTGCAGTTTAAGCTTTACACACATAAAGTTATTAAAACTTAAACTTAAATATAGCCCCCCTCAAAATAAAATAAAACAAAAAAAATAAAAATAAATAACTTAACAAAGGCACTTCTAGTCACAGCCCACAAGCAGCAAGAAGGCCGACTTGAATAGATCATCACTGAATTTCCAAACTGGCTTTTTTGTTGGGTTTTTTTTTTTTTTTTTTTAAGATTCCTGTGGGACCTAACAAAAAGATCTCTTTCTGATGTCATTATGATTTAAAAAGAGTAAACACAGTTGTTTGACAACTATCAGTGAAAAAAGTTCTTTGTGTTATCATTTATATTCTCTGAAAAATGGCCCCAAAAAAATCACATATTCTGCAAGGGCTTACTGGCAGAGTTTACAAGCACAACTGTATATAGTGTCCCACCAGTTTTAGTCTAAATTTCCTGTGCTTGTATTTAAGGGAGAGCTGACGATGACCACTGACATGGAGAACCTGCAGAATGCCATCTTCCTGGACGTGGTGCCTGACAGCTGGAGCAGGCGAGCGTACCCGTCCATGTCAAGCCTAACTCTGTGGTTCACGGACCTGCTGGCCCGGGTCAGGGAGCTGGAGACCTGGTCCACAGATTTTGTGCTGCCGGCTGCTGTGTGGCTGGCCGGCTTCTTCAACCCCCAGTCCTTCCTCACGGCCATCATGCAGGCATCTGCTCGGAAGTAAGCACCCCATCCAACCGTAAACACATTGTATTTATTCATTTTCTAGCACTTATCCTGCCATGGGTCGCAGGTGACTGGAGTTTATATCATACAGCAGCTTTGGCTTTGAGGCATGGTAGATCCTGGACAATCACCAGTTAAACATTACAGACAGACACTGGGAGACAGCTACTCACAGGGCATGAATACAAACCTTTACAGGATTCAGAAAGAGATCTATGTAATATAACCTGGAGAAAAAAAAAAGATTCAGAGCTACTAAGTTGCACAGTTTTGCAACGCCACTTTGTGATTGAGTGGCAGGGAGTGTCCAGCAGCTCAACTAAGTGAAGCTGTTGCTTTAACCCTTTAAACACGAGCTCGTTTTTTTGGTTTATCTGCCTGAAAAGGACATGTCCACAGAAAATTGACTGTATCTCTGTAGTACAAGGTGTATTTCAATAATTCTGGTCAAAATGAAGGGGACACTTGTGATATTTCCCAGAAGGGATTTTTTTTTTCAATGTGCATGTTACAGTTTCAGAATAAATTAAGATGGAAAACAGCAAAAAAAAACCTAAAACATTTCTGCCTAAAAAAAAACTAAAAAAAAAAAACAATATTTGAATTAATACCACCTTTATATAAAGTCTGTTGAAGCTGAAAGACTATTTTAAATTACAGCCACACGTGTCAACATTACCTGCACCAAATATAATTGTTCTAATGTGAAACAAACCCAAACTATTAAGATTTCAGTATGAAATGGTCAGGCGGAGTCTCCATTATAAAGAATAATTGGTACAACCTGTTTTTGTTTGCTGCTGTTTGGTTTGTGTTTGGAATAAATGTAAATGGCTTATTTGTTCGATTTGATGTGCTGCTTTGACATCAATTTCTGAGTGTATCAATCCCTATAAGAATATTATAATTAATTGTAATTATATTATTATTAACAATAATATATTTGAGGAATATGTGAAAAGGCCCCCAATGGGACGTTAGCTTAAAGGGTTAAAGGACACTGAGAGTGGCTGTGAGACAGACATGCGTGGTCACTAATACAGGATCATGCAGGCCACGTTCACAGCAGAGAACTGGAATACACAGCGTATGTATTCTACAGCGGGTGAAGTTGTTCTACATCATTTATGTTACTCATTTAGCACAAGTTAAAATCACAAACATGCTCCGTGAACCTGCAGCAGGTTGAGTGCACAGCAGCGCTGGTGCCCTAACAGAAAAATAGATGGATATTATGTCTAGGATAAACCTGAAAAGGAAGAAGCCTTACAGCTGTAATGTTAAAGATGAGTTTTTAAAGGAGTTCTGGCTTTGGACGTTTCACCAACGTAATTTTCTGCACTGTGGTTTATTTCAAAATATGTTTTTTGCGCAAAAAAGCATTTTTGGTGATGTGAACTGGCCCTAAAGAAGCTCTCCTGCTCTACACTGGAACTCAAGCTTCCTTAGATTTCACTCTGGGCTAAATGTATAACTTAACAATATCTTGGTGCCTTCTTAATTGTGTGAAACTCAGAATTTTTTTATTTCCAAACCACCAGATTTGTTACAATTTACAGCAAACATGGCATCCTGTGAAAAGATCTGATGGAAAATCCTTATTTTATTAGTTTGTTCCCAGTCAACAAGTAATAAAAAATGAGCCAAAAAAATAAAATAAATATGCTTCAGAACAATCAGTAACTTTTTTTTTGGGATGCCAGCTGGTGTAGTAAATGCTGGTGTGTTTGTGTGACAGGAACGAGTGGCCTCTGGACAGCATGTGTCTGCAGTGTGACGTTACCAAGAAGCACCGGGAGGACTTCAGCTCTGCGCCGCGTGAAGGGGCTTATGTGCACGGCCTGTTCATGGAGGGAGCCCGCTGGGACACACAGGTCAGTCTTTTATTCACCGCTGTTAAAGTGTTGATGCTGATCTACTCCTTTTTTACTCCTTCCTCTTTATTCTTTAGGAATATTTTCTCTGTGGCTTTCTTGCACATTAATTCATTTTATACGTCTGACATAGTCTGCTGACAAAGTGGGAAAAAAAAGTAATCCCTTGAAAAAAGAACTGCAGGTGAAAGTGGCTAGTTATTGCAATAATTAGCAGAAGCAGTCGATAAAGAGATTAGAAATTAGAGTGGAGACATAAACAGTGGATAGCAGCTGTGGAGCACAGGTGTGAGTGGAGCCTGACAAAACAATGGAGCTGTTACATGTGCTCCTCTCACTCTAGTCCTGATGGAACTAATATGTACACGTATTTGAAGAATAATTTTGATAAAATGGGACATGCTTAGTGTCAGTTTCAGACTGAACATATTCAAAGTGAGAAATGGTAACTTCAGGTCTCGTCCCCTGTACAGGCTGCTGTGAATATGCCATGTCTTATTGGTCGTGTTGGATATTGGACAATCACAAAAAAGCAATTTCTGACACTTTACACTACAGGGCTTTAATTAATTAGGGCCACTGCAGGTATTATTTCAGCGTCCTCTTCAGTAATAAAAGATTTACATGTAAAGTGTAAATATCACTCTTTTACAAACAGTATTGAGTTAGTGTATGTTTAATGGATATTGCATCAGGAATCATGCAGTGTATTTATTTCCTATTTGTTGATCATTTTCTTTCACATTGTGTCTGTGATGGATGAGAGGCTCACCCCTGAGGCAGAGGTGTAAAGTACTTGAGTAAATGTACTTTGTTACTGTACTTAAGTATTTTTGGCTACTTTGTACTTGTACTGAGTATCAAAAATATAAGCAACTTTTACTCTTTACTCCACTACATTTGAACTGACACTTACCGTTGCTCGCTACATTGTGTTTGTGCACGTCAAGTCAACTTTGCCTTCCGTGGATTATTTCTTGGGTGTAAGAGGCTATATCGCCATCTGCAGGCTATTGAAGGTACTGGATGATATTTGCCTGTATGTGTTACTCCGTAGTGAACGTGAATAGGCAGTCTGCTGACCGTCAGGTGTTTCACATAAATTAGCGATGGCTGCAGCCACTGATGAAGCCAGCACTGATTTGACTTTTTTTGTTTTGTTTTTGTTTATCCATTTTACTGAAATACCTTTTTTGAAAATGTTTTACTTATGCCTTTTTCAAGCACTTGAGTTTGACTTGGACAGACTAGTTTAATCTGTGTTTTTGTTCTGCCATGTCAAAATATTGAAGTGTTCAGATTCTTTTCTATATTAGGAAGTTAAACCTCATAAATAAACTTTCTTGTTTTTTACTGACCTACAATATCTCTTTGTGTTGAGGACCGGTGCATCTTTGAGCCAACATTCAGTACAAGTAAAATACTTAAGTACTTTTAAAATGGGATACTTTCAGACTTTTACTCAAGTCGTATTTAAATTGGTGACTTGCAACTTTTATTTTTTGTAATTTTTACAGTACTTTTACTCAAGTATGGCTTTCAAGTACTCTCTACACTTCTGTCCTGAAGGGAAGGTGAGCCAACCTCCAGATGCATCTTTAAAGAGAGTCAGTAAAGTACCATTTCCCTGAAGTCTCCCATGTTTCCTCTGTGACTTCATCTGCAGTGCATCTCGCTCAGATCCGTGCATTACTCACTTCCCAGAGCCCTATCTATCTCCATCCTCATCCACACTGCATGTCCAGCTGCAGAGCGTCTCTGAACACTTCTTAATTAGGCAAAGTGCAGAGTGTGCACTCCAACACTTGTACAGCCCTGTGCAGAGGCACTTTCTTTTTTCTTCATTAAAGTGAGGGCAAATAGACAGACGGGCTGGTCCTAAAGAGAAGGCACTACTCTCCCATGACACAGTCCGTCTGAAAGAGTCCAACCAGCAGCTGAGCGACGAGGACACCTTCAGCTTCGTCTGTGCAGATAATTGCTACTAGTTAATAACATACCTTTTTATGAATCAAAGATAAGTTTTGGTATTTAACTTGAATCCTTGCTATTGCTAATCAAAAAATAAATGATATGTTAAATGTCTGTCAGTAAAGAATTAGCAGAAGTTAATGGTCCTGTAAATGAGTGGCTTTATAAATCCTGCCTAACACTAAATACATCTCAAACTGTTTGTATGAAGTTCACAAAGCAAACATTGATCATCCAACATTCAGGTTTATTTTTGGGAGCACAGGTACTAGATTTGTCTCTGAATTCAAGTGCCTTGATGTGACACTGTGACCAAGATCCACATCAAAAAAATATCTAATACAAAAAGTAGTTAGTTTTAACAATTTTTAACAAATTTGACCTTTCATAACGCTTGGTGTGGTTAGAATGTTTTTACAATCAATGACTATCACATATAGTGAATATTGGTCATGTTGGTCAAGTAAAATACTAGAATCACTCTACAAAAATTATTAAGTCATTTCACATTTGTAACTTTCTGAAAAAGTACAACTTACTAAGCTTCAAGAACTAAAAAAATGCTAAAGTTGCTTGTTTGATTTATAAGGTGTTACATGGACTCCTATGTCTGACTTTGTTAAAAAAAAAAAGGCTCACTTTGGTCTCTGGACCAGGGGCTACTTTAAAAGGGACACAGAAAAACAGCCTTTGGACCAAAAGCTCTTTCTGTAAAGGCCAGTGAGCTCTGGAAGAGTCTTCCTCTCTCCAGAACCAGAAGTCCCACTTTACCAACCTTCAAAACCTCAAGCACTGGCTGAATGCATTGACTTTTAACTTCTTTTTAATGTACTATTTTGTGAAGTTCTCTTAATGTTATCTATTGTCCTGTTGTCCTGTCCTGTCTCTCATTATTATATTTTAGTGTTACCTGCCTAGTTTAATTTTATTTAGTTTATTTTGGTCAGTAAAAAAAAAAAAAATATATCCACATTGACCAAAAGGGTGTAGGCCAAACTTAAAAGTTATGTTTGCCTACCCCTTTTAACATTAAAAACAAAACACTATATGATACAGCAAAAGAAGATTTCACAAAACAGAAGCTAAAAATGAATCAAATTATTTAAATCAATTATTTTAATTATATATATTAATATTATATATATATATATATATATATATATATATATATATAATTATATTATTATTATATTATTTGTTACATTTACTAATCATTACTTTACTGCAACATACTTCTTAAAAATACTAATCTGATAAAGTTTTTAAAATTGTAACAATTTTGTTGCCCCTTTTATATAATCATTTAGTTTATTCCATAAATTCACAGCAGGTCGAGTGATAGATTGACTCTTTAGGGTGGTACAAAGACAGGGTGGTACTTATAAATTTAATTTTCCCCTTAAATGATATTGTCTTTTTATTGATTAACAAACATATTTTTTGTTTTTGTTTTATTTAATGAGAACTTATTACTATTGAACCATTCATTCATTTTGTTTACTCTGTTAGTTATAGGTTATTACCTAAATACAAAATAGTGTTATTATCCACAAATAGAATCAATTTTAGTTTATTTGATGCAAGACATAAATTGTTTATATAAATCAGAAATAGTTTTGGCCCCAGTACTGATCCTTGGGTCCTTGGACCCCACATACTCCTCCAGGTGGATATGTGTTCACCCACCTGTACATACTGCTGACTATCAGTTAAATATGATGGCACCCAATTTGAATTTCTTTCTTTGCAACATTAGTTATTACACTTTTAATTATAGTCTGGTCTAGACCATTCCAATCAGTAGATTTTTTTATTCTTACATAATCTTCATTATTTAATTTTTGTTTGTTAAAGAATTTGTATTATCTATAATATTGTTGATAACATTTGTGTCATTTGATGTATCAATCTTAGCCGCCAGTTCAGGGCCGATGTTTTTTTTAGTGTTTTTTTCAGTCCAGTTTTTATTGATCCTAAAATAAATCAAAGAACATAACATAACATAACATAACATTTATGTAAAAGTGCTACATATTGCAACAAAACAGCAAAACAATTACAATAAGTTCCATTCACTAAACATAAGATAAAAAACAACCAAAACATAACATGTCAATCAATTCATTTAATCCAATTATTAACATTCTTTACTACAACTACAATCCTTTTATATTATTATCTTTTTATATTATTTTTTTAATTGTAGCAAAGTTACCACACTCATATTACTGTCCAGTCCATTCCATAGTATCATACCATTTCTGATTATACGATGTTTCTTTAGTGTAGTACAAACACACTGTATCTTTAAATTGTACCCCCTTCTCTATTTGTGAACATATTTTGGATGTTGCTAGGGAGTTGGTTGTTTTTAGCTTTATAAATAATTTTAAATAATACTGACATCAAAATGTTTTGGATCCTTGTTCATTGCCTAAGTTAGTATATTCCATAGACCTTTTATTATGTTTTTATTTTTTATTTATAACTGTAGATACAGTGTCCAGAGTGATTCTTTTTAATGAGTCTCAGTGACTGCACACGGCTGCACCAAGGCTTCGATCACTGAGTTACTCAAAAATAACAACATTGGTATTTAACAGCTCTTTAACGTTTTACAGTTGAAGTTGTACATGTAATTACGGCTTTGTCCTCTGAGCTCTCCAAAGTCAGCGGGATTTACATTTGTTTCTGAAAGTCAGCATGCACACATAGAGAAACTGGTGCTTGTCAGGCTCCGAGTGTAGGAGGATTAATTAATGAGAGCCAGGACGCTTTCCGCTTGTTTATCGAGTGTGAGAATGAAGGAAGGCAGGGTAGCTCCGCTTAACTCCAACTCTGAGTACCCCCACTTCTCAAGGACACTGCCACACAGAGCTCTCTGAGAGTTTAACAGCTCTTACTGTAGCCATTAATAAAAATGACGAGAGTTCAATCTATGTTATGACTATGGAATGTGTTCAATCAAGGCCACTCACACCTTTTATTTTATGATCAAAGATGTATTCAACAAAGCCATTACAGCAAAGCACACCTTGTCACTTAAAGATGCTAATATCCTAACTTAAAGGTACATTACGGAAGTTTTAATGGTTCAAATAACATTGTTTCTAAATTATACATGCATCACCAACAGCCTAATGTGCAGAATGAAGATCTGAATTTGATGTTTCAGCAGACCTGACATAATAATTGTGCATGATTGTTTACCGGGTTCTCACTTCCTGAATTTGCTGCCATAAGTTAACTTAGCAACGCTAGCGGCAAAGTTAAAAATGAATCTTGTGAACACAAGGAAGAGAAAGGCCTCCAGCACATTGAAACTGGCAGATTTATTCTTTGGTTGTTGTTTGTTTGTGCTCGTACAATCATACACACAACACTCATGACACGCTAGAGGTGGCATACTAGTACAGAAACTTAACAGAAGTCTGTTTTAGGTAGTCCAACTGTAGTACAGAACAACAAACAGAGTCACTGTTTAAATTGAGGGTGTATTGCGCCCAAAGTCAGTGAGCACCTTATTTTTGGAGGTATATAATATTATAATATAATATATATATTATACCTCCTCCCTTCTGTTCCAGAGCGGTCTAATTGTGGATGCCCGTCTGAAGGAGCTGACCCCCTCCGTGCCCGTCATCTTCATCAGAGCTGTTCCTGTGGACAAGCAGGAGCTCCGCAACATCTACCAGTGCCCCATCTACAAAACCCGCCAGAGGGGTCCCACCTACGTCTGGACCTTCAACCTGAAGACCAAAGATAAGCCCTCCAAGTGGACGCTGGCCGGGGTGGCTTTACTCCTGCAGATTTAGAACTGTCTGTTGTAGGATTGCAGGGTAATTCTATAAAAAGATCAAACATTTTAAAAGAACTGCTGTAGATCATGTCACTGTTTCTGAAAGAGAAGCTGCATTTGATTTTTTTTAAACAGGACTGAATAAGTGTGCTGCCACTGAGTGGGTAGAGGACACTAGTGAGTAGTTCATTATCCAGAAGCTCAATACAAGCCTGAGGCTACATCTGAAAGAAATGACAAACTATAAGTCTCTGGATGCTCAAGGCCATGTTCCAATGTATTAGATTAAATTCCATTCATATTCTTTTGCAGCAAATTACTATAAAGTCGTCTCATGACACACAGTTACAGGAGGTGTAGAGCGGACTCTTAAGTTTGGCCACATGGAGGTATACAGGGATCATTTTGGGACGGGTACTTTCACAAAACTTACAATAACTAGTCCGAATGCATGCACTTTACTTTTTGTAGACAGAGATACTTTTCCTTTACAACAGCACGTTATTTACAGAATACTGTCCATGTCATTTTCTCAGCATCTACTCAGAAATTTCAAGTACTTTCTCCTGAAGGGCTTATGGCAACATCAGCAAACTTGCATTGCTGAGCCCACTTTAACACTTTTTTGTTGCTGTTTATTGTCAAAAAAAGAAGTGTTTACACTCTATAACTTATAAGAACATGCCTTGTTTTCATGGTTTTCCCTTTTCACCACACTCTGGAGGTTCTAAAGAGCTCCAGAGTAGTTACTTTTGGGGCCTCTGTGGGACATCCTCCAGACGTCTTCAACTTACAAGGGCCTTCTCCTGACAGTACTCCGCAGTGTGTCAAATCACTCCAATTTAAAAAATATATTGACTCTAGAGCAACTTTGTCAAGGTTAAACAAACAATGAGTCATTCACATTCCACAGAACTTTCATCAGTGAACATATCTAAGGAAAATGGATTAAATATGGAAAATTCTGAATCTGACTTTTGTAATTGCACTAAACCTTAGAATATGTCATTGTCTGAAGCATCACATACTTTTGACTTGATCAGATTAAACATATGGTTATAGTATAGTAATGATTGTTGTTCATAGCCATGGTTCAAGGGCAAAAATGAACATGCCTCATTACACATCACTGATGTAGCTCTCAAAGTTACTAGAGCAGTTGTTGTCTTCACTTTAAATGAATTTCATGTGTGGGGTCTAGTTGCAGACATCCGCCCCCCGACGGTGACACTGCTGCCTGGGAGTGAGTCCTGTGTCCAGACAGTCCAGTTGAGGCCTTAGCATTTAGTTAATGGCTGTTGAATGTCAGCAAACACAGAAAGGCACTGTAGTCAAGACAACTGCAAATGAAGGTCCTATAAATATATCGCCCAGGACTAGTTCACAGACGGGATGTTAATGAGCTGTGTGTAATTTCATCTGAGTCACTTTGTGCAGAGGTGTTATAATCAGGAGCTGTAGGTGACTATTACACAAGACATTTAACTAGTGGGTGAGTTCACACATTCAGCTTTTTCCAAATGCTCCCAACTACCTACAGCACAACCATGTCTCACTTAATCACATGTATTTAGTACGAACGTTTGAATGTAATTTCCACATAATGTTTCCAATAAAGATGACTTGTTTTTATACAGTTTTGGCCTTTTTTTTTTCATCTTTAGGTTTTAGATACATAGACATTCATCTCTATCATTAACATGTTGTACATGTCACACCAGACAATCTTTAGCATGAGCTCCAAAGCATTGTTCGTTTGACCATCATTTGAGTGCATTATATTGTGGTTAAGCAACTTTGGAAAGTGTGGTATTCATCATTCATCATTTGTGGAATAAATGTTTCAAATTGTCTATTTGATATCTTTATAGTTTCCAATAAATACTGCCATAAAACTAAAGACTGAGGCAGAAATAATGTTTATTACAAGAAAGAGTGGAAACATATGATTTTTGTTAAGTAACAAATAATGCTAATGCTAAATGCAACAAACTTTTCTAAAGCTAATATAATCTCTCTTAGAAGAACAGCAGAGTTCGCTGTTACATTCTAAGCTGGTTTCAACCCAATTTGATGTGAAGTGGGCCAGTTTCCAGCAACTCACCATGACAATATGGCTTTGATGCTAATGCTACTTTGCTCGCAATAACATAGCTAACGTTCACTGCTGCATCACTGAGCTCTCAGGTAAAAACAGACCTGCTAACAGATCATGTATCCTCTTTCTTCTCAGTTGTCCTGCAGCTGTTTTACCCCAGGAAGAAAGCCATAGCCCAGTATTCTATTTCTTGAAACTTGCTGTGTACAAACCAAACACACAGGTTTCATAATCTCCTCTGTGAAGAAATAGGAAGTGGTCAATTTTCTGGGTGAAAACGCTATATCCTGTGTCTACTAGGGATGTAACAATTAACTGGGAGCCGGTTGAAAATTGATTCACATATGTGTCATTTCCAGTTGGTTGAGATGTTAATTCAATCATGATTCATGTTTTGAACAATAGGGGCCACTCTGCTTACTGCAAACTTACTTTCAACAAGTTACAAACAATTTCTGGCATGGAGTATGGATGTTGATATTAAGGAAGTATCATCCTCATTCAAATCCGAGGTGTGGCAAATAAATTCACTGAGCTTTACTCTTTCCAGAACGTAAATGTCCTGTCACCTGTGAAGAACAGAGAGAACGTGAGCAGTAATCTGTGTTAGAAAAGAGGCTCCACTTTAAACAGAGGCAGTCGTACTGAGTCTGAACCGTCTCTGAGCAACAAGTTATTATTTAATAACACAGTCAGACCTGTCTTAAACTAAGTGTTCACCTGTTTGAGACCCATGTCAGAAAGATGTAATAATGTTCTGGTGGATCATGTCCTGCCTTCTGTGAGTCTCTGCTGCTGCCACTGAGAATAAAGAGCAAGGGTCTCCAACTTAAGGTCTTGTTCAAAGTACCTAGCTTTATAAGCAAATTAAACTGTATTTAAATGCATGTAGAATTGGATATTATTGTTTATTTATAAATTTACAAACAAAAAAACAACATTAGCTTATGTTTCAAATAAATATGTAAACATCTAACTTAGGGACTGTTGGAACTGGCTTTCGGGACGGTACTGAGACGTTTATGAAAAAAAATCGAATCGTGAGTTCAGAATCATTAATCGAATTGTGAGTTGAGTAACTCGTTACATCCCTAGTGTCTACTTTGATTCTTTTTGATAAAGACATTTTGGGTAATGAGGGTTCCACAGAGGTTGTTTAGTTCTGGTCTCAGTGTTACTACTAAAACACAGTGACAACAAATTAGAAAAAGCAGTTATGTTATTTCCTCTATGAAATTTTCTCACTTTCCAAATTCTTCCCATGGACCAGATTGTACCCTCTGGTGGGCCAGTTTTTTTCTGCGGGCCTCATGTTTGACACCCTATTCTATATTTGAAATTTTAATGAAAAACCCAACAAAGACAGCAACAGAAAACATGCTCCCATGAGACCAGGTCAAAATAAAACAAAGATGGAAAAAGACTTGCAGAATCAGTCTGACATAAAAGCATACAGAACATCTTCTCATCCTTGTTCTGCTTGAGACACACTATAAGGGTAAGTAGGTACAAGTCAAGGACTCATGTTGGACTTCCATATGTAGTAGCTTTGTCATATGAAGACAGCTTGTAAATGGTCATTCATGTCCAGTGCATGGGTCTTTCAGGTTAGACTCCAAATGTTAGCTTCATTTTGTAAAACCTCCTGCTCCTCTGTCCTAGCGTGACTCCATGCCAGATGTGTGTAGCAGCTCTCGATCATGGTTAATGAGGGTGCTCAGACTGACGCCTCAGCTCAGGAGGCTACAAACTGTGTGGCCGTTTACATTTGTAGGTAATAGAAGAGATACCAAGTAAAAAGAAGCCAGAATCTATCAAAGAGTTCATGCTAAGAATTCAGAAGTAGCTGCGTTTAATCATCTGCTTGTGTGAGATGTCAGACGGTTGCTAGGTTACAGGTCAGTCTAGAAGAGCTCCTCATGTGCCTCCTATAGAAAAGCCAGGGCACAAGGGAGAAGAGAGCACGCAGAATCTCAATATCACAGCCCCTCAGAACGCGACGCAGGCTTGACTCTGAATAACATGCAGATGATGACAGCAGCTCTCTGCGGACACAGCGTGTCATTCCTCACATGTTAAGTTCTGCAACCCCTCAGCAACACAGGCTGCATTATATGAACATAACGAAAAACAATATTGTTTGCCCTGGGACTAATTGGTCATTGTCCAGGGTTGCTGGGATAAGCTCCAGTCACCTGTGACCCCTAATGGGGTCTAAGCGAAAGAGAATGAATGAACAATATTTCTTACTGTTGTACCTTTTAATAGGACCCCTAGCCAGGATGTACGGTGCACTTCAGACCCCTTTTGGTAGTGCTAATGCACTAGATCTGCCGATCTGCACTATATGGTCCCAGTGGAACTTTATCGCATGCATATTTTTATCAAATTGTTGTGCTAAATATGTTTAGGCACAACATTCTTAGAAAGAGAAAGTAGACGCCTTGAACATTTGATCATTTTTTTTCAAAAGTAAATAATTGGGTATTCATCTGACCTTGAAATCATCTTCGGCCCGCTACATACAAATAGCCCATGTTTAATGAAAAAAACACCCTAAATGAACACTGATTAGACAGAACACTTTCTCTATAAGATTATGAAGCTTAGAGGAACTTTTAATACATTTTTATGAATTAAATTAAGGTTTTCTCTCACACTTTTCACACCAAAAGTTTGTTATGGTTAGACTTAAAAGAAAGTCATCTCCAGTTGAAATTCTTTGGATACACCAGAGAGGACAGACTGTTCAGTCCTGTCACCGCTCTGACAGCCTTTCTTCCTCCTGTGAAATCTTTGCTGCTAAATGTCTTTTTCTGTTGTTCTTCTCAGAGATCACTTGACCAAACACTCCGGCCCAAACCTTACACCACTTCTCGTGACAACTAAATGCACTGCCATGACACCCTTGCGCTGTCCTTCTCTCTCCCAACAGCCTTGGAGAAGTGCTGATAAATGGCACACTCTGTAACCGTCCTTGCTCCAACCCACACTGAGCTGTAGCACCATGGCAAGATTTTCCTCCGGTTCAGTGTCCTGGTCCTGACGCAGACGGAGCTGAGCATTTTTTTGGCCAGGCCCGAGATTAGGCTAATTAACTCTGATGGAGCTGATGAGTTGCTAATTAAATGTTCATCTGAATCTGGCATCTGGCGTAAAACAAACGTGAGTTTGCTGCCTTCAGTCAGTGGATTATCAACAGTGACTGGGGCTGGGTCCTGAACCAAATGTAGTACAGTTTAGTATTAAATTCTTTTAATTGACCTTTATTTAACCAGGACAGTTATACAGGAGTATTCCTTTTATTAAGATTGCTCCTGGATCCTGGCCCATAGGGGATTGTTTTGGTGGAAGAGGTAACCGGAGCATCTAGGAGAGAACACGCAACCTCCGACAGGAACAAGGAAGCAGTGCTATCCCCGTCTGTTACATCCCCAATGAACTTTCTCTTCATCTGACTTTGATGGTGGTTTTGAGAAGTCCCAGCCACCAGCCCTTTACCCACCCACCCTCTGTTACAGCAGACTTGTGTAGGTGCACTAGTCATCTGTTTTGCCTGGAGCGGTGACATCTTTGATCTCTCAGGTATCAAGACAGAGCCTCAAGTGGTTAACCAATAGTAAAGCTTCTCATAGAATATTACCCTAATATATATCTCTTTTGTTATTTCCTTCCGCTCACATCCCAGGACCAAATGTGTGATTAATCTGATAACAGCACTTCAAACTGCACGTCCCTGAACTGCTGTTTTGTTGCTGTCTGATCAATAGTTATTATGCAGCTGAATGTCCATTTGCTGTTCATTTTTATTTGTTGTCTGTTCACTCACTTAATCAGTGTGAGTTTGTGGAACACAGTCAGTGGATTATTCATCATACGAGTTCAGTGAGTGCTTTTGTGAAAAAATCTGACGACCCTTGAACATAATGAGCTGAATGAGCTCTGAGAAAATCTGTTCCAGGAACTGACTCTGTTTTGTGTTGTTGCCTTTTAACAGTGAACTACACAATCTAATATGTCTATCTAAGCTTGTTCTACTGTGGGTCTTTGCTGTTCTATTCGGAACACAGTTTATCACATACTGAAGATTTCTTCAGTGGTGGACTTTATGTTCCATCAACATCTACTTAACGCTTTATTAATAAGTCAACTGTTTTTGACTCTTCATTAGTTAGCTGGGCCTACTGGGCTAACGCTGTCCTGGGGACTCCACAATGCTCAGGATGGCCTCAGGAATAAACACACACCTCCCTCCTGTCAATTATAGTTACTTTATGTAACTACAGTTTTACGAGTGTGTACGCCCACCTGCAGTGGTTAGTGGTTACCTCTCTGGCGCCACAGATTAAAGAATTCACTGCACCAATCATGCCCACGTCCTGGCACAACCTCAGAAGCTTTATAAAGCAATCAATGCACTCCCAGCTGGGCAGGCTCACAAACAATTGGCGTGGGAAAAAACAGCAGGAGCAATGCAGGCCCACCAAGCAACTCCGTCTAGACCGCCTTTCCACAGTGCATCTAACACCACTTCCTGGCACCATGGTCAAGCTCAAAGACCTCAGTACTATGGCATGGGGATGGACCACCTCTCCCAGGAGCGCCCATCACACCCACTGAGCCCTTGACCGCGGGAGGGTGACCTTAGTCCTCGTAGACCGCCCTGATGCCTCACAGATCCAGTGTGCCAAACGTTCAAATGACAGTGGGGCCTCACGCCCCCTGGCCTTGAAGGACACTAATAAACGGTCTGAAACACAAAAGTTTGTCGTGCGCTCCACATAGCAGTGCAAGGCCCTGACCAGGCACATCATCCACAACCGAGCAGAGACTGTATGTCAGGACCAAACAGAGACGAGGTGGATAGTGGCAGACCGAGAATGCCTCTCTGCTCATGCACCTTCAGGGAAGACAGGCTGAACCACAGATGTCTGGCGCCAAGCTGCAACGCGCTCATGGTGTGGCCCCCATCTATGGCAAAAGCTTGGGACATCTTAAGGAGAACAGCCGTTGTGGTCTGGACCTTGTCTATCTCCTCGGGTATGAGGGCAGACTGCTCATTCGTGAGCCTGTCCAGAAAGCCCGCCAGAAAAGCCATGTTGCTTGCTAGCTAGCTAATGCAACCACCTGGGCGGCGTTGACATAGCAGCGATCCAGTAGAGTTGCCATCAGCTTGTCTTTCGCCGACAGCAAAGCCGTCTTCCTGCTTGGCCAGGAAGTGGATGATGGGACCAACCACAGCCTTACATCATCCTCAATGGATAGAACGCCGGTAATCCCGCTCAAGCCCTCAACATAGCATTTGTCCAGAAAACTCTGGGGGGGGCCTCTAGACGAGAGCGGCCTCTGTTACTCATGGTAGACAGGTCGTCTAACGGGTAACGATGAAACGGCTGTATGTCAGAGGGGCCTGTGAATCCAGTACAAAAGAAGCCTGCGTTATCAAAGCGGCTATCTCCGTCCTCGCTTCACGCTGCCCAATCTCAGCAGGATTGACCAGCGGGAAGCAAGGACACAGGGACACAGTGGAGGTGGCATCGAATGGTAAGTCGAGTGGTGAAGGAGAAACCGGACCTATAAAAGTAACGCAGCACTCGGTCTCCTCTCTCGGGAGAGCGAGGCAGGTGGGGCAGGAAGAATGCTGTAAGAATGCTAATGCCATCCAAGGCAGTGGAGTGCAGCAGGAATAGCAGGAGCGAGGGTGCCCGACATCAATGGTTGGCAAAGACCGGGCAGGATCCATTCTTCCGCTCTTCTTGAATCTTCTTGTGAGTAAAAGTCTATGCTCTTTTAAGTAATCTCACAGGAACTGAGAGAGAGTAATGGAGCGTGTGGGGCGAAGGGGTTAATAAAGCCCCTGAGGTTGTGGGCAGGATTGGCGCAGTGAATGCTTTGATCTGTCTCAGAGGTGCTGGCTGGCACCAGAGAGGTAACCAGTAGCGAAGCCCGTAGGTGGGCGGAGCACACACAAAGAAAAACTGTCACAGAGTCAGTTCAGGAGGTGGATGTGCACAATATCAGCACAATTTCAAACTTTGCACAATGGAAATAGTGATTTAAACATTTTAGCAAAAGGCGTTCACTCGCTCACCATCTGTGTCTCTCCTGCTGCACAAACCGGCCCCGTGTTGAGTCGGCTCTGCGCGGACTTTGAAGCGAAGCTTGACAAGTGGCACTTAACGAGTGCGCAACAAATACAAGTCTGTGTCTGAGGCTGAGCTCCAGAACAGGCAAAAAGATGCTGAACCTTAAACAGAGGCTGTCGTCCCGAGTCTGAACCATCTCTGAGCCATAAGTTATTATTTTATAACACAGTCAGACATGTCTTAAACTTAAACTTAAACTAAGTGTTTACCTGTTTGAGGCCTTTTGTCAGAGAGATGTAATAATGTTCTGGTGGATCATGTGATGCCTTCTGTCTCTCTGTTGCAGCCACCAGCCCTCATTTATCATAGGAGCTTAATTTTGGGTGTACGACCATTTCCTTGCAGTCTTCAGCATTTATCAATATGAACATGGGTGTATGCAAGCTTAAATTCCACGCCAGATCAGGAGGCGGTGGAAAGTTTAAAATGTTTTTTGCATCAAATTTTGATAAAAAATTCATTGCATAACAATTCTGAAGTAAAATACACTGCCTAAAAATTCAGTGTATTAAATAAAATAACGTGTACACAAATTTAGTGTCTAAAATTCAATAAAAAAAATCTGTGGAACTTACTTAAGGTAAATAAGGCCTAAGCAATCAATCCTGTCTCATATCAAACTAACATCCAGCCAATCCTGGTCCAAGCTTGTAGTCACGTGACATGAGCTTTTTCATTCCGCCGCAGTAGGCTGACCGTTTGCTTTGGCGTCTAGTGGCTCATTGGTAAGTTAATAGTTTATGGACTGTTAAACTATGTTGTTCATGTATGTAACTTATTTTTTTGTTAACTTGCAGGAATCTGTTAGAGGGCAACTTATAAGGGCTAGGGACAGACTTTCTGCTGTATTTAGTTGGGACCCAATTCATTTTGATTATATACATTTAGTCATCTGTCAGGAGTTAAATTTTCTTCGAGCTGGTTCAGTTTATGTAGACATACCCCAGTCTGTTTTAGATAGCTTAAAGCCATCCGTGAGATGCTAACTTCTTGTCTGTAAAGGTTCTCAGTCATCCATACGTTTCGTCTCTAATTCCAAGAGACAAAGACTCTTGGAATTAGAGACGAAACGTCTTCACCTTGAAAACTGAGTCCAGATGCTTTTACTTTAACCTTTTTTTCCAAGATCCACTCCCCCACCACATATGGCTCACTTTACCCCACAGCCACCATTTTAGATCAAACAAGCTTATCTATTCAAGATAATATTTAGCTTTTTCCATGGTTTTATAGCATGACACATAACCTGCATGATGAATAATTTTAGACCTGGAAAAATTTGCTTTGATGTAAACACCATTATATCAAATATGATACAATTTTACTTTGATTTAAAAAACCCGGCCGGTAAAAAAGAGAAACCTCAAGGAGAACCACAGAAGGAGGGATCCACTCCAAGGACGGACAGGCCGAGCAGGAATGTGTCCAGGTCAGTTGAAAAAAAAATACATAGAATTACACAAACATGTTCACAAAAAAACTTTTATATTGACAGTGTCCAGTGTCCACTGTGTGTGTGTGTAAGGGTAAATGGGACCTCAGTCAACATCAAGGTACACACATCACCCAGCAGATCAGAGGTTTGCGTCCACCCTAGGAGGAGGTAGGAAAAAAAGTGCTTACTACTACTGCAAAAATAGGCAGATGTAATAATAATAGTATGAGCAGTTGAGTGTGTACCTACAGCTACAACCAGTGCTAACCTAACCCTATGATCAGTCTCCATACGTTTGGTGAAATAAGTCTGTTTTGAGTTTGCTTTTGAAAACCTTAACAGAGTCAGATCGCCGCACTTCCACCGGGAGCCCATTCCACAAAAAAGGGGCTCTATAAGAAATGTGACATGGCTGTATTTTGGACCATTTGTAGTCTGTGAGTACTTATCCTCGGGAGTCCAGAGAATAATGCATTGCCGTAGTCCAGCCTGGATGTGACAAATGTATGAATGAGAATTTCAGCATCAGGTAAAGCGAGGCAGGAGTGAATTTTTGAGATACTCCTCAAGTGAAAAAAGCCCATGTTCATGACCTCACTAATGTGCTGCTGCAGAGATAGTGTGAGTCAAAAATGACACCGAGGTTCCTCGCAGTTTTGCCGTGCTCCAACACACAGTTGTTGATTGAGACAGTAAGATTGTTGATGACTGGCAGGACCAATTAACAAGAGCTCTGTTTTATCCGATTTCAGATGGAGGACGTTTTGAGACATCCATGTTTTAATTGAAACGAAGCAGTTCTCTAGACGCATGATGTCACACTATTATTCACTTTTATTGGTAGATACAGCTGTGTATCATCGGCATAACAATGGAAGTCATTTTCCGATAGATATAGAGTAAGTTTTTTTAGCACAACTTTTTCAAGGACTAGGTTTTTTGAGCAGGAGTTTGACAACAGCCTGTTTGAAAAGGGAAGGAACGGTGCCAGCAGACAGGGACAAGTTTATAATGTTTAACATAATTTGCTCCACATTTTGCTGGCAGGATATCCAGGAGGCACGTAGTTCCTTTACATGAAGAAACCACCTTTGTCAGCTCATCGAGGGATACAGGATCTGAGACTGAGAGACGACAGGTCAGTATTTCAAGTGAATGGGACCTGGAGCTCAGGAAGACAAAAAAAATATTATCCCTGATATCTTCAATTTTATGATTAAACAAATCTAATCTTGTACATAAAGGTTGAGGAGTCCTCAGTTGTTTTTGGTTGGATAAGTTTAGCAATGGTCCCAAAGAGAAACCTGGGCTTGTGCGGGTTTTCTCTGATTAAAGATGAAAAATAGGCCGTCTTTGCAGTGCTGAGGGCGTGCTTATAGGTGTCTCCTCTGGTCTGACTGTGGTCTCTGTCTCCTCTGGTCTCACTGTGGTCTCCGTCTCCTCTGATCTCAATGTGGTCTCTGTCTCCCTGTCTCCTCTGGTCTCACTGTGGTCTCCGTCTCCTCTGATCTCACTGTGGTCTCCGTCTCCTCTGGTCTCAATGTGGTCTCCGTCTCCTCTGGTCTCACTGTGGTCTCTGTCTCCTCGTCTCCTCTGGTCTCACTGTGGTCTCCGTCTCCTCTGATCTCACTGTGGTCTCCGTCTCCTCTGATCTCACTGTGGTCTCTGTCTCCTCGTCTCCTCTGGTCTCACTGTGGTCTCCGTCTCCTCTGATCTCACTGTGGTCTCCGTCTCCTCTGATCTCACTGTGGTCTCTGTCTCCTCGTCTCCTCTGGTCTCACTGTGGTCTCCGTCTCCTCTGATCTCACTGTGGTCTCCGTCTCCTCTGATCTCACTGTGGTCTCTGTCTCCTCGTCTCCTCTGGTCTCACTGTGGCCTCTGTCTCCTCTGTCTCCTCTGGTCTCACTGTGGCCTCTGTCTCCTCGTCTCCTCTGGTCTCACTGTGGTCTCTGTCTCCCTGTCTCCTCTGGTCTCACTGTGGTATCTGTCTCCTCGTCTCCTCTGGTCTCACTGTGGCCTCTGTCTCTTCTGGTCTCACTGTGGTCTCTGTCTCCTCTGGTCTCACTGTGGTCTCTGTCTCCTCTGGTCTCACTGTGGTCTCTGTCTCCTCTGGTCTCACTGTGACCTTTGTCTCCTCTGGTCTCACTGTGGTCTCTGTCTCCTCTGGTCTCACTGTGGTCTCTGTCTCTTCTGGTCTCACTGTGGTCTCTGTCTCCTCTGGTCTCACCGTGGTCTCTGTCTCTTCTGGTCTCACCGTGGTCTCTGTCTCTTCTGGTCTCACTGTGACCTCTGTCTCTTCTGGTCTCACTGTGGTCTCTGTCTCTTCTGGTCTCACTGTGGTCTCTGTCTCCTCTGGTCTCACTGTGACTCTGTCTCCTCTGGTCTCACTGTGGTCTCTGTCTCCTCTGGTCTCACTGTGGTCTCTGTCTCTTCTGGTGTCACAAGTGGTCTCTGTCTCCTCTGGTCTTACTGTGGCCACTGTCTCTTCTGGTCTCACTGTGGTCTCTGTCTCCTCTGGTCTCACTGTGGTCTCTGTCTCTTCTGGTCTCACTGTGGTCTCTGTCTCTTCTGGTCTCACTGTGGTCTCTGTCTCCTCTGGTTTTACTGTGGCCACTGTCTCTCTCTTCTGGTCTCACTGTGGTCTCTGTCTCCTCTGGTCTCACTGTGGCCTCTGTCTCCTCGTCTCCTCTGGTCTCACTGTGGTCTCTGTCTCCTCTGGTTTTACTGTGGCCACTGTCTCTCTCTTCTGGTCTCACTGTGGTCTCTGTCTCCTCTGGTCTCACTGTGGCCTCTGTCTCCTCGTCTCCTCTGGTCTCACTGTGGTCTCTGTCTCCTTGTCTCCTCTGGTCTCACTGTGGCCTCTGTCTCCTCTGGTCTCACTGTGGTCTCCGTCGCCTCTGGTCTCACTGTGGTCTCTGTCTCCCTGTCTCCTCTGGTCTCACTGTGGTATCTGTCTCCTCGTCTCCTCTGGTCTCACTGTGGTCTCCATCTCCTCTGATCTCACTGTGGTCTCCGTCTCCTCTGGTCTCACTGTGACCGCTGTCTCCTCTGGTTTCACTGTGGTCTCTGTCTCCTCTGGTCTCACTGTGGTCTCTGTCTCTTCTGGTCTCACTGTGGTCTCTGTCTCCTCTGGTCTCACTGTGGTCTCTGTCTCCTCTGGTCTCACTGTGGTCTCTGTCTCCTCGTCTCCTCTGGTCTTACTGTGGCCTCTGTCTCCTTGTCTCCTCTGGTCTCACTGTGGCCTCTGTCTCCTCTGGTCTCACTGTGGTCTCCGTCGCCTCTGGTCTCACTGTGGTATCTGTCTCCTCGTCTCCTCTGGTCTCACTGTGGTCTCTGTCTCCTCTGGTCTCACTGTGGTCTCTGTCTCCTCTGGTCTCACTGTGGTCTCCGTCTCCTCTGATCTCACTGTGGTCTCCGTCTCCTCTGGTCTCACTGTGACCGCTGTCTCCTCTGGTTTCACTGTGGTCTCTGTCTCCTCGTCTCCTCTGGTCTCACTGTGGTCCCTGTCTCCTCTGGTCTCACTGTGGTCTTAGTCTCTTCTGGTCTCACTGTGGTCTCTGTCTCCTCTGGTCTCACTGTGGTCTCTGTCTCCTCTGGTCTCACTGTGGTCTCTGTCTCCTCTGGTCTCACTGTGGTCTCTGTCTCCTCTGGTCTCACTGTGGTCTCTGTCTCCTCTGGTCTCACTGTGGTCTCTGTCTCCTCTGGTCTCACTGTGGTCTCTGTCTCCTCGTCTCCTCTGGTCTCACTGTGGTCTCTGTCTCTTCTGGTCTCACTGTGGTCTCTGTCTCCTCTGGTCTCACTGTGGTCTCTGTCTCCTCTGGTCTCACTGTGGTCTCTGTCTCCTCTGGTCTCACTGTGGTCTCTGTCTCTTCTGGTCTCACTGTGGTCTCTGTCTCATCTGGTCTCACCTTGTTCCCCTTCTCCTCTGGTCTCACTGTGGTCTCTGTCTCCTCTGGTCTCACTGTGGTCTCTGTCTCTTCTGGTCTCACTGTGACCTCTGTCTCCTCTGGTCTCACTGTGGTCTCTGTCTCCTCTGGTCTCACTGTGGTCTCTGTCTCTTCTGGTCTCACTGTGGTCTCTGTCTCCTCTGGTCTCACTGTGGTCTCTGTCTCTTCTGGTCTCACTGTGGTCTCTGTCTCCTCTGGTCTCACTGTGGTCTCTGTCTCCTCTGGTCTCACTGTGGTCTCTGTCTCCTCTGGTCTCACTGTGGTCTCTGTCTCCCCTATGATCTCACTGTGGCCTCTGTCTCCTCGTCTCCTCTGATCTCACTGTGGCCTCTGTCTCCTTGTCTCCTCTGGTCTCACTGTGGCCTCTGTCTCCTTGTCTCCTCTGGTCTCACTGTGGCCTCTTTCTCCTTGTCTCTTTTGATCTCACTGTGGCCTCTGTCTCCTTGTCTCCTCTGATCTCACTGTGGCCTCTGTCTCCTTGTCTCCTCTGGTCTCACTGTGGCCTCTTTCTCCTCGTCTCCTCTGGTCTCACTGTGGCCTCTGTCTCCTTGTCTCCTCTGGTCTCACTGTGGCCTCTGTCTCCTTGTCTCCTCTGGTCTCACTGTGGCCTCTGTCTCCTTGTCTCCTCTGGTCTCACTGTGGTCTCTGTCTCTTCTGGTCTAATAGTGATCATAGGTTTTTGACATGTTCTTTTAATGTTTTATTGAAATAACATACAAAGCAATGATGGTATCTGTGAGCAGCTTAAAATCTAACTCCAAACTCAGATTAAAACTTGAGTGCCCTGAACATAGCATAAATGTGGCCTTCAACGATGGTGTTTAGTTGGAAGGTTACTGTTGGAATATGTTTCATGGGAAAAATGGGATTGCAACGTTGACTCAAAACACAAATAATGCTAACGCTAGCGGTGCTACCCATAAACCTTTTAATGTCTATTGTGCAACTGCTAGCTACGGCAGCAAGTCCTAGTTCTTAGTATTATAACACTGTAAAAGTCCTCCTCGTGAACTGGCAGTGTATTAGAAAAAAATGAAAAATCTATAAACTTAACAATGAGCCACTGGACACAATGGCGAACAATCAGCTTACAACAGCAGAGATGAAAGACTTGCGTCACGTGACAATAAGTATGGACCCGGATTGGCTGGATGTTAGTTCGATATGATACAGGATTGCTCAGGCCTTATGTACATGAAGTATGTTCCGCACATTTTTAACACTGAATTTTAGACACTGTATGTTGCTTCAGAATTGTTATAGAATTACTTCTCTATCAGAGTTTGATGAAAAAAAAATTAGTTATATAGGGCGACAGTATAGCTCAGTGGGTAGAGCGGCTGTCCTTCGACCGGCGGGTGGGTGGATCGATCCCGCTCGAAACATCCCAAACCATCATAACATCCCGCTCTCCCACGCATACTGTCATTGTGTCCTTGGGCAAGACACTTAACCTACATTGCCTCCAGTGAAGTTCTGTAACACTGGTAATAGTTGAATGTATGTAAAGCACTTTGAGTGTCTACTACAGTAGGTGGAAAAGTGCTATATAAAAATAAAGATTTTTATTATATAAATTTGCTGTCAAAAAAAAACTTTGGTTAAAAAGACACAAAACTACCTTCATAGTATGAGGTTAAAATAAATGTGCATCATAGACTATTACAAAGGATCCCTTTGTTACTTTCAAACAAGGGGCTGAAGCTACTTAATGGTTGGCTAAGTGACTTTATATGGGACTAAAGGAAACCTAGGCTTTCATTTTCTAAGTTTCCTGTCTCTAAAGGAGATGTAGATGAGCCTAGTGGGAGAAGGAAGATCTAATTTGTGTAATAATAATTCCAAACACTATTAAAACATTGTTTGTGGTGCGAAAGCTGGAGTGGAACTATAAGACAACTCTTACTTTAAACCAGGCATGACTGTCATGGTTTACAATATTTGGACACATCACGAGATCAGGAAAATGTGTGATTTGTTTGTGGGGTCTTCCTTGTGCTCTTTTGAACAAATCAAAGGTAAATATAATCTTCCTAAAAACCATTTCTTTAGATTTTTGTATTAAAGAAAACTTCATAATATATTACATCCGATGCCACATTATGACGCAAACATGGCAAACTGAATCAGGAGTGTCTAATGATGAAGATAAATGGGAGTTTATTTGGAACCAAACTAAGAGTATTTGTCTGTAACTGTGCCAAGCTGCTACTGTTTAAAAATGCCCAAAAGGCACAAAATGAACACTCAAATGTCACCTTTGTGTCTGAAATGTTTAATGGGGATGTACTTTTTTTTCCAAAATGGAATCTGGCGTCTAGATCATGTGGTGTAACAGCCCTCTCAGTCCCAGTCCACGTGAAATGTCTGAGATGATTGTGTAGCTTTAATATCACACTGTTCTACAAACGTCTAAAGTGCGCTGTTTAAGGACTTCTCTGGATGAAAGGGAAAGGGGCTGGGATTCTCATCACTTTAATGTCACTGACTCAACAATTACTTCTGCTCATCCTTCACAGATGAAGTTGCTGATGGCTGGAGCTACTTTGGGTCTGAGGCAGAGTTCAGGACAATGGCCAGTTAATCGCAGGACAAACTCTTTGAGGCATACAGTACAGTGACCAAAAAATTAGCAGTAACACATTCCCAGCAGCTCTAATGTTTTACACTGTTCACATCTGCAGAGAAATGCCAGACCATACAATGGAGGAACATTGATGGGAAAGACTCCCCTTTACATGCATGTAAAAAGAGTGCCCCCTTCCTTGCACACAGATTGGACAGTGAGGCTCACTGCTCAGCCTCTCTGCAGTAAACACTTACCTCTCTCTCCGAAGTGAGAAAGATAAGATCTAGTTATTTTTCTTTAAGCCTGTGAGAAAGTTCCAAAGAATCAAAACTTTGGATTTGATTTTGATAAATCCATCCCTGACAGTTGTCTGACAGTGGCGCTGAGAGCTCTGGTGTGAAAGCAGAGGCAGGGAACAGTTGTGAATGTAAAAAGTGAGCAAAGTAAATATTTAACCATTGAGCTGTGCTCCTGTAAGAGGCAGGTAATGAAACGTATTGTCTGGAAATGTGCGTGTGTCAGACGGTCACAGACAGTTTAAAAGCTGCTGATTATTTTATGGAAAGCCATGTTTCCTTCCTCTTCTGTTGGTTCTCATATCTCAGGTCTCTCCGTTCTGTCATCCGCAGATTGCCGTCTCATATTTTCATTAAAATGCTGATGGGCTGAAGGATCAGTGTAAATGGGAAACGCAAACTGATTCTGTTTTTTTGATGCCTCTTTTGATTATGCGTTTGTGCAGGAGTGCAGCTGCGGTCACTCTTGTTTGCTGGGAATCATCCTTTATGGATTTCATGAATTTAAAGAAGGTTTGAAATTGCGCTGACCAACTGAAAAAGTCAAGCATTTTAATTTAGATGTCAGGTTGAAGTACTGCTGTGAAGAAATGCCATAAATCACACAGTAATATTTGATTAAAACCTGGGCTGTGTCTGAAGTTGGATCAGGAGGTAGCTTTAGGGTTAAGTCTAATTTACAAAAAATAAACAAAAAATTACATAATACACTACATCAAACTAAAGAAAAAGAGTGCAGCTCAGACTAACAAAAATCAAACAAGTGGGTCCACATTTTGGAGAAGTTACAGCCTGTGCGAACACATCATTTTGACCAAATCATCATTTTATCCATAATTTCCACTGCAAGCTGTATAAACTTGAATCCTTATTGTATTTAATGCATATCAGGCGATGTGTATTTGTGTAACGAGGGAGGGTGTGGCCTAAGGAGATCAACACCTGATATCCAGGTGTGCATAATTATTAGGCAGATTCTTCAAAGAATCTGGTTGAAAATGGACTCAAAATCAGCTCTCAGACCTACTGCCAATTTTAGAAAACATTTCCTTCACGCAGTGGTACAGGAAAAAGTCTGCATCTTTCAAGAAGACTTTGATTTTTATGCGAGACAACACTCATCACATGCATCAAAGTTATCCAGTGCGTGGCTAGCCAGCTGGCGAAGGCCTTTAGCCTTAAAGAGGAAAAACTAATGACCTGGCCCCCTTCTTCACCTGACAAGAACTTTTGGGCCCTTCTTAGAAGGACATTTACAGTGAAGGTAAACAGTACACCTCTGAACAGTGTCTGGGAGGCTGTGGTTGGAGCTGCACAAAAAGTTGATTCTGACCAGATCAAGAAACTGACTGACTGTAAGGCTTGTGACTGTTTTCGAAAAAAAGGGTGGCTATATTGGTCACTGAGTTTTTTTATTTTTTATTTATTTATTTATTTTACATTTCAGAAATGTTTATTTGTAAATGTTGAGTTTGTTTATTCTGACTTTAACAGGTGAAAATAAACAAGTGAGATGGAAAAACCTTTGTTTTTCATTTAGTTGCATAATAATTCTGCACACTAATAGTTGCCTAATAATGGTGTACATGTAGATATTCTCTTAAGAAAGCCAAAACTTCACTTTTACTACTTAAATGTTCAGGTTTGAGGCTTTGTTAACATTTTGGATTGACCAAGAGCACTGTAGTTGTACAATAACAAAATTAATGCTCAAAAATACAAATTGCCTAATAATTGTGCACACAGTGTAAAATCCCTTTTTGAAACTTGCACTCAAGTTTATTAGCCTGGTTATTTAACTAAAATGGACAAAATGTATGTACTAAATGTAGTAAATAATATATTCTTCTAACCACTGACATAAGCGAATGGATTAATGACTCACAAAGACAAGGTCTAAAACTGTCTTTGCTAATGAAACTGAAAGCCCCTTCTCAGACACATTTCATTTCATGTTGAAATGAAGACGAGGAACAAACCTTAACTTTTTTAATCATTAACATTAATAGACTTTAAAGAACATTTAATGACATAAAAGTATTTTGTGTTCAAAGGACTTAAAGTTGACAGTAGAGGTGGGACGATATAAGAATATATCATCATCGTGATAAAAACAGTAAAGATTTAATTGATTAAGGCAGTTTTTTATCATCGGGATATGTGTGGAATGGGAATCGAACCACCTTCCTGCTGGTCAAAGGACGACCGCTCTACCCACTGAGCTACTGCTGCTACTATCTTTCTTAATGAAAGAGGCTATTGCAGAACTAAATAGCTATTTAGAAAAAGGTGACTATTAAACTAATATCCTTCTTTTGTTAATTAAAGCCTTTTAAAAATTAACATTTTTGGACAGGTAGATCTTGGTGACTGTGCATGGTAGGCAAGAGCTTAAAAGTGCTTAATGTCAAGCCCTGATTTATATTATTTTCATTTTCCACAAAGTGCAATTTTATTTAACCACAAAAAGTATTGTAAAGTGAATCCAGAATGATTTAGTGTCAAACTGTAAGCATAAGTTCATAATTATTATGATAATATCATTAATAACAATTATTTTGGCCAGGATAATTGTGACACAGAATGCTAATATCATCCACTTGACAGTTCAATCATTACTAAAAACGGTTGAACTTTGAAGTTAAAATACACGTAATTGTTTGAACATTTTTTATGTTTAAAGTGCTGTGTTTACAAGTATGCTGATGCATAAGCTATATAAGTAAATGTTTAATATGTCTTTTTCCCCAATTTTGAGGACATTGACTCTCAGTTTCTATCAGTTTGTTTTTGTTCAGTCCTGTTGATTTTAGTTTTAGTTCTTAGTTCTTTTAGTTCTTGTCTGGTCTTTAACATATCTTTGTCTTCAATCATTCGCTAATTTATTATTTCTATTAGTGAGAATATTTTTCTTCAGTTCAGGATTAAAGTTTTGCCCATCAAAATACATCTTTTAATACATTTTTGGTTTATTTGCTGCTATGATTAGTCTACAAAGTCTATAATATACTGAACAAAAATGAAAACGTAACACTTTTGTTTATGCCCCCATTTTTCATGAGCTGAACTCAAAGATCTAAGACTTTTTCTATGTACACAGAAGGCCTATTTCTCTTTAGTCCAAATATTGTTCAAAAATCTGTCTTAGTGAGCAATTCTCCTTTGCCGAGATATTCCAGGTCACTCTAAAATGTGCAATATATGTGCATAATATAATAAGGCAGTCATTGATTTTATTATGTCTTCATAAAGATGCTCAGCTCTGCCTGGTCTCAGATGTGCTCCTTTACACATAAGGAACAAAAAGTTTCATGCCAAGACAAAAATGACAGACACACTGCTCATGGAAGTTGTTTACAAAAATATGGATGGTTTATTTGACCCTACTTTGACAAGCATTATAATCATTTTTCATGATGTGGACTTGTCTGAAGTCAATGAAACACAGTCTACATCTGAATATGAAGAGTGGTAAAGCTGTCAACAACACATTCACATTCATCCACTTCTGGTCCTACAAACAGTTTAGCAAAGACACACACGGTAGAGTATTATTGTTCCTGTCAGAACTCGGTTAAGTGGGTTTCTATTCTGAACTCACAAAACAGTGATGATTTATAGTTGTTTTTTTTTTTAAGAATCTATTGAAAACAGACAGTCTAATACAAAGTCCAACTGGTACAGACTTGTCGGCTTCTAAAAGAGCTTATTTACAATCGTCTACTGGAAGCAAAAGAAGAAAAGACCTGCAATTGCTTTAAGAACAAAACAAGCTAGCCATCACTATAAACTCAAAAACATAACAGAATTATTTAATTTTTTATTGATTGTGCTTTGTAACCCACAAAACCACTTTAAAATGGAGTATCTATCATAGGCACCGAACAGAAGTGCTGAAAACATCCATTTCCGTTTGTCTCATGGAGATTTGCTAGAGCTATGAGTAAGACAGGGCATACAAATGCTTGTTCATTTATTTATATATTTATAAAGTTATAACAGGCTCATCCTAGATCATCACCTGTGGCGTTGTGTTGCACAACACAAGTCTAGAGTCATCCTTGTGTTAAACCATGCAGAGCCCTTTAAGATTTGCCAGAAAAGGTCACAGAACACATTTGGTAGACACAGAACGCCATTGACAACCACATTAGTGTTTTCTTACTAAAACAGACAGAATAAGGCCGCAGCCTTTGGATGAATAAGACAGTGGAATTAATAGTTAAATAGGCAACAATATCTCCCACAACCTTCTCTGGCGGATCGCGTTGGGCCTGTGTGAACAGTGAAGCTCAGTTCCCGGTCTCTTGCAGTTGGCTCAGGGATCATCTTGGTCCTGGAATCTCTGATGTCACAGGAAACCCCATCCCTCAGTCTTTTCCTGTCAAAGAACATTGCCTGATCTAGGCCTGGTCTTGGACCGGTGAAGTCACACAGTCACTTCAGTCTTGCTGCCTGTGCGGTAGTGCTGGGGCTGGGGCTGCTGCTGCTGGTGGTGCTGGGGTATGTAGTGGAGCTGCTCCACTGTGTGAGTCCGTCTAGAGGCAAAGGCCTGCCTCTTAGACACTGTCTGGTTCATGGCTAAAGTGTTGGCGTGCCCACTGCCTCCCCCGCCTCCCCCCGACGCACCCCCACTCCCGTTATTGGAGGCACTGGGATGGGAGTGCATTTTGGTCATCTTGTAGCGATCCATGATAGGTGTGGTGGGTATGAAGACATCTGTATGCGAGATGGCACGGGACATGGACTTGTCGCTGCCCCTAAAGCCCCCGCCTGAGATGCTGCTGACCATGCCACGCTTTAGTGACATCATGAGTTTGTCTGGAGACAGCAGCGGGTCCTGGGACAGCAGTCGGTCCTGTGAGTAGAGGCGTTCCTGAGAGTACAGGCGCTCTTGGGAATAGTGGCGGTCTTTAGGGTAGAGGTGCTCCTGGGACAGCCGGTCCTTGGAGTACATCATGCGGTCCTTGGTGTAGAGGCGGTCCTGGGAGGTGTGGCGATCCTGGGGCAGTAGTCGCTCCTGGGATCGAAGGCGTTCAGCGGACAGCAGCTGTTCATCTGAGAGGATGCGCCCTCCGTACGGGGACATGCTGTTAGATGACATGCTGTAGTCAGGCTGAGGGGCGCTCTGTGGCGTCAGTACTCGATCCTGGGACATGGCCCTCTGCACACGACGGGGCCTTTGTCTCTGCTGGGATGGCTGCTGTGAGCTCTGTGATGCAGGAGGGGCCTGGGGCATGGACGACTGCGGAGGCTGGCTCTGGAGTTGCTGCTGCTGTGGATCCCGATGCTGCTTGATGACAAGAACAAAGGAGACTTAGAGATACAAATCAACAGTGTACTGACTCTACCTTTACACCAAAGACGGTAACTTCTGACTCAGAAATTTTTTTAATGATCAACTCAAATAAATTAGACTCACCAACCAAAGTTTTTTTTTTACTTTACAATACTGTGAGTTGTCATTGTATATTGTGTATGTGGTGACAGAGAGACGTAATGATGTAATATCCAACTCTATGAGTACTCGATTAATTAACTCACATACACTAGTATAGTCCTTCAAATACATTAGTATAGTCTCTCACATACACTAGTATAGTTTCTCACATACACTAGTATAGTCTCTCACATACACTGGTATAGTCCTTCAAATACACTAGTATAGTCTCTCACATACACTAGTATAGTCTGTCACATACACTAGTATAGTCCTTCAAATACACTACTATAGTCCTTCAAATACACTAGTATAGTCTGTCACATACACTAGTATAGTCTCACATACACTAGTGTAGTCTCTCACATACACTAGTATAGTCCTTCAAATACACTAGTAGAGTCTCTCACATACACTAGTATAGTCTCTCACATACACTAGTATAGTTCTTCAAATACACTAGTATAGTCTCTCACATACACTAGTATAGTCCTTCAAATACACAAGTATAGTCCTTCAAATACACTAGTATAGTCTCTCACATAAACTAGTATAGTCTTTCACATACACTAGTGTAGTCTCTCACATACACTAGTGTAGTCTCTCACATACACTAGTATAGTCTCTCACATACACTAGTGTAGTCTCTCACATACACTAGTACAGTCTCTCACATACACTAGTGTAGTCTCTCACATACACTAGTGTAGTCTCTCACATACACTAGTGTAGTCTCTCACATACACTAGTATAGTCTCTCACATACACTAGTATAGTCTCTCACATACACTATTATAGTCTCTCACATACACTAGTATAGTCCTTCAAATACACTAGAGTACTATCTCGCATACACTAATGTAGTCTCTCACATACACTAGTATAGTCCTTCAAATACACTAGTATAGTCTCTCACATACACTAGTATAGTCCTTCAAATACACTAGTATAGCCTCTCACATACACTAGTATAGTCCTTCAAATACACTAGTATAGTCTCTCACATACACTAGTATAGTCCTTCAAATACACTAGTATAGTCTGTCACATACACTAGTATAGTCTGTCACATACACTAGTATAGTCCTTCAAATACACTACTATAGTCCTTCAAATACACTAGTATAGTCTGTCACATACACTAGTATAGTCTCACATACACTAGTGTAGTCTCTCACATACACTAGTATAGTCCTTCAAATACACTAGTAGAGTCTCTCACATACACTAGTATAGTCTCTCACATACACTAGTATAGTTCTTCAAATACACTAGTATAGTCTCTCACATACACTAGTATAGTCCTTCAAATACACAAGTATAGTCCTTCAAATACACTAGTATAGTCTCTCACATAAACTAGTATAGTCTTTCACATACACTAGTATAGTCCTTCAAATACACTAGTATAGTCTCTCACATACACTAGTATAGTCCTTCAAATACATTAGTGTAGTCTCTCACATACACTAGTGTAGTCTCTCACATACACTAGTATAGTCTCTCACATACACTAGTATAGTCCTTCAAATTCCCTAGTGTAGTATCTCACATAAACTAGTATTGTCTCTCACATACACTAGTGTAGTCTCTCACATACACTAGTGTAGTCTCTCACATACACTAGAATAGTCTCTCACATACACTATTATAGTCTCTCACATACACTAGTATAGTCCTTCAAATACACTAGAGTACTATCTCGCATACACTAATGTAGTCTCTCACATACACTAGTATAGTCCTTCAAATACACTAGTATAGTCTCTCACATACACTAGTATAGTCCTTCAAATACACTAGTATAGCCTCTCACATACACTAGTATAGTCCTTCAAATACACTAGTATAGTCTCTCACATACACTAGTATAGTCCTTCAAATACACTAGTATAGTCTGTCACATACACTAGTATAGTCTGTCACATACACTAGTATAGTCCTTCAAATACACTACTATAGTCCTTCAAATACACTAGTATAGTCTGTCACATACACTAGTATAGTCTCACATACACTAGTGTAGTCTCTCACATACACTAGTATAGTCCTTCAAATACACTAGTAGAGTCTCTCACATACACTAGTATAGTCTCTCACATACACTAGTATAGTTCTTCAAATACACTAGTATAGTCTCTCACATACACTAGTATAGTCCTTCAAATACACAAGTATAGTCCTTCAAATACACTAGTATAGTCTCTCACATAAACTAGTATAGTCTTTCACATACACTAGTATAGTCCTTCAAATACACTAGTATAGTCTCTCACATACACTAGTATAGTCCTTCAAATACATTAGTGTAGTCTCTCACATACACTAGTGTAGTCTCTCACATACACTAGTATAGTCTCTCACATACACTAGTATAGTCCTTCAAATTCCCTAGTGTAGTATCTCACATAAACTAGTATTGTCTCTCACATACACTAGTGTAGTCTCTCACATACACTAGTGTAGTCTCTCACATACACTAGTGTAGTCTCTCACATACACTAGAATAGTCTCTCACATACACTAGTGTAGTCTCTCACTTACACTAGTATAGTTTCTCACATACACTAGTGTAGTCTCTCACACACACTAGTGTAGTCTCTCACATACACTAGTGTAGTCTCTCACATACACTAGTATAGTCTCTCACATACACTAGTATAGTCTCTCACATACACTAGTATAGTCTCTCTCATACACTAGTATAGTCTCTCACATACACTAGTATAGTCTCTCACATACACTAGTATAGTCTCTCACATACACTAGTATAGTCTCTCACATACACTAGTATAGTCCTTCAAATACACTAGTATAGTCTCTCACATACACTAGTGTAGTCTCTCACATACACTAGTAAAGTCCTTCAAATACACTAGTATAGTCTGTCACATACACTAGTATAGTCCTTCAAATACACTAGTATAGTCTAACATACACTAGTGTAGTCTCTCACATACACTAGTATAGTCCTTCAAATACACTAGTATAGTCTCTCACATACACTAGTGTAGTCTCTCACATACACTAGTAAAGTCCTTCAAATACACTAGTATAGTCTGTCACATACACTAGTATAGTCCTTCAAATACACTAGTATAGTCTCTCACATACACTAGTGTAGTCTCTCACATACACTAGTATAGTCTCTCACATACACTAGTATAGTCTCTCACATACACTAGTATAGTCCTTCAAATACACTAGTGTAGTCTCTCACATACACTAGTATAGTCTCTCACATACACTAGTATAGTCCTTTAAATACACTAGTATAGTCTCTCACATACACTAGTATAGTCTCTCACATACACTAGTATAGTCTCTCACAAACACTAGTGTAGTCTCTCATATAAACTATTATAGTCTCTCACATAAACTAGTAAAGTCTCTCACATACACTAGTGTAGTCTCTCATATACATTAGTATAGTCTCTCACATACACTAGTATAGTCTCTTACATACACTAGTATAGTCTCTCACATACACTAGTGTAGTCTCTCACATACACTAGTATAGTCTCTCACATACACTAGTGTAGTCTCTCACATACACTAGTATAGTCTCTCACAAACACTAGTGTAGTCTCTCATATAAACTATTATAGTCTCTCACATAAACTAGTAAAGTCTCTCACATACACTAGTGTAGTCTCTCATATACATTAGTATAGTCTCTCACATACACTAGTATAGTCTCTTACATACACTAGTATAGTCTCTCACATACACTAGTGTAGTCTCTCACATACACTAGTATAGTCTCTCACATACACTAGTATAGTCTCTCACATACACTAGTATAGTCTCTCACATACACTAGTGTAGTCTCTCACATACACTAGTGTAGTCTCTCACATACACTAGTAAAGTCCTTCAAATACACTAGTATAGTCTGTCAGATACACCAGTATAGTCCTTCAAATACACTAGTATAGTCTCTCACATAAACTAGTATAGTCTCTCACATACACTAGTGTAGTCTCTCACATACACTAGTATAGTCTCTCACATACACTAGTATAGTCTCTCACATACACTAGTATAGTCTGTCACATACACTAGTATAGTCTCTCACATACAATAGTATAGTCTCTCACATACAGTAGTATAGCATCTCACATACACTAGTATAGTCTCTCACATACACTAGTATAGTCTCTCACATACACTAGTATAGTTTCTCACATACAATAGTATAGTCCTTCAAATACACTAGTATAGATTGTCACATACACTATTATAGTCTCCTACATACACTAGTATAGTCTCTTACATACACTAGTATAGTCTGTCATATACATTAGTATAGTCTCACACATACACTACTTTTGGCCTAAATATCCTCTCATTCAAATCCAAACCCATGAGTACACACCAGTTCTTGACTCATCTTGAGAACGTGAAGGGGAAGGGTTCCTCTCGCAGCCAGGTCAGGCAGGTGGCGCTTTCGAGTGTAGTATTCCTCCACGTCTTTATCAGCTGCATACAAGACGAAGGAAAAACAGAGGCAGAGGCAGAGAGATCAGTGAAAGTCAGACAAAACACTGGGTGTGTATAAATGTAAGAGGAGAAGTGGATAGAGGAGGATTGGTGCACATGATGCAGTGAATACTGTTGGAGCCTATCTGCTCTTCACCTTCCCCAGCTCATGGAGGGAATAGAAAACAGAGCAGAAGTTTGCAGTCGTGCCATAGTACATGTGACATCCAGACTTCATTTGAGATTCTTCAAGCAACTGTGGCTGTGGAGAAAACTTTTGAAAGGTCATGAGAAAATCCAGCCAACATTTGAAACTGACATGTGGAAGCACACAGGCACCTCATAGACACATGCTGGAACGTTAAGTGTATTATAAAACTGAACACATCACATCACAGTCAGACCAGCCAGTGTTTGATTTCTTTGAGAAGTTTTTTCTTCACTAATATAGAAAACCATGCATTTGAAAGCACTTTGAGAGGACAGAACACATTTCAACAGTGTTGGAGTGAGCCAACTCCATGCCACACAACATGCAAAAAGTGTTTGAAGACACAGCATACAGATACAAGATATCTACAAAACAAAATGCAACATAAATAGTCCAACAAATGGCAACATTCATAATAAGAGTTCCAATATTTGTGTAAACAAATGCTCATATAATTCATGGACAGCACTAATGTGATATAAATGATTGGAAATTAAATTTGAAGGGCAAAATTTATTCAGAGACCTGTCTTTTTACACTAGCGGCTGTGGTGGTTCATTCCATCTGTCTAGAATAAACTCCTCCAAAATCCCCAACAGCAGCGAGCCACGGGTGTGAGCTGCAAATCGATTCATTATGAGAGATAATAAAAACACGTTGTTCATTTCCACGGCATAATAGTCTTCCAGATGTGGGTAGGGCAGTGCAAACTCATCAGCTATATTACAATATTGTGAATGAAGAACTTGTGATGTGTAGTGTCCTGCTCAGCACTGGGCTTAATGCTTTTCTTGAGCTTGATATCAATTTGCATTAATAAGCACAAACATTCTTCTCTTTTATTATCCCCACAATGAAAAATGCTGCTCCATCTTCCCTCCAGCACCGCCCTGCCACTAGCTGAGCAACACAATGAAAGCCTTGTGGCTATATTCTGCTTTGGAAGCAAAAGACATTGGAGAGTGACACTCACAGAGGACACTGCCTAAGGATATTTTTCTGTTTTAATACGGTCAATGTTTTAGGACTAAGGAGACTTTTGTTGATTTAACACTCATCAGAAACTATTATGTAAATTCTAACAAGCCTACTTTAGTGCAGGGAGATTGTAATGTCTTTTGTTTTATGCCTAATACAGCGGATGGTACATCATTGTGTTGGTGTTTGCTCTAAAATAATGCCTGGCAGCGATATGAGCACAAGCTTGTGTGGAGTGAGCCCTGACGGAATGACTTGTAGATGGCCATCCCTCACTTTGACTGCGAGCCAGCAGTGAAGCGGGGCAGTCATGATGAAATTACACAAGCCTTAAGGAATATTTGCATTCCACTTAAAGAATATCATGAGATGAGACCTCATTACGCAGCAGGAATCCAGGGTAGAGCCACTAAATCAATACCAAGCCGGGCCAGCCACTTAATGTGCTCGGAGAGAAATGGGGCTGTTTTAAGCAGAGACAAGGGAAGCATGGAATATCAATGAGTCATACTTAAGGAAGGATTGCAGCTAGGATAATTGTAATTTAAAGTATTTGTGTTTGTAAAAGGAAATGTCTGCAAAAACCTTCAGTAAAAAAATCTATATTTGGGTGACATTTTTAAAAAGGTCGTGCTCAAACCATTCTCACAGATGAAACATTTGGTAGCCATCCCATTTGTAGAGGAATGCAGTGTCATGCAGAACATCCGAACAGGGGCCTATTCTGGCATTAGTGCGGTAAACGAAAACCTACTGAGTTTCTTGAGGGACGAGAAGCGGCTGAGGTCGGCTTTGACGGCCGCCTCGTAGGAAGGCGGCAGATGCGACAGGCTCTGGAAGGAGCGAGAGAACGACAGGTCGTAGGGCTCCGTCTGCGACGTCAGGATGCCGCTTATCCGATTGTTCTCTGGAGACACATACATACACACACAAGAGGGGAGAGAGAAAATGGGACGGCTAGCCTCGCCTTCCCTTCAGACCCCAAAATGTCAGCCAGGTTCAGACTGGTGAGAAGACCACCTGCCGGGCTAGAGAGGTCAAGAGTCAAGCGCTCAGCACGCTGGAGTTTTGTCATACACTTAAATCCTGAGAGCACATTTTCATTCAGACAGTTCACAACACAAGTAACTTTCTGATGAATTATTTAAATGTTTTCAGACCTTTAACTGAGGTGTACATAAGAGTTCTAAATTATTTATTGTTATGCCAAGGCCTTTGTATTGACTTGCTGGTGGGAATTCAAAAAATAGTGTTTACTAACCAAACCAAAAACTGCATTAGGAGGTTTGTGGACTGAGAGGAAGCAAAAGACAAGCTGTTTGTTTGATGAGAAAATTATCTAATTAAAGAAAGGGATACAACATTGAATTTTCTATACAAATTGATAGTGTCAGTTTCATTCAGGACCTGGCAGACCATAGCAGGTATAGCATAAGGAGTAATAGCAGTAAAAAAAACTGAACACTAAACAATGTCAATCGTAAAAACTTAAGTCAGCTGTTGTCAGCTGGCAAGTTATTTCCTTGTATTGGAAAGTGTTAAACTACATATCCAACGATGAAGCGTAGTATTTTGTGGATGGACCCTAGATAGTCTAACGTAACTAAAACAAAATGTGTTACTTAAATCTCATTGGCTTGTGAGTTAAGGAAAGTCCCACTGAGATTACACATCTCATTTCCAGGGGAGTCCTGGCCCCACAGGGGACCTATGAACATGCTTTCAGTTTTAGTGAAAAACGGAGCACCCTGAGAAAACCTATGCAGACATGGGTAAAACATGGAAGCTCCACACAGATTTTACATAAATGTCACAATGAGTTATCGGAGTATGTATATATAGTGATTTTGCATTTTGTGTTATGGGATTCCATCCATAATAATTTGCTGCAAAAACATGTTGCGTTATTCTGCTGTTTTTAACTTGGGTGGAATGTTTGTTGAAAAGAACCCAAAACTCAATATTTGTAACTGGCCACATGCCTGACTCTGGGTTTGAATTCATTTTCTGATCACCAGCCCTCTTTGAGGTTTGGATTATATGAGCTTAGAAGGCATTTGAATGGACGTGTCTCGGAGAAAGGCTTGTATGTGTAAAACTCCAGCTTGCCAGAGGCAGTGATGAAGGCGGTCACATCAGGCACTGGGGTGAGACTTTGTTGCGGGACAGACTTGACAGGTGACAGGCGTTTGACAAGAGGAAACAGTGGTCCAAACGGAACAGGACGTGGAGGAGGAACAAAACAACACAGCAAACAACACGTGCTGGAGAGTGACCCGTGTGGTGACAGAGCTGTGATGTGGAGGAGGCCAGGGGCCGTTGTGGATGCACTGAGGGGAGCTGCTGGACCACGCTCCATCTCTTTATCTGCTTTCCTCACACATGCTTTCACACAAGCAGCCGCATTCAGTGCTCCTTTCCTGCTCTGTCAATCTTATCTGTCCTGCCATGTGCCACCCCACTTTTTCCTTTCACGACTCCCCTTTCTCTCATCTTCTTTCTCTCAGGCTCTGTCTGTTTCTCTGCTGTGAGCTGAATGTCACGCAGAGCAGAGCCGCACTAGGGGTGTGGCTTCAGACCTGCCTCTGACAGACACTTTAAATAGGAACTTTTTTGACAATTTTAATCAACTATTATTTTTTATACACAAGTAGTTATTCACCACTGCATTGTGTATCTTAGACTGTGTACTGCACACAACCACACTGATTACCCCCCTCATTAATTTGGCACATCTTATGGAGTAACCCAGGCAGATCTCACGGTAACACAGGGAGGACCTACAGACTCTTCACAGAAATGTCAGAGTTGGCCAAGGATGCCCAAGTCAGCAGCAGTTTGAACTCACAACCGTTTTGCTGTGAGACTGGGTGCTAACCACTCTGCCACGTGCACCCCTTACATCATACACTTTCTATTAAAACAGGTTGGTTTATCTCTGATCAGTTAATATTATTTAGTGAATGGTCTTTAGGTATTTTACTGCTCTCTTCATGTTTATATGTAGAGCACAAAGAGCCCTTTCACACGGGCCAGGCTCATGTTTGACCCACTGCAACCCAAATTCCGCAGCTGTGTCTTTAACACAGGTGCTGATTAAGTTACTTTTGGTGTGAACACAGCGGTCAGTTCGTTATTAGGTACGGCAGCCAGAAGCAGCATAGAGCCTGGTTAATGTGAAGGGGTAATAGTGAACTGCATAATACATCCATACTGCATTCTTTTATATTAATTCTTGATGTTTTGCATGTGTACCCTTTTTAAAATGCAAAGGAGAAACGTATCTGTTGTCATGTAAGTGCAGCAGGAGGGAGGGGAGCAGAATACAGTGGCAGAGTCATAGAGATGAAGTGAAATCGTCAGTGGGACAGAGAGGATGGGACTGAGCTGGTGTCAGCGGGGGTACTGTGCGCTGCAGGAGGGGTCTGCTACACTGTGTCGATAAGAGAAGAATGTACTCCCCACTATCTCTGTTACAAAGACTGCATCACTGCACACTGCACATCCACACAGACCTGGCTCAAATAGTCTTTGCAGAACTTACAGCGGGTTCTACATGAAAGGACCAGCCCCAGCTGTGACACACACCGCTACAGGAATAACCAAGTACAAGATGTAAAAGTTATGCCTGACTTTTCAGTTGCTTCAGTCTTTAGAGTCCAAGATCCCAGTCTGTGTCAAGTATACTTGGAAAAATAAGAAATGTATTAAAGTATGTGTATGAACTTTCTGTTTTGGAAAAACTGTGTGGACGGAAGTGGCTTAGCCAGTCTGAAATCATATCCTATTCCCTGTGTGTCCCTAAGTATGACTTAGTTAACCAAGTCAGAGTTAACAGTTACTAAATAATCCCAAATCTGTAAATGAGTAACACATCTGCTGCAAATTTATGCTAACACAAAACCTGATTAGTGATTTGTCATGCACAAACTGGGTCTGAATAAGTGTTGCTCAAACACTTAAAAACATATAAGGGAAACTATTTTATAAACTTTGGCATGGTTTCATGGTTGTTTTATTTTTGAAGTACACATGTGTAGCATTAGTCAATAAAATAATTGTTTTGTTTGTGGATCATATTTAGAGATTTGCTAGGTTTATATTCCCCTCGACCAACTCCCTCAGTTGAACCTAGAATGCCTAGATTGAAATTGCAATCATTTACATTTCTCTTAGTCAAGTTAACTGCATGTATATAGTTAATGGTACTATTCCACTGGCTAATTTTGTTTTGTTTCCAAAAACATAATGCAGCTTCCAGTTTTCAAGTTAAGACATGTTTTGTGACTTTGTTGAGTTCATCTCAGATGGGGCACTGTTACTTTATAAGGATACAGTGTATGAGGCTCATGGCTGGGTCTGGTCTTTTCCTTGACTTTTCAAAAACAACCAGGCTCCACACTAACTACAGTAATGCCCATCCTTTCTACTTCCCCCCGCCTGTGTCCAGCAGAGGCGCCAGGGCAAACGCTCGGCACAGCACACACACGGTAAAAAGAGAGGGTGTGTTTTGGGATGTGATGAATGAGTGCTCACACCACATCACATGTGTCTGTGGGACTTACCGCGCCTCAACGACCGGTGAGCTACCAAACCCAAGCGAAAGACAGAGATTTCAGAAACACATCACCTCCACATGTAAACCCCCTCATTAATGTCATAAGTATTTATAAACCTGTGCAGGATATCATATGATCTGCAGTGTCTCCAGTCCATTCTGAGTTGTGGCAGATGACCTAGAAAACCTAGCATGTGCTGAAATGTGCATCCTTTTAGGCTTCTGCAACCAAATGGGGTTTTTGTATTTCCTAGATCTCAAAGGCATTGCTTTGCAGTTAAGTAGACCAGCTAGACGGTTATGTTGTGTCTGCAGCTTTACCCTAGAAGACAGCTAATCTACATTTGTTTATTTGTTTGGCTGAAACAAAGAGTATAAATCAAATGGCTACATCAGAGCAATTTATTAAAAGTTCTGAATATTCATTGCACAGCTTTGGTTTGTGCTTTATCTGCTGTCTTTCTTCCACCCTCCACCTTGCTTCACACATCTGCAGGCTGCCACCCATCGTCGCAAATGGAGTATCTGAGCAAACATCTGCGCGGCTTACAGTAATTAATAACCCTTTTTTACACTGAGGTTACAGTAGTTGTCATGGGCCACAGCTGCTAAAGTGTCAGCCCTCACTTTGAGCCGACAGTACATTAAGTTGATCCCCAGATTGTTTAAAAGAGATGGATGGCACTGCACTGCAATCCCACTCACAGAAGCATGCTCATGACTATGGAATGTGACACTTCTGATTCAATCTCTAACAAAAGAAAAAAAAAATCCCCATTTTCAAAAGCGAGATGGATTTGTGGAGAACAGGGCCGTGTCAAGTGCTTGTCACACAAACCCCCTGTCCTCCCGGGAGTCTTACCATTCTTAGGTGTGCGTGTGGGGCTACCTAGAGCCACATGGTTATAGTTATGCTGATGGGCACCTGAAATGACAAAAGCAACACTCAGGGTCAATGAGGAATATTCTGTATCAGCAGGAATACAGACAGCCCCTTCTCATCCCAGTTGACTGAATATACACAGGTTTAGTCACAGGTCCATCTGGTGCTGTTCTAATGCTGAAGGAGCCCTACAGCGTCCTATAGTTATTCACAGGAATAACAAAAAACAGTCAAACGCTCAGTGTGGCTCACTTATGTTAGAAAATCTAGATATGCCTTTAATAAAAATGTACAATTTTGAAATATGGCAACCCCTAGACTGCTTTATTGCAGGTGTATATGATGTTTTAACGGAGAGGGAAAGAGGGATGGGGATTGGGAGGGTTTGTTTTTAAGTTCTGTTAGCCCATGAGTGCATTATAAAATACATAAATTAAGTAATTGCACGGATTGTTCTGTATTGTGCTTCTCAACAAGAGACAATAGTAATGTTAGTGCTGAGTTGATGAGGATAGACCTCTCTCATATTTCCATTTTATTATTGCTACTATTACGGTTTGTTTATTGTTTTCTACTTGGCCTCTTAGCCCAACCGGTCAAAGCAGATGCTAAGACAATACTTGCCTCGTTGAATATTTCTTGTATTTGTATAAATAAATGCCAAAAAACATATTAGCCACAAAATATATAAAATAATTCAGAATGGTATTTGTTTTTTCTTCCATGGGGGTCCAGTTTAAGCACTAAATTTGGTTATGTTTAGAATAAAAGACTTAATATAGCACATTATATTTAAGCATCAATATAGAGCACTAAAGGGTGCCTTCAGCTTCTGTAAACCATAAGATGGAGCTGTGAACTGTTTCTGCCTTATATTCAGCCTGGAGAGTGAGAGCAGCTCCACAGACTGTAGTGTGGGGTGAAGATTAAAGGGATAACTCACCAACATTTACAGTCACTGAATTCACAAATATGCTTTTTATTATGGCCAGTATTTTCGGCTGTACCACTCTGACTCACACAATGGGGTGAAGTATCCCTATCATTTTTCCAACGTGAGACTGTGTGCAATTAAAGATGAGAAAGATTTGGGGATGAGTGTAACCTCAATGCTACCTGCAAAGCATTTCTTCAAAGAGAATCAGACACAAAGAGTGAAGTGAGAATAAGAGGCGGGAGGTTATATTAATCATATCCTGTCCCAGAACCATATTCTCTGAAAATTGTATTATTAAGGAATATAAACATCATAAATCTATAATGTTTAAGAAGATGCATCAGACATGTGAGAAAGTGTTAGCACACATTGGACCTAAAAGAAGAAGAATGTAAAACAGTAGCGCGAGGCAGGACATGCACAGAGTTTATGAAAAAAAATGCACAAAACAAGCAAATACCATAAATATACTGTTTATCAAAATATAGTACACAGAGCACAACATTCCACAAAAGTCTGAGTGGAATCAGCAGTTTACTTCATCAGCCCTGCCTCCTCATTCTTCTCAAGGTAAATATAAAAACACCCCGCTTATAAATGTAACACACTTTCTATCCCTTTGGGTCCACTCCATCTCACATTAATGGATAGGCAACACACTAGAGAAACTCATATCTTCAAGTGCAGATGTCTTATGGATTGGTTCAACAGATAAATCATGATCTGTAATTGGACAGGCGAGCCTTCAGTCACTCAATGCAATGAGACTTGACTTCTGGTTTAAAGAGACAACACAAAGTCATTGCCATGTATTAGGGATAAAATATATGTCTTTTAAAACAAACGTGTATTTATTATATGGTGAAGCACCTTGCTAACTTTCATAAACAGGAACCTTTTCATAGCATACTAAATGATCTCCTTAAATTTGTGAGTGCACTGGTGTTAGGCTCAGAGTCTTACTGTCTACACTTGCTGTACACATGCAGCATTAGTCTGACTGTGAGTTACATTATCTGGTTAGGTGTAAGAGGAATGTGTTTAACTGCCATATCTTTTGGAAAAAGATATTGGCACGCATTTTAAAATCCAGAGTTTAGTTAGATTATGTCAATCCTTATATTACTTGATATACTATGTTTCAGTGGTCCCTCTGCTGCATTATAAACGTTATATGATACTAATTATCTGCCCTTCCGACAGTCACACAGATGGAGTCTGACTGAAACTGGTTTGGAGGTATTATCTTCCCAACTCCTGTTCAGTGTGAGTGGTCAAAGACTCAGCCTGGACCCGCCCGATTGGGGCAGCAACGTGTTGGGAACATTCCGAATTATTCTCAAAACTGTTTTGATTGACTAGATGCAGTCACCCGCAGAAAGTCAGACCTGCCCATTGATCTATCCTGTCCGGGAGATTAAATAAAGCAAAGGATATTGATTTAAGTCTATATTGGAGTGACTTTATAATGATATCCCAAAAGATATACATTTTTGACCAAAGTTGCCTCAAAAGAAAATCCCCAGTGGGATCCCACTTTCAGTGCTTAAACAGCATTTTTAACACCGGTACTACTACACTGCTGTTGCTTCATGAAAACACACAAACGCAAAACTTCACAAAACGCCCATAACGCCTGTTGTTTTCAGACTGGAGAGCGTGTTCTTTCTAAAGACAAAAGTGATCATCCTGTATTACCTGACTTCCATTTTTGCATAATTCCTAAAGCCAATTGTTAATTTGCAGGTTGATTAGTGTGGAAAATTAGTGTGGCCCATAACTGCTCTCCATTGAGCAGCACTTCATTCCTGCTCACTTTTATCCCTGGCTATCAGAGGAAGAGTAGTGCAATCAGCGCTAAGACTGTGTGTTTGTCATCCTGGAGCCATTTTCATTACAGCTCAAAGCAAAAATCAACAGTTGCATCTAAGTGTGTGTCTTGTTTTTGGATGATGGGGGAGTGTGGTGCCTCTTCCACACACAGGCCCAGGTGTATGGAGGAGTTTCAGTTGAAAGATGGGACCTTTACTGAGCCCATTGTGGTGCGAAAGCTGATGAATTACAGTGATCGGGAGCAGTGTGTGGCAGCGTGCCGTTTGTATGTTTGTGTACGAAGAGAGGACGATAGATGGAGACTTTGTTGCGGAGCGGTGCTGTCGCGGCACGTTCATTTGCTGTCTGCTGCTGCGCCTGTTTAAAAATGCATTAGAGCCAACTGCTGAAACACCATTTACATCTGTCACACACAAAGAGCAGTGGCAGCGCCCTCACACATCACGCTTCCTATATTTGCCCGAGCTATGGAGATAGATGAGACGTGTCTTCTGCGCGCCTTCACTGACTTTGGTTATGTATTTTTTTCATATATATATATACAAAGGCTCTTAACTTATTTTCACTTGAGAGATTATTCAGAGGGAGCATTCACAAACATCTGTAGCAACACTGCAATAGATAAAAGAAATCCTGTTTGCGTACCAGAAACACGAGATCACCAATGCGCAACATCATGTGATGCAATATAAGCTTCCAAAAAGAACACAAAGTTGAGAAAAATTGAATTTGTTAAATCACTTCAACACTTTGGGTCCTCAGAGGAAGCAAACCTAATAATGTCTATAATTTATGAAGCAGAATCTAAATCTAAATTACCTCCCTAAAAGCACTACAGCAGATAATGGGATTTATTAGATTGAATAGATATTCAACTGTTAACAGAGTTTTATTTTTTATTTTTTATAGTATCTTTAATTGGATTTTGGAAATGCCACTAAACGAATAATACAGTAATTCTACTTTGGACAAAACCTGAGGACACTGGAGCACTTTAGAACTTTTGAAAACAACTACTGAAAATATAATAATAGTGGGTAAAATGGTGGTAGCATTCAGTTGTTGTGGGTTCAATGTCAGTCAACCAGGACCTCTTTGCATAGACCTTTTACAGTTCTCTCTGTGAGACGAGCAGATATGACCTCTTATAGAATGTTTTACCTTGATCACTGTGGATATTGTGGATATTGTGGATATTGTAAATATGATCATATTCAAAGACTGCATTTTTTTTGCAACAACCCTCATAATCAATACCTTCCCAAAAGATAATTTTATATTTTTTGCTTTGCAGTCTATCGCCCTTTTGAAAATGGTTGCCTTCATGGAGTGATTTCCTCGCATAAATATTGCTAGTGATAATTTAATATGAATATTCACTATACTGCAGTAACCTATACTGACTCTACATTTGAAACATAATGTTGAAACATTATAAAAATGTTTGTATCAAATTTGATACAGAAGATAAATATTTACCACATTTAACACTGTTTTACATTTTAGGATGCAATCATGTTTTAAAATTTATTTTGGGCCAGAATGCAAAATTAACCACATTTTGGTATTTAATCAGATATGGGTAAATTATAAAATGATGTTATATTTTTCTCTTATTCCATAATGAACATTGGGATTTACTATATATTGTGTTGTATAGTAGTTAAAATACTTCACTTGCTAATAGCTGTCTTTTGTCTCTTCAGTTTTCATGCAAAGTTAAATGACTATGGTTATCTATATTTACAAAAATTCAGAGGACATAATTATTGGTGGTCTGTTTTTTATCTTCATATCAAAAATTAACGGTTCAAGACAAGGACCTAAAAATATTATCTTTTGGGATGAAAAAAAAGTGAGTTAAACAATTCTTAAATAGTTTGTTGTGAAAAACATTATTGTGTACACCCAATGTACCTTTTTATGTCAAAATATTAGAATTTTCTGCCAATTATTTCAACTATATGTCAAGTTTCACAGGGTTAAGATGTCAGTTAGGCTTTATCCCAGATTTTAATTGAAGAGATTATTTCGTCCAGACCATATATACAGTTCACTGGAGGTATGCTTGAACACTACTTATTTCCAGTTCAGAGGTAACTTCTCTAGACAAAAACAAGCCTATGCCATGGGATCAACTTTCTCCCCAATTGTGGCTAACCTGTACATGGAGCAAGTCAAGAACCCAGGAAGTAGAAGCTTTCACAGAGCACATCAAAGCACTGGACAAGAACATAAAGTTCACCCGTGAAGATGCCATAGACAACCATTTAGCTTTCTTAGACTGTGCAATGGTTATTTGTGAGGACAGGACTCTCCAAGTAGAAGTTTATAGGAAGCCAACACACACAGAACAATATTTGCTGTTTAATTCCCACCACCCACTGCAGGACAAACTGGGAGTCATCAGGACTCTTCAGCACAGAGCACAAGAGGTGCCCACTTCCTCAGAAGGTAAAGGTAGACTGAGAGACTGTGGATACACCAAATGGACTTTCAACAAAACCAAGAGGACACAGAAACCAAACAGACAGGAACCAGAGACAAAAGGGAAGAGTGTAGTTGTCCCTTATGTGTCTGGTTTATCTGAAAAACTTTCCATTCCACTTTAAACCTGGGGATACTCTGTATCAAAACTGGTCCACCCTAAAAACAAGACCCTCTCACAAACAGATTAATGTGGTTAATTCTGTTCAGTGAAGAGTGCAGTGACAGTTATGTTGGAGAAACAAAACAAGTCCACCTCCACCTCAAAGAGAAAGGGCATTCCTTTGAGGACAGCATTGTTCGAATTTTAGCCAGAGAGGCCAGATGGTTTGAGAGAGGCGTGAAAGAAGCCATTTTTGTTAAAATGGAAAAGCCCTCTTTGAACAGAGGAGGTATTTATAACAGTGTTCTGAATCCTAAATCAAAACAGTTTCACTCTAGAACAACAACACCTGAATGGAACAGTGTCACTAACAACTCACCTGAGCCTTTAACAACTCTCACATCAGGAGTCACACAGACAAAGGTCTTCACCTTGAAAACTGTGTCCACATGCCTTTGCATTAACCTTTTCTTCAAGATGACCTGGATGACTGAGAACCTTTACAGACTTTGTTCTGTTTTGCAAACTACACAGATTTATTTAAATTATTATTTTCTAACTTTGTCTGTTAGGACTGACAAAATCCCTAATTTCAAAAAATTCTTACAACAACTTTCATCTTCACACTTCCTGTATTGAACTTAAGAGGTCTGTCACTGAACTGATTTTTATACAACTTGTCTGTCACCATCTCTTTTCTTTTGGAAGAGTCTGAAGTGATTATGATATGGTTAAACAGAGCAGAGATGTAAGGCTCTAAATCCATTAATGAGGATTATTTTGTGAAAGACCAAAGCATCAGCTCTTTCTAACAAGCAGATAAAAATTCAGAGACAGAAGCCGGACATGGCCCAGTGCCTCTTCATCTCCAAGACGTTTGGACACAATCTGGTGATTTTTAGTAAAAGCCGGTGTGAGTGGCCTGGGAGATGCTGGAGCTGAGTGGCCCGGCGAGAAGAAGCTAATTAGGAGGCTCTACAGACAGTGATCCCGTGTAATCTGGGGACCAATTAACCAGGGTCAGACTAGAGTCCAGCTATGAACAGACCACCAACCTTCAGAAACCTCTTATCAAACAGAAGCAGCCCAGTGCTCCGTCACCCCTCTGCCTCAGGGGAGTGACGCTGCAGTATAACCTCAGTGCACTGTGTACCCCTCTGAGACATGCACGCAGCACAAAACATCCTGTCAGCTCGGACAAGGCCCCCCGGCTGCATTGTCCTCTGGCCTTCATCTGGAAATACTGAGCCAAAACACTGAGCAAATGTTACAGTCAAAAGGATTTGTATAATCAAAAAATACATCAAATCTTCTCTACAGCTGCAACATCATGTCTAATTTTAATAAGACAGATTCTATGGATATTATTTTAGCTAAAAAATATGTAGTATTAATAAGGAATACTTATAATCAGTGGTTGTACATCCAGAATGTTTTCAGAGGTATCATAATGTCTTATTGTATGTTGTGGACAAGCCATGTAAAAAGGGAGAGAGAGGTGAGGGGTTTCAAACCTGGGTTTCTCGAGTATGTGGAATGCGCTAAACATGAAAAGTGTGACCACAGCCTAAGACAAAGCCAGCACAACAATGTTACCAGCACATTTAAAGAGTCACGAGAGTACAGTTATAAAACAATAAGGACTTGTCAAATTAAAACAGTTGCAGAGCCATTGCTGTCATCTAATGACAGTGGGTTGATTATTTATGATTGACATGCTTCCCAGATTGTTGGGTTAAACGGGTTGTCTATATAAATTGCTAAATAGCTGTCAGTATGTTGATTATGCAGCTGTGTTTGTTGCTTGGTGTCATTCTATGAATGAGCCGCATAATGTATTCTAATGTTGGGATCTTAACTGAGGGTGGTCTTCTGGTAGAACTTGGTGAAAATATTACTCACTGTAAATTTCCTTTTACTTCAGAGGCAGTCTCTGGAGAATTCCTCCATGGCGAGTTTGCATAAGAGATCCAGATGGCACACAAGTGATTCAGGAATATGACATTTGGTGTGGCATATTATTCACATTATATTTCTAAACATTTCATCCACACACAGTGAGCTGTGAGGCAAGTCGAGACATGCTGAGCCACATGCGAGCACCTTGACCCTGATGCCAGCATTAACTAAGCATTTGCCCAAACAATGGTGGTCACATGCTCTGCAGATCGGTGAAACCATCATAACATTGAATTCCACAAATATGCATTCAGGCTGACCGCTAAGCACTCACATCATCAAATCCAGTCAGCTTTTTATTTGTTGGCTCTTGTGAGAGTGGGCTTAAGCACAGTGTCTTGTATGTGATTAAATAATTGTCATAAGTGCAGGAAAACAGACTCTCTGAGATGCAGTGGGTGGAAACAAACTAAGAAAGTTATGAATGTGTCTAAAAGTGTGCAGATTCTGGAGGAGGGCTTCATAATGACACTAAATACGTCACAGGTTTAACTGCAAACTTTAAAATCACATTTTCACTTTAGTTTGGGTAACATCAGGTTTGTAATGACACATACATTACAATTGTGGTGGATATGTGGTTGAACTCTGTTTAGTCTGGTGGAGCTTTAAGAGGACAGCTTTAAAATTATGCAAGTTTAGGGGTGGTGCCTTGCTATTTTTAGATTTCCTGTATATTGAAAAAGGTCGCTCTGCCAAACATGCATCTTTGGCAATTTGATCATAATCTTTTCTTTTTCTTTCTCTTTCTTTGGCTGAGGGTTACATTATAGGCAATGGGATTTAAATTCTTGAATATTTTATTCTTAATTATTCTACATTAAAGAAAGATGAATGTCGCCAACAATATGCTTCATCCAAAAACATCAGGATAAATTAATGTTTGATTTTTAGCTTCACCTTAGCAGACCAAAGTGGGACTGTATGATAATGACCTAAACCATACCATGCGGCTCAAATGGAAATGTGCTACAAATGTGATTTTGCTGCAGATGCTTTCACATCTGAAGAATTATTTAATATGAACTGTGAGTTACAACATTTTTTGAGTCAGTACAAATTTCAGGTTTGTTGTGTGTCCTTGTCGTGCTGTGTACGGGGGTTACGAAAAGCAATTATCCCCTCCCAACACATTCCCTAACAACAATCAACTAGTCGGATGTAATTCTGACATGTCAGTAATTCTGGTCGCAGCAAACCGTCAGGTTGTACAGTGTGAGCATTGTGTGATTAACTCGTACCATGTGAGATTAGGGTTCTACTGGAAACACTCTAAAATACATAAACAGCTTCTTAGATACAGAACCCAGCATACTGATACATAAACTGCAATGGTTTCCTAAGTGCCCCCGAAGTCATATATCACATATAGGCTTATATATGAGTCAAATGTGAATTGGCAACACTGTGGGAGCACACGTTTACCAAGGACATGGCGCATAATCGGCAACATTCGTCTTGACAATGACATGGTTTAGTCAAATGTGATGTAGCAACAAGTTGTTTCCAAAAAGATGGAATGGTTGCACTTTATCAAATTAACTGTGCTATAATCATTATCTATGTAGAGATAAATAAGTGTGGCTAATGGCCTTATTAAGGATTCAGACCACTTCATTTAAAACATTTGCCTTGATTTGACAGCTGGAAGCATTATTCTTTTGTTTTCTGTTCTGTTTGTCTACCAGCAGTAGTCTACATGAGACTTTAATCAATACCTCCTGCCTCTGACACCACTTTTTGGGTCAAAATTTCTTGTCTAATCTGAGTTGTAAATCCTTTAACCGGTCCCACTTGACACATGTACACAAGCCAAAAGCACAATGCTGCAGTTAGGATAGAGTGAACAGAGACAGACAAAAGTGTTAACAGTTATGAAGCAGACAGACAGAATACAGCCACGACTTAATGGAGGCCTAAAGGCGTGGTATCTTTAAACATGGGGGTGCAGACAGGAATACAGCAGACAGAGACAATCGCAGCCTCAGAGCAGAGAAAAATGCTCTGAGAAAAGAGGATGAAAAGAGGACAGTAAAAGCAACATGGGCCAAACAGTAGCCCCAGTTGCCCCCACCACCCCGCCCAGCACCCACCCCAGATCTATTAGAGCCATTCTCCGCTCAATGCTCCACTCTCCTCAAGACAAGCCTCTTCAAAACCCCACCGCCGTCCCTTTAGCCCTGTCGAGTGCAGCTCTTGCACCCCTCAGTACACCCCTCAGACCCAGTGTGTGCTCGTGTCTGTGTGCAAGGGGCAGGATGGGGAGGGGACACCACCCTGGGCCTGACATTTAAAAACTGACAAAGACAGTTCACATTTAATGGCTAAATGTTCAGTGGGTTGGTGGGGGACAAAGCTGTGGGCCCCTCCACGTTGATTTATGGGAAGAGCGCCAGCTTCACTCTGACCCAATTGCAGCACTGTTGTAATTGTCAGAAGTTATATTCATAGCAACCCTGCTTGGCTAATTTTAGCTTCATTCTTAAAGCTAATGGGCTTCAAAACATGGGGGTTACTAAGGGAATAGAAAATCTTAAGTCCGTGGAAATTATGCCCCTGCAGTTTAAATGTTTGAGTCTATAGAGATGAACAAAAACTCCTCCACAAAAATAGCTTTAGTTGTCATGTGGAGGAGGTCCATTTAGCGTGATTAGTAATGGCTGCCATGACAACAAAGGGAACACCACCCACCATAACCTTAATCAACCAAACTGTTTTGTGGAAAGTACATATACAAACTGCTTTGATAATAACATGGTCACATCGTGAAACTGAATAGAAGATAAAAACATATTAACAGTTACTAATAGTGAGCTGATGTAGGCTGCCGATGACGTACAAATCTGTAAGACTGTAACAAGATTCATGGCCCATGGTGTAAATATACCCATATATCAGAAGAGATCTTTGACCATAAAGTACCTCCACTAAACCACCATCCACCTGTATTTGAACAATAATTGTTAATTAGACTATTAACTCACCAAGTTGCGTGAGCAGAACCTCTCTATACAGGTTTGTCTTTAAACTATGCACAAATAACAATAATAATTCTCAGCCTGATAGCCATCTAAGTAGCCTAGCCTGCCATCTTATTTCTTTTTTCAGTTGTATATGTGGACTTTAACTCAATTTCCAAGGAGCAGCGCCATCAGATGCAGAAGAATCCTACAACCAACCACTTAAATGAAATTGGTAAGTAACTCCTTTTGTCAAATTGATTGATTGAATTGATTGACTTATGATCCATATTAGAAATTCAACAATTCCCAACATACTATTAAACTGTTTGGTACAGCCTTAAGACCCGTGTGAATTCCTTTTCTTTTCTTTTATTTGGGGTAATAGGCTTCAATGAATTCCCAGCAAGTAGTCCTTACCACACTCAGGGAATAGAAAAGCCATCCTTGAGAGTGAGCAGTTGCAGCCCCTTTTTTTAATACAAGTTAATTTAAGATTTCCACACATTATACCATGTATATTATTTAAGCTAAAGGAAAGAACAGTTTTGTTGCATCCATAATGTGCTGTATATACGTGTTTTGCTTCAGTGAACATTGCACTTGTCAGTCCATCTCCATCGCATAACTGCTAAAGAATGAAAAACAATTATGACACAATCTGAATTTGCTCAAACAAAGTTGCACTGACTCAGGTACGACCTTCCAGATAACTCCATTTTTTCTGCAGTCTTTTAAGTCAATTTAAAGTCCCAGTCCAGGGCACGTTTTTCCACACTGCCAGTAAGTATTATGGCTCTTTATCTCATATCTCACAATCACCCCTAGACACCAGAGGGCAAGCGGTTACTTGACATGTCAGCGTCTCTCCGTCTTGACAAATGTGCCCTGATAGTCTCGGCAGGGAAGACAGAGGGCAGGAGGTGCAGATGGACTTCATATCCAGTTCATTTTGAGCTGCGACAGACATGGCGCTACCGTAGGCTGCTGTGACCCTTGTGTTAAAAAGCAATAAGATCTCCATTTTATTGAAGGAGTGCTTCATGATGTTCCTACTGAGAGGGCTTTTAGAGGTAATAATCAATGCTGAAAATCAAAAAATGACCGAGTGTGGTGTTTCCATCTCATGTCTCATTGTAGAAATAATGCTCCACTAAAAAAGTAATTTCTCTCCACATTTGACGGATATACTGAGCAACTCTGTTTTGTCCGACCTTCCATTTGTGAGGAGGGCGAGGAAGGTAGTGGAGGGAGAGGAGGGTACGTGTATCGTAAGCAAGGATAAGCACAGATTTTCTGATGTCTTCTTATAATAAAAGAAGTAACATCATCAAAACTGCCTTTATCCATGCCTTCAGAGACCGGCCCTCCTCTGAGACGGACACAGGCGACCACACCAGAGAGAGGTTAGGAGAGTGGAACACACACAGAAGTCATAGTGAAGCACTTTAAAACATACATGTCAAAGGGGAAGAGTTTAGGACAAATATACAAGATGGGACCAGCCGGGTTTGGGCACAACACAATGTGAAAGAATGTGGGCCAGCTGCAACAAACATCAAGAGGTATCAGATGTTTACATCCACAATGTTTTCATTTGGTTAAGTTTTTCTTTAATTGGGCCCAAACAGACTCCTCTTGTAGCATGTTTTCTTGTAGGTGAGCCAACAACACCACAGTGATTTAAACAGTGCTGGACAGGGGTGTAACAGCGCACATATCCACTCTGGTAACGGCTCACATTTTTAAACTATCATACAAATATCACTTAAGTATTAATACAAATGGCCCTAATATAGAACTTTGAGGCACTCCACAGGTTATTGCATCCCAAAAATTCTCTTAATTTGCAGATTTTTACTGTTTCTCACTGATGGAAATAAGGCAGAACACAGTTCAAGCAGTTGTTTTGGTTAAGATTGGTTAAGTACAATATTATTTTATAATTTTATAGGTGGCTAATTTTACACTTTGCAGGTCATAGTAACACCATTACAATGTGAAAGTTGGTGTTTGGTTGCACATTCTGTAAGTTACATCATTGCAATGTTTAATGTAGTTATTCCATGTTTACCTAATCATGTGCAGATCTAGTATAATTGACAGTAGAAAATAAAAGCTTTATATACGTTTAGGTAAACTAGTGTTACAATTTTGGAGATGAGCTGAGGTTAAAGGGAACCACATATTATGAGTACAATCATAATATTCCTACAGGCATTTCACCAAGACTTTTTTTTTCTGAATCCTGAGCAAAGCTTGGGTATTGGTCTTCAAGTCCCAAACAAGAAAGGAACTAACTGTACTTTTTAAGGAGTGGATTTAGTTTACCGTTACACCCCTGTCACTAGAGCACACAGCAGACTGTACACCATCATACAGACAGAGAAGCTAAATGTCAGAGGGAGAATACACAGGTTAGCTGGTACAGAAAGGTCAACAGGAAGCACCGCACTATGAGCAGGTAGAAGCTGCCTCCAAACACTCCTGCCACAACTGGATCTTGCTATATATTTTCACATTATATCAGAAACAGGTTCAAAAGAGAGATACAGTGAAGACGGAAAAGTGCTTTGAGGCAACTTTGACCCTTGAACAAAAAGCAGCCATCCCTACCATGGTGACTCTGGGAGCGGACCGGCCAATGTTTTTCTCCTAGAAAACACAACCAGGTGGTTAGTTATTAGAGGGGAACATTCAAGAAAGAGTTACATTCAATACACAAGCAGGACATACAGTTCAATAAATTCATGTTAATCAGCTCACAGGACTGGGCAATCTGGCAAGACTTTTTTCCCCACTAGGTACAATATAGTATGTTCACTTGTGAAACTATATTGAAGCAAAGGCAACTCAAAGGTTAGAAGTATATTTATTTCTTTATATGCTCTTTATGCACTATGGTCACTTTAACCAGACTGAACAAGCTCATTCAACCAGCATCACCCACTGTACCTGCACTTCCATTTATTGTACTTTATACAGTACATAATAATACACACACACACACACATATATATATATATATGATGCACCCTCACAAGAACAATACACGAGTTGTATGAAAAGGAGAGGACTACATAAGCAACGGCGTTACAACGTGCACCAACTATTGCCCTCACCGGAGACTACTGAACATCGCTATGCAACAATAATTAGCACGGCATTACAGTGCATTATATTAATGAACAGCGGGAACTGCACTCACATGCTCTGTAATGAAAACACAAGAGAGACTTTTATATTGTTGCACGGCCTGTTATAATGTTATTATTGAGGTTCTGAACGGCATAACTTGTTTTTCTATAACAAACTAAACAAAATAAAAAAAAATATTTATTTTTATTGACCATTTTTTTATATTTTGTGTATAATGCAATTAATCGCAATTAATCACAGAACAATGTGCGATTAATGGCGATTAAACGTTTTAATCGTTGCCCAGCACTAAGCATATATATATATATATATATATATATATATATATATATATATATATATATATATATTAGATTATACTTGCATGCCCTTTTTTGTTTTTTTCTTACATTGCACTACTTTTTTTCACATTGTTATTTGTACGCACCATTGGGTCCGAGAGTAACGCAGTTTTAATTCTCTGTATGTACTGTACATGTTGCAGAATTTGCAATAATGTAGACTTTGACTTTGACAAGGCCAATACAAAACAATAACAGAAAAGCAACAGTACTTAGAAATGTGCATTAACCTTGTATTGGCTAAATTTTAGTTTTGGTGGGCTGGCCATACAGACCCATTCACTTTCTATTTAAAGTTTGTCTGAAACCCTTTCCATTAAACCTCACTTATACCAAGGTCAATCCTGTCTGACCAATCATAACTATTTATCCAAAATGGAACAGAATTAATGCAGTGGTCTGTTTCTTTGATTGGTTGTATGTTTGGCCCAGAGGCAGTTTATTCTGTGTATGTCGGTTCTGCTCATCATGCTCCATTCTGGCTGCTTCTATGTCCATACAATTACATTTAGAGGTAGTTTAATCTGCGCCTCAGATAAATCCAACTCTAATCCACAGAGATCATCTTAATTATTTCTATAGAACTGAAAAAAAAAAAAAAAGATTTAAAAGGGCCTAGTGTAATGTGACCAGATAAGGTTTCCAAGTACTTTGTGAGTTTGGAAAAATGAATTAACTGAATTAGCTAAAAAGCACTTCATACTGGTACTAGGCTGTTTGTGTTTCACTCAGGTTGGAGGTATTATGAGTACTTTTATATGTTTTAGAAACTAGCAGCACTAGCCTTAACATAGTCTATGACATGACATAAATTTTTTATTTTTGCAGGGGCTTTATTATTTTTTATTTTTTTTTTAAAAACTGAATATATTCCCCTAGGTATTGAATACAACATTTCAGCTCACTGTTTCAGCAACAAAACACTATCCTTAAGCACGGCCAATCTTAAACCAATTTTGTGAACCCTGACATTACTTATGCATGTGAGCCCAAAGCTATGGAATAGTTAATAACAGTAATAATGCAAAAGCTCTTCAGAACTCAAAATGGCTGCAAAGATTTTGGTTCAAGATCTAACTTTGAGAAGGATTTCAATAAATTAAGTTAATAAGATCTTGTAAAGATCTTGTAAACTCTCCTACAGACTTTTTGTTGTGAAGACAGTAGCACCATTTTACGGACAACCGTAGAGACTATCCTAGCAGCAACTTTTGAAAAAAAAAACATGTCTTACATACCCAATTTAGTTCAGTTTTGTACAAATACAAGTTTGCTAGGGCCCAGTGTATTGGACTATTTCTGATCCCTTTACTGTCACTCACACAATCTCTCGCCATATTACCTTGTCTTGGGACGGGAAAGTTTCACTGGAATTTCTGAGGGTAGTGTGTCCGTGAGAGAGGCATGATTCTACTGAGCTCACGTCAAGAACTATTAAATGATTATGAGAATTTATATTTATTTGTAAAGAGTACATTTATAATGGTGGCACAGCTGTTAACCTACCCAATGATGAAGAAAGTTCTTTGTTTGAGCACGAAATAAGTGTTGTCACACCCTTGAACCATTTTGATTTTGAAATGTATAGCACAAAAACACAAAGTTCCATTAGAGTCTGGAAGTTTATATTGAAAGCAATCCTAAACAATCTGAATTTAGAAATGATGATATTTATTCATACATCAGTCAGACTTTGATCACTACGTTTTTGCATTTCTTTAGCACCGGCAGTGTGGACAGTAAAATAGGAGGCAGTTTATGTTCAGATTCTTAAACTATTGTAGTTCAGAAAGGAAGAATTTTATTAAGATGGGGTTTATGTTTTTTTTTACTTTAATCATTACTTTGATCACCTAAACAGATGGATATGTCATTTCTTACTCCCACAATGTAATTTCAATAACAATCGGTTGAATCCGAGGACATATGCATGTTTTTGTACAAAAATAGTACGTTATTAATAAATATTTATGGAGTGTCTAGAAATTAGAACAATTTTAGAACATGGAAATTGATTGTCTTATGTTTTTTATTCCTAGCCACTGATGCCACATGACACCACGACACAAAGCATCAAGTCATCTGGTTCACTCTGACGCATGTTCCACTCACAGCTCCAACAGTAGGGAGAGCACAGGGAAAGAGGGATTTGGCATGATAAAAAGAACGGTGTGGAAGGAGGAGAAAGGGATAATGAGCAGAGAAGACTAGGTGTAAAAATCAGCATTGTTGGTGCTCCCTGACACCATGGGGTTTCAGCCGTGCAGCACTTTGATTCATCACTATTGATTTACCATCAACCTCCCACAAGGCAACACATGACCACCGAGATGTGCTCCCATCTCTAAATGGCACCTACACACCGGCTGTGACCTCAAACCCACTCACCAAATGAACCTTTATGATAAGGACTACATTAATAAGGGTCTCAGCAGGGCGGCTATAGAAAGGCTGATCAGCATGTATTACACATGGAGTGGGGCTATTAGTGGAGGGGGAGTTCCATCACATCCCCCGTCAGGCAAATATGTAAACACCACAGCTTCATGTTTAACGTATAAACATCAAGACCAATAGACCTTAATTTAGATTAAATGTGTATATAGCAGCAATTTCCGAAGCATTTGGAAAAACCTGTGAGTCAAAGCAGTGAAAACAAATGGTGTTACTGATCATGGTTGCACAGTTTGGACACAGATGTAACTTTGAGAAGGTTTTTAAATCAAATTTAATTGAAAGTTGATAAAAAGGCCCTCTTTAAATACTGACACCGCTGAACATCTATATATTTGTATTGACCAGAGGGTAACAGCCTCTAGATTTATCAGGCTCATGACCATGATAAGGCTGCCCTTAATAACACTAACCTCTCACTGTATGTGCAAAGCAGGCCATTGGAACTTTACATCTGCAGGACGACCTTGAGTATTTTCCCCGTCAATACCAATCAATGGCTTGATAAATCCATCACACGTGTAATACAAGGCTGACATATTGATAGTGCTGGAGTGTTTTTCCCAGAGGATACACTCTGTCATCCACTGCATCCTTTGTTTGGCTTCTATCTGATGTCTTGTGCCTGCACAGAGGAGATAATAGGGCTGTATTCCTTTAGGGTGGGAAATGCTGGACACCGGAGCAGGACAATTAGAAGAGAAGGAAGTGGTACATTTCTGGTAAAAAAAAGGCTAAGATGCTCTGTATTCAGACTGACACCACTGTGAGATTTTTGAGTCATGGCCGTGTAACATGGCTCTCCAAGTCCTTTTGCTTTTTAGAACAGAAGATATTTTAAATTGTCTTTAGCTTACAGGATTCAAATAATGGCACACATACTAGCTATTACTGCCTTTCAATTTAAATTAATCTTTTTGTACAGAGTAATTGTGTTATCATTTGAATTATTTAATGTGTTGAAAACACTTCAGTAAATTGGAGCACAAACAGTTAGAAGCAGTGGTCTTACCTCACAAGACACTCCTGGTGCTCCCACTTCCTCCAACAGTCCAAAGACATGCGTGTGTATTGGTGAATCTAAATGTTCCGTATTGAATGTAGTCATGGGATGGGATGGTATCACAGCATGAGATCACAGTTTGTGGCTACAACGTAAATGTTTTTCATTTCCTGGTAAATTAAAGTAAGGCCAGTGTTTGGGTTGTTATAACAGTTAAAGTGGCGCATCTTTTTCCAGTATAGGGCTAAGATCCCTTTACAGACTCTGTATTGTTATGACAGCGGTGCAATGCTCAAGGACAACTGTGGGGAATAACAAAGTGGCAAGTTTGGAAGAAAGAACATGTCTTCTGAAACAGTTTTACATTATCCATTTTAGTGTATTTTGTACAAATAGGACTCTGTAGGGTCCAGTGTATTGGCCTGTTTTCTTTATTATATGCTTCGTTTATAGAGCCGGTGGCAGGAAAGGTCCACTGGAGGTTTGTGTCCAGCTGAGGTTACTGTCAGTGAGATACAGATACTGAGCTCATCACAAAGAACCATCAACATGAGACTGAAAATATATATGTTTGGGCTAAAGGTTACACAGCGCACCTTTGTGCTTTTTCATCTTAGGCTTTACAAGACTGCATGCTTTTTATTAGTTGTGTCTTTGGTGTAAATATTAAAGCTTCAAAGTTATTTTGAGGCCATATTATTCACTCTACGTCTGTGTTTTTCTACCAATTGCTGGCTGCTGTAAACCTTTTTATTATATAATTTATTTCCCTTGCCTTTCTACAGGTCATTTGTCAGATTGCTCCAGTCTGAACTCCCACCCAGATCCATTTGTGCTTTTTCACACCTATGGTCTAAGTGAATGCGCACACTTACTCAAACAGAAACCTTGACGCTAGGACATTACCGTTCTCCTGACTCAACATTATGCCACGTGCTGTATTTATGAAGCAGGCTTTGTTTTTGTTTTATTGTCGACAGAAACTTGTTCAGTCAGAGAGCGAGGCAGAGGATTCAGCACTTCCCTTCGAAGCAGCAAAAACAAACCACTGCTTCATTTTGCAGCGCTGCTATGTAAAGCACTTGCTTATTTTTTTGACATGTTGTTTTCTTGCAGTGCATGTTGGGAAGATGTATCAGCCTCGCAGCCTCCGGTGTGTGCCTTAATTGGATGTGGATAGGGGTTTCAAAGCCTAACTACATATAAGCAGCAGGAGAAGAGTTTCCAGCTGCAGATATGCGTTCCTGACTTTCTGGTGTGCAAAGCCTCTACAGGGAAAGACAAGATGAAGTGTAAAAGCTACAGGGGCGTGTGTGCACCAAGGAGATCTCCCACTCAGGGCAAATCTAGTTGCCAGCATGGCTGCCAACAGCACTTAACATTGTTTGCTCAGATTCCTTCCCCCGTAGTAAGTCTTTCCACAAGGTTTCCGCTGTATTTCAAGCCACTGCTGTTGAAACTGGCCTTGGTGTATCAGCAGGGATATCTCCTCAAATCATTGATGTGGAGTCGGTCTGCTCAAATGCCAGCCCGAATGTGACATGAATTCACATTCAGCTGCAGGTTCCTTGTGAGCTGAAATCCAAATATATATGCATGGTTTGGGTTGGTACAGCATGCGTTGTATTTTAATTTAAAGTGTTTTAATTGAATCTGAATTGTTCAAGTTGAATAAACGGTTAAAAAAAATACATTTTAAAAGTGTTATTTAAAACCAAATGCATTAAATTAATTGCAGTAAACTGAAAATTAATAATTATTTTGAAACTGAATTAATTTTGCTTAGGAACTGTTTTTTAAGTTAAAAAATTCAGTTCTGGCTTCAGTTTCAGTTCTACATTCAATTTCCGTTTTAAAATTCAGTTTTCTGAGTCTTGGAGAGAGCCCTAGATACTGAGCCCAGGTTTTAAAAAAAACTGTGGTACTGTGATGTGTAGATTTCATTAGCCTACATCAGGTGGACTATATTGGGACACATTCACCTGTTGTCACTGGAACTGAGTGGAGCAATGGGCAGGTGGAAAGGAGTCTCAGAAAAAAGGAGAAAGACAGGTGCTTTAGAAAATGTGATGTGATCCTGATTCTCTAAACTCCTGCTCTACAGCCTCCTCTACTCTTCTCAGCTTAGCTCGTCATTATGGCAATAATATGGTGGTTACATCCGGGCTTTTCCACTTTTTCTCCATAGTGAAACAATAGTTTTCAGATAGCATAAACGAACGTATTAATAAAAAATTCACCTCCCCTAGAGTTGTCATATAGTACACACTTAGCTCTAGAGACCAGAGCCATCTTTTTTACCAGGCTGTAAACATGATTTTTACACTTTGCCATTGGGTTTCTCCTTATATTTCTGCTTTTGGAGCCTGCCTTCTGGTGGACGGCGGTATATTGCTATATATCGCTGTGTATCGCTGTATATCGCCATATGTCGGCGTCCTTACTTGAGGACCTTTCATGGGGTTCCATGAGAGAGGATTGGTCTCACTAGTCTGATGAGTTATCAAGTTTAAAAGGACCTGTGCACTAATCGTCCCAGTCTATCTAATGTAGGCAAATGGTAGCTGCACACATCATAGGTCACAGTTCTCCAAATCTGGGCTGTATGGTGAGCGGTGCATCGGTGGCAAAGTGCTCACAATTTTCAAAGAAGTAATTAAGCCTTGTTTCCACTGGAGTACCCATGTGCAGGTCGGGAGAATGAAAAGATTACATTTTGAAATTATACTTCAAATAAGCTATAACTTATATATCATCTCAAACTGTGTCAACCCATACCGTCACCCTCACACGTCGACACTGAAACATACAGTCCAACAGTTGCTAAATGGTAGAGTAAAACACTTCAGTTGATTGGGTAACAGAGAACCCTCAGTATGTAAGAGGAACTAAGCATTTTTATTGTTTGTAATGCGCTTAATGTAATTTGGGTTTTGATAAGATCCCATGATGGACTGACTGACTCCAAGGGCAGCTGTTGTGTCGTGATGTATATTGCAATAAAACTAAATGCTTTTTTATGACTTCACATCCTCTTGGATTTTACATTAACACACTGCATTATGTCTGGAATACCTCATAAAGCATGTGTGCTAATGGTCCTGGTACTTTCTGCTCATGAGCCTGGAGCTGGAACCACTATTCAACAAACAAATCACTCATTTATGGTCACAGATGTATCATTATAATGTGCAAAAAATGTTGAGGTGTCGCACATGGCGATGCTGTAGACATTCCTCATGGTTTCAGTGTGACTCATTAAGAAGTAAAGAGTGCACAAAGGGAAAAAAAACTATTTAATACTGTTGAGGTGTATTTAGTAAGATAAATCAGTTTGTGTAGTGATATAATCAAGTGTTGTGTTACAAGCAAATCATTTTAGCAAGCAACATGATACCGTATATTAGAAAAATGTCAGTTTATTTTACAGAGCTGTCTGGGCATAATTCATTAATATTCATTATCCATTCATTCATTCATTCATCTTCTCCTTGGTCCCGTAAGGGGTCGTGGGTGACTGGAGCCTATCCCAGCAGCTTTAGACCTCAGACTGGGTACACCCCGGATAATGGCCGGTTAGTCACAGCGCTAACATTTTGAGATACAAACAGACAACTTTGAGATACATACAGACAACAATTCACTCTCACATTCATTCACTACACACACATCTAGATTTTCCAATTCACCCCGTGCATGTCTTTGGATAGTTAGAGGGAGCCGGAGAGAAGATGCAGTAAAATGAGAAAGACTATTGCATTCTAGCCCAGGGATTGACCCCATGACCTTCTGTGCACTGTGCCCGACATCTCTTTGTCTTTAAAGATTTATTTGTGTTATTTGATGATTGTATTAAGGTAGACATTGTCTCGTCATAAGCAAATGTTTCACTGCACATCAAACCTATCAACACCACACCTGATGTTAAACTCTTTTCTATTATTAACTCTAAAGTTATGATTTTCCAAATGTGCGTGCCTTTCTCGTCTGCTGCACTAGCTTTTGTTTGTTCAATCAACACCTCACTGTGAGAAGACATGTTCGGTTTTGTGCTTTGATAATCATGCTGCATTAGCATATTAACAAATCAGTTGGCACGGAAGAGAGAGTCTCTCTGTACCTGTGGCAAAACACTGGGTGCAATATTATGGAGCGTATTGAATATAATATCACACACACACACAGACTGGTCCCCTGCTGGGTGTGTTGGATTGCTATCAGTCCCTGAGAAAGCTGCTTACATAACGCCACTGCCAGCACCAGCCCACATCAGCCTCCATATTACACGATAGCATCTTAAACGGCTTTATGACAATGTTGCATCTCTCATCAGCTCACAGAGACGGGGCCAGCGCAGAGTGTTCTGGAGCCTGTGAATGACTGGGGCCTGGTGTTTGGACTGTTAGGGGAATAAGATGGTGTGCAATAAAGATGATGTCATAAGAGACACAGTTAGGCCAATAATAACACACAAACCTAGTGTGTTGTTCTCCATATAAACCATAATGGAACTGAGAAGCCCTGGAGGTTTACAGTATAGTTTTGAACTGTTTATTGTCATACTTGCACTAACCTTTAGACTTTCATCTAAAGAAGCAACATGTATGAGCACAATGTCCACCAGGAGAATCTCCTGCTGACAGTCTGGTACTACCTCCACAGATCCTCCTGAGCACCCAAAGTGAGCATGCTGTTGACGTGCTGTTAGTGCTGTAATATTTACTGCAGTCAGCTTTGTGCAAACATAGGTTTCGTATGCGCTATCATTCCCTGCTCTTGTGTGAATACAATTTTCTAAAGATAGTCTGGATGTGATTATTCTGAGATCATTCAAACTACATGTATTAAAGGTGATGATCTATAGAAGGGGTTCTGTGAAACTTAAAACTTAAAACTTATGCAGAGATTAAATACTACTAAACTGAGCGCTCAGAGGTCTTACTCATAGTCTGAGGACACAGTCCTGTCTGACAGCATCTAAACTGGGACCGAACCAGGACTAAACACAAGGAAATGCATGAAATATTTACCAATGTTTGCTATGTGCAAACAGAGATTTGGACTGCTCACACAAATCCTGCAGACATCCTCTAGACATGTAACCGCTGCAGCTGGATTCTCGCAAGATTTGGGAGATACTAAACTTGGGTAAATCCATCTTGTATCTTGTTTCATTTAACAATTTAGTGTTTTAGTTAACGTTCCTTTTATTCGCATATTCACTTTGCAAAAACTGTTACTGTAACAGTGGTTTGTTGTTTCTTCATATCAGCCCCACTCTGGTCACGCCAGATGAATTGTTGATATGATTGGCTAAAACAAGTAGGCGGATACTAGTGGGTGCTTCATCTAATCACACTAAGTTTTCAACAGAAGGCGCCTCCCTTTTGCAAACGTTTTCAACGAATGGTGGTTTTGTGAAACAGACTTTTTTCTGTGAGCAGTTCTATCTGGAGTCAGGTTACCAGACATTTGCTGTATGAACAGAATTGTTATTACAAAGTCTGTACCGGATTCTTCTGAGATCATTTCTAGCACATGTATGAAATAGGCTATATTTGCTGAAGAGACTGTATGAAGAGTGAGTGCTATTTGCTAGTGATACTAACAGACAATATTTAAGTCAAACAAAAACTACAGCAATAGGCATACTTATGAAAAACCTTATACTTAAATAGATAAACAATAAATAGTTAACTTTATGGCTGTCTCTATGATTCTGGTAGAGGGGTTTAAACATACATGGACTGCTAAGTGGATACTATGCCCATTTCCCAATCACAAGCACGACAAATACACTAGTGACATAATAACCTCAAGTCTGCTTTTTTGTTTAGGACAAAATTGCATGAAGTATTGTTTACTAGTTCAAAACTACATCAAAAGATTTCAGTAACTTTGAAGAATGTGCAGAGCACCTAGGCCAGCTTGAGTCCAACTAAAGCTTTTCAAAAATGTTCAGCCCGTGCTGCACACTATGGCCAGTCACATACTTGCATAGAGGGCTCTCGAGTTAGGGACGCTCCCATTGGCTGTTGGTCTGCACAGCTGTTAAAATTGAATCAATAGCTGCAGAAAATGCCCTCTTCTCTTCCCGACATTTGTTTGTGTAGCTTTACTGAGTTCACAAAGCCTTCGAAATAATAATGTTAAATATGAACACATAAGTGGTTAAAGATGGTAAAGCATGAAAGCAGATTGTGACGCTATTAACCAAAGAACGCGGGTGCCAGAGTACCATCCTCTGCAAAAAGCTTTCTTCATTAACTCCCCATCTCATTCTGCAGTCCCCCGAGCTGAGGCAGAACAAGCACGCAGAAAGATTATGGGAGCGCGGGAGAGCCCAGATTTGATAAAGAGCGGGAGAGTCTTATTTCAGAGCCTCGCACACTGCTGCATGATCAAAGAAGAGAATGCTGTTTTAATTCCAAGAATCATATCTCATCTCCTGTCCACAAGCTCATTATAGAGAATTATGCTGCGGGACAGAGGGAGAGGAGAGGCACCTCCTCCAAAATCCAGATCCATAGACTTTCATTTCATTCATACAAAACACACTGAAATCTTATGCCACGCTACTCTTAAAAAAAAATCAGTAAATATAAGAGTCAGTTGGACATGAGTCAACCTATATATTTCGGAACAAAATATAGGACAAACTTTTCAATCTTTAGAGATTTTGTTTCTTGCAAAATACTTGCAAGATACAAGACTACACCACGCAGGTCCACTTTGGCAGTTTAAACAGTTTAAACACATTTGTTATTCTTTACTAGGATATAATACACATGCAAAATTTGTATAATAGTATAGGTGTTTGATGATCTGTCCATTTGGAGAGATTATCAAATCATGCTAGAGTGGGCTTATCAGTTAAAATGTTATGCTTGCACAGTAAGCAAGTACAAATTGGCTCTTTCATTTCACTCACTTTATTTCCTGTGCTTGTGTTCTCCTGAATGACATACAGCTAAAGCAATAACAGTGAACTATGGGATGTGCTCTAAGAGGTCACATACTGGTGGTGGTAAACCACTACATCTGTAGCCACAGATGCCCTGATGCAGACTGACAGAGACGTGGCCTCTCCCACTGCTGTTACTTTACTGGTCCTGCCCACTTGTTTGTATGTGGCACATGAAGTAAAATCAGCTCGACACCCCTGCTTCAGATGGTTTAAACCAAGCAATTTGGATATTTTATAAAAACAATAACACACAAAGCTCAGTAACCTCCACGTGTGTGGCACACCATAAAGTCTGTCTCTATTTATAATTCTAAATCTTAGCTATGTTTCAGTGTTTCAGTTTGCAGTGAAACAGAGTTTGCATATTCACCACAAATCTCTGATTTTGTGTGACAATAGAGATTGAACTGCTTTAATAAAACAGAAGCAGTGTCAGCGTTATAACAGTATGGAGATGTATTCTTGTATAGCCATTGTCTACTGTTTTACATTAGAATAGATTACATCCACAGAACTGAATATAACTCAGTGCCTAGTCTTTAATAAATATATTCTCATTTTGATTCAAACTACATGTCTCTGTATCTATGACTTCAGTCTAATTTCCTTGCACCAAATGTCACCTAAATCCGCAAAAGACTGCAGGTTGACGACATTGTGACTCCCAAGAAAACTGAACAAACTCTGTAGTTGTTAGAATAACAACTAAAAAAAAATAATGTATGATTTGTATATTTGAAAAATATTTTATTATATTTTATGTTTTGTGCAAAATTATGAATCATAAACTAGAGACCCGAGTTTGTGCTCCACTACAAAGGTGACATTTGAGTACTAATGTGGTAAAGGCTGTGTGATAAAGTTACAGTAATCCTGCACTATTCCAAACCAAAGAAATTGGGGAAAAAAAACGTCTCCCCAATCAAATAATTCTGTTTCAGCATCTTTTGCTCTTAGTTACATAGCTACAGGCCCCACATTCATATTTCTCTTCTGTTGTGGCAGTTCAAGCATTTACAAAGTGTATTTGTTGCAGAGCAATATTAATTAATTTATGTATGTGTAAAAATTATGACAGCAGTAGGAACTATATGCTAGCTTGGAAATAAAAGGTTGTCAGGAGTCCATTGGGACAGTGCGGTTCAGGTCAGGTTAGTTCTGGGATGTTTCCATTACCAAAAGAGGTCCAAATAGTGCCCACCGCTTTGGGCCTCGGCCTGGTGTTCCAAGCTGGTTCTGCTTTGTGGTACAATTTGGGAGGAGCGTAGTATACATTGTATTTATTGTCTAAACTTCATTAAACACAAACAGAAACTGTTCCCCAAATAGTGAGTCACTATAGAAAAGTGATGCTGCTCTATGACTGTAATGTTTAGAAAGATGGGAATAAACCAATGACACAATCTAATGTTTACTGCAGCAGCTGTTCCTCCAGCCTCGCTGATACAACAGGATTCATTTAATTTGCTCTATTGTGTAAAGAGCTTGTGTGGCGTATATAGAATATGTCACACTACAAGTTCTCTTTTTTTTACATCGCTGCTGGAGTGTAAATGGGACACAAGGCTGACCGAGACAAAAAGTATCCCTTCTTTTTAAATAAATCCATTTTCTGCTTGGGACTTACCTTCACTACATGAAGTAGAAAAAACATAATTTGCATTTTTTTTGCAAGTTTTTCACACGTTTGGACCATTTAAATCCACAGTTGACTGCAGGACATAAGATACCATTGTCTTTGTGAACTTGTGATTTCTTTGCTATGTTTGTTTTCTACATTATTTTCTAAGGACAAATTAGAAACTGTTTATACATAGAAACATGCGTTCAAATTAATGTGTAAATTTGAAGTTGACTCAGTGAGCATTTGAAAATTATGTTTTTGTTATGTTCCATATAAGATTTTGCAACATATATAATTTCAATTATTAAAAAAAACTTTGAAAAAACAAATGCCCACTTTTAACACTAGTTTGCCCAACTGTTTTTGGTTTGGAGTCTCATTAAAATGCTTTGGAAATGAAACTACTGTCCTGTTATGTGTGAAAAACAAGCACATCTTTTTAGACATTATAGACTAAAACAAAATGTTTGCAAGAACTGAGTCCTTTCTGTGCTTGCATAAGGAATGTTTATGTACTTTCAATTCTTTTAATGCACTACATAATCATTTATCCCACTTTAACACAAGAACAGTGGATCAACAGCAAAAAAATAATTGAATTGTTAGAATTAATATCATATTAATTCATACTTTCCTCCTTTGTTTTGTTTTATTTTATATGATTGGCTTTGATCATTAGCAATGTTTTTTTTTAATTTAAGTTGATTTCTGTGATAATGTGCCTCCATTACAGAAAATTACATACACAGTGAAATCTAAACAGTCTAATATTAAAGGCCTTACAAACAAAATCTAGCCAAATTGCAGTTTTTACTTCTTAACTCAACCCTTCTGTCTTGACTCTTACACTATGTAGAATATTGATGATGGACACTCCTTGAACATTCCCGTGGGAATCCTCTGCAATGATGATGACAGTGCCAGTCCAGCATTGTCACAACCCAATCCCTCAATATATTATTATGTTCTACATTCTACAACAAGAAAGGGTACTGAAAATTTTATATATTTGTTGCTTTGTTATGCATTTGAATAAAATCAAATTTAAATAAACTGCATTGTGTGGTCATTCAAGAAAAAGCAAGCTTCATGGGAATGTTCCTATCCCAAATATTTAAATAAAATAGGGTTTAAAATGTATTTAAAATTTAAAATATTCAATATTAACCTTTGTGCATTTAAGGTAACTCCATCTAATCAAATGATTTTTGAAATTTTGATTACTTAAACCATTTAAGTGTATATGACTTTATATGACATGTACAAATGAATTTTTTTCTATTGTCAGTTACTTAAATCATTTGAGGCTCACTTGTCTTGATCACTTGTCTCAAATGGCTTAAGAACAATAAACGTATCCGGGTTTTCAGTGTAGAGGACCAGTCTATTTGTCATTTTTTTTAAAATTGGGAGGAAGCTAAAGCACCTGGAGACAACCGACAGCAGCACAGGAAGGACCTATATTATTTAATAATTTGTTTAGTGATTGTGATATAATCTTCACTAATCTTCTCCAGGTGTTTCTTTTGCATTAACATATTTTTATTTGTTTATTGTTTCTACCTCATTTTCACATTTTATATTATCTTCGTTATATAGGTATAAACGGCTAAAAGGTGACATGCATGTATAGTAACATAAAACATAAAAAAAAAATTTAATTCAATACATTACAAAGACACACTTTGGTAGTTGGGGCGGTGACAAGCCTCCCAGCTCTGGTGGCACTGTTGTACAATGAAACATTTATACCTGTGCAGTGTGCTCATCTGTCTATGCATTACTCCAGCGACTCCCCATTCAACAACACAATCAGGCTCAGCAGGGGCCCGGTCTCCAGTCATTACCGCCAGTTAATTCTAAACTCATTAACAATGGAGCCGAAACAATGGTGAGCACAAAGAAATGTGTGGGTGGACTGTCATCACACAAGAAGGAATAAAAAAAGGAGGAATGACTGCTTTTTCATAATCAACTGTCAATCATTCCCTGAGATAAAGGCTTCTTTAAGTCTGCATAGGGGACACAAGCCCACTGTTGCAATTTAATTACCATTTTTCTTGACTTTCACAAAAGAAACATAAGTATGCAGTGTCATGGCTGTGAAGGCTTGGCTTCATGAATAGAAATGTGTTTCCACAAAAGACAGAGGAGATACTGGAATTAAAGTCCTGACATACTCATTGAAAGCAACATTTTTTCTGGCTCTTCAGGACCTCTGCTCACATAAAAAGACTAAAGATATGGGTGATTATTAATAAGCCTTCACTGGACTGGGAGAAGACGTGCTAACCTTGGAAGCCCTCTAGGTTTTTCCCACCACTTCTACTTTGCTTTGGTGGTTTTTCATTTTTAACATGAAAAAATTTGACATTTCTACCAATTTTCCAGATGCAGTGGGAGGCTACGGCTTGAGCGGCAGTGCCACACAGCCGTAAGCCTGGAGCACAAAAGCAAGTGACAAGGTGTGTGCAATTTGCTCCAGGCTTGAAGTGAGAGCAAGACAAATCTGAATATTGATTGAAGCCATTTAATCCACCTCGGTGCCTATTGATATGTCAATCATGTTAGTAAATCTGGTAAAGCGCATCAGTATAACAAGCAGAACAGTGGCCCAAGGACACGGCTGTTTTGCGCCATGTTTTAATTGCTGTTGGCAGTAAGCTGTGACTCATGGTAATGAGTTAATGAAGTCATTGAATTTTAGTGAGCAGCCACAGGCAATGGGCTTCCTGCCGAGCACAGTGCACCATTCAATATGGCTTTATTAAGGTTTCAGAACAGTGCCAGTCATCACCACGGCCTTACCTAACAAAGCAATTATGATTAATTTGGCCCTAACACCAACCTGGAAGGGGCGCAATGGGGTTGGGGAATTTGAGATGAGGGCAAAGAGCACTATGCTGGCATTTTAATATTTTATCTCCAAGGGAAGCATACCCATCATCTTTTTCATGCTTAATGCTCTCAGATACAATACTACAAGGTGTTATAGGTAATAATATCCAGCAATTACACTATGAGGTGTGAAAGAGCAAACTCTGTTCATTAATTTTACCAAATAATGTGCACTCATTTGTAAAATGTCACAAAGGGGAGCAGGGATATGCCGTTTGTGTAATGGTTATAATTAAAATGTTTTAATCAAATCTGCTCCACTTGTTCTAAGGCCATATTCACAGTGAGAGATTTTTATTTCAGATAGGACTTTACAAAACACAGTGTAGCTAGAGAAACTTTGGAATTGCAGAACATTTTAATAAGGTAGATAATACATCAAAATATAATAAAAGTACTTTAAATGTGTTTATAACTCTAATTTTACTGTTGATATGAGCTTTAGTAGACACTTAAAAAAGGGAGTTGCTCATTTAAAGGTGGAAAGAAAGGACAGACAAATGTAAAGAAGGTTACTTTGAAGTGATTACACTCAGGTGCTCAGGTGATAGAGCGGTTGTCCTATAACAGAAAGGTTGGAGGTTCGATTCCCAATCTCCCCAATTCATAATGTCGTTGTGTTCTTGGGTAAGACCCACCCACCTTGCCTCTTGTGTGGTTCTGGTATATGAATGTGTGAGTGAGTTTGGTGGTGGTCAGAGAGGCGCAAAAAAATCTCTGTCAGTCCACAGAGTGAGTGCTTTGAGTCTCTTGGGAAGGGAAAAAAGTGTGATATAAATCAAATGTATTATTATTAAGTACCACTGTAAACAGTAGATAAACGTGGAGCCAGTCTGCGTAAATGTTTGTGCCTGTAAGATTGTGCAGTGACATCAGTATTAGACGAGCCACATAAGGTGAGTAGCCGTCAAAGACAGGGGAGATATCTGACAGAGCCTTACTCGATCTAATTAAGTAATAACCCTTGCTGAGAGAAAAAGCAGAATAAGGAGGGGAAAATCTATAGAATTAATTTCCAAAGATGCACAGGCAATTTGTTTCCAAATGACAAACACTGCACTCATTAAATGTACAAAAACATAAATCATTTTTTGAATTTGTGAAGGGGTGCAAGGACCCCGTTTGACATTGTCTGTCATGTAGCGTTGCTAAATTAGCACATTAGCACCAGGCTTGTTGAAAACATGCCAGAGTGTTCTCTGAAGTCTTTAATTCTGCTGTAGCAACTACACGCTAGTTTGTGGGTAAGCCTTATGAACCGGGTAACAACAGACCCTGTGGACAATGGTTATATAAAATAGTATGTAATGTATACAACCAACACTTACTTACCATATACAGCACATACATGGGGATATATATGACTTTCACACATTTCTCTATTGTGGATCTGGAAAAGGCATTCAACTGTGTCCCTTGCTGCACCCTGTGGGGGGGGTGCTCTGGGAGTATGGGGTCCGGGGCCCTCTGACAGGATTTCTTGGTGCAGCCAGGGGCCAAAGGGAGTCTGGCTTGGGGACCACATGATCTCATCTTTGCTTTTTGCAGATGATTTTTTTCCTGTTGGCTCCATCAAACCAGGGCCTTCAGCGTGCACTGGAACAGTAGGCAGCCTGAGTGTGAAGTGGCTGGGACGAGAATCCGAACCTGCAAGTCCGAGGCCATGGTTCAGAAAAGGGTGGCTTTTCCTCTTCAGGTTGGTGGAGAGCTACTGCCACAAGTGGAGGAGTTAAAATATCTTAGCGTCTTGTTCATGAGTGAGAGAAGGAGGAAACGGGATGTTGACAAACAGATTGGTGCAGCTTCTGCAGTGATGCAGTTGATGTACTATTTTGTCGTTGTGTAGAAGGAGCTGAGCCGCAAGGCAAAGCTCTCAATTTAGCGGTTGATCTATGTTCCTACTCTCACCTATTGTGCTTTGGGTCATGACTGAAAGGACAAGATCCTGGATACAGGCGGCCGAAGTTAGGTGACTGAGGCGCCCATAGAGATAGGGTGAGGAACAGTCACTCGGGAGGAGATAAGAGCAAAGCAACTGCCCCTCCACATTGAGAGGAGCCAGCAGAGGTGGCTAGAGCATCTGTTCAGGATCCCTCCTGAACCCAGGACTCCCACCGGGAGGAGATCCCGGGGATGACTGCTGGAGGGACTATGTCTCTTGGCTGGCCTGGGCATGCCTCGTGTTCTCCTGAAAGAGCTGGAGGAAGTGTCTGGGCGTGACCCGGCCTTGGATAAGCGGAAGAAGACCTATTTTCTTTGGGTTTGTTCATAGACAACTGCATGTCCCTGCAGGAACCCTTTTATAGCCATGTTTTCTGTGGTTGCAAATGGAAAAAAGTTTGCATCACATTGCTGTCTACTCTCCATTCTATCAACCTTATTTTGCTTTCAATTTCCCTTCTCTAATAGTAAAATGTATTTGTTCCTGAAAAATGGGGGTTGTCGATGTTGCCATAACACAAACTCAGGGCTGCTTTTGTGAATATTTCAGGGAACCTGTTGAGACTAACAAGAGGCTGCATAATGGAACAGGGGGGTAGAGAGCACATGAGGCGAGCCGCAGATTGCAAGGTGATGGGACAGAGGACTCCTGCGGTTGCACCCAAATGCTCCCTCCTGTGTGAAATTCCATCTGCACAGCCAAAAGTGGAACACAAACAAATTCAGATGGGCCAGATTTGTTAAGAATATTTGAAACCATTCCTGCTTGTGGCTTCTGTTGGAGCCAAACACATCCAACTCTGATGATGTTTTTTATAATGGTGTGAGACGTTTCTTTCTTCCTCTGCCATTACTCTGTTGAAAATAATTTGAAAGATGACTGGAAGTGGAAAATCACTATACGTAAGTGTATTGAAACTGTGTATAAACTGGTGAAGCATTGTAATTATGCAATGGTGCCAAACATAAAAAGAGTTCACTAAATTTCCATCATGTATGTGTCACTAGATAAAATAGAATGGGTCTTTATGGGTGTGTTTAATTATTACATTTAACACTCGGAGACCTGTTCTCTACCTCTGCCTTTGACAAAACCTCATGTTTCAAGTTGGCATGCGTTTCAGTCAAATGAGAGCGCCTCAGGTTGATAGATCATAGCTCTGTAGAGATGATGCATTCCCCCAGTGATTGCTTTCATAGCCATTACTCACAGCAGGGGGTGATTAGTAGTGACGGAGACGTCTCAAAGGAGGGTCCGGTTACCTCTGCCATAGCACTGATCTTTGATTGCCAGGCTCAATCAATGGAGCAAAATAATGGATTATGTGCATTCCTATCAATCAGGCTGCCAGGAGAGGAAGTGGTGAAGGGCAGGTGGCAGCCGTGCTATTTACGAACAAGGCTGGAAAGAGGACTTTGGGAAATATCACTCAGATTCTGTCTGGCGGATGTCATTGTGTTACCTGTCAGAGGTATTTTGGGAGGCATATGTCAGCACTGACCTTCATTACCCCCAAGTGCAGTCAACAAGAGGGGCAAGAGTGACAACCGGCAAGCTTGACTCTTTATGTAAGATAACAACAGAAAAAACATTTATGCATCTGGGTCTCTGATCACAATAGGTTTTAATGAAAGCAACTCTCTTGGAATAGTTTTTAGAATAGAATAAAAAATAATTTACTTTCACAGACGCAAAAGATATATATATATATATATATATATATATATATATATATATATATATATATATATATATATATATATATATATATATATATATATATATATATATATATGTGTAACATGACAATGCCATTTTAGTCACTATATAATTTAATTGTTACAAAATAAATGACCTTATGTGATATTTATTACAAGAGTGTATCTGTATTTATTTGGGACAATTTGATAATATAAGATATAATTATAGCTAAGTGTACCGTACAACTTTGGGGTCACCTCAGCTAGGGGTCCCAAACATTTACATTTATTCATTTAGCTGATGCTTTTATCCGCTTTTGACCGCTCTAACCACTGAGCCACTGCCCTGATTTTGATTTTTAAAGAAACAGGTCGGGGTTTGCAGGTTTGTGTTTAATTTAATTATCTCTATATATAGTTGTGCTCATACGTTCCATGGCAGATTTTAAGATATTTTTGGCCATTTTTTCAGAGAATATGAATGATAACACAAAGACTTTCTTTCACTCATAGATAGTGGTTGGGTGAAGCCATTTATTGCCAAACAACTTTGTTTACTTTTTTAAAATCAAAATGACAAACTACCCAAATGACCCTGATCAAAAGTTTACATACCCTGGTGATTTTAGCCTAATAAAATGCACACAAGTTGACTCAAACTGGTTTAAATGGCTACTAAAGGTAACCATCCTCACCTGTGATCTGTTTGCTTGTTATCTGTGTGTGCACAGTGAGTACTGTGCTCCTGACAGACCCTTGCATCTTTTATCCAGTTTTTATCCACATTTCTGAGTCATAGGGAAAGCCAAAGAATTGTCAAAAGATCTGTGGGAAAAGGTAATTAAAAGGTAATTAAACTGTATAAAACAGGAAAGGGATTTAAAAAGATATCCAAGGAATTGAGAATGTCAATCAGCAGTGTTTAAAATTCGGAATTCTGTTGAAACTAAACCATGGCCAGGTAGACCAACAGAAATTTTAGCCACAAATGCCAAGAAAACTTTTCAGATTGCAAAGAAAAAAACACAAATAACTAATAGCTGAAATACAGGACTATCTGAAAAAAGTGGTGTGGCTGTTTCAAGATGCACAATAAGAAAAAATTATAAGAAGAAGAAGCAAAAATGGGCTGCATGGTGGAGTTGCCAGAAGAAAGCCATTACTACGCAAATGCCACAAAGCATCCTGCTTCAATACAAACAGCACAGAAACAAGCCTCAAAACTTCTGGATTGAAGTAATTTGGAGTAATGAGACCAAACTTGAACTTTTTGGCCACAACCATAAATGTTACATTTGGAGAGGAGTCAACAAGGCCTATGATGAAAGGTACACCATTCCTGCTGTGAAACATGGAGGTGGATCGCTGATGTTTTGGGGATGTGTGAGCTACAAGGCAAAAAAGATGAATGCAGCTTGTTATCAGAAAATACTGGAGAACAATTTACACTTATCAGCTTGGTAGCTGCGCATGGGATGTACTTGGACATTCCAACATGACAACAATCCAAAGCACAAGGCCAAGTTGACCAGTTCATGCAAGACAGCCCTAAGAATTTACAAAAACTGTAGGATTTATGCCAAGAAGAATGGGCACCTTTACCATCTGAGAAAATAAAGAGCCTCATCCACAACTACCACAAAAGACTTCAAGCTGTCATTGATGTTAAAGGTGCCAATACACAGTATTAAGGGGCGTATGTAAACTTTTGATCATGGTCAATTGGGTTAGTTTCTGTTGTTACAATGATTTAAAAAGAGTAAACACAATTGTTTGAAAATATATGGCTTCACCGAACCACTAACTATGAGTTAAAGGAACATTTTTGTGTTATCATTCGTATTCTCTACCCAATCAAGTGGAGAACATGCAAACTCCACACACTGGCTTGAGCAACAACGAGAAGCACAAGGAAAAACATTAAACGGAAATGTTTTAGATATTCAAACATAAAACATGTTGTACTGTTTCCCGGACAACAAGACACGTCTGGCCCAAAGTCTTTAAAAACTTGTTTATTCAAATGTCCATCACTTTGCTGAACAGACAAAAACCTTAAAAGAGCACTTTATTTTAATTTTTACAGCATGATTTTGAGAAATATTATTGTGTTTTTTATGGACTTGTGTGTGTTTCATGTGGTTTTCTCATGTCTATTGTATTTATTATATGTAATGTTTTGCAGCTGCACTACACTTTAGCCCAAGACAAATTTCCATCTGGGACAACAAAGCTGAATTTGAACATGTGCTTTTTAGGGTTAAGGAAACTCTGCAACTGTAGATATTCTCTATGGACTGTCCATTTATGTTTATGTGTCTAAAACACTTTAGATATTATTATTATAATATTTGAATAGTTAACATAAACTCTTTTTTGATAACATTATTGTTTTATTCCTGAGCTTGTATTGTTCAGGAAACTAAATTTCACCACTTGTTTTTTCTGTTGTAACTGTCAATTATGCTCTGGAATGAATAATATACCATTTTACCAGGCTGTTACCCTAAATGTCTTTTGTTATCTTTCATTAAAAGAAATCAATACAAATCATCATCAAAATATTATTATATTTGATAATTTTTTTTTTATATCTTCAAAAAAATCAGTTTTTCTCTCAAAAATGTCCAGCAAACTAAGGTTGTATAAGAAAACCCAACAGTGTTATTGATTTATTCATAAACAATTTTATAAATTAATTAGGAACAATTAATGAGGCTGTTATTTACAATCTATAAATTATAGGTATTATTGGCTTTTATGGAACAGGAAAAAACATTCATATTACTATGCTTAAGTTAATTAAATGAAACTATAATGTGATAGGCTATATTTATAATAACAATAATGACTATAGTCACCTACTAAAGTCTTTTTATTTGTAAGAGCATGCGTAATAAGTAACTAACAAATTAGACTACATTAGTAATGTTCTTTTACATTATTAAGAAGGAGGTTCATCAAAGAACATTTACAGTATATACCAATGTACTTTACAGTTAAACTAAAGAGCATTCAACAGAGATAGAAATATGATAATGCATAATTCTGCGAAATAAAAAGCGATAGGATGGACAGATTGTTAGGCAGCTCAACCATGACGCCCTCAGAATGAGAATGTGCCCTTGGCTGCTCCCTCTGCTCCTGTGGCTCCACCAAAACATCCCATTAAGACCTTTCCACATTAACTGCCTCCTAATTGTGCATTAATTGCTTCAAATTCTATTGTGTGTCCGAACAATGCACACACCAAATCTTTTCAGGAGTGTAATTAAATTCAAAAAGTATAACGTCAGCACCTATAAAACCGCTGGGCTCTGGGCTGAAGCTAAAAGGCAAATGAGCTAGCTAAAAGCCATGAAGTCAATGAGCCACTGGGGCTGCAAATACTTCCATTCTGGACTATATTTCCCAGGGGCCTTTGTGGCAGCTGCATGGCTAATTCCTACAGGCTTAATTTAGTGTCTCCATGCTCGCCTTCATGCCTCTGCTCAAACCACCTTGACCCAAAGAAAGAGCAGTCAGCTGGGCCAAGAGCATGGACGTGCAGCTGGGCAGTGCGTCCCCCGAGCTGCTCAGGTGGGGTTTCCCACTAACACTGGGTAATTAAATTTTACTTCAAGTGAGCTAATATAGACTCAGGGTCCAAACATTTTCCCACAACAACTGATTCCATCTGAGGAGAAGACCAAACACTCATTACTGTCAATTACTAATTAATATTAAAGACAATTAATAATGCAAAAGTCATTTTTTTACATAACCCAGGAATTTCAGTGTCAAACCTCACCTCCGCGTCTGAATAATTCTGTCTCTTGATGTTGAAAATAAAGCCATAGGGTGAGCTCAGCTGCTGTCACGTGACTTTTCGAGCCGGGGGAATAAAGACAAGCATGAATTTTATTACCTCTGCCTGGATGGACTGCAAAAGAGTTCTGTGCTGCCTCGACCAAACTTGATGCAATATTGATGTCGCTGGTCGGGCTGGCACAGACAATGTGAGTCGACGATCAATGGCACATCAAGGGGTTTTAGTGAAAATGGAGGCAGATGTACTCTGTGGTTTAAAATGGATAGGAGCCATATAATACTGCTTTATTACCAGAAGAATAGATCCACTGGGATTCTCAGCGGACCAGACTGAGGGGGTATTTTTACAAGCACTGCAGGTCACACTCTTTAAGTGTGTTCGGCCAAATGTGACGCAGACACAATAGCTGATCAATCAGTCAAGGAAAGGTACATATATCTGCTATATCCTCTGCTTTAAAATCTCCTTTAAAAAAGTAACATAATGACAACATCTTTTAGCTCTTATAGCTATGTTTAAGTTGGAAAAACACAAGTTTATGGTTAAAAAAATCCCTGTGGGCAGAGAAAGAAATTATTATATTTTTATTATTACATTTTTTTATTTCCCCATAAAAATGTGGAATACTGCAACTTTTCAATAAAACATCTGCAGTGGCTTTAGTATTTATTGTAGGCGGCTCAGTGGTAGAGCGGCAATCCTTCAACCGGTGGGTAGTAGGTTCGATTCCCGCTCTCCCCACAGTTCATACTGTCGTTGTGTCCTTGGGCAAGACACTTAACCCACCTTGCCTCCAATGTCCGTAGCACTGGTGTATGAATGTGTGTGACTGTGGAGGTGTGTTTGGTGGTGGTAGGAGAAGGTTGAGGGCCGTGTGTGTGGCAGCCCCCCTCTCTGTCTGCCCCAGGAGTGGATGTGTGTGAATGGGGTGAGTGGAAGCACAATGTAAAACGCTTTGGGTGCCCGAGAAGGGTGCAGGAAAGCGCTATATAAAAGCATGCCATTTAAATGCATGCCATTAGGCTTTAAAGAAGTAAGGCATCCTTTTGGTAGTCCTACTGCAAATCAAAAACTGCTCCACAAATTCCCTGTGACTGTGTTGGGATTCCAGCGTCACACCATCACACATCAGTGTCATGTTTCAACAGTTTGCCCACCATCAGCTGACGGTCATAATTAAAGCAGAGCACAGACAAACATTAGCTTGTGCAGCGAAGTGTTGACGCGTGGATACAGGGCCCGTTCTTACACTAACACCTCAAGTGCCTCGCTGTCAGTCTTCATGCCTCAGTGCCCACAGCTGCACCAGTCTCTTCTCTCCTCACAATTCTCTCCTCACTCAACACAGCTAACAATGACGTGATGTTGTACTGGGTCAAAGCATGTAATCTATTTTCATTCTCTACCTAAACATGTTATTAACCTCACTTAATGTATTAATATTTAGGAAACCTAATTACAAAGCCCAAAAATGCAGTATTCCTAATTTAAAAAAGCATAGGGTAGCAAAACAACTACTACTGTAAAGGTGGACAGCAAAAAAAAACTTTTTAGAAATTTTAGAAAAAAAAAATATAAGAGATATATAAGAGATGTTAAACTAACATAAGCAATTTTAATATATAATAACTTCATTAATACCTACAAGTAGATATTATGTCACATAACTGGTTTGTGTTGAAATGTGTTTTTTGGCTGTCCTTATTTGATGAATCACACAAAGCATGTTCACTAGTTGGTATGATGCCTTGCAGAGATTTTGAGTGCACTAGATTTCAATCACTAGAAACATGGACACCACCAAATAAGACGTAACAGGTGCATAACGTAAATTATAATTAGTTGCATATTTATTTCTTTATTTTATTTAACCTTAATTTATCCAGGATAATCCCACTGAGATTACAAATCGCTTTTGCAGGGGAGTCCTTGCCCCATGTGTGTTTCGGGGGGGCTATTGTACATGTATTTAGTGGTAGGGGAAACTGGAGTACCCGGAAGAAACCTACACAGACACAGGGAGAACATGCAAACTCCAGACAGAAAAACCCGCCCTGGATGGGAATCAAACCCAGAACCTTCTTGCTGTGAGCCAGGAGTGCTAACCACTGAACTTTTAGAACTCCATCTTAACAGTGCCTGTGGATCTGTCTGCAGCTTTGCTGTATTTAATGCTATTGTCAACACTCGCAGGGGACTTAAAGTTGTCTGCAACATAAAACAGTCCCTAAGATCTCCAAAGACAGATGAATTTAGAACACAGGCACAGTGAATCTGCCAGCATATGGATGTTTCAATTCTGCCATATGGGCCTGAGGGGAACTCTCCCTTGAGCTAGCGCTTCGTCTTTCTTGTGCTCCTCCTTCGGGAATGGTGGGCTTCTGTCATCAACGCAATGCTAGCTCGGAGCCTTTTCTCTGCTGTGTCCTCCCCTGGCTTCTGTCACCAACCACAGTCTGAGCGTCTGAGCCGAGTTCCTTTGTCCCTATGGCCCCTGCTGGCTCCGCTCTGTGCTGTGCCAAATGTGCGGTAATTAAGACACAGAACTCCAGTCGGCTGAGAGGACGACTGAGAAGCTGCTATAGCTGTCAGCGGCAAATTTTTCCTGATGATGGCACTTCAAGTGCTTGCCAAATACTTTATGAATATACTACCCAGTGTATGTGACCCCGCAAAAAAGGCCAGAGTGTGAATTTTTTGGAGAAGGAAAGGTTTGCTGTCATTTTAATGCAGCTCCTGAGAAATGTTACATACTGTACATCATTTATTAGCCTTATTAATGGGAATAAGACAGTTTGAGTGTTTAACTAATTACAAACACAATTTGTTTTTTCTTCGGCAAGATGCTACAGAACCATAGCAATAGCAACACAAAATGCTCACTTCAGATATACACTTAGTGAGCTGATATCCACCACACAACCACATGTAGGCCAACTTTTAGAATAGACAAGAACATCTAACATGGCCATCATTTATTTTCAAAAATCACTCATTAATTTACACTCCATGCAGCACCTTGAATATGCATCCTACAATCTTTGTCCTATTGCTCTTGTTTTTGAAACGTGCAGCTAAAATTTAACATAGTGTTCTATGATCAAGGCCCTTCTTGGCCGCACAGTGGAAATGGCAGCCGACAGAGGAGTGGCACCTTATACAATTCTTCTGAAACATTCATCCACACGGCAGAAACAAGAAGACGAAGCAAAAGGATTACATACTTTTGCAGAATGCCTTTGGAGAATGCAAGTCCAGCGACATTGATTTGTGTCCTAATTGGAGTAGGTGAAGTAGACACTGTCCACATTTATGGAATATGCAAGACGATGTTAGCCAGTTAATTGGAGAGTATAAACATTTTTTATGTACGTGAGAGAAAAAAAAACCTAACCTAATAACTAAAAAAACAGACCTAAAGACATTAAGTCTTCTTGGTTTTATTATCAAGGATTTCAATAGATTTTCAGTCTGGAAGGAATGCTTTGGCCAGTCACATTGTCAATTGTTGGAGGTGTTGAGTTGGGGAAGCTCCCATTGGTCAACACATCTTGTTATTCAAGAAGTAATGGCTAAAGATAAAACAAAGGAAAGTGTGAATACATTTTTTTTACAATGAAACATTGCAAAAGAAAAAAAAACTACAAGTTTAGAGTAAGCTCTAAACTTCAATTGTAATGTATAATTTTTTTTGTGGCATAAAAATTGGTGCGGAGTAAAACAGTAAAACAGTAAAACAAGGTCTCTATGCTGCTGTTGAGAATGAAAGACAGGGAAAGAGAAAATGGGGTAGTGGTGCTTTAATTGTGCTGGGGGCAGTATAAGTTGACACAATAATACTGGCCAAAATAATTGCAATTAACGATATTATCACGATAATTATGAAATTATGCTTATAGTTTGAAAATGTCACTAAAACAAACTGGAATCATTTACAATACTTTTTGTGGTTAAACAAAATAGTACTTTGTTGAAAGTGAAACTAACATGAATCAGGGCTTGACATTAAGAACTTTTAAGCACTTGCCTACCGTGACCAGACACCAAGATCTACCTGTCCAAAAATGTTGATTTAATTAATTAACAAAAATTATAAATTCAGCTTACTGAATTATGTAGGCAATTCTTAAAAAAAAGAAATTTAGCAAAAGTCTGTTCCAAACAAAACCAGACTGTGCCAGATAGAACTGCTCCACAGTTGTTCCACGGAATCCTCTACGGCTCCCGTTTAAAGCATTTGCAAAAGAGAGGGTACTTAAAAATGAACCCCTGGCCAGTGACTGGATTTAATCAACTCCAGTTTATCCAATCAGAGCAGCAACATGTTGTTTACGCTGGTAACGGTAAAAGGGTTTCTACATCTTCAAACTTAAAACACGCCTAGAACTGTCAGTGCTTTCTCATCAAACCACTTGTTAGAACAGGGTTTGAACACAAATACTTTCCCTGAAATAGATCAAGATGAATTTTTCTTCTTTTTTTTTTTTTATTCTTGCGAGAATTCAGCTGCAGCCCAAGGTTACAAGACTTTCTAGGCCTGGGCACGGAACAGTTTAAAGTAACTTTAAAGTTACTTTGTACTAATTGTAGCTATGACTGTAAGATTAGCTACAGTGGGTAGGTGCACATATTACTATTAACAAAAATGCATGCATTAGCACTCTTTTTTGAAAAATTTGTTTGGTCTGACTTAGAGTATGGTGCCTGTTGTAGCCTGTCATAGCCTGGTGCTGTCACACGGCTATGAGTGTGAGTAACGGCAACAAAACACTCAAAAAACACCCAAATGTAATTAGTGTTTAATAGTGTGTTAGTGTTTTAAAGATACAGTATATCTAAATAGCACTAGATTCACTAGAGTCATGCAAAGTTCAGCTCAGATGGAAACTGTCTTGCAACAGTTTGACCTTTCTGTGTGACAGGTTTTCAGTCGTACTTTGGAGCTCTGTAGAATACTTAGTTGACGCTTTATGGATTATACTGTATATACTTAGCAATTTTGCTAGCTGGTAATTGTTGGTGTAATTTAAAAATTTTTTCAAATGAATGCAAATCAAACAAACTGACAAAATAGATATAGGCAAATGTGCCATTTCAGACTCAGACCACCAAAGTGGTATAACACAAAGACCTGTTCTGGTTGCTACGATGCTGGGTCTTTTCACACTTGTATCATACTTCCTCCATGCCTCACTCGGCGGGGGGTTAACGGGCCGGCTCAGTACGTGAGAACACCTCTCTCCATCCGACACGCTGCCTTCCCCAGCCCCTAATGGCCCCCAGGGAAACTTCATTATTTATCGCTATTGAAGGGGCCTTTCAATTATAATAGCTCTGCCTCTGTCTATTACCCCACAGTCCGGGCTTGTAGATTGAATACTTGTAGCCCCTATCAGCAATAATTCAAGCCCCCCGCCTCGTGAAAAGTTCAGTGGACCTGCTCTGTCGACAATGTGGAGGCAATTTGCTGCCCGGGTCGCATTGGGCCAAGATCACTGCGGCGTAATGTGCAGCAAGGGACTGGAATCTACGAGTAAAAGCTGTAGACAAGGCTTTCTAAAGCAACTGCTCATGGAGTAAGTTGATGAGAGCAGCAGCAGTGCTCCTCGCAGCACGTCCAGTCTCTCATGTCTTGTGTGATTTTTCAAAGCACAGACTAATGCCAAGTTTGGTAAGATGTTGATCCCTCATCCCTCCTGCCTGACTGTAATGTGAACAATGGTGTCAAATGAATGCCCAGGAAAACACCACCTGCTTTATGGAGACGCAGGGACCACTGTGCACGCTGGGAAATATATTACACCAATAAAAGGTTGCGTGTAAAGGTTGGGTCGGCCCAGTTCAATGAGTAGCATTATCACTGGGCTAATTCACTGGGAGAAAGCATGTCGTCCCATAATGGTTTACCATCTGTGAATGTGAAATTAGCGGATGCTGCGCAGTAAACAATTGGCTATTGTAAATTGATAATGATTACTGATTACTACAACAACAGGAGTCATTTATCAGCCTCCACAGGAAGAACGGCCTGCAAGATAGGCTTGTAACACATCTCTTAGTGAGTGTAAGCATTTTAATACGTGCCACATTGTCATTTCATATTCTGGAGACAATCCACACAGCGACATTGTCGGATCTCAATATGATGCTGTTTGCTGCATTGTAATTAACTAGATTAACTTTGCACCCACAGCCACGGCAACCTGTACCTGACTGATTATATTTTATATAATGTCAGTTTGGAAGCAAACACAATTAAATGGAAAATACTTTTTCTATGTTTTTAAAAGCAACACTATATAAACGTTTACCTCAAAAGCCAATGCATTATCATAAAGCAGGAAGAGCAGTAATAAGAATCCTGTATAAAAACAACAAAGCAGCTTTTATTAACAACCAACATGGCATTGGTTAAATTTAAACTTGTGTTTAAATGAAACAAAAGAAATACAGAATAAATTATTATATTTCATGGTTTGCTTTAACATGCAAAATAAGTTTATCAAGTCAAAAGAAGAAAGAGTTTAAGCAAAAGCATCTGGACACAGTTTTCAAAGTGAAGAGACTTTATCAATTCTGAGATCAACTGGTAGGAGAGCTAAGTTTATATCTCTAGAGGGAGGGGTTTGACCTGATAATTTAAGATGCACAGTGTGTAATCGAAAGATTGCACATCAAGTCACACAAGCCACTGGAGCGTTACACATTAAATATCCACGTATCTTGGAAACCCAGTGAGTCGACACAGAACAAGACAGGAATTTGCCAGTGACTAAAAAATGGCCCTGGAATGTAAACGTGCCAGGCTAATTGCTCTGAGGAAGTTGAGTTAAGCTAAAACATGAGCATAAGTGTGTGTATGCATGTAAACTAAATTCAAACCTGACCACTGCCCCAAAAGGCTCTTAGCACTTGGCTGGAATCTATCAAAAACTGACTGAGCAAATTAGAACCAAAGTCGAACATGCACGCCCACATTATCTATAATTTTTTCATTTGCTAGAAATAGTTTCGGAGATGGATCTTAACACCGAGCTGATAAATGTTAATTTGATGCCTCCCATGCATCATTATTTGCACAATGCAACTGGCAACTCTAAGTTGTATGCCTGGAATGGCAAGTCTACATTCAAACTCTGCACAGAATACAGAATCTCCCTTTTTTTACAAAAAGGCAATCATTCCATTTGTTTTTCCACACAATGGCCCCTGGATAATAGTGGTACGGAGGTTGGGTGGATGAAGCAGAGCGACCAACTTATCTGCCTTCCCCAGTCTGGTTCTTCGTAATGAATAATAGATTACAGATGAGAGTTTGCCTTGCAGCCGAGGTGGGGATAAAAATGCTTGAGGTCAACACAGCACAGCCAAGATCAGTATTTTCCCGGGCCATTTGCAGGCACAAGCCTCCTCAAAATACTGCCGCATGTCTATTTATACCAGGCTTTATCATTTAAGGCCACTCTGTCAAGGACAAGGCCATGGCTCTAAATATTTGGTAACTGTAGAAGTGGAGAAATGGAAGGCAGTGAGTAGAAAAAGATCCAGTGAGTCAAAATAATCAAATGTTGACTTGGTGACCTAATAAAATTTGACTAGGGAAACAGTAACAATAACCCAGGCATGTCACATGTAATTTCTTGTGCCTAATATGAAACATTAAAAACATTAGTTGTGTCTCTTCTTTGCTTTCCCACAGAAAGATAAGTTATAAAAAAGATAAGTTTGAAAAACTGCAAACTACAGTAGATGCTGAAGTTGTTGGCAGTGTATTGGTATCCCAATATATACGTATTCCAAACCTCTCTCATGGAACCCCTTAAAAGGTCCTCGAGTAAGGGCGCCATACAGCGATATATAGCGATATACCACAATATACCACCGCCGTCTACCAGAGGGCAGGCTCCGAAAGCTTATTATTATTATTGCAAGACTTGTAAGACTCCAACACTTTCTTTTTTTTATTTTCAATGATTATGCCGTCATAATGTCTTGGTCCCAGTGGAGGGAAACACAAAGTGTGAAAGTAAAAAGGTTAAAATTTGTAATATGCTTTGATTGGAGCTTTTATAGCACCTATGCTGAATCCTACTGTGCAGCTTTGTTTAAAAAGGTATTTAGGTGAAATCTTGAATTGCTAAGTCATAATTTTCAAGCGTAATCTCTTAATATTTTGACTTACCAGATCTCTTGTACTGGCTAACAGGGGGAGGTTTGGCTTCTTTATTTTAGTGCTCTTTCATTGTTCAATTAACACATTTCATCCTCCCTTTTCCAGGATCAGGAGCTTTTATGTTTGTTAAGTCAAACTCGCAGTGGGAGCAGAGTGAAAACAGCTGATTACCAGGTTAGTCCTATTCAGAGAGAACACAAAAATATCAAACAAACGCCTCTGTGTCATTTAATAATGGAGCCAGAAGTAAGCGGCAGCTCAAACGCAGCAGCTTGAAAGAAAAATGATTCCACAGTCTCAGCGCTGTCCTTTTAGCGCAGGATTAACCGGTCTCAGATCTGCGCCCGTGTCTCTAATGACGCTGTGTGTTCTCCGCTCACGTTCACTCATAAAAATCAATTACATTTGCACATCACATCCAAATCCCATTGCTTTAGCTGCGTTTAAAGAGAGGAGAAAAGCTCCAGTGTAAAAAATTCAGCGTGAAACCGCGATCCAACCTCTCAGACAGCCTTTTCATCTTCGAACATATTTACACCACAAGGTCAAAAGGTCAGGTTATTTCATAACAGGATTTAGAGGGAAGATACATCTTTTTTTGTCCATTAAACCAATACTTTTCATGTTTGATTGAAGACATAAAGCAGTTTTTAGGACATACTGAGTTGTCTGAGAAGTCATAGCTCATGATGACCCACACATACTTGATAGTTAATGTAATTTCAAAATTATCTCTTTAGAAAGGGAAGGACATAGAAAATAATGCTTCCCTCTTATCTTCTTTGGCATAGGAACCTCTTGATGTTTACTTGTTTGAAAGGAACAGAGCATACTGGCATCACCTGAGCTGCATGAAGCCCAGTTTATAAAAAGCCCTCCTCTAGAGCTACAGCATTTTGTGCTTGAGTCGTTTAGAATTTGTTTTTAATTCAACAAAAACTCACCTGCCTCAGTTTTACAATGACAACGCTTCTAAGTGTCATTTATGCCCACAACTAAAAGAATAGTTGACTAGACAAGTACCAGACCAGGATCAGACCAGGACTACACCAGAACCAGACCAAGACCAGCTCAGGAACAGCCCAGGGCTAGACCAGGACCAGGACCAGGACCAGAGCTTTACAATCAACAGTCTGGATGTGCAGCTTTTGTAAATATTGCTTTTCTCTAATGATTGTGCGAAATTTTCCTGAATCCAGAAATTCTGAAATAAACAGAGTGACCCCTGCACTGTTTACATTGGAAAACAACCTTAACCATTTAAAAGATGTTTCGTTCACTTCTTTAAAGTTTGTATTGGGTTTGATGGATTCAGATCATTGCCATAGGTGCTCCCAAGAGATAATTGTATTTTTTTTTTCTCTATTTTGCATTGTTGAGCAGGCTCGTCTTGCAAATTCTCAACATTAGAGAAAAAAATCTGCAGAAATAGAGTATAGTTATTCAAACCAATTTAACTCACTTTATATAATGATAAATCAAGTTCCTTCAAAACTTTCATGCTGCCCCTGTTAAACAAGCACAGAGTGTTTTAAATGCATTTGAATAAAACATATGTAACGCTCCTGAGTGTGATTAATAAACTACAGCAGCTACTAATCCATACACAGTGGCCCCACATTTACTGGGCTCTGCTCTATTTGTGAGGGACCCCACTGATCAAAGATGATGAATAACAAATCCAAAAGTAGGAAATTAGCATAAAAAAGTTCCTGCATTCCCCCTGATGCATAAAATATCTGCACTTACTTTAATGAGTGCCGATAAAAGATGCCATGCTGTGCGGCGGGCAGCCTCTTGATTGATGCTGCACATTAAGCCAGCCTGAGAAAACACCAGCACATCCCTGTCAGCACGTGTCCCGGACTGTACCTGAAGACTCTATCTTCACTCCTGACATTTTACCTCTTCTCAAAATCCATTTCCTTGTTTAAGCTCCTTCACTTTTTACAAGTCACATATTGTGTTGCATATTTTCCATTTGTTGCTGAAGATAAAAGCCTGCTCGCTCTTCCCTCCAGCGTACCCCAGCGCCAGACAAATAGTTCCACTTGTTTCAAAAGCCCACAACAGAAGGACAATGATAAGAGAGCTGTCTCCCAACTGTCATTTCCTCTGTCTGCCCCCGCATCTCACCGCTCTGTAATTGACTGCAGCGTATGAGCAAGTGCCATTGTTCCTCCGCATCCTCAGGACTGCTGTCTGGACTGAGACTGGACTTGTCATTCACTGACCTTTACACAGTTCAGTCAGGGTCACAGGGAGGGTGTAACAAGGTGCAAGTACTATGTGTTCATTTCACAGAACTTGATGAATTAATTTAATCATTCATAACTGACAATTTTGTGAATTTTGTGAATTTAAAAGCAAAAATTTAGAAAAAAAAAGTTCTCACAGGCAATAAACAAATTAAAGACGTTTTTTACATTAAAATGAAAAGAAAACAGAAATTGTTGTATTTGGAAATTCAAATGAAGTGATTAGGGCTCTTGGTCCATTAGCCCCATATAGTTGACTTTTTTTCAGAAGTGTAGAGAGTACCTGGAAGCCTAATTAAGAAGTGTTCAGAGACGCTCTGCAGCTGGACATGCAGTGTGGATGAGGATGGAGATAGATAGGGCTCTGGGAAGTGAGTAATGCACGGATCTGAGCGAGATGCACTGCAGATGAAGTCACAGAGGAAACATGGGAGACTTCAGGGAAATGGTACTTTACTGACTCTCTTTAAAGATGCATCTGGAGGTTGGCTCACCTTCCCTTCAGGACAGAAGTATAGAGAGTACTTGAAAGCCATACTTGAGTAAAAGTACAGATACCTTACTGTAAAAATTACAAAAAATAAAAGTTACAAGTCACCAATTTAAATACGACTTGAGTAAAAGTCTGAAAGTCTTCTCTAAAACCTCATTTGTTTGCACAGTTTTTTAACACAAGTTGAGCTAAATTTTGACCATTGCTTTTATTAATTTAATTATATTTGTTTAGTTTTTTTTAGCTTTAAGTGCTTTTTACCTGCCTTTTATGTTTTGTGAGTTTTGTTTTTATTGTATTGTTTTTATTTTAATTTAGGTGCACTATACTGAACCTGTAAAGTTCTTTGGGCAGCAAACATTGTTTTAAATATGCTATATAAATAAAGTTGTCCTTGACCTTGATCTAGAATAACTTATAGTATTCAGACACACAGCTAATTGAGAGCAAAGGGTTAGGTTTACATTACATACACTTAAATAAAGCTAAAGTACTAAAATCTGCTCTGATCGGTCTTTTATGTTTTGTAAAAGTGGAGAATACAAGCTCCACAGTCTTAATCCTGGTTCTGCTGCAAATTCAGCAGATCCCGCCTCAGAGACGGGCTAAAGGAGAGACGTCTGCTCATCTTTTCTTATTGTGTGCTTTGTCCTGATCTGTCTTAGTGCTAATGAGTGCCTCTGCCCCGGGCTGTACACTCGGCAGGACCTTATTAACACTTTCATATTGGTGATTCCACAGATGCTTCACTGGCAGGGCAGCTGTGCCACCTACCCTGAACCTGGCCATCAATTTGTATGAGCATGGTTTGCTGTGGCCTGTATGACTGCATTGTCAGTCAAGACAAGACATTTATTTTTGTACAGCCCAATATCACAACAACAGCCGCCACAAAGGGCTTAACAAACTGCACTAGGCAGCATCCTCTGTCCTTAGACCCTCCATCAGGTTGAAAAAAAAAGGACAACCTCTACCACTGAGCCACTGCCCCCCATATTGTCAACCTAAACTCAAACAACACTCAGATACAGTTCATTGGATTCTGAATACAGTTCTGCTCATACATTTACATACATACCTTGGCAGAATTTGTGATTTGTTTTGGCCATTTTTCAGGAAATATGAATGATAACACAAAAAACTTTTTTTCACTCATAGTTAGTGGTTGGGTAAAGACATTTATTGTCAAACAACTGTGTTTACTCTTTTTAAAATCATAATGACAACAGAAACTACCCTTAGGTCCCTTTACTTATTAGCATAACTGAATATTATGGGTAATACTTAAAGAAGAGTGGTGAGAGTGTTCACAGAACCACAGATACAATGGTTATGCACATATATTTTGATTCAATTGTGCAATAAACATGGACTTTTCCCACTGATACGTACGTATGTGGACAGATTATTTTGATACAGAGGGGTAAACAATAGAAGTGAAGTTGAGCTCACCACTCACTCTAGTGGTGTTAAATGGTAAAGCTCTTGCAATTATCAAACGTCACTCTCAAGCCAGCTATGTCCTGCCTCTCAATGCCTTGTTTACATAGTTATCACTATTATATTATAAATTTTAACAATGTCAGATTTTGGTTGCATTTGTTGCAGTCTTTGGTTGTAACACTGGGAGATTGGTCAGATTTGATCCTGTCACACTGTGCAATGTACAACACCACTTTAAAGCCACAGCATGTAACTCCACAATGATTTCTTAAGTCAGCCCTGTGTAACTTTTAGTTAAGTATATTCTAATTTTTTTTTTTTTTTTTTACATGAGATTAGTAGAATCATGTCTATCTCACTACATAGAACCCTCAGCTGGACACAAACTTCCAATAAAACTTCCTGTCCCGACGACGAGGACGAGGACTTATTGTAAGGGGTTATGTGAGTGGAGCTTTACAGATAAAACAGAGGGAACATAAATAGCTCTTAACATAATTTTTTTGGGGGGGGACTTTAGCCTTCTTTGTTCACAAGCTGCTCAGTCCCTCTTACATTAAAATTGTAGCAATTGATAGTAAAATTGATTTAAATAAATATCTTCAGTGAAAGATTAAAAAGGGCTGGTCTAAGACATAAAGTTCCCGGGCTGAAAATAACTCTCACTTAAGGCGAGCCCTGCTCTGCTTAACTGAAATCTACTTAAATCTACCCTAAAAAAAAAAAGATTTGGTACCCCAACAACACTGGTTTAAAAATAATTTTAACAAGAAACATTCTGTACAACCCATTTACCAAATTCTGAACTATCTCTAATTACATATTTTCTGTTTAATTCAAAGAATTTAAAATGTCTGACTGCGGCAATTAGTTCTACCTGCATTAAACCAACAAACATCTGTGTCTGGATGCTGCCGCTGAGCCTTTTCTGGTGGTTTCCGTATGATTCAGTTCCTGCCTTTGCTTTTTTTTCTCTGTGTACCTACGACAACACCAAAGGTTTTTACGGGCGGATGTTTTCATCTTGTGCCTCATCAGCCTGCACTGTTGATTACACGGGTGTAAGTGATGATACTGCCTGTGGGCTTGTTGTTCTGTTGCGTCTGATTCATTCCAGGGAACAGGAGACGGCAGCTCCACAATCAGAGAGAAGTCTCAAAACATCTCAGAGTCTTTTTATAATAATTCTGTTCTCCAAAAGGTAGACCGATGAGAGCGTAACAGCTGTTTGTACGTTACACCACGAACAAAGTGAACAGTGTTTGCTCTGTTCTTTTAGTCCTGTATTGGTGTTAGATGGCACTGCTGCACTGCACTGTAGCCGCACGAGGAGCATGCCAATTAGACCCTCTTGCTGTTATAATATGCTGAAATTGCACTATAAATAAAAGTTCTGCGATAACACCCAGCCGCTGCATCTCTGTATCCACCATTCCAGACGCAACACATTCATAAAAACAATAATTGCCTGCCACGAAAACCAATTTAAGTTCCTCCACAGGGCAGAATTAAAAGTTAAGCTTAGTAAGGTAATGAAGTAAGGCAAACACAACGTCGAGGATGGGGGCATTGTCTGCACTAATCACTTCCCCTGCATTTCATAGCAACAAAGACTGACAAATGGAAAAATGATTTAAAGCCATGCATATACTCTACATAGACACTTTTTGCATTCTGGCTGTCAACCTGTTCTTCACAAAATGTCTATCAATCAAAGTGGAGTTGTAATCCAGCAAAAACTATGGCAGGAATTATCAATCCGCTATGGCTTTACTGAGGCTGCACTACTCCAAAGAGAAATATGTGTGGCAATGTGACAGTGATTTACAGTGCTCCGGTTTGCTCTATGACACTGAGTAAGGAGGGAAAAAATATACCCGACTTCTTCACTGACAAGAACAATTAATATAAGGCTGCTATTGGCTTGTGCTGGAGCCATGGAGTGTTGTAGCGTTGCATCACCAGCCAAAGCCGCTCACCCGCTCTTATCTTTTCTCACAGATTATGTTTCCACACCGCTTTTATACTATTAGGGGCGAGTCTTGTACTTCAATCTGAGCTGTGCAGTGTTTCCACCCAAGGCTTTCCCAGCACACTGCACACTCACACACCACAGAGGCTGCTCATTAGTTTGGGCTGAGTCTGACAGAAGCTTCACCCTCACTGCCTCCTAATGTTTGGACAACAGGACAAGAGCGCGCACAGGAAAGTGTGAGGCGGCACAGCGAGCCGGACAGATGGCTCCAGGGGACAGGAGCAAAGTAAACAGCTGTGCATGCTAAATAAAGGTAGGAATTTGCAAAAGCTACTGTCACACAATCACAGCCAGCTCAAATGTTTACTGAAAAACACCCAAGAGAGAACTTATTTTGAAAGATTTTGACATGACTTGTGCAAAAACAAACACAAGAAAAAGTTAGAAATGCCGGTAATGTGTGACCAAACCTCCTCCTCAGTGGGTATGATGGACAGATGCAGTAAGATACAACGACAGTAGAATTATGCAGGTGTCATTTATGTATTTGAAGCAGGTGTAACTATAATGAACACATCTACATGGGGAACACTTCTAGAACAGCAGCAAGTTGACATCTGAGCTCCATACACTGAAATGTAAGGTAAATTATATTTGTAGTTATAAAGTTATTATTACTTTGTTAATTGAGGTTAGCAATTGTCAGAGCCAGCTGTAGATTTCAGTGATTACAGCCCACCTCCACCCCAGCTCCTCTTGAGGTTGCATTAAATAAGGTGGTCCAATTATCATTATATCTTTGGTCAGAGATGTCGGAGAACATAGATGTTTTAGTTATTTTTCTTTTTTAATTTGGTAATCATTATGGCTGTGTTAGCACAATATATATATATATATATATTTTAATTATTATGTTTTATCGAATGACTGATACTTTTATACTACTGACACTTTCTGATCCCTCTGGGGACACTCGAGCCAAAAATGTACAAAATAACTGTTTAATGTCATCATGAATTAATTTTCTTTTCCAGCCGAAGTTGAAGTGTTTTTAGCAGAAAAATAGCAAATTGTCATAATATATCTATTGTGACATGACAAAAATTTTCTTTAAGCCAATATGAAATTCTCATTTACTACTGGTTTCACTGCCCAATGTGGTATTTCTTTGGTATTTCTGGAGAATCAACAGTTTAATTTGAGCCTCAGCTTTAGACAAATGTGCTTTATTTGCCTCTACCGAACTGTTTTGGTATTTCTGGGATATACTTGCTATTAAACCAGCTAGTATTGATAATTGTGTTCATTGTAGTTGTAAAGGGTTGCATTCATAAATGTTCAAATGACAGCCATGAAAAGATTTTCTGAAGTTAAAGCTGCTCTGTTTTGTTTCTGTGTGCAACCATCGAGAAATAACTGCAACCTAAAAATACATAATGTGGGCAATTTTGAAAAATGGAAAGTACTGTGAACAAGCATCTATTCAGTGAAAAATTATGCGTCAACACTCTTCAATTGTGGGAAGATTCTCTATTTCTGAGTGTTGCGGTGTGTTGAACTTAAGCACAGAACTGTGATCAGTGAGCAACCATAATTGCCACAAAACTGTTTATGCAGCCAACTCCATTTTACAATGCTGTTTCTTCTCCAAAGATTGTCTATATTACATAAATAAAAAGTTTACCCAGTAGGCTAAAGCAATCATCTGGTTGTAAACTGTAATTTGAGTTGTATCTAGACTACTTATTCTCAAGTTTTCACCTAATCTATTTAATACAACTGTATAATTGAAGATGTAATAATATTTATATCAGTATTAGTCATTTATCCTTTACAGGTCATGTAGCTAATCCCAGAGCACACAATGATCCACTGCCATATCAAACACAGGGCTGACAGCGTACTATTTAAATGTATGTGTTTACCATAATATAAAAAAATTAATTTGATATAATACATGATATAAAAACTGAGGAAAGTCTATTTGTCTCATTATGTCTTAGGTGTGATCATAACACTACACCCTCCAGCTTTAACACTCATCAAACACTTTAAATAAATATTTGTAATTATAAGATGACCTGTTTTGTGTTAAAGGCTAGACATGTTTTGTGCAGAATAAAAGAAGATCCAACCACCCTGCTCTAAAGCCAAAGGGTCAGCGTCCTAATGATTATCTGACAGATGTAAGTCAATGCTCTCGTTCTGTACTTGTTCTTCACTCACAATCCCTGTGGATTCATTTCACTGCAGCTGCTTAAGGAAATTATCTACCCATTATAATCAGATTTAACAGCAAGAACAATCTTCTGTAGCAAATTGAGGTCTTGATGTCAGTGGTGTGGGTGTTGATTGACAGCTCACTCGCATTTCAGTGGTTCTATATATTGACAAAAAGGATTTTATTTTTTTCCCCACTGGACATTTCTCTTGTTGTTGTGGACTCTTATGTTTCTACTTTATGTAAACTAAAGCCACTAAACTGTTTCCTTTCCCCAAACTCTGACCTGGCACATTCTTGGCCACGACATTTCTGTCAGTACATGGTAAATAGTGTGCATTTATATAGCACGTTTTGTACCCTTGTCAGGCACCCAAAGAGCTTTACATTATGCTTCCATTCACCTCATTCACACACATTCACACATGGAGGAGACAGAGAGGGGGGCTGCAATTTACAATGTGCTCACAGCCTTCTTCAGCCACCACCAAACTTACCTTTACAATCACACCTAAATGCATAAATGGGGCAGTATTTGAGTATTCGATGTGCGCAGTATAATCACAAAGAAGAGCATGTTATTTATCTCTGCTTTATTGATTACGGCTGCCCTGTTGTGTAAAGAGCTTGCTTGTTCTGTATTTGATCACATCTATCACTTACTAGTGACAGAAAAACAAACTTATTTAAAATACAATGTCTAGTATAAATGTTAGTGTAAGTAATGTAAGTGAGTGGTGGAGATTTGGAATCTGTCAAATAAATTACATAAAACCTTAAAACTAGAGCTCAAAGCTGACAGTGCTCTTTTGTTTCTCTTGTGTTTTGGCGTTCATCTCAGGGCTGTTTTGGAGCTGGGTACACAGATGTGAGCATCCACCTGCTACTGCACTCGGCTACACCCACTGACCTCACATGTCCTCCCCTCGGGCCACAACACACTCACCTCAGCATATAATTAACGAGTAAGCACACTTTGTGCCAGTATAATGAAACAGATGCCACTCTTACCCCAATCTCAGAACCACATCCTAACTCAGAATTTCCCCTGTCATAGGTAACTCATCTGCCTCCAAACCGAACGAGCAGTTCCCACTGTTTGCATTTTTCAGTTTTGGTGCGTCTTGTCCAGAGCAAATCAAGACTGATTTAAATTCAGCTGGAGTGTAGTGTATATACATTGTGGCAGCTTGCCATCAGTTATTTATTGAGGTGTTTCTCTGAGCTGGAGACGTCAGTATAAGAGTGGTAGAGGGACCATTTGTTGTTATAGTCCACTACCCTTTCCAAAGCAGCAATATGGTCGAGACAGATATGCTATTGTGGTAAAGTTGGAGAAGATGAGCATGATAGCAGTCTGGAGCCACTATGAGAAAGGGAACGGTAGGTGGCTTAAGACAGAGGGGTATTCTTGGATATAAAATTAGAATAGGGAATGTCCCGACCAACAACTCTCTAACTCTTCCAAAAGTCTTTAGAAGGTAAATACAATTCCTGCATGAGTGTTTCAAATGACTTAAATTATTATCATATAGAGCCCCTAAAATTGAGATGCCTTTATTAGAAACCATGACTTCCCGAAAAATGTGTTTTTGTTTATGCAAAGTTTAGGATTACACTAGACTGCTGCATATGGGGATCAAATACATATTTACATATTCCTTTAATATGAGACAGGAAAAGGTGTGACTGGTTCTGAGGAGTAAGCTAAGTTGAGAGCCAACTAAGAGACAATGGTGCAGAAGACATATTTTCAAGAAGAAGCCATGGGGGTGCTCTCACAAAGGGGCAGAAACCAATGTGCCATATGCCTGAGTGAAAAAGAATAGTAATATTATAATAAATTGGGCATCCCAAGTCCACCTTTGTCCACAGGCCTCTGTAAAGATGGTCAAATCCTTTGAAGCAGCTTAGAGGAACATGGACAGGTGGGGCCTGTAGCAATAGTATATTATAATATATATAATAATATATATATATATATATATATTATATTTTGTTGTCCAGATATTTTTGATAACATTTACCTTTCCCTTTCTGAAACCTATGTTAAAAAAATTATACATGCACTGTGTGTAAAACAAGGGATCATTATTTTATGTTTTGTGAATAATGAGTGGTTTTCTGTGCTGCTGGTTCACATGTGGGCTGGACCACCTCTACACCATAAAAGGCCAAGTCCCATCACTGCCAAATTGGGAAAATACTGACTTGTAATGACTAGACAGACACAACATTTTTGTGTCCCTTCATGTTCTTCATTAAGAATTAAAAAAAAAAAAACTATAGACATTGTTTGTGCAGTTTGGTACTTAGGTCTTTGTCAATTTACAGCATATGCATTTGTATTCTGGGTGCATGTGGCAGAGCGCTCTTGCCTCACAGCAAGAAGTTTGAGTTCAAATCCTGGCTGGCTCAAATATCCCCAGTGAACCCCAGCCTTTCTGTGAGGAGTTTGGATGTCCATAATGTGATGTACAATAAACTAATTTAACCTTAAACTATATATTGTCTTTTGGATTACAGAAGAATCACATATGAACTATCTTCTGACAACTACATGGTCATACATGTGATTTGTTATCAGCAGCCAGGGGTGAGGTATAATGCCAATTATATCCAACAGCAGCAGCTGGAAACCAACACTAAGCTGGCAGAGCAAAGAAGAATTTCCTCTACATTGATTGGCTTGAATATGCATGATCAAAAATATTATGAAAAGTGTAAAGTAATATATAAAAAGGCAGTGGAAAGTCCAAGACATCAGCGCTCAGTTAACTCCACTTAAACATAAACAGCATGACAACAACACAACAACACTCACCCAATTATGACGCTTGATCATTCAGAGGATCTCGGATCTTTGTTAATACATGACCATCACCTGACGGTTAAACTATGTCTTGAGATAAAACCTGCACTGTACTATAATATTTTGAGCTAATAAACTTTTTCACAATGTATATCAAATCATTCAAGTGATTTTGAGGACATCAAAAGTGCTTGTTAAATGAAAATTGAATACTTTGGTTAAATGTTCATTTTCCTGTTTCACCCTGGAGTAAGATGAACAAAACACTATAATCTCCAAACTAAACTTTGGACCAATGTTCCATTGATTTTTGTACTCAATCCTTGGTAAGACTTGCCTGGAGGCACAAGACAGAAGAACACTGTTAACAGAGCTTCTCTGAGTTTTTGCAACAACTTTTGGTGTCTGCAGAGCGTTTGGTAAATCTCAATCTGTCCACATTCATTTGTTTGTAGCAGGCCAATCACAGACACCAGCTGCTAATGCCCATGCTAGAGTTAGGAGAAGTGCTGTGTATATGCGCTGTAAATGCCACCGCAGTGTATTTGTAATATGTGTACCGAGGTGAAAATTTAAGATTCATAGAATCTAATAATTTTTTTCTCATTATTCAGAGAGGGACAGCACAGAATAGCGTTTGTGTATGTGGATGCATTAGAACAGCATTGTGAAATGGACCCCCTCTAGGGATGAAAACAAACGCAGCAAAAGAAAAAGTAGAAAAACAGCAAAATTCATGTAAACATAAAAACAACAGTCCCTCATTAGGCACAGGAGCTCACAGAAGCTTCCGGACCCCTGCTGTTTTCACACTCGGAAACAAAAGCCTTTCTAAAGGACGGCCACACAGTCCCAGACGGGTATCTATTAAAGAACATGGTCATTCGTGGATATAATTGGACGATAAACAGAATACTAGCGAGAGAGGTGGGTTTACCGAAGCAACATTGAAGCAATCTGCCACTTGGATAAACACATTCAATTAAACCGTTGAAAATAGATCAGGTAAAGAGCTCACCTTACATCCCACACACACATCAACACTTTGTAAGTTGTGCAGCCAAAATGGAAGGGAATAAATCAAAAGAGCTTGGCCAACATGGCTGCATACTAAACAGTGTATTAGCCATGGGAAAACCCGGGTCTCTAACTAATGGCTGCCAGAGTGGTGTGTGTGTGTGTGTGTGTGTGTGTGTGTGTGTGTGTGTGTGTGTGTGTGTGTGTGTGTGTGGCGTTTACAGTCACCTTCCCACCTTGCAGCTATGTGTGGCTTTGCTTATGTTTAATTGCAAAACGCAAAGGCCAAGATTCATGGGAAAGTGGATTGAGAAAGCCAACATCCTTTAGAGGCTGTTTACACAACAACACTTTCCACTAAAAGAGAATAATATTTTGTTGTTGTTTTGTTTAGTTTTTACACTGATGTCTTTCTCTAACCTCACAACCACCAGTATTTTGATTCAGCTGCTGAGGAGTCTTCATGGTTGTGGAGTTGCAGGTTCCAAAAAGCTATTGGTTGCTGGCAACACAACCACATTATCCTTCCACACTTAAGTTCTGAAAATCATTGGATTCATTATGGATTCAAACTGAGGCTCAAAGATTTTTAGTACTGTTCCAGACAATGTCAGTTTTAAAAATTGTCTGCAGATTTAGACCAGCTCTAAACACATTCAACCTGGTTTGAGGTAGTTTATTTACATCTTTGTTATAATAAGGATTGGACAGGGTCAAAACGGTTTTACTTGGACCGTAATTGGTTTAAATAACAATTAATTAAGTTTAATCACTTTAAAATGCCTTTAACCATTTTAGAACTGAATTTGGACACATTTTAATGGTTTAATTTGTAACTAGTTTAAATGATATTAAACTAGTTATGATGCAAACAACTACCTCTGATGTCTAATTATAGTAGTATCAGCTTTAGCAGATACTACAAGAGTATCTGGGTGAATGCAGATGGTTTTTTAACATGCCGCAGTTCACTATTTGAGATTTGGTGTTGTGTAATGAGAGCTCTTTAGTATTCCTTTTTAGGATTTTTCATTAAAATGGATGAAAAACTGTGCCACAGTTATGGCCACTGCAATTCCAAAATGAACCAACCAGAACAACAATAACATAAAATATAGCTGCAAGCAGCAATGACGGGGCCAAGCACAAGCCGGCATTCAATCTCATGCCGACCTGGGTGGCAGCATCAGACCAATGGCAGTAAGCATCTAAAGACATTTCAATAAGACTTCAGTCTAAATGGCTCAAAAATCATCAATACGGTCTTTAGCACTTTGATTGAATGGTTTATCACGGTCGACCCAGAGGCAGCGCAGTAACCTCACTGATGTGTGAAACAACTAGAGTGCTCAAACTCTGCAGGCAGACTCAATTCATGGTTGACATAACACGTACTAAGTTTGGTTAGAATATATTAAAGCATTGCAGAGATATAGCCTGATATCCTTTTTTTGCGCATTAAGTCGATTTGATTTGCGCGTATTCAAAAACGGTTTGACCAATCATCGTAATTCTAAGAACTTTTTGTCAGGATAGTCTAAAGATGATCTGGTTCAATTTTTATGAAAATTGGAGCTACGGCCTAGGAGGAGTTCGCAAAAGTAAGTTTTTTAGAAAATTCAAAATGGCCGACTCCCAGAATAGTTGGTACGGGATAATTAGCTATGCTACGGCTCGGCATGATGCCACAAATCTACAGAGACCAGTTTTGTGATTTTTAACTTAAGCATTCTAAAGTAATAATTAAAAAATGTCACATTTTTGTATCTCTGGACCACTAGGTGGCGCTGCAACAAAACTTGGCAGGCAGCCTCGAGTCATGGTTGACATAACACGTTCTAAGTTTGGTTAGAATATGTTAAAGCATTGCAGAGATATAGCCTGACTTTGATTTTTGTGTGCATTAAGTCAAATTCATTTACACGGTATTCAAAAACGGTTTGACTAATCAACTTTCTTTATATAACTTTTTGTCAGCATGGTCTGAAGATGTTATGATTAAATTTTGGTCAAAATTGGACAAACGGTGTGGGAGGAGTTCGAAAAAGTAGGTTTTTAAAGATAGACAACATAGCAAACGGGAAGTTTGGCGAATAGGACATATTTGTTATCTGTGCTCTCGGCTTGCCCCAATGAACACATTAAGTCCATTTGATTTACAATAGGTTAAGAAAATCAAAAGTTATTAGCATATTTGTCAATTTGGTTATAACTTTTGACCACAAGTGGCGCTGCCCCAAAACTTTTGAGTACCTTTAGGGCTTGATGCGAAGACGCATACCAAGTTTTGTAATGATGCGGCAATGCGTTCAAAAATATACCACTTTTGACAAAATTCAAGATGGCCGACTTCCAAAATAGTTGATATGGGCAAATTGGCTATGCTACGACTCGGTATGATGCCACGAATCTAAAGAGACCAAGTTTGTGATTTTTGGCTAAAGCATTCTGAAGTAATAATAAAAAATGTCATATTTTTGTATCTCTAGACCACTAGGTGGCGCTGTGCCAAAACTCTGCACACATCCTCAAGTCATGGTTGCCATAACACCTACTAAGTTTGGTTAGAAAATATTAAAGCATTGCAGAGATATAGCCTGACTTTTATTTTTGTGATCACTTAGTCGATTTCATTTGCGGTATTCGACAACGGTTTAACGAATCAACTTTCTTTATATAACTTTTTGTCAGCATAGTCTGGAGATGATGTGGTTCAATTTTCATGAAAATTGGGGCTACGGCCTAGGAGGAGTTCGCAAAAGTACGTTTTTTAGAAAATTCAAAATGGCGGAAAAACTATCATGGCGGAAAATGACGTCATATGGTGCAATCGAATCGGCTTGAGCTAAGGAATCAGAGGAAAAAAGAATTTTAATTCTAGGCCTTACGGTTCAAAAGTTATTAGCATAAACATAAGTCCAACTTTGAACAGTTGGTGGCGCTAGAGATATTGAATTAGACACTTCAAATTTGCTAGGATCAATGATTGGACTGTCCTTAATGAGTGTGCCAACTTTCATCATTTTCCCGCAAACGCTTCTATGGCCTGCCATAGACTTCCATGGCGGAAGAAGAAGAATAATAATAAAAAAGAACCGGAACGAAAACAATAGGTGCCTCAAGCACCTTCGGTGCTTGGCCCCTAAAAATAAATTCACCTTTTGAATATTCAAATCTAAATCAATTCTTCCATTTTCCATATCTTTGCAACTCTCCATCTATCTTCCAGGATTTTAGGGCTGAAGAAGGCTGACACTGGTAATGATCACAGCCTAAAAGGAGGAAAGTGCTGTTACCTTTCTGATGGCTTCGACCCAGCGTCACAAAGCCTGATGAGATGAAGTTGTGGAGGTCAGCGCCTCCACTGCTGCGCACACTGTCCTTTCCATAGTGCAGACCTGGAGGATGACAAGGGTATACAAACAGTCAGAAACAGATGCTCTCGAACAAAAGTTCATTTAAAGATTTAATTGTCCAAACACCGCCTCAAATCTAAGCCCTGGTGAGTCTTTGCTTTGCAGATTTTTGTTCTGGTTTCATTTTGATTTAGCTCCAGTTTTGACCAGTGGAAGTCAACTTAGTGTCTTGTATTTCTTCATAAATTTCTTCATAAACGGTTATCCAAATACAGAATAGCAGGTCATAGATATTACATGTTCAACATAATTATCCAGTATGGTTTAAATTTTCTAATATTGTGCAGCTACTCAGTGTGCATGATTATTGTGTATAATCACTCTATAAAGTGTACAAAACTGTTTTATACTGCAAGGTATTTGTTTGAATGCAAGGCTCCCCCACATCCTTCCCCCATCCAATCCCAGGCTAGTTTGTAATGATCAGACAGACTCAGAGAGAAGTAATCCACAGTAAAACACAATGTGAACGGTATTGTGTCAATTGTAAATTAACAAAAAAATTTAAACTAACCAGAAGACTGCCATTTATTTTGCATAAACGTAATTTAGACATGGACATTTTTATTACCTTTTTTATTTTTATTTTATACCTTATTATAGTGAAATGTAAATGGTTTACCAATCAAAATCTAGAATGTTTTGTGGCACTGTGGCATTATTGTGCAATTACAGCAGTGGTGTTGACTAGAACTATTACATTGATATCATTTACGGAGGCACATTTTGAGTGTTTCTAATGTGGGTTGCTCTGGGAGCAGCAGTGATAAATGTGTCAGTTTTTCTCATCAGCTCTGACATGCATGAGCAGTAATTTTGTGCTCACACTCAGCTGGACATTCATCCAGAGTCAGATGTTGAAATATGTTGAACTTGATGATAATTTCATCAGTGACCAGTCTGCTGGTTTTATTTAATAATATCTGGACAAACTGGGGAATAAAAGAGGACAGAAATTGATGGCCTTAGTTAATGGTGTCCCAAATGTCTTTCACCCATATGGTTATACAAATGAGAACTCTTTGCAATATGACTTCATACCAATGTTTCTTTGATCTGTATAATGTATTGTGATGGTGATTAATGAATATTACCATTTATGCCTTATATCTTAATTTTAATGTTTGTAATTTTGTCACTCTTACAGTTATCCAGCCCTCAGTGATGATTGTAACTTAGCTGGCCCCATCTCATGAACAAGCCCTTAACATACAAAAGTAAAGTAGTGTGGACTCAGACTTAGTTTCTGTTTTGTCTCTCATTTTTCCCAAATTTCCCATAAAAAGCAGGTGTCACAAACCAGCAGATTGGTAACCATGAACCAATCTGAAATCTATTTGTCTGTCCCCGGGACAATGGCTTTGGTTGTCTGGCTACATTGCGTCAAATGGAAAACCTCCTTGTAGCGTCTTCTTCCCTTCACAGATGAGGAAAAATGGTGGGAATATCAACCGCAAAGGAAACACTGCGCTGATCTTTGGAAAAAGCAATATGTTTGAACCTCCCACGTAGCAGTGCTCTCTGAACTCAATCACAGCTGCCTGTGCTGCTTCATAGCCCCACAGCCAGTATCTCATATCTGCCGCACTTATTCTCCCGTTCCATCATACAAGCAATTCTGAGTGTGACATGCACTTGCTGTTGTTGTCTTCTTTTTCACCTCTGTCATTGGTAAACCCCTCCACGAGCCACTGCGACAAGCCTTGAATCTGAAATACCCTTCAGAAGCTGCGTTTTCTACTGCTCTCCTTTGCCATTCATTAAGGTGCTGAAGGGACAAATATAATAATAGAATTTATCGTCCTTGAGACCATTATGACTCACCTCCCCAATGAGAATTCATATGTTTTCCTTTTGATTCAACATGTTCGTACTGTCCATTTGTAGCTGTAAACAGCCGCAGATTAATGAAATGTGACTAATAGAAAGAATGGCCACTATGTGAACTGCTGGGAAGTGTGCAGTGCGAGTGTCATTGGAGGATGAGCACAATCCAAGCTCGATTAGGCTTTACCACAGTCAGGCAGAGGTCATTAACATGCTGTAGTGATTTTAAACCATTATTAGTGGCTTATGCATGGGAACCAACTCCAAGCTGTTTACTCAGTGAGAAAAAAGCACTCAACTGTATATCTTTGCATCTTCATCTTCCTCTTAGACTGATACAAGTTAAAACCACAGACTAAAATACTGTCTTGACTAAATTGTGGCTTTCTACTTGGGTTTGATGTTGGAGCCCACTGAAAATGCTGTAGCAAGCTTAAAGATAGTGTCAGAGAATATTATTAACACACTATTATGCTGTACTTTTTCAACCCAGATTATGGTCTGTTTCTACTTGGTTGTTATTAATTATATTCAGTGAAAGAGAAAGACAGCTTTAGAAGTACAAAGATTTTCTGTTTTATAATATTTACAGCATCTCACAGAAAATGCATAATTTACAGACTAAAGATTATTCTAGATAGAAATTAGGACCTATGATGCACGTGGTTCAGACCCTTCATTTATAACCCAAAAGGCCTTCAGAACTTCACCTGTGATGTGAGCTCCAACTCTGCAGCCCCACATTAAGGTTCATTCTTAACATAAACTGATTTTCATAGGCTGTGATTGTGGGAGTTGCTCCGTGTTGTCACGCTGGCACCTTAACTACAGAGTGATGCATTAAACACTGATTTATATTCAGTGTCCACAAGGCTACTGGGAGTAGAGTATGTCACTAGTTTTTTCAATTCCCCAATTACAATATGCAGAATCTCCTAAAAAAAAAATTATTTATATTATTGTATTATTTAATTTTTTTACTTGAATTAAAAAACTCTGGACTAACATAGATTCTATTGTGGTTCCACCACAAAATGATCTGCTTTGCAAAAAATATCGACATTAGCAGAGCAATTGCGTTAAATTCTCATCAATATCTTAATAATAATAATAATAATTAAGTTTTTATATAAAATTATAGCCAATAATACATTACATTATTCTTAGAACGCTCCCATTGTTTAAATATTCCTTGTGCGGCCGTGAGGATCTGTCTGTGTCCCTCACAGATTTCCACTCTGGGAGACAGCACATTGCTCTTTTCCCAAGAGAGAGGGACATGTTTACCGTCTAACCTGGATGTGCTGATGCGCTCTGGGTATGCACAGACAGCGCGAGGAATGCATGGCCAACCCCCAAGAGTGCATTGATGTGATTAATCCCTCCCTTACTGTTTTGAGCGTACACCTTGTGCACCATGGGTTCAAAAGGCACTAATGAGATGCAAAGGAGGAAACAATTAGCTGTGGTCATCACACCGCTGCACTCTGGAGCACACTTAAATGAACACGCCAGTGCAGTCAGCAGAGGAATGTTGCTCTGAACATGTGAGTGATGATTATTTGGCCGACGGGGAGCTGCGAGGTCACGGTGAACATGTTATAGCCGCTCTCTTAATTAAAAGGGCGGGGGTTGTGGGCAGCGGGAGAGGTGTTTTGTGCTGAAGGGCTGGCAAAATTTCATTAGAAAAATGCCTATTGGCAAATCATTAGAGCAATTAAATCAACTCAGTGGTGTTTGGACAAAAAATGTACATGCTTTAAAAATATCTGAAGGTCAGGGGGTGCTTCTAAATAGATGAAATTTTGGTTGTGTTGTCACAGCGTCTAATTGTCCACAGCAGCCGACCTTAAACCCAAGAGGTTGCTCATCTCAGACTAAATTAGCAGACTGTCCAATTCAAGGCCTGTGGCAGAATCTGGACCTTAATTATGTTTTTGTTGTGAATAAATATTGCATCATGAAGTTACTAATGAATGATGGGGGGAAGGGGACGAAATAAATAAGTGTCACATAAATAAACAAAAAATAATATGATAGGAATTTGTTATTTTGTCCTCTGTGGAGGTTAGTGTGTTCTTTTTAAGGTACAAACATGCAACTAGAACATAAGGCACAAAATGAAAGGCGAAATACTGTATATACAAACCTGGTGCATTAAAGGATGCCTTCAGAGTCAGCAGAGGTAAACACGGCCCCATGACTTGGCTGCCTTTTCAAATTTCTTCTTCTGCTGCTGCTTCTTCTGACAATGTGACGCAATATACGCAGCTCTAAAACGTCTAACTCAATTGACTTTTTGCAGCAGTAGAATATGGAAGATATTCTTCTTCTTTCTGTGCAAAAACGCACAGGAACAGCACTTCTATGCACCAGCAGAAAACTATATTTCATCATTCTGTATTAAGAAAATGTCAGGGAAGAGCCCAAGCGACACTTTGAAAAAACAAAAAAAACTTGAGTATGCCACTGGTGTGGGGTAAATAAATTGAGCTCATCCGACGAGCGCTGTGGGCCAACAGCATTACTCAGAGAAGTGCTCATTGTTTACTCTAAAGGTATCTAGTCTTTTTTACGGTCTGCTTCTGTTTCTTGTGGCTGCAGGGGCCCAGAAAAGAGGATTCCACTCCACTAAAACACACAGTGGATATGAATAAAAATAGCTGCACTTGTGCCAGTATCCTATTATGCTGTCTGTAGTGTTTTTGCCATAGGTCCTGAACTTCTGAAAATGCGCAAAACTTATGCTGTGGATCAAGGGTAAGGTGTCCTCAGACTTGTGTTATTTGATGTTGCTCTGAGGAAGAAGTCTGTGGAGGTTCTCAGTCATCCAGGTCATCTTGAAAATAAAGTTTAAAGCAACGGCATCTGGACTTAGTTTTCAAGGTGAAGATGTTTTGTCGCTAATTCCAAGAGACTTCATCAATTCCTTCATAACATGAATCTGAGGCCACCTCCTCTGTTCAGAGAGGGTACACAACAACAGTATGAACCGTGGGGAGAGCAGGATGTTATGATGTTTTGGGGTTTTTCGAGCGGAAATCAAACCGTCCACCTGCCGGTCGAAGGACAGCTGTTCTACCACTGAGCATCTAGCCTCTCTGGCCAGTCTGGCCAGAACTGTTCATTAAGGCTAAACAAAAACAATATGCTTGCATTTTATTGAGTATTTTAATGGTGATTTGTAATATATATAATATATGCACTAACTGCTTCCACTATATTGGTCTTAAACCTTATGACTCACATTAGACTTTGGCCCAATCCCAATTCTCCTTAGCCCTACCCACTGCCTTTAGGCCTACCCCTTGTTCCTCCAAAAGAAGGAGTAAGGGGTAGGGCTGAGATTACAGACTACCCCTAGGAATAGGGACATACACCTGTAGGGGCATAGATGTATAAGATCTCTAATAGTATATAATTTAATATTAAATAAAAAGTTTATTATGGGTATTTTGACTCCCCTGTCACACACATAAGACACAGCCAGCAAAAAAATAAAAAAGGCGTATTCGTTTCAAAGTTTCAAATTTATATTGACAAAAAACAAATTGCGGTGTTCTGCAAATACGAGACTGTGGCCTGTGAATATGACGTTAACTTAAGCAAACAAACAATTATTACAAAACACTCCGAGGAGTATATTAATAGAAAATATTCCCACGGGAATAATTAAGTGATAATAAAATACAAATAAATTCAGTTCAATATTAAAGGAACATAAAACAGGACTCGTGTAATTAAAAAAAAAAAATCATATATTTTCCCAAATTGGTTACATTTGCACCTCTCTCTCAGCTGAGCAGATGGTGAACTCACTGCATTATGGGAAATGATCTAATCCCTTTGTTTTAAGTGGTGTACAGCCCTACCCCTCACGCCTTTCCCTTGATTCAAATGAGTAATGGGACAGCCCTTCGTCTCTCCTGAACACTCAAAACAAGTATTAAAGAGTAAGGGGTAGTATTGAGATTGGACCATTGATTAGTGCAAATGCTTGAATCTGTGAATGCAATAACAGTACTGTACTAAAACTAGTGATCTGGTGATTGGATTTGTGTTACTCCACAAATATTGTGTAAGTATTCCTTTATGTAAACAGACTTTTCTATAGGCAGCTCACCACGCCTGGCTTTAAATTAGTAAAAGTTTTCCATTTATCATTTATCTGATAAATGAGGGAGCATGCCATTTTCTGCTAGCATTTTCTAATTCTGGGCTTTTAATAAATACAAATTATATACATATTTCAGTGCTGCATTTATGGAAGTTTTATCTGATAAATTGCTTCAAAAAAGCTGGATTGTGTGGCTCTTCATGGTTCAACAGAGCATCATTTAAAGCTTTTATTGTCTTAAGTCATTTTTCAGACCATGCTCTAAGTCTAAGTCTAAGTACCCTCCCAGTCAAACTAGTTTCCACCTACTGGGAGAGCTTTATGCAATGCTCTGTTTCTCTGGTTAAATGTTTTTCAAATTGTATAGGTCCAGTGACAGTGGCTCTATGGCAAATTCAATTCTGGTTTTAGAATCTGCCCTAACACCAAGCCACAGTCAACAACTGAACTGTGAATTATAGCTGACTGTGAAAAGAGCAACTCTAAACTTTGACCTGTTAGCAGTTAACCACTCCCTAACATGTCAAGATGACGAGTCAATGGATAATCATGGAATGTTCCCCCAGTGGCCATAACCTTAAAGCAACCACTCGTCTCTAGATGCATGCAAGGTCAGACTAAAGGCAGGCTACCACGTGCAACTGAGCATCACAGTGAGCCTGCGTGAGCAACCAGGGAGCATTAAGAAGGCAGACTGTGGGCCCGGCGCAGTGCTTTATGCATGCACAAAGTAAATGCAGTGTGAGCAGCCCCCAAACTGGAAATATGCACCATGTATTATTTAAAACAAACAAGCTGAAAAGTTTTGCTACGATATAACTCAGACCAAGCATACACGTCCTATTGTACATGGGAAACTGGAGCACCCAAAGGAGCATATGTAAACTAACAAAGTTCCTGCCCTTGCTGGGGACTGAAAACCTTGTGCAAAAAATGTAGACATCCATTTAAAACCTAGGGACCAATGGCATCCCTCAGGAAGGTGTCACTTTGGTTCTGTGTGTGACAATATTCAAGTAAAGTCGGTTTATCAAAATTGGCAGAAGAAGTTCAATCAATGTCATTGAATGTGAAACTGTAAGTAAAAGTAAAAAATACAAAAGTGATAATAGGGTGTCTGAACTAATGTGTCATCTTATGAGGTGTTCTAATGATTCCATCACATCAGTTTGTGGCAGATCAGGGTTCTCTCCAGATGCATCAACTCTGAGTAAGTGAAGTTGACCAGCTCTCCACCGAACACACCACAGCTGTTCATGTGTCAGATGCATTCACTGAACACCCTAAAGCTGTGAAACCAGGCCTATTCATATTCAGTGAGGGTGGACTCCGACGCAGAACTGATCCAATCTGATCAAACCTCAAATGCGCAGACGTGACGAGACACAGCCCTGCAGCTCAGTCTGTACGCCCTGTGCTTTAACAGAATGTATTTCCAACAAAACCTACTGACAACAACTGGCAATGCAGCAGTGAAAACCAAGATTCAGTATTACTCAAGCTACTGCCACACAATCTGGAACTGCATCTACACTGTGGGAACAATAATGCTTTATTCTATTATGGTCTGTGATGAAGTTGTGATAGAGATATTCTCCAAATGCATTTTATAAAAATATCTTTGTTTACTGGTGTCTAAAACAAAATTACAGTATATATATGAAAAAAACAGAAGAGCTTAATTTTTATTTAGTGCAATTTTTTGCAAAATGTCCTACTGACATATGACAAGCATTGTTTGAAACAATGTTGGGTTCTCTCTGATGAGTCTTGTTATTGACCAACAAAGTATTTTGGCTTTAAAATAAAAAAAATCAGTGCTCCACCTTTTAGCTACTCTCTTGGTCCCAATGGAGGAAGATCAAAGTGGGACAGTCACTGGTAAAATACACAGCAGACTTTAAGACCATTTGCTCCATGTTATGTGATCCTCTTTGACTCCACATTTTAAATGGTCACTATTTAATTAAGGCTTAAATTACATGACAATGGAAACAGCTCTTTAAGCACCCTGATCCCTATCAATGTGAAGGATACCGAATCATTTAATTTAACTCAATCCATTTTCCACATTTTTCATCCCTGCATACACTTTCTATATTCCACGTGTTCTCAGAGCAGCTCTGGTGTGTCTCAGATGTCTCATTATTTTTCATCTGCATGCTTCTATCCCAACAGTCCTTGCCCTGTGGATCCAATAACACTCTCTTCCAGTGGCTCCTCCCTGACTTTTCCTCTGAATTGTGTTGGTTGTACAGCTTCCATTACAGATTTATGCCCCTGTCTGTTTGCTGAACGCCGGGGTTAAATCACGCCGTGTGATCCACCTCCTGAGCGAGTGCCAGGTCTGTCAGAGAGTGCGGGGCCCGTAGCTCACCAGCCTGTAATTATGTGCGCTAGCAGGGCCCTGTTTTTGCTGTCGCTCTGCCGCTCGTGCTCTCTTGCTCAAATCGGATGATTACTGGATGTTAACATTGGAGATTACACTGCTGAAAGGGTGAGCACAGTGGGTGCTCTGGAGCGGCTGTGAACGCTCAAGTCTTCACAGGCAAGAATAAACTCGTGATAACAAAGAGAGCAGGCAGAAATAGGAAAGTTAGCTGCACTACCAAAATAAATACATGAAGAAGAAATGTACAGGCGTATGTTAAAACAGGCTTTTAGAACATGATGTCATTTTATAAACAGTTAAATTACTTGCTTTTTATGTTGATGTGGAGCTGGGCACTATCTTCCAAAGATGAGAATTTTTTTTAAAGAAATCCCCTGCTTAGGATCCCTACTAAAATGATAAGATCTTCATTCAAATAATTGACCAAGATAATTCAACTGAATTTATAGTGTGTATATCATTACACAATATGAATGGCTAATAACACTATGTGTGGTCAAGACCTAAAGAGTATGGTCTTGACCTGCTCTGATTCATTGTTATTAAGTGTCATTAAGTGTCAGAACTTTGCTGTGATTATAAATCAACTGTAAATTTCAACTGTCATTCATTTATTTTCTACCGCTTAGTCCCGTTAGCAGTCGTGGGTGTCTAGAGCCTATCCCAGCAGCTTTTGGTCTTAGGCGGGGTACACCCTGGACAATGGCCAGTTAGTCGCAGGGCTGACACTTAGAGACAGACAACCATTCACTAGGGACACTTTAGAGTTGCCAATTGACCTATACATGTATGTGTTTGGGCAATGGGAGGAAGTACCCGGAGAGAACCCATGGTAACACTTTGAGGACATGCAGACTCCTCACAGAAGTCAGCCAAGGATGTTCAAGTTGGCTGGGGTTTGAACTCACAACCTTCTTGCTGTGAGGCATGAGTGCTAAGCCATTGTAATGTACTATAAAACCGACACTAGGAATTTAAAAAAAGTTGTATGTTTATGCTTTGAACTAGAATAGGTTGCAATCCAAACATGTAATCAAATCTAAAGGCAGGACATAAACTTGGTTCTCCTGCACAGAGGCAGTGTAATGTTGGGGTTTCCACATTTATTTGACTTTTTACTAAAAACAAACAAATATAACTAAATAAAACTGTTCCCAAATTATGTTTCATGACTGTTGAATATTGCAATCCCAATATACGCTGGAATAATTTACTTTTCCATTTACTGGATAATAAACATTTTGGAATGGAAAAATATTTTATGGTGTTGATGCACATTGATATGACATTGACACTTTGCCTAAAGGCTATATTCTACATCATATAAATGTATTCTTTTCTTTTGAATCTTATGTTGTGTACATCCCGGGCACAATGTAAAACAGCGACAGAGGGGGTCTTACCGTGGTTGGACTTGGAGCTGTGGACCGGGGTGTAGTGGTTCTTGGAGGAGGTCCTGATGGGCGTGTTGTCTTTGGGTGAGCCGTTCATGGCTGCAAAGTTCTCACAGTCGTACTGCGATATGGGGATGGGCCCCTGCTGCCTCAAGATATCGGCGAGGGCCCTGGAATCCCACAAACATAAGCAACTATTAGTGGCCCTCTGTGTGCCCTTGGGATGTTCTGCTGTGTTTGTGGGAGCAGCTGAGTTCAGGATGCAGCTTGGGGCCCAATGGCTGCTAATTGTTAAGATAGTCTTATGACATGATGTGATATTCGTCGCTGCTCAGTCTTTTTTAAGTGGCGTGTTCATTTGCAAAGAAACCACTGGATGTGTGAGTCTAATTGGGTTCATTCTGAATGTTTTTCAGAGCGCACCAGGTGCATATGGAAGGATGAAGCCCCCGAGGGGGAGCGAGGTGGGGGAGAAGAGGGAGAACCAATCAGGATGAAAGTAAGTTCAAAAAGTGTTTGTTTGCTTTTTCTGGCACTGCTTTTGAAAAGGGAAATCAAATTACTCTAACCTCGCTGATGTAACTCAAAGCTTCTGTAAGACAAATATATACGGCTTGTAACCTTTGCTTTTAAATGTATTTTTTAGGCACCCACCCCCCCTAATCCACCTACGCTCTTCCTGTTCCTCACTGAATGTGCAGCAGGGCATGCTGTCACACGACCTTGATACAGCCCAACGTTAACACTATCCATTATTCACAGTCTTAAGATTGCTGAGTTGAAAAATGCAGCCAATAAAAATAAAAAAAACTATAATGAAATATTATGTGTCAGCATTTAATCCCTGACATGGTTTAACATGTGGTCCGCTCATGAATGAGAGGTCAGGTATGGTAAACCTCAGAGGGGGCAGGAGCCAGTTGAGCAGCTACAATGGTATCCCAAATCTGCTAAACACTGATGTTAAACGCCAGAGCTGAAGCCACCAGACGGCCATGATGTGAGGGAGTGGGTATAGGTCAGGCTGAGGTTTGACAGCTGCTCGCCTCGACCTGACAGCCTCGTGAGCAGAATATGGGGGCTACTTTAGTTAGCAAGATAAAAAGAGCCTAGCTTTGACATCTCAGCTAAAAAGGAAAATCTGCAAACACGGACAAACTGCAGCACATCTCGTGTAAATTTTTGGCATGTGTGCTTTACACTCCCACTCTAATCTGGCATAAACACACAGATAATCAACGCCACCTATGCACAATCACAATCCATCTGATGGGGTCATTCAAATCAATGTTATTCACACTTTTCTGACTTGTCATATTTTAGTTGATAATATTTATTGATTGAGACACATTCCATTTATTTTCTATACTTCTTAACAAGCACCCTCAATGTGTGTTAAGAATAGAAACTTTACACATTACAATATAAAAAATTTAATAGGCCTTAAAGCTAACATTTGATATGTTTAATTTAATTCATTTGAACCAGCTTGTTAATTTATTGTACACAGAGACTGAACTAAGCTGATTTTTTTAAATAATACTTTTTAAATCTCCCATCACAAAGGGCTGCACAATATATTGCAAATGTATCATTATTGTGATATCAGCAACCAGCATCCATATAAGAGCTGCTCCTATCGCAATACTGTTACCGAACAAAAGAATTGTGTTTAAATAAAATGGGGGTGAAGCCAAATCAGTATAATATTGCCCAGAGTTATGTATTTCTTGATCTGAATTATTACGAATTACCAAATACACTGCTAACCACATTCTCACTCACTTTTTAGGGTGTAGTCCTGGAACATTGGGATCTTTTATTTATTTATTTATTTATTTTATCTTCAAATAGGCCAATATCATTTAAAGAGAAAAGCAAGCTGATTTTATGTTTATTGGAGTCTTGGATTTTGGCCAGCCCATTACCAATAACAGTTAATCTCAGGAGGTTTTGCAGCTAATGGGAAAAGCCAGCTTTGGCATCTGACCATGTGAAGGAATCCTGACTCCATGCACTTCTCCATTGACTTACCTGTGGATGTTCATCTCCTGGGGCGGCTCCGTAGCTTTGTCGTACGCTACTTTGGCGGACACCCCCAGCACTATGATGAAGGCTATGATCCCACAGGTGATGTAGACCGCCGTGTTGGTCTGGTCCATGCTGGGGTCGTACGTGTCGCCTGTGGGGATAGCTGAAGGGGCGGGCGTCTGGACCCACTTGGGGGACTGATAGTTATCGCAGGCTTTCTGGTTGAGCTTGTCCTTCTTGTACTCGCAGCAGAAGCGCAGGAAGCACGTCCCGCAGCAGTAGCGGTGGTCCGTGTTGTTGCACTCGAACATTTTGTCGTACTGGCCGCTTACGTCGTAGTAGCCCAGGCATGTGTCGTGTGTGCTAACGGGCACCGGGGGAGAGGTCTTCGGCAGGAGCACGGTGGGAACGACGGTGGTTTTAGGCGGCTTCCGAGTTGAAGGTTTGGTCTTTTTGGCTGGTGTAGCAGCCCCTAGCACGCCCAAGGGGACCAAGTATATCAGCAGCAACAAAACGTGTCCTATCCCCATGTTGAGTAACTTCAAGTTGTTTAGAGAAGCTGCTGTTTGTAAGTACGTGTATGTGTTTTATTTTTTTTTATTTTAGTTTGTAAGTTTGGCCACCGAGTCTTCGTCTTCCCGCGCCGCCGTCATCGCTGAAAACAAGTGAGTCAAGGGCACGTCTCGCCTTTTATTGATACGCGGTGGCACGAGCGCTGCATTTTCTGACCGCAAGCAGACCGCAGCTCTTTGATGTGCGCGCCTTTTCCCCCGGGCTCAGGCGTCGCTGTCCGCGGTGCTGAATCCAGTTTAGTCACTTCTGCTCGACTCAAAGTTGGGCTGAAGAGACAGATGAAGCCACGTTAGGCACCATCCTCACGTCACAGCGGCGTCATGATTAATTAACACGCTTCTTTCTGATCAGCCGTTATTGTTTTACTCCTACATTGACATATCACAGTTAAGTCTCTATGAAATGCTCCATTACTATTTGTCAATATATTGCCGATATATCACAATGGATTACATAAAATATAATAGTCTACTATGTACTTTTAAACATCTTCGCCTAATTAACTGTGTGTTAAAGCATTCTAGAAGCAGCCTACCTCAGTCAGGACCCCCGTCGGAGACTTGCTCTGCGCCTGGGTCTCCTGAAAGTGAGGAGGATGAGAGCGCTCTGAAGCAGACCCCGGACATCCCTCTCTCTGTGGCTCGGTGCCGCTCTTGGCTCCGCCTCCCGCCTCTGACGTCACTTCGTCGCTGGCGTCAGAACTCAGTTGAGGAGCGCTCAAACGCCCCCTCCCTCCACCCGACACCTCCAGCAGTGAACAAGTCTGTTTATTGGCATTAACGCTTTGGATTCAATTTGCTGCTCAGACCTCTATCCAAACAGCACAGTCACTGGATTATTTCTGGTACTGGATTCTTTTCTTCTTTTATCTTTAAATGTGGACTATTGTCTATTTCTTTGGATACTTAAAGTGTCGGAAAGCCTGAGCTTCTACCCATTGCTCTGTTTGTCCTCTTTCCAATATTTCACTGTTTGCAATATTAGTTTACATCTCGGCCTAGTTTAATGCTGTTCACAAGCTGTCCCTCTATAGCTGTCCCTTACTTTTTTCACTTTATTTCCAGCCCCTTGTTCAATTTAAGAAAATTTATTTTCATTGCTTCACAGATGACCTTCAGATATAACTGCCATTTAAGACTATACCCAAGCACTTCTAAACTGCAGGAAGAAAACTGATATAGTTGTGTTTGGAACATTAGCTTCTTACATCAGGTCTTGAGTTAGGTCTTGAGTTGAATTTGAGTAAGTAATTCACACGTTATTTACTTTGCACTTACACTACTGCAGTTCTTTATACTGTGGACTAGACCTCTCATATGTCCGACGATTGCTGTTGGTCCAGAACGCAGCGTTATGTCTGCTGGCAAAGGCAACATGACATGACTTTTAGATTTATTGAGAACACAATGTCTGCCTCTTCAAATTAGGATGGCCCAGACAGTTATTTTCTCATTCTTTTCTATAATTCTATACTATACTTGTAAAGCACTGGGCTGTGATGGCTGTTGTATGCTAAATAAATAAGCTTGACCTTTATTTGGGACAGCACATTAAGTGAAATAGGTTTCAATACTGATTTAACAAAATTTAACAAAATTCCTCATTACACAATAATTACAGATAGGGTTTTCTTAGATGAAGACTCACTGCACTGAGCTGTGGTGCACACTCTATTCTCACTCTGCGCTCACCAAACACTGAGGGTGCGTAGCCACCAGCAGCTGTGAGAGCTGCAGGACTTTCATTCGCACTCAGCTCCGAAGGCGTGATGAGAATGCAGAACATTGTTTGTGGCAGCCAGGAAATTGTAATGATGAGGCCCAGAGTGCACTAGTAAAGATCAGAGGGAGAGAAAAGGGGCGATGTCAGACCCCAGGGACCCATTTTCATTTAAACAAACTTATCTTTTAAAATGTATGCTCCTTACAATAACAGTCTGAGATAAGTTACATTGATTTATTTTTGAAGAACTGAAACATTAAAATATACATTTTAAAGCCAGAAAAGTGGTAGAGTGGCTAACACTCCTGCTTCACAGCAAGAAGGTTGTAGGTTTGATGCCCACAATGGCTTCATGCATGACATCCTTGTGTAGCCAGACAAGCCAGACAGTCTGCTACAGAATTTAGTCTGTTCCACAGAACCATCGGGAAGGGTTTCTGTTGAAAGTGTTTGCAAAAGGGGAGGTAAGAAAAGGTTTCAAAGAAGGCAACTGTCTTGAAAGTGAAGACGTATGTCTATTTGCCTTCTTTGAATTCAGTGGTTCCTGGATGCCTGAGAACCACTCCCAGATCTGTCAGTACTGCCACATCACTGGTCACAACCAGCCAGTTAGAACAAATATCTTGAAAATCTGGCTGCGGCGCAAGGTAAGCTTCCTCCCCTTGTCCAATGACATGCATGCATAGGTTCATTTGTGAATCTATATTGCCCCTAGTGAATAAATGTTCACAATGCAATGTAGGCAATGTATGTTTCTGAGTGTCAGCTGCAACCCCTAATGGGACTAAGCATAAGGAGATGAATAAATGAACTTGACAATGCCCACAGATAACAACAACAGGTTTTCTATAATAATAAATGTTGCCAAAAGGTAAAGAACTGTCATTTTTGGATAAGGCATATTTCTTCAACTTCTAATCTACTTTAATGTTTATTTTTGAAGCAAAGATAAGGGCTGTTAATATGTCATTCAGAAAGTTTGCATTGTTTGGCAACGTGTTCAGTGTGAAAGAACCAGACCAAACTGAAACTGCAGCCTTGTTGCAGCTTTGTTCACAACCAAACAGTCTAATGGACTTTTGGCAGTGAAAGGATATTTGTATGGGTCTAGATGGTGAGTTCATTGAAAGAGTTCAGGGCTAAACCAATTCAACACACAATTTGTCTTTGTTGCATAAAGGATTGTATTTTTTGACTGAAATGAGAAGTTTAGATTGACAACAGAGGTCTTCAAACAAGAGACAGCTGCTGCTGGATCAGCCACCAACCCTCTGGCTCAATAATTCCAGGCTCTAAATGTTAAGCATCTAACAGTGGACAGCTTTGCAAATGTACCAGAGCTCTATCAATTGAAATGAACAAGGAAGTCAAAAACAAACCAGTCCCTGTTCCACATCCTGTCCTTTACTAAAAGTCAAATACAGGTTTTCATTGGAATGAACTCTAGCCCTCTATCAAATAATTCTGCTGTATTTTCCTTTCAGCTGTGATTGGCTGAGAACTGCACTCTAGATGCCCCTCCCACATTAAAAGTAAAATGTTGAATTATAGCAGCACTTATTTGGTTCTTTGTTAGTGGGTTTATGACAGTGGGTGATTACAGTGGGTAAATGAGTTACCTCTTCCTATTAGTGCTACTGATAAGGACAAATGCAGTCTGAAATTTGGCAATAATGAGTAAATCTTCTTTTGTCAAGGGAAAGAATTCTGCATGATAATCACAAAGTATAAACAAAAGTATTGTATGGTGTTCATGCAGAGCAGAAAGGATGACAGCGTGTGCGTAGGGCCTGTCAGAGCTCAGCAGCTGTGCAGGACGGGGGTCACCACTGACCGCCTCACAGTCAGATGAGATTGTTTATACCACAGACAAATCTCAAACCCAGGACAACTATCGTAAAAACACTGAGACTTTTCCTGACTGTGGCACTTTTTGCTGCTGTCACTGAGCGTCGCCTCCGGAGGATAGACTCAACCAAGGTGGAATGCCAGCTCTCATTAGAAAAGGGATTTCAAAAGCTAGCTGACAGGAACAGTAGGGGGAAATGCTTTGCATAAGCATCTTTTTTTACTCTCTCCAGTAGTGTGACTTCCAACAGATCCTAATTTAAAGTTGCTGCTCTAAAACGCACTCTATCTGCTCTGAGACAACCTCGGGAGCTCTGTTTGTCCTTCAGAAGCTTTAAGTGAAAGACCTGCTGATGAAAAGCACTATTTGTGTCATTTAGGGTTTCAGTGGCTCCTTTCACGCTGAGTGATGTGTAAATGAGCTGGGAGCCATTGCATTTGTGTCTCAATCTGAAACCAACAACGCAGTGATTGGTAGACATAGAGGCTGTTGCTTAGTAACAGCGTTTTACGATGCTATCCATACTTGTAATGAAAAATTTACACTGCTTACTACTGAAGTATTCTCCTGGAGTGGAGTATGAGATATAGATATGCTCAGATACATATGGACCAAGGCTGAGGCTCACAGGAGCAGAGACACAGCACAACACCACAGGAATACAAAGCCTACCTACTCCACATCAACTGGATTTTACTTGCTCGGCTTAGGCTTTTTTTTTTTCATATTAAACATCTTTAATGCAGCATCCTGGTTGAACACTCTTTTGCTCCTGATATTTTCTTAAAATGTGTGTTTAATTTTTACAAATTAAATGTCAATTTGTATTTCTGATGTAGTTTATAGAATCCATTCTTTAAAAAAGATATGTGTCTGGGCGTGACATGCATTAATGCCATCTTTCCTTCACTGACAAAACAATCAGATGGTGAAGTGAAGGAATGATTTAAGGTTGTGAAAGCACACAGTCTCTTATCACAAACAGCCCAAAAACACTGGTTCAACTGAGTGTAGCTTTGTTTACCTTGGCTTAAACCTTGTGTACCTCAACAAGGTGGGGTTTTGTTTTATACAGCATGCTTTAGTTTTGTGAATGTCCAACTTAATGGAGCCAAACTCTACAGTCTGTTTAATGAGATAAAGAATCTTTACCCACACAAATATGACAATCAACATATATTCATGTAAAAGAAGGAAATATGCAGCCCAGTTTTTAAACAAATCCAAACTTAGAGCATGTCTCATTTCAAGTTTCCACATGTAGTTGAAGTGAAAAAAAAAGAAAAAAAAAACATTTGATAAAAACTGGTGAATCATCTTAAAGCATATAGTCTGAACCAATCTGAAACAAGAATAGATTTACTATTTATGAATAAATCTGAAAGAATCTCAAAAACATTACATTTTTTAACATTTTTTTTCTGATCAAAATGATAGCTTTTTTACAAAGAAATGAAAAAAAAACACGTTTCTAAAGATTCTGCACAATTACTCAGGGTTCATCCTTTTGTGATATAGTTGCAAAAAGTCAAATTCCAAATTTGGCAAGAGCTAGGAAGGGTATTGATTGGACTAAAATTGTTTCATTTGAAGATATTTCAAAAAATAGCATTACTTTACAATCCAACATTAAGGGTAACAAAAGTTACCCTGTTGATATTGGCCTAAATGATATTGCACACAAATGACACAAACAGGTTTGAATGGTTATTAGAGGTAACCATCTTCACATGTGATCTGTTTGCTTGTCACTAAGTTTCTGTGATCCTGATAAACCCTTGCATTTCTCATCCAGTGCTGCACTGATGTTTCTGTATTCTGAGTCATGGAGAAAGCAAAAGAATTCTCAAAGGATTTGAAACATGAAAGGGATATACAAAAATATCCAAAAAATTGAGAATACCAATCAGCAGTGTTCAAACTCTAATTAAGAAGTGGAAAATTAGGGATTCTGTTGATACCAAATAAAAGTCAGGTTCACCAACAAAAACTTTCTGCCAGGGAAAATTGTTTGGGATGCAAAGAAGGATCCACAAATAACTTCAGCTGAAATACAGGACTCTCTGAAAAAAAAGTGATTTGGCTGTTTCAAGATGCACAAAAGGAGGCACTTAAAGAGAAATGGGCTGCATGATGGAGTCACCAGAAGAAAGCCATTACTACGCAAATCCTATAAAAATCCCATGTACAATGTGACAAACAGCACAACACAAAAGTCATTTGGAGTGATGAGACCAAAAAGATTGGGCAGCTTTACCATCTGAGAAAATAAAGAGCCTCATCCACAACTACCACAAAAGACTTCAAGTTGTCATTGATGTTAAAGGTGCCAATACACTGTATTAAGGTATCAGGTACATTTGGGTAGTTTTTTGTCATTATTAAATTAAAAAAAGTAAACAAAATTATTTGACTATTATTTGAGTAAATTGCTTTACCCAACCACTAACAATGAGTGAAAAATATTTTTTGTGTTATCATTTATATTCTCTGAAAATGGCCAAATAATCACACAAATTTTGCCAGGGTATGTAAACTCCTGGGGACAATACTATATGTATGTACTATGTATATACCATTTTACACAATCTACATAAGCATATACATATTTTGGCAGAGCAACATCCAGACAGACAGTTCCATCTAAGAGCTTGTAGTTTGTGATGGAGCAGAAGATGTTTCATTAAAGTTTAACCTCATACACCTCTCTTCCTGCAAAAAACATGACTTCCGCTGCTGCATGAGGCTGCATCTGTGTCACTACTGCCCTCCTTCTCTCTCAGAACCCTCTGACTCGAGCTGCCTTTGTTGCAGCGGTTCATTTAGATTTGATTGTCCTTTTCGTACAGACTTATTTAAATGCAGTGATGCTGGTTTTGATTAGTGCAGCTTGTGTGTCTGTTGGTGCTGGAGGGAGGCCCGGCTGAGCTCAGGAGACTTCTGGATAGAGCTTTCTGTCTGATTTGTGTCTGTTAAATAATCCCATTCACTCTGGGCTTCAGGGAAATGGCAGAATGAAGAATATGTGATGTGTAGGGTAGTGTTTTGGGATCAAACCGCAGAAGAGTGTCTCTGGAGAGTGTTGGCTATAACAGTTTTTGGGTTTAGCTAATAACACTATTCTGCTGCCTTTTCTAATCCTCCAATATTGTCTCAGAATGGTTACATATGGCGTGCGATTAAGTTAGTGACACACTTACACAACACATTGAACTCTGGATTGTACAGTGTCCTATTTGTACAAAATACATTATAATGAACTACTGTTTTAAAACATGTTCTTTCTTCTAAATTTGCTGTCTTAAATGTCTCTGTGTGAAAACAAAGATGGCTGCCAATACAGTTGCACAGAGAGGGATGCCCACACCACAAGCTCCATTGCAGCCCCACACCATTAGAGATGAGGCTTTTGTGCTGTGCTGTACATATTGTTTCAATTTAAATTGAATTGTTTTAAGGACAGGTACATTGTACATTAAGCAGAAGCATTTGTGTACCATATTACAGCTAATTTCTATCTGTATTACTATATTGTACATGTTTTTGGTGGTAGGAAAACCTAGAGCACATGGAAGAAAAGACACAGTGAGAACATGCAAAAAGGCCCTGTCTTGAATGGGAATGGAACCCAGGACCTTCATGCTATAAATTTATGCCACTCTGACACTCGTCTTGTCCTCAGGAATATCCGCAAGACATGAGGAGGAGATGCTAACGCCACACAGTTTTAATGCAGTGCTGCTTTTTTTACATTATACACTGTCCTACAACTTTTTTGAAATAAATAATTCACTGAATGAGGTAAATGACATAAAAAAAAATTACGCGACAAAACCATAAACCTTACCACACAAGAAACTAAGGACCCAAGTCCTTATTTTGAATACAGATGTTGGGAATGCTCAACCGGACCAACTTCATATCTCAGATAAAATCAGGTGCTCTTCATTATCCCAAAGGGTGAAGCAACAGAAGAATATAAAGGTCCAAAGTATTCTGAATTTTGTTTGCTTTTTAATATATAACGCCTATGCGTTTCAACTTAGACACGGTTCTTAATCAGGGCAATTCGTTTTCACAGGTGCACAATCAGAACATAAATCGCTCAATGGGTCATGTGACACAATGTCAAGTGCCAAAAGTAATTGCCACATACAAATAACAATGTAGATAAAACATTAATGGTGACTAACATACACTGATAATAGACCAAGTTGACTTCAAACTACATCTGGAATATACCAGTTTGTGGACAGTGCGGCATATACAGTAGTCACATAATCGGCACTCAAGGCAAGTAACATACACTTTTACAAGAAGACTTTTTTTACAAAGGCTAATGGTTTCAAAAGTATACCAAAAGGGCAGGAACCATGAGTGTACACAATACCAACACCTACAAAAAAAGGAGAAAAATGAATTTCTTCATTAAGCCCAGGGTAACAAGTTGTGTTTAAAGCATGTATCCATCATGTTTCACATTGTTAAAGAGCCTCAGTCTGTTACCACCTCTTGAGTTCTGTGGTACGGATTCAATAACCATGGCCCTCAAGGTGTTTGGGCTGCTATGTCCGGCTTGTTTGTAATGTTTAGCAATATGATCATTCATATTTTTTTTACAAATGACATACATCACATCAGCAATCCTTAGCGGTGTTCTTTTCTACAATCTCTCCCATAAGGGAATATTATCAAAAAGAAGACAAGACAAGACATTTATTTTTGTATAGCCCAATATCACAACAACAGCCGCCTCAAAGGGCTTAACAGACTGCACTAGACAACATCCCCTGTCCTTAGACCCTCCATCAGGGTGAGGAAAAACTCCAAAAAAACCCAGCTGGGAAAAAAGAGAAACCTCAGGGAGAACCACAGAAGAAGGGATCCACTCCCAGGACGGACAGGCCGTGCAAGAATGTGTCCATGACAGTTAAAAAAATACATATAAATACAAAAACATATTCTCAAAAAAAAGTTATGTTGACAGCGTCCAGTGTCCACTTTGTGTGTGTGTAAGGTGGATGGGACCTCAGCCAACATCAAGGTAGATGAAAGATGAGCTGGGGGTCCTCACACTGGAGCAGAGTGCCTCAACAGAGTCAGATCGCCGCACTTCCACCGGGAGCCCATTTCCCAAAAATGGGGCTCTATAAGAAAAGGCTCTGTAGCCAGCAGACTTCTTCTTTATTCGAGGAAGTTGAAGGAGGCCAGTGTCCTTAGAGCGAAGGGTACGAGCTGGAGTATACCAGGTGATAATGTCAGATAGGTAAGAGGGCACGCGTCCACAAAAGGATTTTATAGGTTAACAAGAGAACTTTGAAATCAGTTCTAACAAGCCAGGACCGGAGTAATGTGATCAAACTTCCTGGTCTTTGTTAAAAGTCTGGCAGTTGTATTTTGGACCATTTGTAGTCTGTGAATACTTTTCCTCAGCAGTCCAGAGAATAATGCTTTGCAGTAGTCCAGCCTGGATGTGACAAATGCATAAAAGAGAATTTCAGCATCAGCTAAAGAGAGGCAGGAGCGAATTTTTGAGATATTCCTCAAGTGAAAAAAAAAACTGGAATTGGAGCATTTTTCAGAGTAACTTGAGCCTCACACCCTTTAATAAAGACACTTTTGTTTCGCAGGGCTCCTATATTAAGGGATTATCTAGTTAAATCATTTACCCGCTTCAAAATGGCCCACCTGTAAAACAAATAGATAATTCCTTTATATACTTTTTTAAACTAACGACTCACTAAGGAACTTTCTAAGATCGCAAATGGTAGTTGGTAGCACACCTATTGCCATTACAAATAGTCAAACTATCACAACAAGGTTAAAATGGTTTGCCTCCACTCCACATGAGGCTGTCTTTGGCTGTCCTTTATTAGAGAAACAATTTACCCAATTAACCATAGAGTGCCACATAGTGGCTGGAGGTGCAGAATTACAAAAAAACATAAAAATGGCTCCTACTGTTGTTTATGACACAATTAACAAAACAGTTCCCGTTTCTACGTTTTAGCTTTGTGGGGAACAACCAGTCATTTGCAGCTGATGAGTTGCAGCTAAAACTTGATGCACATGAAGTTAAAGCGGCCAGTATCCAATTGGTCTGTCTCCGTTTGTTGTTTGTAAAACAAACTGCTGCTGCTGTCTGTGACATGTCTGTTCCATTTATTTGCACTAACTTTTTCATTGCCATCTAACCACAGAAAGTGTGCATGAGAAAATGTTATATTTCCGTGTTAAACTGTGAAATAAAAAATCAATAAAATCAGCTGCAGTCTGCAGAGTTTGACTTTATTCACAGCTCCTAAAATTAAGCTTCTGTGTCGAACGAGAAATTCAGATGCATGTCCTGTGCCTAGCAGAAGCGGGAACAGTGGCAGCATTGCATATTCTCCACTATATGATTACAGGAGCGACATATTAAAATATATTTATTACCTACAATGCGTATAGATTCATTTGACATATTTATTAAAGCACACATGCTTTTTTATTGCAAGTACAATGCTGCACTTGGGAGGGATACATATGCCATGTGCTCAGGCTTGGTAGCTTAATATTTCTGTGTACACTTTGCTCATCGTTAAGTAAATCAGGCCCTAATACTAAATTAGGTCAAATTGCTCTTGAGTTGCAGACTCCGGTCTCCGATGACACAGGATTTGGTTGGTCCGTTCCTCACTACAGCTTGTTCAAAATGAACAGCTGATAATGCTGTCAATTTTCCATGTTTTCAGTAATATTTATACTATTAAAAAGTGACTGCTCATGCAACATTTCCAGAACCCACGGTTTCCAATTTTTTTTTTACTGGAACTTTATATAATATATAAACACATGGATCTCACTACATTTTAAAAGCAGGCAACCACTTCTAACACATTTCTTTATCTTTAAAATACAAGCTGCAAATAATGTGCTGAACAGTTGTGCTGTTGTGTTTGTGTGGCAGTATATGTGACTTTAAAAAGTTCACAGAGACCGGCCGAGCAGAATAAAGGCCCTTTAACTGATTATGAAGTGCCTTGGATCTCTTTTTGCTACTGTAATTTTAAGCTGGCAATTATGACTGGCCATGCAGAATAAAGGCTTTACACACGTTTTCAGAGGGCCTTACATTTCTCTTATTCCCACACAACCACCAGAAGAAGTCTATTTCATGTGAGCGCGGAACTTGGTAATCATTAGAGACTACGCAGCAGTTTAAAGTTATAAAGTATTTGTTTCAGGTCTGACCTGTGATGACACTTGGATGTGGATCAGAAGTGACAAAGCAAAGAAGCGTATGCCGTCAGAGCGAGGGGCCATTGTGCTCCTCCAGCCTTCTCTCCAGGGGCTACTCCTTTACACATCCCATGTTCTTCTGCCATTACCATGACCCAAATTCTTTTGAAAACAGACTTTTCCAAATTGCAGAAAGGGCCAGTGCTTGTACAAGAGCCTTTAAAAGCAGAACTGTCCCCTTGAGTTTAACTACGAGCACTGCCGAAGCCTGCTGCTACAGAAAGTGCTTTGTCAAGAATTTGAGATAATGCTGGCTTTCTTTTGCTACAGGGTTACAAGAGGAGCAGTGGCTTTCAGCTACCGGAGTGTGGCTGGTCACTGAATTAAAATGCAGTCGGCTTCACCTAAAACGGAAACACAACACCTCTTTAAAAAGACAAGATTAAGTCCTCTTACAAAGCAATTTTTTATTGTTGGAAGGAGTGGTTCCAACATTAAGGAGTTGCTTGGAGTGTAATAACCTGTGAAAAAGGCCCGTTCCTTATATAGGCAAGGCAAGGCAATTTTACATTTACATTTACATTTACATTTAGTCATTTAGTAGACGCTTTTATCCAAAGTGACTTACAAGTGAGGAAAACAATGGAAGCAATTTCAACAACACAAGGTAACAAAAAGCATAAGTGCACAAAAAACTAGTCAGTTAGAACCCACACAGTATACAAAGCTAAGGATAGGAGAATGTTTTTTTAAGAAAAGAATAGATAGAAAGAAAGTAGAATTCAGTGTTTGTCAGTCAGGTGTTGATGGAGGGCGTTTTTTAAAGATGGATACAGAATCTGCTGATCTTGTAGCAGCACCAATGTGGAACAGATCCAGAGAAAGTACGTGAGAGTGATTTTTTTCCTTTCTGGGAGGGTACCACCAGACATTGTTCATTTGCAGAGCGCAGGGATCTGGTAGGAACATAAGTCTGTATTAGAGAGTGAAGATATGAGGGGGCAGATCCAGTAGTGGTCTTTGTAGGCCAAGAGCATAGATTTGAACCTGAATCAGGCGTCAACTGGGAGCCAATGTAACCTAATGAGGAGAGGAGTTACGTGCGCTCTCTTCGGTTCATTAAAGACCACTCTTGCTGCCTCATTCTGCATCATCTGCAGAGGTTTGGTTGTGCAGCAGGGTTCTTCTGAAGTGGAGACAAACATAAATAAACCTACAAAAATTACTTTGTATTTGAATTTACAACACAGTCGAGAGCAATACCACATATTTAAACAATATCTTTATTTCCATTTAACTGCAATCTCTTCCCACCTTTGCCTTACATTTTCTATGTTATTTACGATATGAGAGTGATGGGCCCTTAACGGTCTATAGTTACTGTAAGCTATAACCTTTAAGGCCATCATGGTAATAATGAGTGTACAGCATGTCACCACAACAAGGTTCAATGACTCAGAAGTAGACAGAGATACGGACAACAACAACAAACCTAGACAAGGAGAACAACTAATCAAAGCCAAGGATATGAGTTTTTTTTTTATTTTTTTATTTATTTTTTTATGAAAAGGAATCGATAGAAAGGAAGTAGAATTCAGTGTTTGTCAGTCAGGTGTTGACGGAAAAGATGTGTTTTCAAGCGTTTTTTAAAGATGGCAACAGAATCTGCTGATCTTGTAGCAGCAGGTAGATCACTCCACCAATGTGGAACAGATCCAGAGAAAGTGCGTGAGAGTGATTTTTTTCCTTTTTGGCAGATCGCAGGGATCTGGTAGAACATAGGTCTGTATCAGTGAGTGAAGATATGAGGGGGGTGGAGCCAGTGGTGGTCTTGTAGGCCAAGAGCATAGCTTTGAACTTGATGCTGGCATCAACCGGGAGCCAAAGTAACCTAATGAGGAGAGGAGTTACGTGCGCTCTCTTCGGTTCTTTAAAGACCACTCTTGCTGCTGCATTCTGGATGAGCTGCAGAGGTTTGGTTGTGCAGGCAGAGAGTCCAGCCAGAAGAGCATTGCAATAATCCAGTTTGGACAAGACAAGAGCCTGAACTAGGATTTGCGTTGAGTGCTCCGATAGGAAAGGTCTAATTTTCCTAATGTTGTAGAGGATGAATCTACAGGACCTGGTGGTGCTGGCAACATGACTTGTGAAGTTTAGTTGATCATCAATTACCACTCCCAGATTTCTGGCAGTGCTGGACGGTGTAATGGTTGATGAGCCTAAATGAATGGAGAGGTTGTGGCGGGTCTTTGGGTTGGCAGGAATCACTAGCAGTTCTGTTTTTCCAAGGTTCAGCTGCAGGTGATGCTCCTTCATCCAAAGTGAGATGTCACTCAGGCACGCCGAGACACGAGCAGAGACCGTCGGATCATCAGGTTGAAATGACAAGTGGAGTTGAGTGTCATCTGCATAGCAGTGATAGGAAAAGCCATGCTTCTGAATGACAGAGCCAAGGGATGTCATGTAAATGGAAAAGAGTAGCGGTCCAAGCACTGAGCCCTGAGGCACCCCTGTATTGAGATGTTGGGACTCAGAGACCTCATCTCTCCAGGATACTCTGAATGACCTACCCGAGAGGTAAGACTTGAACCATTGCAATGCCATTCCAGAGACACCCATCGCACTGAGAGAAGACAAGAGGATGTGATGGTTAACGGTGTCAAAGGCAGCAGACAGATCCAGTAAGATGAGGACAGATGACTTGGATGTTGCCTTTGCCAGTCTCAGGGCTTTTGGTGGAATGTCCGCTCTTGAACCCAGACTGGTTCTGGTCCAGGAGGTTGTTCCGTGTGAGAAAGGAGGAGAGCTGGTTAAACACAACTCGCTCCAGAGCTTTGGCAGTAAAGGGAAGGAGGGAAACCGGTCTGTAGTTTTCTAACAGTGTAGGGTTCAGAGTGGGTTTCTTCAGTAATGGTGTGATGCGGGCCTCTTTGAAAGCTGTGGGGAATGACCCAGTGGAGAGAGATGAGTTGATGATGTGGGTGAGAGCAGGCACGACAGATGGAGAGATGACCTGAAGGAGGTGTGTGGGGATGGGATCTAGCGGACAGGTGGTAGGATGGTTAGAATTAATGACCTTGGAAACACCCGCTTCAGTTAGAGGAGAAAAAGAAGGGAGCAAACACGTATCAGGGGTGTGAAAGAGTTCAACAGGTGCTGTAGCAGAAAACTGACTGATGGCAGTTGTTTTCTTTACAAAGAAAGATGCAAAATCATCAGCTGTTAACTCTGATGAAGGAGGGGGAGCAGGCGGAAGAAGGAGGGCAGAGAAGGTTTTAAAGAGAGTGCGTGAGTCAGGTGAGTTGATTAACTTAGAATGGTAGTAGTCAGTTTTTGCAGAAGTGACATCAGCAAGGAAATTAGAGAGGAGAGACTGGTAGAAAGAGAGGTCAGTGAAATCTTTTGACTTGCGCCATTTTCTCTCAGCTGACCGGAGGCTGGCGCGATGCTCACGTAGAACATCGGATAACCAGGGGGCAGACGAGGATGTACGGGCTGGTCTGGATGTAAGAGGTCAAAAGTTGTCCAAGCAGGATGTAAGCGTGGAGCACAGAGTGTCAGTGGCAATGTTGGTGTTTAAAAGCGAGAGCTCCTCAAGAGGGGGAAGCGCAGAAGAGACGGCAGAGGAAAAGCGGGAGGGGCTGAGTGATCGCAGGTTACGTCGGAAAGTGACCAGCGGTAAAACAGTTGCAGTGTCTGGAGAAGTTAGATCGAGGTCAAGAGTTACGAAGAAATGATCCGAAGTGTGCAGAGGCGTTACCCGAGTAATCCGAGTGGAGCAGTACCTTATGTAGATGAGATCTAGTTGGTTACCAGACTTGTGAGTTGCTGATGTGGAGACCTGCTTGAGGTCAAATGATGCAGTCAGGTTATTGAAGTTAGCAGCCTGTGGCTTTTCAAGGTGGATGTTGAAGTCTCCTAATACCACCAGAGGAGTACCATCCTCAGGGAAGGATGAAAAAAGCACATCCAACTCCTCCAGGAAATGTCCAAGCTGACCTGAGGGTCGATAGATAACTACAAAATGACTTTTAACAGGGTGAGTGATGGTAACAGCATGGAACTCAAAGGAGCTGTTGTCACACAAGGGTGCTAGCTGTTTGAACTTCCAGTCAGTAGGGATAAGTAGTCCTGTCCCTCCACCTCTTCCTGTGACGCTAGGACTGTGGGAGAAAGTGTGATTATGGGAGAGGGCAGCGGGAGGGGCAGAGTCCTCTGGTTTGATCCATGTTTCTGTAAGTGCTACAACTGAAAGACCAGAATGTTGAACAAAAGCGGTAATGAAATCAGCTTTGTTCACAGCAGACTGACAGTTCCACAAACCTATTGAGAAAGAAGAAGAGGCAGTTATGGACGGTGATATAACATGCAGGTTGTTAAGGTTGCATCTCCTTTTGCGTGAAACAGATGAAAATGTCCGTGTAGAAATGACAGTAGGAATTTGAAAACACATTGAGGAAGAGCAGAAAAGACAATATTTAGGTAGAGGGTGAAAGTCGAAATAATAAAATATAAGTGCAAACAATTGGTACAAAGAAGTGCAATACTCAAGTGCTCTTTCGGTGTGTCCCTGCGCGGTGGAGTCGCATGCAGGTAAAGTCGATGGTCTTTACTCTCTTAGGTCTTCACGCGATGATGGCTGCCGCGACCGCTGCCGCGGTGGTTCACACTTATATACCCGTCTGATTCTAGAATTGAATTTAGCAGGTCACACCTCCAAAGGCCGTAAACAACTCAAACAAAACCAGGCGGCGAGCAGGTGAGAGAAAACGCCGGTGCACCACGTGACAGAGTCGTAGTAATGCACAGCGCGGTTTCTCAGCAATAACACGGCACTAAGCTCAAAATGACAAGAATCACATACACTTACACAATTGTATTTATATAGCACAATTTATAGACTGGGTAACTCAAATTGCTTTACAGAAATAAAAGATTATTTACACGATTTAGATTAAGAAACATAAAAAAAATATAAAACATGTTAAAAGAAGAGTGCAGATAAAAACACTTTCAGTTGGAGTGTAGGGGAGCTAAAGAGGAAGGTTTTTAACCTCCCCTTGAACATTTGGTAAAGTTGAGGCTGTTCCAGATTTTTGCTGCATGAAACTTAAACGCTGCTTCACTCTGTTTAGTTCTAACTCTTTTTCTAACTTCTAACTAGATTTTAGAGAAAGAGACTCGAGATGACTGCTGACACTTTCTCTTTGTTTCTGTGGTCCAAAGATGATTATTTCAGTCTTGTTTCTGTTCAGTTGGAGAAAATTATTCTGCATCCACACATCAATCTGTTCGATGCAGTGACACAGTGAATGGATTGGGCCATTTTAACCTGCTGTGAGTGAAATGTAAATCTGAGTGTCATCTGCATAATTATGGTATAATACGCCACAGTTGCGTATTAACTGGACTAAAAGAAGCATGTAAAGATTGAATAATAGAGGTCCCAAGATAGACCCCTGTGGAACCCCACATGTCAGGGCCATTTGGTCTGATACACAGTTACCAACCGAAACAAAGTATTTCCCGACTTCAAGAAAGGACAGAAACTATTTGGCCAGCAATAGCTCAGTGGGTAGAGTGGTTGTCCTTCAACCGGAAGGTAGGCGGTTTGATTCCCACTCTCCCCACAGTTCATACTGTTGTTGTGTCCTTGGGCAAGACACTTAACCCACCGTTCCTCCAGTGACTGTAACACTGTTAATAAGTAGAACAATGAAAGTCACTTTGGATAAAAGCGTCTGCTAAATGAATAAATGTAAAATGTAAATGTAAGGGCAGTTCTAGAGATGCCTTTCCATTCCTGTAATCTTTGTGACAGGATTTTATGGTCCACTGAATTAAACGCAGCACTCAAGTCCAACAGAACTAAGACTTTGCCCGCGTCAGTGTTCAGACGGATGTCATTTGTGACTTTGATAAGTGCAGTCTCAGTCTGTGATGGGGCCTGAATCCTGACTGAAAAGGATCAAAGCAGTTGTTAAGTAAAAGTAAGTCATTAAGTTGCTGATATACGCCTTTTTCAATGACTTTCCCTAAAAATGGCAGGTTTGGTAAATGGTAATGGTAAATGGCATGCATTTATATAGCGCTTTCCTGCACCCTTCTCGGGCACCCAAAGCACTTTACATCGTGCTTCTCACCCCATTCACACACATTCACTCCTGGGGCAAACAGAGAGGGGGGCTGCCACACAAACGGTGCTCAACCTTCTCCTACCACCACCAAACACACCTCCACAGTCACACACATTCATACACCAGTGCTACAGACACTGGAGGCAAGGTGGGTTAAGTGTCTTGCCCAAGGACACAACAACAGTATGAACTGTGGGGAGAGCGGGAATCTTCCGGTTGAAGGACGGCCACTCTACCACTGAGCCACTGCCGTGGCTATTGATATGGGCCAATAGTTGTTGAGCACTGTAGCATCAAGACTGCTCTTCTTTAGGAGAGGCTTAATGACAGCAGTTTTTAAGGCCCTTGGAAATGTTCCAGACTGTAAGGAATTATTGACTATATTAGCAAATTGTGGTAACAAACTGCTTAGTACTGATTTTAGAAATCTAGTGGGTAGAACATCGAGGCAGCAGGTGGATGAACTCAGGCTGGAGACAGTTTTTTCAATTGTTCTGTCATTAATGGATGTAAAATCTGTAAACTCAACCAAAGGTCTCCGAGGTGGCTGCAGTGTTGTTGTATGCTCCCATTACATTTAGTGGTGGAAACTAATTATGGAGGAAATGGAGCTGGAGGGTTTGTTAATCTGTTCACTGTAGCAAACAGGACACAAGAGTTGTTACTGCTGTTGTTGATGAGCTCTGAGAAGAATATTTCTCTTGCTTTTTGCAAAGTTTGATTGAAAACATGCAAATTTACGCCATTTTCTTTATGCTTTTTGGCATTCCCTTTTCTGTGCCCTGACAGAATGAGCATTGCTCCACAAAGCCTTCTGCCTCTTCTTCATCACTTTTAAAACACATTTAAAACACCTGAAGTATAACAATTCAACAAATCATCAACTTGACCTGATGAGGCATTTTCAAACCTGATTGCCTCCATAAACTGTTTCCTGGTGTTATCATTAATGTGTCTCAACTGTAGGTCCAGCAGCAGGTTTTGGAATTATGGACAGATGGAAGAAGACACAAGAATGATCAGATAGATCAACATCAATCACAGGGACATCTAAAATATGAACAGCCTTTGTAATGACCAGGTCCAGAGTGTGACCTCTGTTATGGGTCGGCTCATTAACATGCTGACAAAGACCGAAAGTATCAAGAATAGTAGAAAGTTCTTTTGCATTTCTGTCACAAACATTATCCACATGCACATTAAAATCACCTGATATGACTATTTGTTCAAATTCTGTGCAGATAACAGAAAGCATTTCAGTAACTCATCAATAAACTCATGAGATTATTGGGGTGGTTTGTAAAGAACAACATATAAAATAGATGGAAAAAACCTCAACTCCATTTTGAATGATACATACTCAAATGATGAAAAATCCCCAAGTGATAGTTTCTGGATAAGAATATTATCCCTAAAGAAAGGCACATACACCAGCACCCTTTTTGTTTTCCCCCATTTTGAATAAAAATGTGAAATTCAATGGGGTGGATTCAATAAGGACAGCATTTAAAATGTCTTGCTGTTTAACCATGTCTCTTCCAGGGCCTCAGGTTGATAAGTGGTTTATTATGACAATAAGTCCTGGAACAGCAGAGGCCCTCAGTGTCCTAATCGCTGATAGTAGCCTTGATGCTACTCAAGGCTTTTGGAGCTTGTCTGGGAGGAGGTGGTCTGGGAGGGGGTGAAGGGGGTCTGACAGAGGTGAGTGGCTGAGGTGGAGAAGTGGTGCTCCTGGGTGGTTTTGGGGGTGGTATTTTTATGGATGATAATAGTACCCGTGACCTGGCCAAGTTAGGTGTAAGGGGTATGAACTTAATTCCAGATTTTACCAACATTTCCAGGTGATCTGGAAATCCCATTGGTGAATCAGGGGATGGGACACAGATGGTGAGGTTCGCAGAAGGTGTTAATGTTACTGGGGGGGTCCAGGGTCCTATTGGGGAGGTCCATTTCAGTATTGGGGGTGTTGATGGTGGCCCAGTCAGAGGAGGATCCTTGGCTGGTGAGGCAGGAGTTCATTCTTCATCCAGTGGCTGATGGCTTCTCAGAGGGCCTTTTCTTTGTTCAAGACGGTGCCCAGAACCATTTAGGTGATTACTGCCCACATGACACAAGCATAAACCCCCATTAACTCTCTAAGTGCCAAAGTCGCAAAATTGCAAGCAACGTAATGTGGTTGTTTAAATAAATGTAACTTGCTTTTTAAAATATCAATGTTTGAGAATATATGAGATGCCCCAAGAGCTGCAGATAGTCACATGAGAGAAAAAACAGGTTTGAGGTGTTGTCTGAGGATGTATTATGCAGGAGACGTTTATTGACCCGGAGACACTCAACACGGTGGAGCATTGAATAATCAGTCTTTCATGCTTCCAGAATAGCAGTAACCTATGTAGACTTGTACTACTTCATTGATCAGGTGATGTTATTTAACCTTGCAGTCGTTTAAGATGAGCAGAGACAGAGGTCAGAGACTAATCTTAACAAAGACTGAGCTACAGAGATATACATTACAGAGATATACATTCTGTAATCACAGCCTTGGTGTGAGGGAAGGCCTCACAAGGCACGCTGACCAGTTCTAACAGAGGATGACACATAGAAATCCTGCGGCGCAATTTGAGTGAATCATGCGAGCTCTGGGCCTTGGCAAATGCACCACAATTTTTTAGTCATCATTTGTTTAATGTTGGTCCTCTCCACTTGACATTTGGATACACTAAAGACATCTGCCACCTTAGCCGCATACTTGGTCTTCAGGCTTTTGATGATCAGCACTTTAGTCTGTGGTTGAATCTTTGGCATGTTGTTAGAGGTCAGTTTGCACTTCACATGAAGGTCTGGTGTGCTGGTGTTCTCTTGTTACACACAAGAGAATGTATAAATGGCAGTATTTGTCTCAGGTCTTTGGCTGAATCATTTACAGAAACAACAAGACTTATGTCCTTGCAAAAAATGTGAAGTTCATTTCAATTAAAAATAACTATTTATTGTAACTTATTGAATTGAATGATTAGAAATAAAGTTTATATGCCATTTTAAGTTACTATGTCCTTATGCAACAAGCCCTGTCAATCTGTGTATTTAAAGCAGATGAGAAAGATGGAGAAGAGAAGTGGGTTAGCAGTAGGTTCAGGAAAAAAAGTAAAAGTACTCTGCGTTTCTGTCTTTCTTTGACCAAGGGGTTGTAGTGTCTAAATCAGGAGAGACCAGCGGGACTACGGAGAGGGGGGGTCGAAGAGAATCGGAGCGCAGGTTACGACCACCCCCCGAGGGCCAGGGCGAGACAGGAGCAGCAGCAGGGCATTCAGAGACAGGAGGTGTGTGGACAAGTGAAGCCACACAGGGGATATGTGTTGTTTGTGAGTGGTGTAATGTGCAAATGTTAACTTGTATTAATATTTAATAATTTATTTATATATATTTTATATTGTCACGACAAGCTGACTGGTCCTTTTGATGCCAGTGAGCCTGGGTCCCCCCTGCCAGAACCTGCTGCTGCTTCAGCTTCCCCTGCCCCATCCACATCTGCTGCTGTACCCACAGGTGTGTACAGGCAAGTGTAAACAATGTGTCACAATGTTATAGATATTATACATGTGATATGATTGTATATAATATACACAAATACATATGTTTTAATTTTAAACTGTTTGGTCAAGGTCTTTTTATGTTTGAATAATTGTCGTTTCAATATTTATGCAATAATCACCATCTCCGTAAGGACTAGGTTCATTTTTTTGTTAGTTCCATGTAGCTAATCAAGCATCATCCCCTGGTCTTCTCTCCTCTTGCTGCATTAGAGCAAGCAACACAACAAGCATTCATTCATTAGAGAGCATTCATTAGATGTGAGAACATTAAACACGGCTGTTTAGTAGACTTAATCAACTCTCCAAAAAGATTACCAATAACTCAAATTTTAGTTGTCACATATCAACACCGAAAAAGGGTTAAAATTAACTCCCATGAAGTATTTAAGTTGCAAGGAGTTAATTTGCCCAGGCTGGATTTGCTGTGTGTGCTTGTTGCACAAATACACATGTACCCGCGGGCAAGCAGTGAAAGGCGAGGGAATCTACTTTGTTTTTTGCACCACCAGATGAGCGGATCAACGTTGCTGTCTATGGGCTCCTCTTGCAAGTAGCGCGTATGCTCTGTATCCGCGCGGACTCTTTTTGGAAATACAGATGTGGTTGTTTGTGGCTTCTGCAGGTCACTAGGAGTCTTTTTTTTAGCCACTGGTGGCATGATATTTTCCGCAGGGACAAAACTCCCTTCATCCTCGGCAACCAGCATCTCTTCAATAAGTAAATGTTTAATCTGATCCATGTTGTCAATATGAATTGCTCTAAAATTTGGTTCCAGTAAGCACATATAAAAATATATAATAGCCTTATTTTATCAAGCCAGCAAAATAAAGGAATTTGTAATAAAAATAAATAAATATTGATTGAATATTTTTTACTTATTATTTTAATTATTTTTTCATGAAACAAAAGGATTAAGCATATAAGCATAAGCCCACACTGAGGGAGTTCCACTTGCGCTTTAGTGAGCTCGATTCACTTCAACCAGCTCTGGGAGAACGTGCTGACCAGTGTGTGGCACACACCCATTTCACGGACAGTTCGGTCCTTGGAACTGACCCTTGCATCAGTGACTGCCAAATGCAAATTTTGACTAAAGCAGTTTAGCCATGTCCAGTTCAGTTTACTCACTGCTGCTATGATGTTGGCCCCATTATCTGTGGTGATATAGACCAGCTTTCTTTCATCTAGGCACCACTCATTAAATTCACGGAGAAGAGCTTCTGAAATGAGGTTGGATGTGCGGTTTTGTGGCATAAACCCTGTTTCAAGGCTCTTGCAGACTCATATATGGAGTCATATTGAAACTTATATTAATAATAATAATCTTTATTTTTATATACCACTTTTACACCTACTGTAGTAGGCAGTCAAAGTGCTTTAAATACACTAAACTATTTACCAGTGTTACAATACATTACTGGAGGCAATGTAGGTTAAGTGTCTTGCCCAAGGACACAAGTATGCGGGGGAGAGAGGGATGTTATGATGTTTTGGGATGTTTCGAGCGGGGATCGATCTGCCCACCCACCAGTTGAAGGACCCACAGAGCTACTGCTGCCACTATCTGTGACCACATATCTGTGGTGGCAGAAAGGTAGTGCATATTAATGAGCTCTTTTTTCCCCAGTGCCTTTGAGAAGTTGAACATCTTTGGGACAGCCGTCTCTGACACGTAGCTTTTAACCAGGCAGCTCATACTGCTTGTCAAATGTCTTGAACATAGACTTGAATGCTGGTTTCTCCACCGCGCTAAACAAATTCATCTCCCCCACCAGATATAATGCCACAGCAGCTGTTAGGTATTTATGCCACAGTCACAGCTGTATGTGGTAGCTCGTGCAAAAGCCTCCACTAATCCTAACTGCCATACCTGCTGTCACTCCATGGGCACTCCACGACTTTGACCAGACGGGGTTAGTTGAGCTTTCACTGCTGGATGGTTGGTAATTAGGTGAGATCTTGGGTTTGATGTGTTTTCACGTTTTAACAAAACCTTTGCAGAGCAGATTTTACATTGCCTCTTCTAAATTTGTTGGTTGTCCCTTTTCATTTGGTTGGAAGCCAAAATGTTCCCAAACAGTGGAAGTTATATTCGGTATTTAACCAGAGATTTGAGCCATGAACATTTTATAAATGTAGCCAAATTGCAATAGGATGTAATTGTTATTATGGCACTATCTAATGCTAACTCTGTCACACATATGTTATTGGTTGCCTCAATATATTCACTTTATGCTAATTTACTGTGGTCTGTTTGACTGTACTTAACAGACGGAGTCTGAATGATGTGGAAAAGTGTCTTCTCTTTTGGTAAGAGTAAAAAACATTATTTTTCTAACTAACAGTGGCCTACCCAAGAGTAGGTAAGGGCCCCAACAAGCACTGGACTAGAACTGACGGGAGAATCTTCTGTGAGCAGTGCTGACAGTGAGGAGACTGTAGCCTGAGTATCTCCAGACTCAGATAAAGCGCCAGTCTCTGTAAATCTCTCTTTCAGCAACCTTAACCACATCTGCACATTTAACCTTTAGGGCTCACGTGCCATGTCCTTAGTAAATGGACGTGGGGATAATATACACCTCCTTATATGGACACCCTGGAGGTGTGTGTTTATAGGTAACATGTTTACGCTTTAAAATTGTGTTTTTCCGTCTTATTTTTTTTCCTGAAGTATCAACAATTGTGCCAAACTCCCAAAATAGAGTTAAAAATAGAAAGTAGAATTAAAATTTTGTTCATAAAAAAAAAAAAGAGAAATTTTTACTTTGACGTTTTGCATTTAGACGTCATTTCCCCTTGCAAGCCGCAAATTCTAATTTGCATGACAAGAAGAGTGCAGTAAACATGAAAAAACAAGAGAAAAAACAACACTAATGAATGAACAGTATTGACCATGTATCAAAAACGGACTATGAATCTACGTCAGGAGTGAGGAGGTAGACTGCCTCAGTCTCTACCAATGATAGTATACTCAACCAACGTAGGTTTGTTCTGAAAATTAGATTTGTTTCTATACTTGATGAAAATGAAAAGAAAAACAATCATTCCATAAGATTGTGTAGGTTGTGCTGTAACAGGCATAAAAGAAATAAACTTAATTTTCCAGATGTAATTTTTTATAAATCACAAATGATTATTAGGCCTCTGTAATATGGGCTTTAGTTGTGCTCTGCTCCTGGAGCAGGACACACTTTCAGAAGGTTACTTAACTGATGATCAACTAAACTTCACAAGTCATGTTGCCAGCACCACCAGGTCCTGTAGATTCATCCTCTACAACATTAGGAAAATTAGACCTTTCCTATCGGAGCACTCTACGCAAATCCTAGTCCAGGCTCTTGTCTTGTCCAAACTGGATTATTGCAATGCTCTTCTGGCTGGACTCCCTGCTGCACAACCAAACCTCTGCAGCTCATCCAGAATGCAGCAGCAAGAGTGGTCTTTAATGAACCAAAAAGATGTTTTTGGATACAATGTTTTCACTTTGCTTTGGAAGTCAAATCTTTTCACTTCTGGCTGCACTAGATTATAATCATCATAACCACCGGCCTGTGAATGTAACACTGGCTCCCGGTTGACGCTTGCATCAAGTTCAAAGCTATGCACTTGGCCTACAAGACCACCACTGGCTCCGCCCCCTCATATCTTCACTCACTGATACAGACCTATGTTCTACCAGATCCCTGCGCTCTGCAAATGAACAACGTCTGTTGGTACCATCCCAAAAAGGAAAAAAAAATCACTCTCACATTCCTTCTCTGGATGTGTTCCACATTGGTGGAATGATCTACCTGCTGCTACAAGATCAGCAGATTCTGTAGACATCTTTAAAAAAATGCCTGAAAAAACATTTCTTGTTCTGAAGACAAATAAGAGTCTTCAGCAGGGGTGTACAACAGGTTGGCCACAGTCACAGTCCGGATCCGAACTTCTAGAAGTTTTGATCCGACTGCAAGACATCTTCCATAATTACAGGCACATTGTGTAAAATACAGTTGTGCTCATAAATTTACACACCCTGCCATAATGTAATTTTTCTAGCCAGAAAATGAATGATAGACCAAAAACTTTCTTCCACTTTTAGTTAGTGGTTGGGTGAAGCCATTTATTGTCAAACAACTGTGTTTACTCTTTTTAAATCATAATTACAACAGAATCTACCCAAGTTACCCTGATCTAAAGTTTAGGTGATTTTTGGCCTTATAACACGCACACAAGTGACAAACAGGTTTGAACGGCTACTAAAGGTAACCATCCTTACCTGTGATCAGTTTGCTTTTAGTTTCTGGGCTCCTGACAGACCCTTGCATCTCTCATCCAGTGCTGCATTGACATTACTGTATTCTGAGTCATAGGAAAAGCAAAATAATTGTATAAAACAGGAAAGGGATATAAAAATATATACAAGGAATTGAGAATGCCAATCAGCAGTGTTCAAACTCTAATAAACAAGTGGAAAATGAGGGATTCTGTTGAAACCAAATCAAGAACCAAAATTTTCTGCCACAACTGACCGGAAAAATGTTCAAGATGCAAAGAAAAACTCACAAATAATTTCATCTGAAATACAAGACTCTGAAAAATGGTGATGTGGCTGTTTCAAGATGCACAATAAGGAGGCGCTTGAAGAAAAATGGGCTGCATGGTTGAGTCGCCAGAAGAAAGCCATTATTATGTAAATGCCACAAAGCAGCCCACTTCAAAACGCCAAACAGCACACGGACAAGCCTCAAAATTTCTAGAACAAATGTCATTTGGAGTGATGAGACTAAAACTGAACATTTTGGCTGCAACCATAAACATTTGGAGAGGAGTCAACAAGGCCTATGGTGAAAGATACACCATTCCTGCTGTGAAACATGGAGGTGTATCGCTGATGTTTTGGGGATGTGTGAGCTACAGAGGCACAGGAAAAGATGGATGCAGGATGTTATCATAAAATACTGGAGGAAAATTTGCACTCATCAGCCCAGAAGCTGCACATGGGACGTACTTGGACGTTCCAACATGACAACGATCCAAAGAACAAGGCCAAGTCAACCTGTCATTGGCTACAGCAGCATAAAGTGAATGTTCTGGACTGGCCATCTCAGTCTCCTGACCTCAGTATTATTGAGCCACTCTGAGTAGATCTCAAACTTGGGGTTTGTGCAAGACAGCCCAAGAATTTACAGGAAGTGGAGGCTTTTTGCCAAAAAGACAACTGGTGTATGTAAACTTTTGATCAGGGTCATTTGAGTAGATTATGTTGTCATCATGATTTAAAAAAGAATAAATAGATTTGTTTGACAATAAATGGCTTCACCCAAACAATAACTATGATTGAAAGAAACTTTTTTTTGTGTTATCAGTCATATTCTCTGAAAAATGGATAAAAAATCACACAAATTCCGCTTGTATATGGGTGATAATATGGAGGGGGGATTAATGTAGTTTCATTGATGACCACCAGAGGTGCCCTAAGATCAAAAATGTACTAATTGTAACAAGTTATAATTTGAAATTTACTGTACAGGCAACTGATGGCAACTTGGCGAATTCAGAGCATCCTTTCCTATTACTCAGGCTGTTGCTGATGCATGTATGTATTTGCTTGTGTTGTCAAATTTGACCATTTTTAAAGTTTTATCTCTGTAAGATGTTGTTAATTAAATCAGATTGGCCTAAGATTCCATGATTTTGTCCACAAAGACGATTTTCACATACAAAATTAATTGTATCAATTTGCATACAGTTTTTTGGGTTTTATATTTTTAAACCCATTTGGTGTTTCCAGTCAAAAACGACCGGTTATTAGAAACAAATGGGGTGACAGCAAAAGTGTAAAAAACTGAGCTCAAGTACATCCAAGCCGCTCTCATCAAACCACTTATATAGGCCACCTCGTTGGTGTATAGGGGAGCATTTGGCCCACCACATTCATTTATATACAATCTTTGGGTACATCCTCATTTGTCAGATGCACATACATGCGCCACCATGGGAACCTTTGTTGAGTATCTCTCTCTCACGAGAACAGTGCTGCCGCTCCCACCACACACATCACGCACAGTGCATAGGGCAAGTGCTCCGAGGGACACCACATTGATCCAGCTGTGATTGAATGACATGAAGTAATTTTGTGCAGCTGTAATATCTGATGAATAAGATTTTAAGCTTCCTAGTGGTGTTCAGTTCAAACATTTAGATGTGTGGAATATGTCAAGGTGGTTAGAGGACGTGCATATAGTAAAATATTATTTATTTTACCTCGGGGAAGAAGGGAAAAAACAGTGGTCTTTTTATTTTCCAATCTCTCCTTTACGTCAGCCTAATAACATCAGAATGAGGTATTATCGTCCTTCTGCAACTGAGTTAGTGATGATAATAATAATAATAATTATGGTGAACATATTTAAATTTTAAATGCATATATTTTGTCTGAGTAAAATGCCTTTAAACTTGTCAATTCTTTATAGTTACTTGTTTGGTTTGTGCTTCAGCGCTGCCTTTCTCTGTTTTCCCAAAGCCCTTCTCTGTCTCTCACACAGCACCAAACTGATCTCAGACCATGTTTAACTGAGACCAACTGTGGAGATGCATTTATATTTACATTTGAATATGTACAATTAGCTGCTGCAATAACGATTCAAAACTAAGAGACACAGTGAAGACAAAAACGTTAGTGTGGAAGTCTAAGTGTTAATGAAGAAACGAGGTATTAAGCTCTATTTACAGCAGAAAGTAAGGAAGGCTATGTTGCTAAACAGTGTTAACAATAAAGCTAATATGGCTAATACTTAATTCTGAGACTTTTTCCGCAGCATTGATAAAATTATTTGTTGTCAGAGACTGAGAGAAGGAGAGACAGAAGCTCTCTCACCTGTTAGAGACAAATGAACAGGTTACTGTGTAAATCTGACTCTTAAAGATGAGGTAGGCTATTTTTCCAATTAGCATAGCTTTTTTTCAGAGCTTAGATCTCTCAGGGTGGCATCGCATAGACATTCTTCTTAGGGCATCAAGATGGCTAGCAGCGGCCCTGCACAGGAACAACATCTGTGTTAGCAGTTCTCATAGACAGTTGTAATATTGTTTAATTAAAACTGAACTTTTCCTTTGTTATATAAGGCTTTTTTGAGGCCTTTCTCACAATTCATCATGTGGCAGCACCATGGCAAGTCAGTATACTGTGAGGGGGGCTCTTGATTACATATTTGATTACCATGCTATTGTCATGACTGATCACGCTGCAGCCCCGCCCTCTCCATCTACTCCAGGAGAATCCTCCTCCTGCTCCCCCTCCCTTGCCGGCTCGCTAAGTGAGGACAGGTGTGCGGGAGCTCCGGCGGACTCAGACCAGCTGTGCCCAGTTGGTAATAAACTGGGTACAAAGAGCGCCTCTTCCAGTTCCTCGGTGCCAGGTTGTAAAGCTATCTCCTGTTAGTGATACGAATAGCTCTTTGCAGTTAGTACCTAATTCACACATGGTAGATACTTACCTGTTTTTTGTTCCGCTCCAGATTTGTCGGGTCCTGCCGCCGGTTCCAGCTCTGGTCCAGCCTCAGCTGACTCCTGTTCGTTCCTGTCCGTCCCTGAAGACCAGCCGGAACAAATCTAACCTTGTACAAATAAATCTACGTTTCTGAACTTGAGCATTCTGCCTGCCACGTTACAGCTATTTTATATGGTTCAATATAAATGTCTCTGGTAACTTTGACCAAGTCTGTGATAAAGAGTATACTATGTTTCATCTGATCATTTCTTATAGTCAAAATAATCAAATAAGAAATGATGTTTTTTGGAACTCAAATTTGAGATGTTCAAATCTATGAGGCTTAAAAGTCATAAATATGAAATAGAAGAAGAACTTAAGTTGATAAAAAATTAATCTGACAACAAGTAGAGATAATATATGTATTATTACACTTTTTATGGTGAGTCTTAATAGAACGGTCATTTGAGACCGGAAACCAAGCCTCTCTCATGAAAGTAAAATGAAAATATTAAAATCATGTTTACAGCCTGGTACAAAAGACGGCTCTGGTCTCTAGAGCTAAGTTTTTACTACATGACAACTCTGGGGGGGGGGGTGAATTTTTGATTAATATGTCCGTTTATGCTATCTGAAAACTATTGTTTTACTATGGAGTAAAAGCCAAAAAGCCCAGAGGTAACGGCCATTTTATTGCCATGTCTTCCGCCCATTGCCATGACCAATGGGCGGAAGTTGTCCATATTATATACTGTCATTGCCTGGGACACAAAATTGTTTAACTTAAAATAAACACAAAATAAGGGCTAGGTATGCAAAGGCATTCAGCATTTTTGGGAAATTGAAAAATCTATATAAAAACAATTGGTTAAGTTATGATTATTGTTGTAGTCTCAAAATATCTGTTGAATTTTTGAAACTTTGAATGATTAAAAACGTTGAAAATTGTTGGATATATAAATACGTGAACTAGATGAAAGGTGGGTAAAGGGTTAATGTGGAAAACTTGCTTCAATGTAAGTCTATGGTGAAAACATTAGCGTGAATACTAAAAGTAATAGCACACTAGTCCAAGTCATTTGGAATTTTTGGATTTTTATTTTACTTTTGGATTGTTGAAACACAGTAGGAGTTGTTAGCGTCCAAAGTTTGGCAGAATAAGAGAACTGAGCTTCAGCCACACAATTATCTTACACTAAAGCAATCATTTTTATGTTTCTACTTGCTGTGACAAAATTTTTTTGAGGTTTAACGTGCCTTGGTTTGTCGTGAAGCACTGTCTCAGCCACTAAAGTGCATGACCTCATATCCTTAGAATAACTTGCTTTACTCTCAAATAAAAGCAGAAAAGCGCATTTATTTTGGAGTCTTTTGAGTTGCTTAAACATTTGGACATTGTTGATATATTTCCAGTCTTTCTGCCATTTGTAGCTACCTCCTCACAATGAGCAGTGTGTCATTTCTAGAGTAATGCTGTTCTCCAGTTCTCTGTCATCACTTCACATAACCCGTACTGTCCCACAGCCCTGTCCCTGCCCCCGTCCCTGGCATAGCGTAATGTTGCTCTAATTTACAGCCAGACTTACAACTGAATGAGGCCGTTTGATGTTCACTGTTGGCTTTTGATCAGGGCCATATATCCACAGAGCTCAACGGTGGGGGATATAAATGATTATTACTCTAGTGCGCTTTGTAGAGTGTAATGAATGGAAGTTGATGGTGTAGTGTGCGCCTGGGGCACAGGATCTTCATAAAGGAATTAGTAGACTTCTTCAGAATGTAATCAGTTACAGATTATTATAATGTGCTACGACGGGCAGTGCTGCAGAGAATCCTGGGATCTTCTCACTTCGTACTATCAAAATTCATTTAAACAGCACTAAATGTTCTATAGTTATATATAATTAATATAATTTTTACCATTTAATTCTAAAATGTTTTTGTGAGTTCTAAATTGAGAGTAGGGCCTTGGCTAGAAACCCTCTTAACTCGGCAATCAAAAATATATTTTGGGTGGCTTCTTTTTTCATAACCCCTTCTAACAAAGGAATAAGCAGGAATAGAGCAGACACATCTTTTCATTTCAGAAAATTCTTCTTCAAAAGACGTTATGCTCAAGTCTTTCAGCATAGCCATGTTGATAACAAAGAGGAGAAGAGAACACTTGTTGCGTTTGTCAAACTAAAAACCCGCCTCTTCCTGTTTGTGCTGCCACATCATTGGTCACAAGAGACCGCTGAGCCCATGGTTTGAATCAAGCAGTTGGCCCAGAAACTCACTGACCTTTTATACAAAAACACTAATTACAAGCAAACAGATCACAGGTGAGAATGGTTACCTTTAGTAACCATTCAAACCGGTTTGTGTCACTTGTGTGCAGGTTATCAGACCAAAATCACTGATGATCAGGGTCATTTGGGTAGTTTCTGTTCACATTATGATTTAAAAACAGTAAACACAGCTGTTTGACAATTAATGGCTTCACTCAACCACTAACTATAAGTGAAAGAAAGTTTTGTGTTATCATTCATATTATCTGAAAAATGGCCAAATAAAATAAAATAAATAAATAAAATCACAATTTCTGCCAGGGTATGTAAACTTACGAGCACAAATGTAACTCTATTGAAACATATGGTTTTCCACACAGTGAATTTGTTTCAGTAATAAACCATCAATAAAGATCATACAACATAGTAATCATGTTGTAATGTAAAAAAAATGTCTGTCTGTAAAAAAAGGGTATTTTGTGCCATGCCCAATGGGAGGGGCTATTAGTTTAAAAGGGAGCTATTTTGGGCCAGTAGTCAGTCTGTGTTTGGTTGCACTGAGGACTAACACTAACAGGTACTGTTTGATGCAATAAATGCATAACCACCTTTTGTTTCAATACAAAACCATCAGGTGCTATTTAGTTTAAGTGCAATACAGAAAAAAAAACAAAATAACAATACCTGCATATTTTAACAAGATAATATAAACAGCTAATAGTAGTGCAAGAAATTACATGGATGCTAAGATGGAAAACTTAGGCTCATATAAAGTAAGGGCAATACACAAACAATGATGCAAATGGTCATTTGTCAAATATGCACAATTGTTTGTTTTTATGACATTGATACGGGAGAATCTGGATTACATTTACATTTAGTCATTTAGCTGACGCTTTTATCCAAAGCGATTTTTTTTTTTTAAAGAGTAGCAGCAGGTAGATTATTCCACCAATGTAGAACAGATCCAGAGAAAGTGCGTGAGAGTGATTTTTTTTCCCTTTTTGGGATGGTGCAACAAGACGTTGTTCATTTGCAGAGCGCAGGGATCTGGTAACATAGGTCTGTATTAGTCAGTGAAGATATGAGGGTGCGGAGCCAGTGGTGGTCTTGTAGGCCAAGAGCATATCTTTGAACTTGATACAGGCGTCAACCGGGAGTCAATGTAACCTAATGAGGAGAGGAGTTACGTGCGCTCTCTTCGGTTCTTTAAAGACCACTCTTGCTGCTGCATTCTGGATCAGCTGCAGAGGTTTGGTTGTGCAGGCAGAGAGTTCAGCCAGAAGAGCATTGCAATAATCCAGTTTGGACAAGACAAGAGCCTGGACTAGGATTTGTGTAAAGTGCTCTGAAAGAAAAGGTCTAATTTTCCTAATGTTGTAGAGGATGAATCTACAGGACCTGGTGGTGCTGGCAACATGACTTGTGAAGTTTAGTTGATCATCAATTACCACTCCCAGATTTCTGGCAGTGCTGGACGGTGTAATGGTTGATGAGCCTAAATGAATGGAGAGGTTGTGGTGGGACTTTGGGTTGGCAGGAATCACTAGCAGTTCTGTTTTTGCAAGGTTCAGCTGCAGGTGATGGTCCTGCATCCAAAGTGAGATGTTACTCAGGCACGCCGAGACACGAGCAGAGACCGTCGGATCATCAGGTTCAAATGACAAGTGGAGTTGAGACTCATTTGCATAACAGTGATAGGAAAAGCCATGCTTCCAAATGACAGAGCCAAGGGATGTCATGAGCCCTGTGGCTCAGTGATTTTTAAGGCAGTGAACAATCTCAGTGAAAAAAAAAAATTCATACAAATTTGAGCTAAATCCAAATAGTCCGTTTATTCATCCACTGCCAAGGAGATGTATTCGGGTTTTTAATAGAATTGATAGAGCACATAACACATCCTTAACTTTGGGATCATTACCACCCCCTCAACAGCATCTAACACTAGAATCCATTCTTTCACCATTTCTGCATCGGTGAATGGTCTTTTCTTTTTAGTAAGTATCCATGCAAAGCGTAGTGATGCCGCTGTGACCATTTTTGACCGAGCTTTGAAAAAAAATGGTGGCACCTTGCAGTTGCTCAAAGGCAGACGTTCTCAACAGGAGTGGATACTTATTTTATATGGTGATGTTATTAAGTCCACAATAATCGATGCATTGTCTTAAAGTCTTATCTTTCTTGTCTACAAAAAAGGAACCAGCACCAACAGGGGAGGAAAAAGGACAAATGATACCTGCGGCCAAAGAGTCTTTCAGATAAGTCTATATCGCTTCTCTTTTGCTTCCCTTTCAGGCCGGGAGAGATTGTAGAGGCAACGAATTGAAGGTGAGCTCCCGGTAGTAGGTCAATCGAACAATTTTATAGAAGATGTGGTGGGAGAGAGAGTGCTTTGTCCTTACTGAAGACCTCCGCCAAGTCATGGTAAACTGTAGGGACATTAGACAAATCAGGTGTGAAAGGCTTTAAAAGTTCAACATCTCTCTCTGTAGGTGGGATAGCTGAGTGGAGACAAGTAGCATGGCAGCAGAAAGTCCAGCTAACCAGCTTGCCACTGACCAGTCTATGTGCGAATTATGAAGTTTTAACCAAGAGAAATCCAGCACGAGGGGACATTGGGAAGAATCAACAAAACATAGAATAGTAGGGTCTTATGATGATTACCTGAAAGCACCAGATATAGAGGCTCAGTTTGGTGGCTGATATACGCTAGAAGGGAAACATTAAGAGCATTTACTCTTAGGCAAGGGTTTGAAAGAAATGCCAGCTTGTTGAACCAGGGTGGTGTCGAGAAAGTTTTGCTCCTAAGTCAACCAGCCCTTAAAGTGGAACTGACTGTTTGTAAAAGAGGGTTGCTGTAACCAGAAAGTGTGGGATTTGGGCAGGAGACAAAGGGAGTTTGCTCACCAGTATTCCCACTCCTACTGGTGATCATGGACTTTTGGTCTAACAGGGCATCTCATCAAAATTGAATTGGCTGCAATAGATGCATTCACCTAACTCCATCCTTTTTTGCCATTGCAGCACTGAGTCGAGTCCTTGCCAGCTGCATTGGCTCTTCCTGGGGGGGCACCGGGACTGGGGGGTGGCAGTTGTGGAAGGTTGTGATTAAGACTGTGGTTGAACTCGTAAAAGCACCCAGTTAGCTTTGGAGTCTCTCCCTGCTCCTTTCTCTCTGGAGGTTGTCTAAACGAATGGACAGGGAAATCAAATTATCCAAAGTAGTAGGCTCATTGTGCAATGTCAAATCATCCTTCATGGACTCTGAGAGCCCATGCAAATGTACCCCTCTTAAGGTCAGTTCATCCCATCCTGCTTCAGTAGCTAGGAGTCTGAACTCTACAGACTAGTCTGCAACACTTCTTTGCCCTTGACGGAGACTTAACAGACGTTAAGCTGCATCAGGGGAAACATTAGGGTGAGCAAAAACCTTCTTAAATTTATCCACAAAAGCAGTATACAAGTAATGGAGTTAGCACCACCATTGCACAAATAAATATAATTGGTTAGCCATGGTTTCAACCAGATAACCAATATGACTTAACTGGGTAGCTAGAGCCTGTTGACTCTCCATGAGGTTGTTCAAAGTCGGATGGTGCTGCCCTAGTAGATTTCCATGAGTCAGCATCTTCTGGGTCCATGTTGGCAAGATCGTATGGTCACAGAGTCCACAAATTGGGACCCAAAAGCAGTCTCAGACAAATGTGCAGTGAAGACAATTTAATAAATAGGTAGCTGGACAAAAGAGATTGAATCGAGAAAAAAGGGTAGCCACTGAGCTGGTCGGACTGGAGGAGGCAGGTGGTGGACAAGGTAAGTTGAATGACTGAATCCAAGTGGAGTCCAAAAGGCTGATTGGCACGAGGGCTGCAGGGAGAAATCAGAAATTCTGTCCAGAACACACTTGCAAATAAATTGAAGAATCTTAATTCACAAGTCTGAGCATGTGTTCACCACAGTGGATGACTGACGATCTGGCAGGATCAAGAGTTTATATGGCAGCAGAAATAACTGGATTTAGTGCAGGTGTGCCAGATCAGCTCAGGAGCAGAAGCCATGCCCAGCCACTTCCAAACAAGGAGACAGACAGACACAGAGTGCAAAGGAGAGGGGAAGACAAAGGAGAAGTCCAAAACCTGGACTGGATCATGACAACATGAATGGCATGCCCGCCAATATCATCAAAGCAACATAAAAATAATCTACAATAATCATTGTATCTCTTTTACTACAAGCGTACACTGTGTCCGTCTGATCTTTTTAGAAAATATCTACAGTCAGGCTCTTGGCTCAGTTCACCACAGAAGCCAAAAATAGACAGAGAACCATATGGCAATAATGGACTCATGTTAACACCAGGTATCAGCTGTGATTCTCAACAACAGCAGTGGTGCCCCGGGACAGAGCTGACATTCCCAGTGAGAGGATGAGGAGTAGATGAGGTTACCATATCTGAACTGAATCAATGGGACTCACACAAGCATTCACAATAGTTGGTGTAGGTTGTTCTGATTTCACAGAACTGGAAGATGTCCAAAGGCTGTACACTAATTGTGAGTCTCCTGGTTTGATTGATTGGTTGGGCTTGTTCTTACTGCATGACTTTACAACGTAGAGGTCACACTCTGAATTCTCCACTGGATTTTCAAAACAACATTCACAACAGACACAAGAGACAAGGTGCTTCCACAATAATATTGTCTAAAAGATTTCAATCTAACCTGTTTAAAATTGCACTGTAAAATCCAATGTGTTCACCGTACTTGAGAAAAGAAGTAAACTGAATATATCTATCTTCTGTTAAAATGAGCTTTTGTTTGTTGTAGTAACAAGGCTTATAACAAAGTTATACAGCCATGCAAAGTAAAACTTGTTCATCCCTTTAGTGTAGTCTGAATGTAACGCATGTATCAGTCCAAAGGAGATGCTTTAGGGTTTGATAAATATTTTGAATATCGTCCATCACAAGACTTTTGTCAATCTGAACAGAGATGTATGTCTCAGCTAATGACCATCAGGACCTAACACATGGCAGTGCTCAGGCTTCATCAATGTCAGAACCCTGTATAAAAGCAAATAAAAAATAACATTACATAAACATATATAAATATACAATATATACCTGCTGGGGGGAGGCAGAGCAGTCGTCCTTCAACCAGAAGGTAGGCGGTTCGATTCTCACTCTCCCCACAGTTCATACTGTTGTTATGTCCATGGGTAAGACACTTAACCCACCTTGCCTCCAGTGGCTGTATCATTGGTAATTTAGTTCATAAATAAATCACATTTATTTTTAAAGCAGCTGATAAAGTTATTTCTTTATTTTACAGGATTACCCTTAACAAATAACTGGTCTAAACTGGTTAAGTTGCATTTTCATAAACATAATAAAGTCTCATTTGGAAAGAACCCACAAGTAAATATTCATTGGTAAGTAGTACAAAAAGTAGGTAAAGTAAAATGGTCAATTTAGAGTAAAATAATATTAAAAAGAACATAAGATCTATACAAATTTTACTTACTTTTCTCTGATTATGTACATTAGTAAGCTATAATCAGAACTCCACAAAATGGGGCAACAGACGAAACAGTTTTATTCAAAACGTGAAAGACCTGATTTACTTTTGACTTTTTTAATTGAGGGTACTGTCTCAAAATCAAACATTACATAAATTAAAGTACATTCAAGGTATTATTGTGCCAGCGCTTGCTAATGTCTACATGTTTTACAAATACAATTGACAGTGATTGTTGGCAAAAACATTTCAAATTTGAAAGTTTATAAAAATGTGTACAAAAATAATTTTCAACAGTTATTTATGTTGCTGTGGAAATCTGCCTAGTCATGCCTAGACTTGTCTCGCTTTTTCTATATTATCTACACTACAGTATATACTCAGAAACTTACCTTAATGTTCAAAGTGTTCAAAATCTGTAAATTCAGGTGCAGTTTACAATTTATTGGCTGACATTTGTTAGGGCGCAGTGATTTGATTTAAACAGTGATTTGTGCAATTACATTGGCTGCTACTGCTCATGAGCACAAACAACCGTAGTTGTTGTCAGGCAGAGTTGGACAAAACATCAGAAACCAAGTTCAGAAAACCTGAAGAGCTTGTAATGTAAGTCTTAAAGAATACTTCCAAAACAAAAAGTATAGTTTTCATAAAGTAGAAAAACAAGTAAAGCATTTTTGACCCATTTACTTGATGTAGCAAGTAAGTAGAAAGAACTTATGGTATTTTTGTGACGGTTACTTACTTTTGTAAGTAATGACGGCAAATAGATTATACAGTGTAATTTATCTTGGTCTGATTATAATTTTGTCTTCAAATATCATGAATGTTCTCTCTTTGTCCCATTACGCCCACATTTCATCTGTCAGTGTCTGTCTCTAAGTATTAACCCTGCAACTATTTGTCAACTGTCCAGGGTGTACCCCGCCTCAGGGGTGTAGCTAGCTACAAATCCTAACAAAACTTTTTTATTTAATAATTTGCAAGAATAGAGTTTTATTAGTGATGTTCACTGATTTGAGTAAAAGCATAACATTAAAAAAAAACACACACATAAAGTGCATTACGGAAGTTTTAATAGTTCAAATAATTTTTTTTCTTACCCATACATGCATCAGCAAATGTGCAGAATGAGTTCTGTGTGGATTCTCCGGAGAGGCCTCTGTAAGACTGTAGAGTCAATTAAATAAGAATGGATAGGGAATGAAACTCCTGTGACTTAATATGAGTGCACATTTACCTGGTTCTGACTTTTTGATTTGCCGCCATAACTAAACTAAGCAACGCTAGAGGCAAGGTTGACAATTAATCCTTCGAACACAAGTAACAGACAGGCCTCCAGCTCACTCGAAACACAGACACAGACTCAACATAAGACCAAAACAAGAAAGGTTTTATCAAATGCAACCAAAAAGTAAAAATTGGAGTCTGAACGGCGTCAAATCAGAGAGCTGAGATCTGCTTTGGGAATAAAAACAGACTCTGAGCTGGCTTTCCTTTCATTGAAAAGGTAAGACATCATTATAGACCATGTATATTATATTGTGGTGTTTTATTTTCAGGAATGCTAACCAGACCACGAGTGTCTTTAATGAGCCTGACTTCCAAGACTGATGAATCTGACACATTTGCTGTCTTGACTTTTCAGGTTTCTTTTTCAAATGTTTTTACAAAGCAGCGTTTTGGAGTTAGACTTTTCTTCCAGACTTACCTTGGCTCAGTAGCTAAATAACCTTCACCAGAGATAATACGAGCAATGACAACTTTATATATTTAGCCAAGATGTAATTGTTAGCATTGCTTGCCTTTTTATATAAACGTCATGTCAGATTACTGTGGTTTTTTTTTTTTATAAAAAAATTCAATCTTCTGGTCTCTCAGCAGTGACGACATACAATAGAGCAATGTGGGAGTAAAGTGAACATTTGTCACGTTGACTCTAAATTGAATATATTTTAGTAAATGTCGTGAGGATAGCACGAGTGGACTCTCTGCAGATACCAGGATGCTCCTCTGGATGTGGGAAGCTCTGGGGTCACAGCCAGTTCAGCAGCACACGAGACCCTGTCACAGACTGTACTCAACATACGGTGGCTAACGGATCTGGAGATGTTTCTTACCTTTCAGAGTCTTTTACTCACTAAAGTATGTTTTGTTAGTAGGCTACATACCAGAGCTGAAAGTGTGAGTAAATGGCAAAAGATAGTGTTTTTGAATTATTAGAGATTCTTTGCTTCGTGAGAATATTTGTGTTACTAAAATAATTTATTAACATTTTAAAATCCTCAAAATTAATTAATATGAGACTGTAATTGTAAACAATAACACAACAATTTTTTTTGCCTAAGATGATCAGAGAACGAGTCGCTGCAGATCTGTATGTGTGCAGGCTAATGTGAAGCCTATCAGGAGAAGCAAATGTGAGTTTGAATACCGTGAAGCTTTTGAATGTTTAGTTTAGTTTTATTTTTTATTTCTCGTGCAACATGTACACTAGAAAAAAATTAATGTTTCTTGACATTTTACAACAACTTAAGAACAGTTGCTTCCCAGCTGACCTGTTCATTGCTACTAATCAAAAGTAAAGGTAAGTTTTTTTCTGTTGACTTTAACTCAATTCACGCATTCAATTAGTCATTCCCCTGCTTACCATGTTGCTTGTTTTCTAGAATAAAAAAGGGGTCAGTCACAATTGCTACATTTTCTAACTATTGCACTTCCATTTATCTGATTATTCTTACCTGTAATGATAGCATATATAAACAGTTACATCTTAATTAGATGAGTCCTACCATGTAACCAAACTCCATATATCGGCCACTTATTCACTCTTGTGAATTCAGTCTTGTTACCCTTTTTTTTCTGTTTACTTTACAGGTCACAGTCTCAAATCACAGGTGTGCATTCTCTCTACTTCTATTTTTTTCTTCTGTAATATTTGATTGTCTTTTTAGTTTACTGTTCTGTTGTTTATTACACGGCCTCCACAGGTTATGACCACGGGCTTGCTGAAAGTTGATCTCCTTCAGAACAAGATTTCTCCGTCGGTTCTCCCAGTTCATTGTAAGTCAACATCTTTGGCTGATGTCTCTGTCTTTGTGGGTAAGTTGGTGGCTGTGGCACCTCCAGTTCACTCACAGAATCTCGATCATCATCCTCAGAAACACTGTCCTCCTGTGGAACATTCTCCTCTTCAGCACCAATGACGTCTAGATTCTCCTCTTCTCCAGAATCAGGTAGGTATTCCAGTAAGTCCTCATTGATTATTGCTGGTTCAAATGGTTCTGCCTCAGGATTCAGCGAGATGTGCTTTTCATTTTGTTCAGAGCGGGGTTGGAATTTACAGCACAGTTCATACCCTTCATCATAATCACTGTCTGAGTCTGGGTTGAGTTGTTGTACTGGTCCTTTCCTGCTTTTAGTGATGCGCTTTCTTTTCTGTGGTTGGCATTCACTTTTCCACAGGTAGACTGTCGCAGGGCAGCAGGAGGTTTCGGTATAGAACCCGACTCTGTCCTCCTTTCTCTGGTCTGATCTCATACACTGGACCATCAGGGTTTTTCCTACTTATCACAGTATACACACAATCTTCCCATTGTGAGCGCAGTTTACCTGGTTTCCCTCTTTCGCTTAGGTTCCTTTGTAGGACTCTGTTGCCAGGCCAATGCTCAACACCATGGGCTTTCTTCTCATAGTATTTTTTTCCTCTCAAGGACTCTTTCTCAGCAGTCTTTGATGCAATTTCTTAGGCTTCCTGTATCCGTGTTTGCCAATTTGCCACATAATTCACATAACTCTGCTGCTTCTCTTTCGCCTGCAGGTTGAACATGAGATCGATGGGGAGCCGGGGTGAACGTCCGAATAGCAGATAATATGGAGAGAACCCAGTCGCTTCAGAGCGGGTGCAGTTGTAGGCATGGATCACTTTGGACAGCGAATTCTTCCAGTCAGCCTTTTTATTATCACTCAGTGTCCTGCGCATGGACAAGAGCATCCTGTTGAACCTTTCAACTTGTCCATTGCCCATTGGATGATATGGGGTTGTGTGAGACCCACGCACACCACAAACCTTCTGCAACTGATCCATCAGATGGTTTTCAAATTCTCTTACCATGTCGTGATGGATTTTCTCAGGGAAGCCACCGTCTTTGCTGACTTATTTCGTGTGGCGTAAGCCTGAGCAAACCGTGTAAGATGGTCCATCACAACAAGTATGTACTCATAACCATTTTTGCACTTCTCAAGGTGAATAAAGTCAATGGACACCAGCTGAAAAGGGTATGTAGTTTGATTTGTAACCAATGGGGCTTTAGTAATCTTAGGTTTTTAGGTTAGGTTTTTTTCCTTTTCAAGCACTCACATTCACGTGTCACAAAGTGCTCCACCTCTCGTTGCAAATGGGGCTAATAGAATCTCTCACGTATTAGACTTAGAGTCCTCTCACTTCCGAGATGCCCCATCTCCTGATGCAACTCTCTGTAAACCGTTTGATGATGTTCTCTCGGTAGAATAAGTTGGTTTCTCTTTCCTAATTTTCTGTACAGGACTCTGTCATTGCTCGCGTGTAGTCGTGTCCACTGTTTCAACAGGAGTCTGGCCTCCTGAGGTTCTTTTTTTAGGGTACTACCAAAAGGACGACTGTTATTCTTTTTGTACTCTAGGACACGGCTGATAACAGAGTCTCTCTCTTGAGATTGTTTGATCTGCTCCTATGAAAGACACAGATTACTGGGCTGAGATTTCATCTTCCACACAGCTTTTAAATCAATTCCACTTGTCCAAAGAGGAGCATCCTTGAACGGTAAAATCACACCCTGTACTGTAGCACTTATGACATCCTGATTGATCTCTTCTGTGCAGAGTTTCATGTTCTGGTCAACGTCTAGCGGCATCTTCGACAAGCTGTCTACATCTGCATTGCATCTACCTGGGCAATATTTAATGGTAAAATTTAAATCAGCCAGCTCTGCGACCCAATGATGCCCTGTTGCAATGAGTTTGGCTGTTGTCAAAATGTAAAGGGTTACGTTAAGGGATTGTTGTCTGTGTACATTTCGAAGTGTGGAGCATGGAACAAATAATCCCTAAAACCAAGAACTGCCGCTCAGGGAGTCCAGCATATCCTGGATCCTCGGAATAGGGTGCCTATCTGGTACAGACTTACGATTTAACTCGCGATAGTCGCAGCAAAGTCTCAGGCTCCCATCCTTTTCCCTCACACATACCACTGGCGAGGAGTAAGGGGATCTTGACTTGCTTATCCACCCTCGGTTCAGCAGATCTTACAGGTAGAGTTAGTCTTTCACCTCTTGTAAAAGTGGCTTGGGCACAGAGATATAAGTCTTTTGAACTTGTGTTTTGTCATGGAGTGTGATACGCATGTTAAGTGAGGGGATGCAACCGGCGTCATTCTCATCAAAAGCAAAAGCATTTCACTCTTCTTATAACAGTTGTTGTACGAATCTTTTGCTGTGACTCTATTAAGTGTTCAAGTTTGATTGGAGGATCCCAATGACTTGGTCTCTGTGATTGCTGTGGTATAAGACTCACCCCACATGTCTGCACCGTGGATGTTGGCTGATCTATCACCTGCTCCATCTGAGTCTCATTTCTCTGGAAAGAGTCTGTTGTTACTGGGTATATGGTCTTTATCACTTCCAGATGGCCTAGTATGAGCCACGGCATAAGTGTGACTGGGTGCTTGGCTGTATTAGCGATGGCAATTGACACCTTCGTTGTCTTCCCTGTACTGGCTTTGACTACGCCTTCCTGCATTACCAAACCCTCAGGTAGTGGAAATGGTTCACTTGGCGCAAATAACAAGCTTTGTCCTGGGAATTGTCCTGTAAGCTGTGCTTGTGCATAGACAGTGGTTATTTGGCCTGCATTGAGGTGGATCTTTTGTCTACCCACTCGCACTATTCCAACAGTCACATTTGAATTCACAGTCTTTAACAGTTTAAGCATTGATCTTGCCTTATTTATTGATATAGAGCAAGCTTTGCTTACCCTACAGACAGCACTGTATCCTGGTTTCTGTTCTTCCCACCTGGCAATTATCTCTTCAATAAAATAACCAAGAGCGGTTCAGAACCCTTTATGGACGTTTTAAAAACAAGGACCGTTACGTCGCCCGGTATGGCGCAACCAGGGCCCCACCCTGGAGCCAGGCCCGGGTTTGGGGCTCAAATGCGAGCGCCTGGTGGCCGGGTCTTTCCCCACGGGGCCCGGCCGGGCTCAGCCCGAAAGAGCGACGTGGGACCGACCTCCCGTGGGCCCACCACCTGCAGGAGGAACCGTAAGGGGCCGGTGCAATGTGGATTGGGTGGCAGTCGAAGGCGGGAGCCTCGGCGACCCAATCCCCGGACACAGAATCTAGCTCTAGGGACATGGAATGTCACCTCGCTGGCGGGTAAGGAGCCTGAGCTTGTGCGGGAGGTTGAGAGATACCGACTAGAGATAGTCGGGCTCACCTCCACGCACAGCTTGGGCTCTGGAACCCAAATCCTCGAGAGAGGCTGGACTCTCCACTACTCTGGAGTTGCCTGCGGTGTGGGTTTGCTCATTGCCCCCCGGCTCAGCCGCCATGTGTTGGAGTTCACCCCGGTGAACGAGAGGGTCGCTTCCCTGCGCCTTCGGGTCGGGGATAGGTCTCTCAATGTTGTTTGTGCTTACGGGCCAAATGGCAGTGCAGAGTACCCGGCCTTCTTGGAGTCTCTGGGAGGGGTGCTGGAAAGTGCTCCAACCGGGGACTCCATCGTTCTACTGGGGGACTTCAACGCTCACGTGGGTAGCGACAGTGACACCTGGAGGGGCGTGATTGGGAGGAACGGCCCCCCTGATCTGAACCCGAGTGGTGTTCTGTTATTGGACTTCTGTGCTAGCAACAGTTTGTCCATAACGAACACCATGTTCAAGCATAAGGGTGTCCATCAGTGCATGTGGCACCAGGACACCCTAGGCCGGAGGTCGATGATCGACTTTGTAGTTGTTTCATCTGACCTCCGACCGTATGTCTTGGACACTCGGGTGAAGAGAGGGGCGGAGCTGTCAACTGATCACCACCTGGTGGTGAGTTGGATCCGATGGCGGGGGAGAAGGCGGGACAGACTTGGCAGACCCAAACGTACTGTGAGGGTCTGTTGGGAACGTTTGGCCGAGTCCCCTGTCAGAGAGATCTTCAACTCCCACCTCCGACAGAGCTTCGACCAGATCCCGAGGGAGACTGGAGACATTGAGTCCGAGTGGACCATGTTCTCCACCTCCATTGTCGACGCAGCCACTCGAAGCTGTGGCCGCAAAGTCTCCGGTGCCTGTTGTGGCGGCAATCCCCGAATCCAGTGGTGGACACCGGAAGTAAGGGATGCCGTCAAGCTGAAGAAGGAGACCTATCAAGCCTGGTTGGCTTGTGGGACTCCTGAGGCAGCTGATAGGTACCGGCAGGCCAAGCGGGCTGCAGCATGGGTGGTTGTGGAGGCAAAAACTCGGGTCTGGAAGGAGTTCGGTGAGGCCATGGAAAAAGACTATCGGTCGGCCTCGAAGAAATTCTGGCAAACCGTCCGACGTTTCAGTAGAGGGAAGCAGTGCCCTGCCAACACTGTTTACAGTGGAGGTGGAAATCTGCTGACCTCAACTGGGGATATTGTTGGACGGTGGAAGGAATACTTCGAGGATCTCCTCAACCCCACTGACACGTCTTCCACTGAGGAAGCAGAGGCCGAGGGCTCAGAGGTGGACTCGTCCATCACTCAGGCTGAAGTCACTGAGGTAGTTGGGAAGCTCCTCGGTGGCAAGGCACCGGGGGTGGATGAGATACGCCCAGAGTACCTCAAGTCTCTGGATGTTGTGGGGCTGTCTTGGTTGACACGCCTCTGCAACATCGCGTGGCGTTTGGGGACAGTACCTCTGGACTGGCAGACCGGGGTGGTGGTCCTCTTTAAGAAGGGGGACCGGAGGGTGTGTTCTAACTACAGAGGGATCACACTCCTCAGCCTCCCCGGGAAAGTCTATGCCAGGGTACTGGAGAGGAGAATGCGGCCGATAGTCGAACCTCAGATCCAGGAGGAACAATGCGGTTTTTGTCCCAGTCGTGGAACACTGGACCAGCTCTATACCCTCTCCAGGGTGCTGGAGGGTTTATGGGAGTTTGCCCAACCAGTCCACATGTGCTTTGTGGATCTGGAGAAGGCATTCGACTGTGTCCTTCGTGGTGCCCTGTGGGGGGTGCTCTGGGAGTATGGGTCCGGGGCCCTTTGCTAAGGGCTATCCGGTCCCTGTACAACCGGAGCAGGAGCTTGGTTCGCATTGCCGGCAGTAAGTCAGACCTGTTCCCGGTGAATGTTGGACTCTTGCAGGGCTGCCCTTTGTCACCGGTCCTGTTCATTATCTTTATGGACAGGATTTCTAGGCGCAGCCAGGGGCCAGAGGGAGTCTGGTTTGGGGACCACAGGATTTCATCTCTGCTTTTTGCAGATGATGTTGTCCTGTTGGCTCCATCAAGCCAGGACCTTCAATGTTCACTGGGGCGGTTTGCAGCCGAGTGTGAAGCGGCTGGGATGAGGATCAGCACCTCCAAGTCTGAGACCATGGTTCTCAGTCGGAAAAGGGTGGCTTGCCCCCTTCAGGTTGGTGGAGAGCTCCTGCCTCAAGTGGAGGAGTTTAAGTATCTCGGGGTCTTGTTCACGAGTGAGGGAAGGAAGGAGCGTGAGATCGACAGACGGATCGGTGCAGCTTCTGCAGTAATGCGGTCGATGTACCGGTCTGTCGTGGTGAAGAAGGAGCTGAGCTGTAAGGCAAAGCTCTCGATTTACCAGTCGATCTACGTTCCTACTCTCACCTATGGTCATGAGCTTTGGGTCATGACCGAAAGAACAAGATCCCGGATACAGGCGGCCGAAATGAGCTTTCTCCGCAGAGTGGCGGGGCGCTCCCTTAGAGATAGGGTGAGGAGCTCGGTCACTCGGGAGGAGCTCAAAGTAGAGCCGCTGCTCCTCCACATCGAGAGGAGCCAGCTGAGGTGGCTCAGGCATCTGTTTTGGATGCCTCCCGGACGCCTCCCTAAGGAGGTGTTCCGGGCATGTCCCACCGGGAGGAGACCTCGGGGAAGACCTAGGACACGCTGGAGGGACTATGTTCTCTCGGCTGGCCTGGGAACGCCTCGGTATCCCCCCGGAAGAGCTGGAGGAAGTGTCTGGGGAGAGGGAAGTCTGGGCTTCTCTGCTTAGACTGCTGCCCCCGCGACCCGGCCCCGGATAAGCGGAAGAAGATGGATGGATGGATGGATAATATTATAACCGATGATAGGGTTTTGAGCCTCACTAGCATCACTTGTCATGAGCATTGGTACTTGCAGGGTCCCTTCTGTGTCTGTATCATCACTCAATCGGAAACTCACTTCCACCCAGCCGTCAAAAGCGATCTCTGTGTTATTGGCAGCATATCCTGTCAATGTTCCTGGCCCAGGAGCTCTTCAATCGATCTGACGGTGGTATGTGGTAAGTGTTGTTTTCTCCAGTCCACATTGATAATACTGTGTCCTGTGTCCCATAAGGCTTTAACTGTGACATCATTGAGCTGACAGTGGACCAGGCACCTTTTTCCAATGACGTTCAAGAGTCGAGGTGGAGTTAGGGACAGTGTCTTGTCAACAGAAGTGGTCTCATCTGTGGGAATAATAGGTTGGGTCTTATTTTCTATACTCCCTTGCTTGCTTCGGACAGTTCTGGGTGTCTGTAGCACTTCTGAACTCGCTTGGGACCCAACAACAGAATGGACTACTGGGGGGTCCAATTCAGCAGTCCCCTCCCGTTTCCCGATGCCGGCCTCTGTTGTCGGCAGCCTCATGACAGATGTCCATTTTGTCTGCAGCGATAACAGTGCCTGCACGCTTCACCTCTTTGGGCCTCCTGGCATGAACGGCAGCCTTTGGGCCTCCTTTCAGTTCGTAGTGGAGTCACGGGTGGTTGAAACTGTGATCTGGTCGCTTCCATTGTCTCTCTGAACACTTTGGTCATTTCCATGACGTTTGCTCTGAGGTCTTCTATCGCTTTGGTAGTGTTATTGTCTGTCTCTTTGCTTTGAACCGGTTTCTTCTTTTCTTTACCAGTGATGTCTTTCATCAATGTGTCTTTCCGCTGGCTGTGAGTTTCACTGCTCAGATGTTGCTCAATGTCACAGACGTGTTCTACTGCTTGAACTTCACTTAGTCTGAGAGGCTTTGGAGTTACTGCTTTCTTTAACTTTGTTTGTCTCTCAAATTCCAGATTAATTAATTAATAAATTTTCTCAATCAGCACTTCATCTGCCACTTTAGTATCACTGAGGTATGGTTTGACTTGGAACTTAACTGCATCATTCAGAAGGCCTGTCTCCACGGAGCGAAGGAACTTTCGTTGAATGAGCTCAGGGCTGAACTGTTCTCCATCCTGCTCATCTCCAGATGTCCACAGTAGTTTCTCCCTCAGTTCCATGGCTCGGAACAGAAAACTTTGAGCAGACTACTTGGGTTCTTCTGAGATGTTAATGAGCCTGTGCAGTAGATCTGATGAAGAATCTATTTTATAATGTCCTCTGAGGATGGTCTTTAATGTGGAAAGTGTGAGATCTTGCTTTATTTCAAGGAGTTCCCTGAGACAAAGGCCTGGACTCACTGCCCTGATAACTGCTTCAATGATTTCTGCCTCTGCATACCCCTTTCTCACTCCTAATTCGATCTGGTTGTTGAGGCTAGTGTATGAAAGATTTTCCTTTTGGCCAGCCGCTCCAATCTGTCCGAAGACTCGGAATTCTCTCCTCAGAGTAACTTCAGGAATCGAATTGTGACGCGTGGCTTGCTCTTTCACCTTTGTTTCAGCTTTTCCTCCTCAGAAGTGTCTGTTCTAGTTCTGCATACTCTTTTCTTAGCTTCTCGACCTCAGAAAGGGTTACTGGTGATGCTTGGAGGTCGGCTGGTTTCTTAAGGGACTCGATGAAACACAGAAGTTTATTAAGGTATTCTGCATACTCATCCTCTCTTAAACGTTCCTAAATTTCATCCCACTATCGCTCGCTGCACTTTAGATTTTATCAGTTCAGGCTTCTCTAGCGTCAGAAACTTGGAGCTAACACAATCTTGAAGTTGTTCCATACTTTTTGGTTTGTTCAGTCTCTCTAATGTACTTTATTTTCTATATTGATGATTTTTTTATTTTTTTTATTTCTAGGTTCGCAATTATTTTTGCCAATTAACAAAACGAATACACCTAACAAAGAAATCAACTAACATCTAAACATTATAAAACAGTCTCGATGTCACATCACTCATCTTACCTGCAAAACCAACAAAGAAAACAATAAAACATTAGCAACATGTTGATCTGGCTGGCAGTGTGACTTCTTTTTTTATCATAAGTGAGACCCTGCGGTCTCACCACTGCCCCCTAGCGTCACCCGCCAGTGCAGATATAAGTGATATAGACATCAGTATACTTAAGAAATGATAACCAATATTAATAACAATACATACATAAAACTATTTGAATTTATATAACCATATGACCACATTTGCACCACTGGAATCCCAAAATGTCAATGTTTTAAGAGAAAGAGTTATTTTGATTAAATAATAAACTGACAGTGGTCCATTAAGACCATTTACCCATTTATACAACCATGTGTCAGCTCAGCTGATTTCTGTCTAGGTAGTCAGAGCATGTACAGTACAATGTGCATAATGAATGTTTGATTGTTATTTTATCATAAATAGCTTGGTTTTTACTTTTATTTTGTTCTATCATATCACTAATTGATTTTTGTTCTTTGTCTCTGTCAATAATCACAAATCCTCGGGCCTCTTTTCAAACATGTGCCTGAGGGATTTTGCCTCTCACATGGAGAGTGCAGCATGAGCAGCAATTTTTTAAATGGATAATTTATTCCCAAATAGAAAAAGTGCAGCAACAACACAAAAGTGTGTTGTGTAAGACATTGTTCAAGCATCTGTGGTTGGGTTTCAGTAATTAATGAAGTACTGCTGTTCAGTTTAACAGCATACAATCTTATCTCATCAGTTATTGCTTCAGCCTGGTCACATGACAATGGCAAAAAAAAAAAATTTCAAACACGCTTTTTTGACTCTCGGGCCAATGGAGTCAGCATTTGTGTTTCTTTGTTCTTCCTGCCCATAGGGACTTTCAAACAGTGGCCACATCACAAATGAACAAGAAAAACGTCTTATGTAACATTAAACAAAGCTCAGAGTATATGTAAGGGAATTCAGAAAGCCAAGCCACAAACAGGAGCAGCACATCTCTACTAATGTTTGTCAATTCAGCTCCGACTGAACCGCAGGGAACCTAAATGTTCACTTCCACTCCCGGGAAGACACTTAAATGGAGTTAAACATTAATGCACAATCATTTATACATCGTTTGGTCTCACATGGCTCCTTTAGCGTGCACTGCTCCATTCCGGTGCACCCTGCACACATTAGCCTATATGTGTTTCACCAATTAGCTGTGTAGCCATCACTTGCCAGAGCCAGTGCACCGGGAAGTAACTGACGCAGCGCTGCCCTCCCAAAGTTATGGGAAACACAGCAAGCCCCCGCAAATCATGTCAATGCCTCCCGGAGGACGGCTCTTCCAGATGCTGCTGTTTTCCTCTCCACTGACGTGTGACGTGTGGGTGTGTGGCATGCGTGTGAGCGTGCATGTGTGCATACCATTGCTCAAGTATAAATGTGTAAAAGTGGGTCACAGCTGCCAATGGAAGAGCTTTTTCTTAAGGCTGGGGCTTTCCTTCAGCAAAGAGGGGCTCAGGCTTGTCCCTGGTCTACCCTCGGACTACTGTGGATCAACATGGAAAGGCAGCAAACATGGCCCCTTTCCTCCACTATCCCACCATCTAGGATTTCTGCGGTCTCTCCTAAAGTAGAACGCATGTTTCCCAGGTTGCACTTATCTTTGTTATTGAGAAAAATCTATTTCTGCAATTTTCATTTTCATTTTCAGTGTTGAATTTAATATTTATTGTGAGTTTTTTTCATCCAACTCATTTGGTGAAAATATGCTTTATTTGTGGAGCAGGGAGAGCAGCGGGCGGCTCTGTTGACAATTGCAAGCTTAACATCATTAGGAGTCGTTACCAAATACGACTAACAAGCCATTCGGATGAATCCTCTTTTTAGAGTAAAAGTAAATTTTGTGAAAGTATCTGCAGTTTATTAAATCAACAAGCTTCCAGATGAAACCATGCCTGTTTTCCTGGCCCCCCTCCCTCTGCCTATAGGTTTACATAATGAAACAGCCTCAGTAAAAGGGTCAGCGAGGAGCAGCAGCAGAATTGAGACTGCACTATTTATGTTCCCTGACACCTTCCCATCAGTCTGCAGAGCGACACTGACATTATCAATGCACTTTTCTGCCTCATTACCCAGAGTTCTCTCAATCCCCACATCTCTCCTGAGAGATGTTTTCAGGGGCTTCATTGTACCTTGCACTCACTGCATAAATTTCACAACATTGTGGACATTGATAATTGAACAAAGAGAAAACAAATAGGAGCCGACGCCGAGAGCAAAAAGGCTGATACACTGGGTGTGTTGGAGCCTAACAAGCACTGCTATCTATTTCTGCCCCTCCATATGTCCTGGGCTGTATTCACATGACCAGAAGCACATTTCATACTGTATTTTCCATCAGCTCTTACTGTCTTGCTGCTGATGGGATTAAAAGCTGCCTGCAGGCTGCTGTACAGAATAACAGCTCCATTCCAGCTCAGCTCCTCTCCGCTCATGCTCTCAGGGCTTTATACTCTGTTTGTATACTACACTCTAATGTGTGAGCAAAACTAGACTTTGAAATTATTACATTTAGGGGTCAGAAGTACATTCAGCTGCAAGATTTATTAGAATTTGGCAGGACACTATCATATACTAGTCAAAGCCCACTGACGAGCAAAGCTATTTATTTGTTCAGGTTAATACATTTGATTTGTTACAATTGGCTTTTCTCAAAAACTAAAGCAACAACCAAAATTTTCTTATTTTCCCCCACCAACAGCACAGACAGTCATCACTATCAGACTGAGGAACTCTTTTTCCTTAGTGCCAGAATCTCTTGTAGCCATTCATTATACAATGAAATAAACCACCACCTTTACATCTGAAAATGGAAAAAACAAGTCTGCAGTAAAAAGGTCCTATTCTCATGTAGAGCTCCATGATGAGTACCACCAGCTTAGCAACTTAATATAAAGTAGCAGGTTTACAAAGAAGTTTATTAACTCAGCTCCTGAATCTGCTGAGACACACTCCCACCTCCAACAGGTTGTGGTGCCTTTGGCCGTCCTTACAGTGTGGTAAAGTATAAGATGTGCACAACAACAGAGCTCTGTGTCGACAGTACCTGTTCTCTGCAGCTCCGAGACGTGGACCCTCTCTTTTAAAGTCAGCCACTGAATGCCCCCATTACCTGGATTGGACAGTAATTACGAGCCATGATCTGAGTCCATATGAGTGAGTGTTGTTCCTGGGGCTGGTTGAGCCCACCTCTGGCTGATCTTCTTCACAGTCAGTCAGTTGGGATTTTAGGAGCTGCTATATTTGCCTTATGCACATTCAAGCCACATTATGTCTTGCTATTCTGGCTAGGTATTTCTTTTTTTTTCCTATTATACAAGATTGTGCCAGTTGTCTGTCTCTATAAGCCTTATATGTGTTTATTCTGCTTTTGTCGCTTGTCATTTTAAAGCCAACTCTCTACTGGTGTATGATCACCACACAGATTTGTAAACTTTGTGCATAATGAAATACTGGCTTACCTTTCCTGTGTCCCATCTCCACCTTCATGCAGAGGGCATTTTGAGGTAAAAAAGAAGGCGCAATGGGATTGGCAGAAATGTATACCGCTAGCACCACCCATCAAACTCAGTTTTACCAAAAATAAAGTCTTGTGTACCACACTTTAGATGAAAGCAGCCATTATGAGTCAGTGAGTCTTAACCATTAAAATATTCAATGCCAAACCAAGTCTTGTAGACAGTATTGTCCTCTGTGTTGTGTTGCAATTGCAGAGACCGACACCATGTGGAAACACACAAAGACAAAGAGTGAATTGCTGCAGACAGTGAGATAGCAGGGTTAAAGGTTACAGCTGTGAGTGATGCTGTGGATCCTCCTCTTCTGCTTGAACGGCCATGTTTATGTCAGAGTCCGGTCTGCGCTGAGCTGCTGTCACTGCTGTCTACTGTTGTTCTTTAGCGGTCAGTTTGTCTGTGTCACCACCAAACAGCAACTTTTACTGCTGAGGCTCCAGAGAGGATCACCTCTCGTTGACCTTCATCATGAGTGCATGTAAAATGGTGTCCACTTGCTGACACTGGCGCTAAGGGGAATCCGTGAAATATCAAAGGTCATGAAGAGCAGCGCCAGTGAAGGGCCTTACTAAGCAGTTATTATACAGCATACACTCCGAGAGCTTTAATCACCAAACACAGCACACTTTACAGTCAAGCTCCACCTGCTACTCCATCCCACACACACTGAAGTGGAACCACATTAAAGGCACAGTTTAGTTGTACTGCTCCCTTGAGATTTTTAAAGATATTCTCCAGAGCAGCAGGTTACTCAGTCCTGTGTTTTTACGAGTCTGTAATGCATACATCCATCATCAAAACAGCTTTATAAATGACACTGGCCAAAGATGGTCAGCTTCTAGATGTTAACAGGCAGTTTTTATTTGACCAATAATTTGGTTCTCTTATGTTGACTCGAATGAAGCCATACACCAGATTTAGTTGACATTAGGTATTTCAACTTATATACATTCTTAAAGTTTAGCAAGTTATTTTTGAGTAAGTAAATGCCTTTAACATGGTGCACAAGTACCTTTGAGAATAATGAATGAAATAGTGAGTGACTAGTGAAGTGAATACTATTTACTGTAAAATGATATAAGGGGGTGCTGTACTGTAAAGAAGGCGACTCCTGACGCGGCTCCATTTTATTATCAGTAAGAACATTTTTACTCTTCACTCATTGAATCCATCATAACGTACAACATTTCATTCTAGTTCAATTTCCTCACTATCAAACATAAAACAAAACTCACAAATAATAAATCAGGCCAGCAAAATCACTAAAACCCCTCTGTGTGAATTGTACAGGCTCTTGGTGCCACCATCAGCACTGAGGACCCCTCCCATCCACTGTATCATTCCTTTACACTGCTACCATCAGATCTTGTTTTTGCGGGCTGGTGGTGTCCGGTGGAAAACAACCGGACACCACTTGCCCGTAAAAACAAAACAAGAAATTGATTTATATATATACTGTATATATATGTATAACAGGAGAACTTTGAAATCAGCTTTAAGATGAATTTGAAGCCAGTGTAATGAAGCCAGGACCGGATTAATGTGATTGTACTTCTTGGTTTTAGTTAAAAGTCTGGTGGCTGTATTTGGGACCATTTGTAGTCTGGGAGTCCAGAGAATAACGCATTGCAGTAGTCCAGCCTGGATGTGACAAAAGCATGAATAAGAATTTCAGCCAATTTTTTAGACATTTCTCAAGTGAAAAACGCCCAGTTTAGTGACCACACTAATACTCAAAAAACTTATCTAACTTCAATAACTGTTCAGAATAACATTAATAACTTTAATGTTTTATTAATTATATCTGGTTTTATTATGTGCTTTTAAATGTTTAGATGTGGATGTACTTGTGTGTGACTGAATAAGCCATGTCCAAAGAAAAAAAAATCTGTTTTTAATTGGAACAGACAAGGCTTCTTTTCTATTCTTCAAAACTTCAGACTGATTTTATCTAAGGGATAGTTTACAAAAACTCCACAGTTTGTCCAACACTATAACCACTATTTATTATTTTTATTATTTATTAAATGATCACACAAAAACGTTTCTGTCACTCACAGTAAGTGTTTGGGTGAAGCCATTTACAGTCAATCAACTGTGTTTACTCTTTTTAAAATCAACAGAATCGACCCAAATGACCCTGATCAAACATTTACATACCCTGAGCGTCATTTTGGCCTTATAACATGCACACAAGTCGACACAAACAGGTTTGAATGGCAACTGAAGATAATCATCCTCACCCGTGATCTGCTTGCTTGTAATCAGTGTGTGTTTATAAAAGGTCATTAATTTTCTGGGCTACTGACAGACCCTTGCATCTTTCATCCAGTGCTGCACTGATGTTTCTGTATTCTGAGTCATGGGAAAGGAAAAATTGTCAAAGGATCTGCGGAAAAAGGTAATTGAACTGTATAAAACAGGAAAGGGATATAAAAAGATATCCAAGAAATTGAGAATGCCAATCAGCAGTGTTTAAACTCTAATAAAGAAGTGGAAAATGAGGGATTCTGTTGAAACCAAACTAAGGTCAGGTAGAATCACAAAAGTTTCAGCCACAACTGCCATGAAAAATCATCTAATAACTTCAGCTGAAATACAGGACTCTCTGAAAAAAGTGGCTGTTTCAAGGTGCACAATAAGGAGGCACACATAAAATGGGCTGCATGGTCGAGAAAGGCATTACTACGCAAATGCCACAAAGTATCCCGCTGACAATACACCAAACTTCACAGAGACAAGCCTCAAAACATCTGGAACAAAGTCATTTCGAGTAATGAGACCAAAATTAAACCTTTTGGTCACAAACATAAACGTTACATTTGGAGAGGAGTCACCAAGGCCTACCATCACTGATGTTTTGGGGATGTGTGAGCTACAAAGGCACACAAAAAGATGGATGCAGGATGTTATCAGAAAATACTCATCAACACAGAAGCTGCACATGGGACGTATTTAGACGTTACAACATGACAACAATCCAAAGCATAAGGCCAAGTCGACCTGTCATTGGCTACAGCAGCATAAAGTGAAGGTTCAGGACTGTCCATCTCAGTCTGACCTCAATATCAATGAGCCACTCTGGGGAGATCTCAAATGTGCAGTTCATGCAAGACAGCCCAAGAATTTACAGAAACTGTAAGCTTTTTCCCAAGAGGAATGGGCAGCTTTACCATCTGAGAAAATAAAGAGCATCATCAAGAACTTCCACAAAAGGCTTCAAGCTGTCATTGATGTTAAAGGTGGCAATAAACTGTATTAAGAACCGGGGTATGTCAACCTTTGAGCTTAAGTTTGATTTGAGTTGTTTCTGTTGTCATCATGATTTAAAAATAGTAAAGACAATTGTTTTGCAATAAATGGATTTACCCAAACACTAACTATGAGTTAAAGGAACGTTTTTGTGTTATCATTCATATTCTCCAAAAAATGGCGCAAAAATCACAAATAAAGGATTGTTTATTCTTCTCAAGGTTTTTTCAAAACTTTTTGCTATGACAGTCACAGCTCACTCAGTCAAAATTAGGACATGTTTGTCTGCACATCAAATCAGCTGGACAGAAACCTCCAATGTAATTTTTCCTGTCCCAGGATGGGGACATATGGCGAGAAATTACATGAGTGAGGCACTCTACCACATGACGCTTATAAAACAATAAATGTCATCTGTTTCAGAAGACATGTTCTTTCTTCCACACTCGCCATCTTAAACATTTTTACTGCTAAACAAAAAGGGTGGCTGCTGACAGTAAGGTTGCACAGAAAGGGATCTGTGCCCTCTGGTGGCTAAAAATTACGCAGGGCTTTTTCAAGTTTGCTGTGTCCCTTTCATTTAATAAATCTGAGATACTATTGTTTGTCATATACAGTATACAGTGATATTAATAACTGAACTGAAACTGAACTTTCTCTGAAGCATGTTAACCAGGGGTCCCCAACCGTTTAAATACCCAGGATTACTTTCAAACTCAGCAATGTTTTTACAGACCATTTGGCAAGAAATGGGATGGGGGGAACAAATAATCTAATTAGTACACTCACCATATTGTCAAGTCTGTGGGAGCCCTAGGCATTTGTCCAGAATGTTGTGATGTTTGAAGTTTGAAGTCTCAAATTAATAACATTTTCAGGCCGCCATCATTTGCGATGTCAAGCAGGTCTTCCTCGCACACAAATGGGACCAATTCATCTGGCTGGTTCACAAATGGCTTATGGATCAATTCATTCCGAGTGGGCTTGGGCAGTGTGTAATCACCTGTTGAGATGAAGTCATAATTTAAGTAGGACTCATGGAATTTTTGCAGCATTCATATTGTTGGAAGTGGTAGCTTCTGCCTCTCATCATTGGGCTTTTTCTTCTTAACAAATAAGTGCTTCAGAGATGATTTCTAATTTTAGCACAGTTCAATGTATTGGATGATGTGTTGCGAAGTCTTAACATAGTTTAGACATTTCAACTTTTGGATAATTAACAGTGTATCATTATTTATTTCAAATAAATTTATGATCAGCTGCTATTGCAATTCTCTCACTTAGCCCCTACCCCTTGGTAGAGAAGGGGCAAGGGGTAATGCTATAATAAGAGCTACATATAATAGTATAAGGTCAATAAAATTTATCATATAACATAAAATATATCATAAAACCATATACTCATATAGTTTATAATATGCAGTACATTATAATACATAAGATAATATTACAAAACTGTCTAACAACACATCTGTCATCATTATACAAAGTATGAACATTGTGATTATGAGTATGTTGAGTACAGAGAAAACAACAAACTCCACACAGACTTGGGATGAGCCTCAGGACATTCTTGTTGTGAGGCGACAGTGCTTGAACTGGTTAGACTTAGTTGTGATGTGGCACTCTGTATATAAATTCAATTGAATGTCTATGCCAAGACAGTAAGGTGCAAAATGCCCCAAAATATTAATATTAATATTTACACCCGGCAGGACTAAATTACACTTTACTGTGGTCTCCATTGGGTAATACCTGCCCTGTTACAACAATACTAAAGATCTTTTGTTTACTTTTGTTAATCCAAATTTAAGGTAAACCTACTCACACACATGAGGACGTAGATGGAGATCCTGTGGTTTATTGTGATTCAATGCCAGGTAGAACATTGCCACCCAAAAGGGGAGGACTGGGGGTCTTTTAATTTTTCTAATTACTGCTACTTAACTGAAAAAAGGGTCCCGTCTGTGGTACTGAGGTTCATCTGCTGCTCTTTAAAAAGTGAAGGACAGAGAAACTGCCTCCACTCAGCTCCCTGCTCATCACAGCAACCCTCAGATGACTGGATGTGTGGACACGCCGCTCTTTTCTTATCAAATCTGTGCATACAGTCATCTCAGCACTCTCCCAGGCCCGCTCAGGGATCAGTGTCATTGGTATGGACGGGCTGTCGTACCCCCACCAGCTCACTGTGTAAGCCTCCAGCGTCGGTTTCAGCATTTTTCAATACGTTGGATAAAAGCAGAGAAAAGTATCTCCATGTTGTTCTTGTATTGGAGCAGAACAATGAGGAGAGTGATTAAAGCGATAGTATCTGACTCATCATTATTGTATCCAGCCTGGGCCTCAGCTTAATGCTATTTGTGGAGATAATCAGCACTTTGGTGTGTGATGAATAACTTGACAGAACAGGACACCTTCAGACAGTGTCTGTTCTTACACTAACTGTGTCTTCTTTCCAAAATTATCTCACTAAAAGCTCTGGCGCAGGCCTTAGAGCAGAATGTTTTTTTTGTGTAATTGCCTCAGTGCAATTTGGGAATTTGCTCTGGGTCTACTGGCATCAGAGAAGCAAATGAATGAACTACACTCAAATGTGCTTTAAATATTCTTGAAAATATTTAAAGCAGTGAATGACAGTAGCTCTATGACTTATATGTCATATATAGACTTTATAATAGTGGGATCAACTGTTCTTTATTTTTTAATAGCTAAATATTGTGAATGTTTTATATTCAAGATAGTCATGTGGAAAGTGTACACCCATCCAAATATATCTACATCCAGTCTGAAGCCACATAAAACAAGTTAATGTCAAGGTTTAACCACTTTAAACCTGTCCAAATCCAGTTGTAAGCAGGTTAAATCTATTTAAACTCATTAAGGTCTGTGTTAACCCAATAAAAACCCATCAAAATCTGGCAATAACCAGGATATATGTATTTATAACAGATAAAAGTCTGCAGCCAACTAGTTTAAAGCCCCTCAAAACCACTTAAACATAATCCAAATCCATCTGCAGTTAGTTTAAAACCACCAGCCCAAGTCTGGTTATATCCAGTTTTAACTTCAATTAAGGTTCCATTTAAACCTGTCAAAATCCAGCTATAACCAGGTTAAATACATTTTCCACAGGTTCAAGTCAGTGTTGATCCACATATATCTGGTGACAAGGATGAATTTATTCAGAACTTAAATCAAAGCACCTAGTCCAAGGGTCTCCAAACTTTAGCAAAATTAAAATGGCAGAGAATAAATAAACTAAATAAATTTTGTTTTGCCAGAACACTAACTCTGAACTTTTACAAAACACCTTTTCCAGAAAACACATTTTAATAAAAAAAATAACAAAAAACATTTTGTTCATCTATATGTGCATTTTGTAAATGTATGCATTTCTTATCTTTTTATCTCACACAAAAACTTTTCAACATTAACATTATGCTGTCAACATTGTTTTGTTGCAAAATAGACTCCTGTCGATGTCTAGGAAGGACCTGTACAGATCATATTACTGCCTTGTATTACTGTATCACAAAAATAAAAACTTAAAGTGAAATGGCTCTTGGACAACAGAGCAAAGTAAAAGTAAAAGGGTTGGTCCAACTGGCCAGGCTAGAATAGCACAGAACTTGCAATATTTTAATCCTAAAACATGTTCTACATGTCCCAATTTAAAGGAGCACCACATAACCTTTAGCCCAAAAATATAAATTTAACAATCATGTTGATGTTGATATGCGATTAGTAGAATCAAGTCTATCTCACTGACACAGTACCCTCAGCTGGACACAAACCTCTAATGGACCTGTGAGTGACAGACTTTATGTCTCAAATAGAGGGAGCAATAACAAGCAAATACACTGGACCATAGCAGAGTCATATTTGTACAAAATGCACTAAAATGACCTACCATTTCAGAAGACATGTTATTTTCTTCCAAACTTGCCAGTTTTACTAGTTTGTACTGGTAACACTAGGGCAGTGCTGACAGTGCAGTTTCAGAAACAGGGATCCGGACCATCTACTGGTTATAAGTTACGCAGGGCTGCTTTAAGATTTGAAGACACAAGACATACTATAGAGTTGCTTCTGATTTGAGAGAGTCTAAGATGCAAAACAAAACCAATGTGTCTACTCTGTTCATCTTGTCACAGTACAGAATATACAGACCCACCCACAGTAACATGGGAGGACATGCAGACTCCTAATAGAGAAGCGAATAACCGCTCTGCCATTGTGCACTCCTACAAAGTACATAGTGATGGGATAATGGGTTTTGGTGGGTTACTTGCAGAGGCGTGACAGCCATATTGCACTTGTGTCCAATCCGACCACCACTGAACACATGGACAATGAACTGAAGAGAATTTACATATATATATATATATATATATATATATATATATATATATATATATATATATATATATATATATATATATATATATATATATATATATATAGTCCTACGAAGTCAGCTCAATGGTAAGAACAAGGCACGGGCAATAAACAGCTACGCCCTGCCAGTGATCAGATACCCTGCAGGAATAATAAGGTGGCCAAAGGAAGAGATACAGACCACAGACGTTAAGACACGAAAGCTCCTCACCATGCATGGAGGGTTCCATCCCAAATCCAGCACCCTGAGACTGTACGCTAGCCGTAAGGAAGACGGGCGTGGACTAGTGAGTGTGAGAGCCACTATCCAGGATGAAACATCCAAGATCCACAAGTACATCAAAGATAAGGCCCCAACAGATGACGTGCTTAGTGAATGTCACAGGAAATGGGGAACAGAGGAAGAGGAGCTGGAGGAGGGACCATCATGGGAGGACAAACCCCTACATGGGATGTACCACCGGAACATAACTGAAGTGGTTGATATCAAGAAATCCTACCAATGGCTGGAGCGGGCCGGACTGAAGGACAGCACAGAGGCACTCATCATGGCTGCACAGGAACAGGCCCTGAGCACCAGAGCAATAGAGGCCCAGATCTACCACACCAGACAAGACCCAAGGTGTAGGCTGTGCAAACAGGCCCCTGAGACAATCCAACACTTAACTGCAGGGTGTAAGATGCTGGCAGGGAAAGCATACATGGAACGCCATAACCAAGTGGCTGGCATAGTGTACAAGAACATCTGCACGGAGTACGGACTGGAAACCCCAAGGTCAAAGTGGGAAACACCTCCAAAAATGGTAGAGAATGACCGAGCCAAGATCCTGTGGGACTTCCAGATTCAGACTGACAGAATGGTAATGGCGAACCAACCAGACATCGTGGTGGTGGACAAACAGCAGAGGAAAGCCGTTGTGGTTGATGTGGCAATACCAAGTGATTGCAACATCAGGAAAAAGGAACATGAGAAACTAGAGAAATACCAAGGGCTCAGAGAAGAGCTAGAAAAGACTTGGAAGGTGAAGGCGACAGTGGTGCCCGTGGTCATCGGAGCACTCGGGGCAGTGACCCCCAAACTGCTCCCAGGACCCGAGCTCGAAGGAAGAGAACACCCGTGGAGGGTGAAGGACAAAGATTATATATATATATATATATAAATACTACAAAACCAATCATGCAGCTCATACTACGGCCTTTGCACATGCCTAATGCTCATGTCTTTCACATGATAATTTCTTAACAATAGGATCATACTATAGATGTCCTAAGTGACCTCGAAAGGATTTTTAAGACAATCATAGATATGAGGATTTTGTACTACGAGTCATATAAGCCATACATCGGGCATCTCTTTTTGCATAGTGGTCTTTAGGGAGGTATATTAGTAGTATAGTGACTACTTGTAAAATTTGTGAACAAACAGTTTTTATCGTTCATCCATAATCTGCATGTTTTTGTTAACCATTACAAATGTCATATAAGGCGTGACAACATTTAAATATCAGTAACCAAACTCTAGATGTTCTAACCTTAGGTTTCTTTTCATTTTAAGCCCTTATGGCTTAGACAACATGCGTCACATTAAATATAAGGGCATTTAATCTGACACGTTTGAGACAGTGTTTCTAAAATGTTGATAAAAGTCCCATCCATCTCACTCCTGGACTCTGAGGTGTCAATACACTCCTGCCCTGTCCTTGTGGACCCACTGGACATGCTCTCGGTCATGGCTCTATTTGAGAATTGGGTTTCCTCCGAGGACCACTTCAACATGAATGACCTCATGCTGGAGATGGGAGGCAATCTGTCTTGTTCCAGGGCTCTTTGTCTAATACTGCTAATTAGAGAGTGTGTGTTCTGCGGGCACACCAACCGGCTGCTGTCTCTCACTCCCACCAATTACTGAATTGGAACGTGTGCTGGAAAGAGTCACTTAGAAACCTGCCCAAACGTGTTCTGTCACTCCCAATATCCACCTAATGGTGAATGTAACACAGCTGTGGAGAGGCCAGCACTTTGTAACAAATGTCGGCCATTAGCTGATTACTGCAGTTAACATAACGGCAGGCAAATAAAGGCCTTTTTTGTTTTGATTCATTACGACTATTCACATTGACAAGGCTAAAGTCTGTCTCTGTTTTTTGTATTGTTGATTTAACTTACCTTGTTGTTACCTATCTGCACTGCTATTCTTTTATTGTATTTTATTTCATTCAATATTGTAAATTTTGTTCTATATTACACAAATCTTACATGTGGCTCAGGTGGAAGGGTGGTGGTCCTTTAACTAGAAGCTAAAATCACCTATATTTTATGTAGACCTTTGCACCTTTTCTGAACTGTCAGGAGCCTGTCACTATGGTTACTGCTCTGAGCCGACAGAGAGTCATGCAGGGGATGCCTGCTGTTGTTGAGGATGACCTGCTTCTCCTGCTCCTCATTCTCCTTTCTACCAAAGCTCTGATCGAGTCCACGCTCCTCCGCATCTGTCACACATTTCCTAACCAACTTGTCCAGATTACTGTCTCTGACAGTCAAGCAGTTCCCCCAGCACACAACACCAAAAAATGTTGCACTGACCAAGACAGAGTCATATAAAAAAGTACAGCATATCATTAAATACATTTTAAATCATAATTTTTAAATTATTTGAGTCTTCAGGAAAAAAACCTTGTCTGTCCTGATCTTGCATTAGCATGCACCACTCAGTCCAGTTTGCCATTGAGATGGACACCCAGATATTTGTACATCAGTCTTCCGCCTGCTAAAATCCACTATCATCTCCTTTGTTTTGGATGTATTAGGCGGAGCTCATTAGACCTTCTCCAGTGTGTAAAATCCTCGATGAGCTGCATCAATTGAATACTTTTGGATCTGGCAAGTTGTATATCTGTATGCAGATATACAGTATATATGGTGAAGAGAAATGGGGACAGGTTTCAGGAGCCGTAGCAGGAGACTCTCAAAGATATTCATGATCACAGCTGTCAGCTGTAATCCTTGACCCAGGTCTGTCTTCCTACCTTGGGCAACAGCAAAATGCACTAGGTATTCTACCTGACCGATCCCTGCCTAGTTTGGAGATAAAGATGGCTTGCACAAGCACTGCTAACTCTGACCCTTTAGAACCCTAGGGGAAAACCCATCAAGGGCTTCTGATTTGCCAGGACACATTCTTCAATTTTCCACCTGCACCTCATCAAAACTGAAGTAGCCACATGGGAGTGCCATAACAGCAGAGGTGGTAGTAGAGGAGAAGGCAACAGCAGCAGTGGAGCTGGTACAGCCGCTAGATGGAGCAGGGCCGGATGAGCCTGCACAAAGTCAAACCACATGTCATAGTGTCTCTTGTCAATAAACTCCTTCAGACAAAACAGGAAGTAAATGGTTGTCCAATTTTTCTTAATGACTGTAAAAATATGGATGTCTTCCGCCCATTGCTCCCCTATTCACCAATATTGTCATTACATCCTGGCTTTCCACCTTTTACTGCATATTAAAACAATAGTTTTCAGATAGCATAAACGGACATATTAATCAAAAATTTGATTACCATCACAGTGGTCATGTAATAAAAACTTAGCTCTAGAGACCATGATTTTTACACTTGTAAAGTTGCTATTGGGTTTCTCCTTATATTTCCACTTTTGGAGTCTGCCCTCTGGTGGACGGAGGTATATCGTTGTGTATCGCTGTATGGTGTCGCCCTTACTGGAGGACCTTCTTCTCGCCCATGTCTCAGGAATTCTCTTTACTGCTGTGTCAGCACTCAAGAGTCAAATATAATTTACTTTCAAAAAAGTCTGTCATACAATAAACTTGCAGAAGTTTAACTTTTCTTACCTTCTCTTTAAATGTCAAAGTCCTGTGAACAGTTGTAGCTGGCAGTTCCGTGAAGTCGAGAGCGAGCAGGACACTGACTGCAGTTCTCCTAGTGGCCACTGGTGTCAGTAACTGTTTTTCAGAAAGTTACGCATAGTTCCGTTAAAACATTCCTAACACTCAACTTAGCTTAACAGGTAATTTCAGTTTATTATTTTATGTTTAAGATATAACATGAAATTGAGTTGATATACAGTAACTAAAAACAGGTTGAAACTGCTTAACTTTATTGTATTTATGTATGTAAAAAAAAACTTTGTAAAGCCAGTTTACAAAGTTTATACAAGTTAATAATACATAAATGCTGCTAAAATGTTATATGGTGCAGGGACTTAATTCTGGAGCTTCTGAAATGTTTTTGTTGTTGTTGAAAGGTAGTTGCTTACCTGATATATATCTGCTTCTTCATCTGAATCACTGGATTCAAGAAAAAAAAATTAATGCTTTCATCATCATCATCATCATCAACTATACAGTCTATAACAATACATATACACAAAATATTAGGGTAAGATTGAGAGAATGCTTTAAACAAAACATTACTGTAATCACAACACAGACAAACCATTCAAAACTAGCCTAGAATATTAAAAATAGGTATAAACTGTAGTGCCCACCGTTTTGTGAACTGTGAAGTACTTCTAATGCAACCTGTTCAAGGTCATCAAATGATTGTGCTTGCATCTTGTCAGAACTATCCTGACTGGATGACCCAAATGCTGTTTTTGCAGTACCGCCTTTTATGATTAAAGTATTGTGTTGTCAAAGCAAAGAATAGGGCATGTAAACATAGTTCAAATTACTAAAAAAGCCTTTTTCATTTACAAAAATATTTACTTTGTTCACGGCTTCAAGGCTACATTTATAATTTTCATTTTTATTAACATTCCTTTCTTACGTTTATAGGTTTATGATTCCAATTCCTGTATTTTGTTTACGATTAATATGAGCCCAGATTGACACCATCTCAAGCAGAGACAAAGGAGAGATACTCAGCTGAAGGATTAGCAAAACAGTTGATTTCTAAGCAATAGCTACAACCTTTATGAGCTACAGCTCTGGATTAACCTTCTGTTTAATGATGCAAGTCTTGTTCATGAAGGAATATATTTTTTTACAGTAATCTTTTTGCGCTTATAGCAGCATGTGTCTATATTTATCACAATTACTTAAAGCTTACTTGCATAAACATGTGTAGTTAATACACAATACTACACATCTATAGGTAATACTTAATACGTAAGTTCAAAGACTGATAAAATGTTGTCAGAAATAGACATAATAGTTGTTCTCGAGTTGGAAATGGACTTTTATTTGATTTTTTTATAAAGTGAAACCTGACATTGCCTCCAGATGGTCTTTAAGACATTGCACACAAAGCAGAATATACAATCTTTTGGCTCTGCTTCTGTTTGTTTGCTGCACATATCTTTTAGACATGTTAAAAGAACGGGTATCTCAATCAAAGGGGTGTTTTCCAGCCAACGAAACAGCACCAGAACTCACCATCTGTTCCTCCTCGGGGGTTGGAGGTAATATAAGAGTGTATTAGAGCAGCTCCATCAACCTCGACTTGGCTGGTGTCAGTAGGAGTTACTGTTAACCACCGACACAGACTGCAGATGGCCCTCCAGTGGAAACTTCCTGGAGAAAAAAAACTCAAAGGAAAGTAGATTTGTTTAAGCATTCCCACGTCCTGGTGGATGTATGAAACACCTACAGGTAACAGATGGTTGGGGAACGTAATACAATATGCAAAGGAAGTGTTAAGAACACCCTGTAGCACCCCTCTTGTTGAAATCCATCAATGAGCAAAAACAGCATTTTTATTATCTTAGCATATATAAGTACATATGGGATCAACTACTGAGGAAAGTGAACATTCCCAAAGTGACAATTGGGATCAGTGGGAATCATGACAGGGAAATCACTTTCCCTTGTGATTACAAATGTAGTTATAAAAATTGGACAGTCGATGACTCACACATGGGATAGTTTTACCAAGATGGCTCTCTTCACAGCACTCGACTGGAGAGATGTGTTGATTTTCTGCTTCACAGCTTTTATTTTGTTTTCACTCTGATTTCGTTTCGTCCTCACAATTTCCCACAGATTCCACAAAATACAGCCTAACTTTTGCCTGAATGTGTTGTAAGCTTAAATCACAGCAAATCAAGTCTCTTTTGAAGAGGAGAGGCCTATCCCCTCGCTTCTGCTTGTTAGCCAGCCAGCAACTTGACAGTGTTTAATTGATTAAACTCTGAATGAGCACAGTGCTACGAGAAGATGCAGCGGGGGAAACCGTATGGATTGCACCGAGCTGGAAATCTACAAAACCACTCACAAGAGCGAGAGAATATGCTGTTGATTATATAATTGTGTGCATGCCTCCTCCAGTAAGACTCAATGACTTGGGCTTTTATACAGCACTCCTGCTGTCAAAAGCCCGTTTACAGTGGATGTGTGTGTGCTGCTAACAACCTCCACATGAAAGTTCTCTATTTGTCTGCTTCTGTTTGATCTGCCTGTTCTGTTGTGTTTATTTGTTGCCAGAGGAGGCTTGTTAGTTGAGGCTGTTTATTGCCCGTAGAGGCCGGGTTTTGTCGTGGCGCTACTTGACAGCTCATCAGGCGCGCAGAGGCTTGACGATAAATTGACCTAAATTATGCATGGTTCTCTTTGGACCAGTGCAGAGGTGTGTAATGTCAAGGGATGCCTCATCACAACTGCAGCTTCGACTGGTTTCTGCAGCATCATTCAGTGTGAGTGAGAATACTTCCATATAGCGCACTTGAGTGGTTAAACGTCAGTTGTTATGGGATGTCCAAAGGTTCATTGACATAGATAGTTGTAACTTTAAGCCTAAATCATTTGCTGCTCTAACTCAGGACTAAAGGATGACAAGAATACATGGTTATCTTACACCAAGTTCACAATTACATTTATAATAGTGATCTTGGCGTAAGAGATTATGGGTGATGTGTCTTGCCCAAGGACACTACAGTATCAACTGGGGAGAAGGGGAATTGAACTGCCAACTCCAGTATTCTACTGCTTTAGTAAGAAAAATGTAGCAATACATATACATTAGTGTGTTTCCGTTATGTAATGTAAAAGTGTTTACATACAATGTTATGGTGACACTTGAACTACAAAAAACTAAAGCAGACATTTCTAAGGTCATTAGTTCTAACCACCCTACCACCTGCCCGCTGGATCCCATTCCCGCACATCTCCTTCAGGCCATCTCTCCTGTTGTGCCTGCTCTCACCCACATCAAAGTTCAAAGTTCAAAGTTTCTTTATTGTTTCTCTTGAGGAAATTAATTTTGCAGCATCATGCTCCTTAAAAACATTCAACAGAAAAATAGACATCAACAACTCAAGAGCAGGATCAGCAATGAAAATCACTAAAAACCCAGAGATAAAAAGTGCAAAAATAGAATTAAAAACATGAATAAATACAATGTGCAAACAAGCAGTTATTATTGTGCAAATATCATCAACTCATCTCTCTCCACTGGGTCATTCCCCACAGCTTTCAAAAAGGCCCGCATCACACCACTACTGAAGAAACCCACTCTGAACCCTACTCTGTTAGAAAACTACAGACAGGTTTGCCTCCTTCCCTTTACTGCCAAAGCTATGGAGCGAGTTGTGTTTAACCAGCTCTCCTCCTTTCTCACACGAAACAACCTCCTGGACCAGAACCAGTCTGGGTTCAAGAGCGGACATTCCACCGAAACTGCTCTGCTCTCAGTCATCAAAGCCCTGAGACTGGCAAAGGCAACATCCAAGTCATCTGTCCTCATCTTACTGGATCTGTCTGCTGCCTTTTACACCGTTAACCATCACATCCTCTTGTCTTCTCTCAGGGCGATGGGTGTCTCTGGAAGTGTATTGCAATGGTTCAACTCTTACCTCTTGAACAGGTCATTCAGAGTATCCTGAAGAAACGTGATCTCTGAGTCCCAACATCTCAATACAGGGGGGCCTCAGGGCTCAGTGTTTGGACCGCTACTCTTTTCCATATACATGACATCTCTTGGCTCTGACATTCAGAAGCATGGCTTTTCTTATCACTGCTGCAGACGACACTCAACTCCACTTGTCATTTCAACCTGATGATCCGACGGTCTCTGCTCGTGTCTCGGCGTGCCTGAGTGACATCTCACTTTGGATGAAGGAACATCACCTGCAGCTGAACCTCTCAAAAACAGAACTGCTAGTGATTCCTGCCAACCCAAAAACCCACCACAACCTCTCCATTCAACTAGGCTCCATCAACCATTACACCGTCCAGCACTGCCAGAAATCTGGGAGTGGTAATTAATGATCAACTCAATTTCACAAGTCATGTTTCCAGCACCACCAGGTCCTGTAGATTCATCCTCTACAACATCAGAAAAATTAGATCTTTTCTATCAGAGCACTCTAAGCAAATCCTTGTCCAGGCTCTTGTCTTGTCCAAACTGGATTATTGCAATGCTCTTCTGGCTGGACTCCCTGCCTGCACAACCAAACCTCTGCAGCTGATTCAGAATGCAGCGGCAAGAGTGGCCTTTAATGAACCGAAGAGAGCGCACGTAACTCCTCTCTTCATTAGGTTAAACTGGCTCCCAGTTGATGCCTGCATTAAGTTTAAAGCTATGCTCTTGGCCTACAAGACCACTACTGGATTTCTAGGCGCAGCCAGGGGAAGTCTGGTTTGCGGACCACAGGATCTTGTCGATGTACCAGTCTGTCGTGGTAAAGAAGGAGCAGAGCTGTAGGGCGAAGCTCTCAATTTACCAGTCAATCTACGTTCCCATTCTCATCTATGGTCACGAAACTTTGGGTCATGACCGAAAGAACAAGATCCCGGATACAAGCGGCCGAAATGAGCTTTCTCCGCAGAGTGGCGGGGCGCTCCCTTAGAGATAAGGTGAGGAGCTCGGTCACTCAGGAGGAGCTCAAAGTAGAGCCGCTGCTCCTTCACATTGAGAGGAGCCAGCTGAGGTGGCTCGGGCATCTGTTTCGGATGCCTCCTGGACACCTTCCTAGGGAAGTGTTCCGGGCATGTCCCACCAGGAGGAGACCTGTAGTACCTTGTGGAACCCACACTAAGGACAGAAAGAATTTAAAGAGATTCTTTCATTAAAAAACAACAAAGACCTAATGGATTCAATGCACAATTTTAGCATTAGAGACCCCTACCACATGCTCCAATCCTGTACCCTCACAGGCAAGTTCTGAGCACTCTGGGATTTTTGGCCACCGGGACTTTTCAACAAGAGCTAAGCGATCAAGTGGAAATATCACAGGCTTCAATCAGCTGCACTTGTGTGTGGCATTAACTTGGCTACACAATATATCCAATTTTATGCACACAGCTACAATGAATTACGCTCTTTGAGAAAAAAACGAGTCCCACTTAGACCGTTTATTTATGAATGTTTTGGTCAAAAACATTCATGAATGAATCCTATTGTGAATGCAGTTACAATTGGAATGAGAGGAGGCAACAGGAAGGATACATAACAATATTACTAACAATATTAATATGAGTTAAGGCATAATTAACATGGCAGATATTCAACTGCATACATTTTATGTAAACTGGAGCATTTACAGTTGGACCATATGCAGACTCCATACTGACACTACTTTGCCAATGTGCACCCCACTCCATAATGACTTATTAATCTACACCAAGACTGAGATCTCGTGCCACAAGATCAAAATGATACAAGATTTCAAGGTAAAAAGCTGTCTGGTGATATTAGCTGATGGTGTGTGAGAGTGACAATAGTATTATGACCACAAACGTCTGTGGTGGCAACATTTAAGTTTTTAGCTGGATATGAGAAATTACAAAATGTATAAACATTGTAAGAAAACAATGGTGCAAAGACACAGAATAAACACAGCATTCAACCAGCCACACCTGGAAAGAGTCTCAAAATTTTGTTGTGTATCGTCTCTTTTTGAAAAATCTGGGCCCTATCTGGGTATTTCCTTCATTTGTTAAAAAATTACACGAGTACAACAATTATATACATAAATCAATATTTGTACAACATACAAAGTCAAATTTTTGTTCTTTCTCAGTTTGAACTAGTGCCATTGGGGGGACTAAGGGATAATTACGGCCTTAGTCCCGCTTAATTAAGGGGTCATTAACAGAGGACATATTCTAAAGCAGTGCTTCTCAAACTTTTTGAGCCATGACCCCCAATATAACAACTGATGGTGTTGACAACCCCCCACACCCCTCAACCACTCTGCAGCACCACGGAGCCTCCCCCCCACATAGGACCAGGAGGGATTTGTCGATAGCCATGGTCCTGAATCACAAAGACACCTTTAATTTGACATCTTTATTGCCACATTTCCTCCATTGTGGAAGGTAAGCTACAACATCTGCTGCAGGTTTGTGTGGAAAAGGTGGTGAAAGGCGTTACCAATTTTGAATATCCATGTACACGGCTGTCTTACTCATAGAGTCCACAGAAAAGTATTATCCCTCTCTCATTGGCTCATCACTTGACTTTGTAACTCTGTGAGTACAGAGCACTTTCCACATGTGTACATTCTGATGTGTTATAAACAGGGATATGTAATAAAAGCACAAATAGATTTCAGAGTCAAACTAAAAAAAAATAAAAGGTTGGCCCTGGGCAAATTTTGACATGTGAGCTATTTCTGACTGACACATTGTGATGGTTTGTGTCAGAGCCGTACCTTACAAAACACTTCCCACGCTCAGTCAAACCACATCACATCAGTCAGGCCATATCCGTGTGTCTGTGTCATGCAGCTCTGAATTCCCAGCCCTTGGCCCAGAGCCACTCCCGCAGCACCTGCCTTCTGTGAAGTTGCAAAGCTTCATTATAACTCGATGTCTGCAACAGTGGAAATAATAGGACTGAGCCTATGGACTGAGACAAGCGAGCGTTTTATAATGAGGGTTGGAGTCGCTCAGCCATACAGCAGCGCTCTTCTGTTCGGATCCTTAAATTAAAAAAGTAAACGATGCGTGTAGCAAATTCTCACCCTAAATCTCCAGGGCTACCATTCCTTGAGAAGAATCTAACTCTACTCTGCTCCACTCAGACTAGCCCATCCCTGAACTGTATTTCATCACTGTTTATGGCATAAAGATATAAGAAAGCCAGATAGAACTGCTCCACAGAACATAGTCTGTTCCACAAAACCATCTGGGAGGGCTCACGTTGAAAGTGTCAGGTACTTTTAATGGATACCTGGTTGGTGATTGGATTTATCAGTTTAATTTATAGTTTTATTCAATCAATAGAGCTCTGTGTTGTTTGTGTTGTTAACAGTTGCTACATCTTCAAACCTTAAACACGTCCAGACCTGTCTGAGCTGCCACATCATTGGACACTACAAACCAGTTAAGGCCAGAGTTTAGACTGTGAATACTTTCCTTGATGGAGTTCAAGATTGATTTTGGCGAGTTTGTAAACTAAGAAATCTTGTGAGAATCAAGCTGCAGTGCCAGGTTAGTACAGAACTCTAGATCATAAAATATAATTATTGAAGAAGGTGCGCCTCAAGGCCCACTGCTGAGACTACTTCTTTTCTTAACACAGATGACAGTTATACAGTATACATCCCATACTGATGGTCTACAAGGTTCAAAAATGGTTGCACCATCATGATCTTATACTAAATGAGAAAAAAAAAATGTGCACACACATTTAAGTAAACTGTGCTGTGGATTGACCCAGAAATCTCTTTTATACCTCACATTGATTATATTTTTAATAAAGTTTAAACATGTTTAATTTAATTAACGGTAATTATACCAATTCAATATTCAATTAATTAGTTTAAATGTTTTTATGTCTACTGTAAAACAGTCTCACAAAAACTTGTTCTCCTGTTAATAGATTATGCTAACTGTTGCTTACCTAAATACTAATAATGTACATATAGTAGTTCTAAGAATAGACATCCTCACATTATCCTGAAAAAATGTCTGATATACTTGGGAATCCCTCTTCCCCTCAATGATTGAAGCTGACATTTCTGTAAAGCCGAAAGCTTAAACGAAAATAACATTATTAATGTGTAGTGATGTGAATCATGTGATTGAAGTATTTTTGCCCAACAATCAATCACTCCTTTACACACGCGGTGCACCACTGTCCTCCTCGCGGCTGCAGCAACTTGCGCTCTCTTCATTGAGACTTAAAACAAAAAGGGGACAAAAGGGTTGTATTGTCTTTGTTTATGTAGATTAATTAGATAAATAAATAGAAACAATAAAACTTTAAATTCACACAGGGCACCTAGGTTGTGGAGGCCCGACGTCAGCATATTTCGCGGAGGTTTTCACTGTTTCCAGCACTCCTTCTGAATGAGCAGCCGGTGGCGGCGGGGGATGGTTGCAGGACGGCTCAACCTCCACAGACAGTTTTAATTCAATTCAATTTATTAAATAATTATTATTTTTAATGTTTATCAGACAATAACTTCTCAAGCTTTTGCTTTAGTATAATTTTTGGACAATTAGGGCCAAATTCGGGATTCGGGACAGTTTAGATTTCGGGACTGTCTCGAATTTTTTGGGACGTCTGGTCACCCTACCTGCATCTTGTATAACTGCAACAAACTACTGATCACTGATCACGTTTTATGCAATGCTGTTAATGAAAATGATTCTACAGTGTAGAATCATTTTCCTAAAGAAAAATCTGAGAAACCAAAGAAGACTTCTATACCAGACTCTAACCATGAGCTTCTCCCAATGAATCAGGGTAATTTGGATGCTTTAGAACAGCCTGGACAAAGGGTATGAATAATTTTGGACATGCCACTTCTTGATCAAATGTAAATAAAAGCTCAGAAATATTTTTTCCACAACATTGCCTTTTGTACATCATCTTATGAACTTCTGGAAGATGTCTGTGTCATTTCCAATCAAGAAAAAAAACTAAAATTTTGCCAGGGTTATGAATCATTTCGGGTTTGACTGTATAGTGTAACATATTGTAGCGACCCTGTAGTAATCCTGGTCATTTCTGTTATGATATTGTACTTTTGTACAGGAGTTCTGTTATTACTAACTGTTCGGGAAAGTATTGTGTGTGTATCTTAGGAGTATAAGAGGACAGGGGGCTGGGTGAGCAAAAACCTGCGTGTGTGTTGAGAATGCACGGAGCACAGCCTGAGATACAGCCAGTTAAGATCTTTTCTACAACTTGTATATTGGTGTATTTGCAGCCAACAGTGATCGTTTAAGTTCCTGCAATAATTGTCTGGGTGGACACTAACAGTTATGTTAATGACCATATTGTGCTCAAATTGTCTAAATGTTGACGCAAATTAATTTAGGATACTAACAATAACATGGTCATTCTTTGCTAATATTGTAAGTATCTCCTTATTAGTAAATACAAAAGAAAAGCACATCTTAATCAAACCTGACAATGCAGCCACGACAAAGTGCAAAACTAAAAGAAACCAATCTCCGCTAGAGACGTGTTTCCTTTTCCATGTATTAAGTAGCAAGGCTTTCTACTTTCTTTCATGCAAATCTATGACATTATTTTCTCAAAAATTTACAATTTTATTTTTGCAATTTGCTGGTAATGCAACAATACAGCCAGTCCATGGTTCAACACGTACCTCGCTTCTTTGCTCACGGTTTTCTGTTCGGTTCAGTACACCAGAATTTATGGTGCCACTATTAAATGATTTAATTTAATATAAATTAAACTAGGTGCAGTCATTGTTGGGGGATTTTAAATAAACAAAGCCTGTTGTATTTTCAAAACGGTCTTCATTTTACTAATAAAGCATATTAAACAAAAAGTGCTTATAGATAATAGAGCAAATGTGCATTTAACATTTGAAGTGAACAGATGCCTGTAAACATGAATCAAATGCTGTGTGCAGTAGTACATAAATCCAATTTAATTTAAGCCGCGCCGCCTAAATCGTAAAGTGCAATTTAGGCACTTTACTTTACTAAACTGCGCAAGAGAGTTGTGATTGGTTGTTCACTCACAATGGCATTTCCCAATCCCAAAGGGACTATTCATTTTACAGAATAACAAATGAAGCCATGGCAGAGTGGTTAGTACTGCAGCCTCACAACAAGAAGGTCATGAGTTCAAAACCTGGCCGACTCGAACATTCTTGGCCGACTCTGATCTTTATTTGAGGAGTCTGCATGTCCTCCACGTGTTACCGTGGGTTCTCTCCGGGTACTCCGGCTTCCTCCCATCGTCCAAAGACATGCATGTGAAGGTCAATCGGCAAAGTGTCCCTAGTGAATGAATGGGAGAGTGAATGATTGTCTGTCACTGTCTGTCTCTAAATGTTAGCCCTGCGACTAACTGGCCACTGTCCAGGGTGTACCCCGCCTGAGGCCCAAAGCTGCTGGGATAGGCTCCAGTCACCTGCGACCCCTAACGGGACTAAGCGGTAGACAATGAATGAATGAATATAAACATATAACTTTTTTCTCAAAAATAATCTAAAAAATATATAACCCTATAACCCTAATACGCCGTTGTGTAAAGGACGATATCAGGCAATATTTTAATATAAACAAACCTTGTGTCATGTGAGCCATCATTTCAGTTCATTTTTTGAGAAAACATTAGCCATGACTTACTCAAACGCCCTGAATTTTAATGAAGTGCTTTTAAATTGTCAGTGTGAAGGAGATTATTTAGATCAATATGCTGACATGAAATATGATGTAATATTAAGTAAGTCATGAGGATGTGAGGCCATTTCTGGCTGTGTGCCAGTCATTGAGATTACATGGTAAGTCTAACCCTCTGCAGAGTTAAATAAACAGACCTTTTCAGATTCAGTACTTCAAGGTGACCTGGGAAGGTTTACCTTTTAGGTCAAACGCTGAACACTAAACTGTAGGGTTTGGGCTCTGACCTGTCTGTCTGTCTGTCATTTCACTATTAATGCACCAACAGAGAAAACCCTTACTTTCAACCAATAACAAAGCCCCTTTGCCCAGAGTCTAAATCTGTGGACTGATAGAAAATCTCTGAGCCATGCATTATAAACGTTAAATGAGCTCAAACTGTGGGTAGAATTCAGAATGAAAATAAATGAGCTCTAAACACAGTGGCTGAATGTGTGTTTAGGAATCAGCACAAAGACTGGTTCTTTGTGATCAAAACAGTTGAACTGGTGACACGGTTTATGCTAAGGTAACAGCTTTGACAGTCCACTCCTCTGTGATTGCTGTTGCTGTTATTATATTGGAATGGTAAAGACAGGGGCTCAAGAGGCTGGTACATGGACATATGCTTATTTGGAAATGGAATCTGTCAGATGTAACATAAATAACCATTGTGTTTTTCAGCATGTGAAACTAATTATCATGTTCTTTATTAAGCGCTATATGGTAATCCCTCCTGCAGATTCTGAGCAGTGGCATGCTTCCAGCACTCGCCCCTGCAATCACATAAGACAAGATGCTGTTCAGTGTGTATTTGTTAAAAATCGACAGGGAACTGAACTTAAATGCAGTGTTGAAAGGAGTCATGTTGTTGAGCTACATACAACAGTCTCTTGTAAATCAAGAGTTCATACACTTTCCTTATCCCCCTCACATAGATTCGCCATATTTATTTTTATAATATTCTGTTTAATGTTTGGATTTGAAAGAGAAATTATGGATTTATAAATAATTAAGCAACATAGTGTCTCTAGCACATTTGTTCATTATACCATTCATAGTCATTGCAAGATGACTATTTATATTTTTGCCTCAAAATGTAGAAAAAGTGAGTTGGGGTATTTCACAGCCATATCTTTTAGTTTTAATGTATATTTTTCCTGTAAGACCTGAAGACAAGTCCTTAGGGACACAACCTGAGAAGCAGCATCAAATATGAGTTTTATTTATTTAGACAAACAGATGTTTGTTAGTGTATGCACCAATGTGCTTAACAGCAACACTTTTTTTTTTTTACATTTTTTGATATATTTTATATGTTTATTGTATGTATTAGTGAGCATCAGTGGTTAGCACTCAATGGTCTCCATTAATCAAGGGTGTGCATGCCAGAAAACTGGGAGCACGCTGATTTCCTCGCAGAAATCCATATTTATCAATATAAACGCAAGTGTACATAGTGCAGAAATTCCTCATTAGGCACAGAGTGCAGTGCGTCACTCCAGCTGTGTCAGAAGAAATAATAGAAGAATCAATGTCCAGCAATTTCTAATAATACAAACCAGATTACCAAAAATTTGAAACACTGTACAAATTGTGAATAAAAAGACAATGCAATGATGTTGAATTTTCAAATTTCAATATTTTATTCACAATAGAATATAGAAAACATACAAAATGTTGAAAGTGATACATTTTGAAATGTAATGCCAAATATTAACTCATTTCAGATTTCTTGAGAGCTACACATTCCAAAAAAGTTGGGACAGATACATATAAATGGTAAATGGTAAATGGCATGCATTTATATAGTGCTTTCCTGCACCCTTCTCAGGCACCCAAAGTGCTTTACATCGTGCTTCCACTCACCCCATTCACACACATTCACTCCTGGGGCAGACAGAGAGGGGGGCTGCCACACAAACGGCGCTCAACCTTCTCCTACCACCACCAAACACACCTCTACAGTCACACACATTCATACACCAGTGCTACAGACACTGGATATAAGGAACACCTGGAGGACTAATTTGAAACTCATTAGGTCAATTGGCAACATGCTTGGAATAAAAAGAGCTTCTCAGAATGTCAGTGTTAGAAGTTAAGATGGGCATTCCCCCAATGTTGCAGCGAAAAATAGTGGAGCAATATCCGAAAGAAGTTTCTCAGAGAAACATTGCAAAGATCATCATCATCTACAGTGCATGATATCATCCAAAATTTTAGAGAATCTGTAACAATCTTTCTGCGTAGGGGTCAAGGCCAGAAAACCAGACTGGATGCCCGTGATCTTCGGGCTCCTAGACGGCACTGCAACACATACAGAAATGTTACTGTATTGGAAATCACAACATGGGTTCAGGAATACATTCGGCCATTCCAGCTAAAACTCTATAGGTCAAAAAAGAAGCCATATTTAAACGTGTTCCAGAAGTGCAGACGTTTTCTCTGGAGCCAAGGCTCATTTAAAATGGACTGTGGCAAAGTGGAAAACTGTTCTGTGGTCAGACAAATCAAAATTTGAAGTGTATTTTTGAAAAAAGGGACGCCATGTCATCTGGACTAAAGAGGACAAGGACAGCCCAAATTGTTGAGAGCTCAGTTTAGAAGCCTGAATTTCTGATGGTATGGGGTTGCATGAGTGCGTGGGGCATGGGCAGCTTACACATCTGGAAAGGCACCATCAATTCTGAAAGGTACATCCAAGTTCTAGAACAACATATGCTCCCATCAAGAAGTCGTCTCTTTCAGGAAAGACCTTGCATTTTCCAACACGACAATGCCAGACCACATACTGCATCAGTTACAACATCATGGCTGACCGCCACGCGATGTTGCAGAGGCATGTCAGCCAAGACAGCCCCACAACATCCAAAGACTTGAGGTACTCAGGGCATCTCATCCACCATCGGTGCCTTGCCACCGAGGAGCTTCCCAACTACCTCAGTGACTTCTGCCCGGCTGATGGATGAGTCCACCTCTAAGCCCTCGGCCTCTGCTTCCTCAGAGCACTTTCCAGCACCCCTCCCAGAGACTCCAAGAAGGCTGGGTACTCTACACAACCATTTGGCCTGTAAGCACAAACAACAGTGAGGGACCTATCCCTGACCCGAAGGCGCAGGGAAGCGACCCTCTCGTTCACCGGGGTGAACTCCAACACATGGCGGCTGAGCCGGGGGACAATGAGCAAACCCACACCGGCCCACCGCCTCTCACCGCAGGCAACTCCAGAGTAGTGGAGAGTCCAGCCTCTTTTGAGGATTTGGGTTCCAGAGCCCAAGCTGTGTCTGGAGGTGAGCCCGACTATCTCTAGTCGGTATCTCTCAACCTCCCGAACAAGATCAGGCTTCTTCCGCAAGGTGACATTCCATGTCCCCAACGCCAGATTCCGTGTCCGGGGATTGGGTCACCGAGGCCCACGCCTTCGAGCGTCTGGTGGCCAAGATTTTACCCACAGGGCCCAGTCGGGCTCAGCCCAAAGGAGCGACGTGGGGCCAACCTCTCGTGGGCCCGCCACACTTCTTTATTAAAGTTTGAACACTGCTGGCATTTTCAACACTGCTGGCATTTTCAATTCCTTGGAAATCTTTTTATATCCTTCCTGTTTTATACAGCTCAATTACCTTTTCGTGACAATTATTTTTGCTTATCCCATGTCTCAGAATACAGAAATGTCTGGATAAATGATGCAAGGGTTTGTCAGAAACTCCCTGACCTTTTACACACACACACTGATTACAAGCAAACAGATCACAGGTGAGGATGGTTACCTTTAGTAGCCAACTTGTGTCAACTTGTGCATGTTATCAGCCCAAAATCACCAGTGTATGTAAACACAACATAAATAATAGAATTATTAGGCCTACGTCTAAAACAACATATTTTAGGTTATAGCCATAATACAACAGAACAAACAGGAACTGATTCAAAGGGAACTAGCCGCGTTTTTTCACAATATAGAACAAAAAAACTGGACTGATACAGTTTGAAGGCACATAATAATGAACAAGTTAAACAGTAGCTTTCATTCTTAGTGCTCAGTTAATTCAGTTTTCACACTGTAAAATATTATCAGGATTTCACAAAATTTTCATGTAATAGTTTACAATGAATTAGAGTATTGGTACTGTAATAACTTACTGTGAAAGGCTGGTCAGCCTTTTACAGTGCTGTAATATTTACAATATACTGTAAAATATATACAACTATTGTGATTTAGAATTTTACAGTAAATTAACTTGATGTGAAGAGACCGCTTCAGTTTTTTGACCAAGTACTAATGAAGACGAAAAATAAAACCTGGCCACATTACTTACATCTTAGCTGCCATTTACATATAGTTTAGCTTAGCTTTATGTCAGGGGTGCCTGGGCTATGGCTGTGGCCTATGTACCGTTCCTAAATTATGCTAAATAATACCAGTTATATATTTTTATGCAGCAGAGTTGTGTCAGTGAGGAGCAGTAGAGAGATGAGCTACAGATTTAACCCTGTGTGTTCAGAAGCAGTGGGACGAAGCAGGTGTGTCTTTCCCATTTGTGTGGCCATCACTATTCATCCCTGACTTACCTCCGGTTTCTATCTGAGCTTTAGGCTGTAAAGTTTAAAGCAGGGCTGCTAACTTTAGCTGCTGTGTTGCGTGTTTAATTGCTATAGACTACCTCAATGTCCGTTAATATTTTCCTTTATTTATTGATTTTTTTAATATATTTTGTGTATTTCTGTGTCGTCTCATGCTCTCTCTTTCCTCTCTCTTTGTTTTTTGAGCTCCCAACGTCGGCTCAAAAAACAAAAAAGCTTTAACAAAGCTTAAACATTGATTGTAATTAATAAAAAAATATCTAAAGTGTCTTTTCTTTTTTTATATATATCTGCCATGCCACTTAGTTAAAATAAGTGGCATGGCATAATAAAACAGAAATTTATGTCAACTAGCTATATTAATGTAACGTTTGTACAAGCTATTCTTTGTGTAAACATTTTACTTCTCTTTCGTCAGGCTCTGTTATTGTAAGAGATGTTGACACAAAATGATTTCTCTCTGTCTAATTTGACAGCTTTGTGCTACAGCTGCAGATGGGCGATGGGCAGAGGAAACTGACTTCACCCAGCAGCCCCTGTTTGATAGTCCAAGGTATTGTTTGTATTTTAATTTCACATTCTACAAGTGGGTATTTTAAAATGACCAATGATATCACAACCTTATCTTTTCATTAAATTTTCTGATCACACTCTCTCATCATTCAGTTTTCATTTACATATAGTAAAAGTGCATGATTGGTATCTCTGTTTACGGGTGAGGTGATCAATCCACAGGTGTACATGATGACCACTGAAGAGCAGGTGGTAAAGGAACCACATGGACCGGAAGGACAGCGGGCTTTCAACAACAATTTAGTGTATTCTGAAGATGCTTTTGCTTTTCTAGCAATTCATTGTCCGCTTGCGAGTGTATTTTTGATTATTTACAAGGTTGCTACAGTCATTGTTAACTTTAAACCCAATTTTCACCAAGCTTGTCAGAGCATGTGCTGTAGACAAAAATTACAATATATGAATAAAACTGAATGTAGTTTTCTTATTGTTTACAGATGCTTAACTGGGTACTAACTCTGTGAAAGGCATCAAAATTAAACAGCAGTGCAGAGATAACCGATGTGTGAGCAAACTTTTGGGTAAACTTGTGGACTTTGAATGGATATCACTGCAAAAACTGCTTATACACTCACCGGCTACTTTATTAAGTACACCCATTTAATTGCTTGGTAACTAAAATTGCTAATCAGCCAATCACATCGCAGCAACTCAATGCATTTAGGCATCTAGATGTGGTGAAGTTGACTTGCTGAAGTTCAAACCGAGCATCAGAATATTGAAGAAAGGCAAGGCAAGGCAATTTTATTTATATAGCACAATTCATACACTGTATAACTCAGTGCTTTACATGAATAAAATACAATTTACAAGATTTAGATTTAGAAACATAAGAAAGATTTAAAACATTTTAAAAGAAGAGTGCAGCTCAAAAACACTTTCAGTTGTAGTGTAGGCGGAGCTAAAGAGGAAGGTTTTTAACCTCCCCTTGAACATTGTTAAAGTTGAGACTATTCCAGATTTTTGCAGCATGAAACTTAAACCCTGCTTCACCCTGTTTAGTTCTAACTCTGGGCACGAGCAGAAGGCCTGTCCCAGATGTTCTCAGAGTCCGAGGAGGCTCATAAGGAACTAGCATTTCAGAAATATATTCTGGTGCTAAACCTTTAAGAGACTTGTAAACCAGCTGTTGTTTTAAAGTCTATTCTCTGAGCAACAGGAAGCCAGTGCAGAGATTTTAAATCTGGACTGATGTGGGAGTAGTTCCTGGTTTTGGTTAGAACCTGAGCAGCAGCGTTCTGAATAAACTGCAGCTGTCTTAACCCTCGTTTTGAGAGACCAGTGAGCAGGCCGTTACAGTAATCTAACCTGCTGGAGATAAAAGCATGAATAAGTTTCTATGTGGCTGGTTGAGACAGTATTCCTTTGACTTTGGAAAAGTTTTTAAGGTGATAAAATGCAGATGATATAATTGATTTAATGTGACTGTGGAAATTCAAGTCTGAGTCCATGATGACCCCTAGATTTCTAACCTGGTTTTTAGAAGGTGACTGCTGACATTTTCTCTTTGTTTTTGTGGCCCAAAGATGATTAGTTCAGTCTTGTCTCTGTTCAGTTGGAGAAAATGATTCTGCATCCACACATCAATCTGTTTGATGCAGTGACACAGTGAATGGATTGGTCCATTTTCAACTGCTGTGAGTGAAATGTAAATCTGAGTGTCATCTGCATAATTATGGTATGATATGCCACAGCTGTGTATTAACTGGACTAAAGGAAGCATGTAAAGATTGAATAATAGAGGTCCCAAGATAGACCCCTGTGGAACCCCACATGTCAGGGCCATTTGGTCTGATACACAGTTACCAACCAAAACAAAGTACTTCCTGTCTTCAAAATAGGACTGAAACTATTTAATGATGAAACCATTTAAGAGCAGTTCCAGAGATACCTATCCATACCTCTAATCTTTGTGACAGGATTTCATGGTCCACTGTATCAAACGCAGCACTCAAGTCCAACAGAACTAAGACAGAGACTTTGCCCGCGTCAGTGTTCAGATGGATGTCATTTGTGACTTTGATAAGTGCAGTCTCAGTCTGTGATGAGGCCTAAAACCTGACTGAAAAGGATCAAAGCAGTTGTTAAGCAATATAAAGTCATTAAGTTGCTGATATACAACTTTTTCAATGACTTTTCCAAAAAATGGCAGGTTCGATACGGGCCGATGAAGCACTGTAGCATCAAGACTGCTCTTCTTTAGGATAGGCTTAATGACAATGTCATTCTTTATGTGCAAATTCACATTTGTTTGAAGTGCTGCAAACAAACAGTGCTGCAAAAATCATTACATTCCTGCAACTGTCTGTTCCTTACAGGCGTCCATAACATTTAAAACACCTGAAGTATAACAATTCAACAAATCATCAACCTGACCTGATGAGGCATTTTCAAACCTGATTGCCTCCATAAACTGTGTTGTGGCTCTTCTGAACAACTCTAGGTCAAGCAGCAATGTTTGGAATTATGGACAGATAAAAAAAAAGACACACGAATGATCAGATGCAACATCAATCACAGTTAGGCTACAATTCGCACAGGCTTACCAAAATTGGACACTAGAAGATTGGAAAGAATGGTGCCTGGTCTGCTGTGACATTCAGATGGTAGAGTCCGAATGGTATGGGGGATTTTTTCTTGGCACACTTTGGGCCCCTTAGTACAAATTGAGCATTGTTTAAATGCCACTGCCTACCTGAGTATTGTTGCTGACCATGTCCATCCCTTTATGACCACCATGTACCCATTTTATGAAGGCTACTTCCAGCAGGAAAATGCATCATGTCACAAAGTTAAAATCATCTCAGACTGGTTTCTTGAACATGACAATGAGTTCACTTTACTCAAATGACCCCACAGTCACCAGATCTCAATCCAATAGAGCACCTTTGGGATGTGGTGGAACAGGAGAGTCACATTTCCAACACCTTGTTGACTCTATGGCACGAAGAATTAAGGCAGTTCTAAAGGCAAAAGGGGGTGCAACCTGGCACTATCAAGGTGTATCTAATAAAGTAGAAGTATGAAGGAAGAATGCAATGTTTCAGAAACAATGTTAAACATAATACAGTTGTGTGTACAATGGTGTTCATTGGAGACACTAGTATCATTGACTCAACTTTGCATGCACTTTGTTGTTACAGTTGTTTCATAAAAATGTAAAATGGCTGTAAATGTTGTCCGTATTGTTTACTTTTATATCGCACAGCTACATTATGTTTCTGTAGGTTTGGTAAAATGACCGTTAAAAAGTCTAAATTGCAATAATTTGCAATGTTTCTTAATTGTCAATTGTACATTTACAGGAAATTGCTGGTTATTAAATTGGATTACTTTCAGTGAAAAGGTAACAACACAGGAATTATTGTAATTTATGTACAATAAGACACTGTCATTTCACAACATCTTACTCTCATATCACATGCTTCTGTCTACAGGCCAAGCACTGCAACAAGGTAAAGATAGAGGAGCGCTTTTCCAACTCTGACCCTCGACGCATGTGGCAGGGTATCCAGGCCATCAGTGACTACAAAACCACCCACTCCACCCTCGCAGCCACTGATGTCTCCTTCTTGAACGAGCTTAATGACTTTTATGCACACTTTGAGAGAGACAATACTACTACGGCCACCAAGCTCAAACCCTCACCTGACCACCCACCAATCACACTCTCCACCACAGACGTCTGCAACGCACTGAGCCGAATCAGTATGCACAAAGCCGCTGGACCAGGCAACATTCCTGGTCCAGGAATGGTCCAACATTGGAATGTTGGACCATTCCTGGTCCAACATTCCATAAGGATGCTGCGTCGAGCTCGCAGCATCCATAAGGACTCCTCAAGGCATGTGCTGAGCAGCTCACTGGGGTTTTCATAGACATTTTCAACCTGTCTCTGGCCCAAGCAGCTATGCCGACATGCTTTAAATGCACCTCCACTGTGCCAGTGCCAAAACACTCCAACCCTAAGTGCCTTAACGACTACCGCCCGGTAGCTCTGACACCTATTGTCATGAAGTGTTTTGAGCGCCTGGGACACCTGAAGGACTCTTTGCCATCCACACTGGACTCTCACCAGTTTGCCTACCGCAGCAATAGGAGCACAGAGGATGCCGTTTCCATGGCTCTGCACTCTGTGCTAACACAACTGGACAATAAGAACACTTATGCACGTATGCTGTTTGTTGACTTCAGCTCAGAATTCAACACAGTCATCACATCCATGCTAATAGCCAAACTTGAAGACATGGGCATTAACTCCTCCCTCTGCAAGTTGATCATGGACTTCCTGACCAACAGACCCCAGCAGGTCCAATCTGGCTCCATCTGCTCTACCAACCACCACACTCAACACTGTGTACCACACGGCTGTGTACTGAGCCCCTTCCTGTACTCCCTCTTCACCTCCGACTGCAGGCCTGTGAGCAGCTCTAATGCCCTCATCAAGTTTGCGGATGACACTACAGCGATTGGTCTCATCAGCAACAACGATTAGACTGCCTACAGGGAAGAGATCCAGCACCTAGCCACATGGTGCAATGACAATAACCTGCTCCTGAACACCTCCAAGACGAAGGCGCTCATTGTGGACTTCAGGAAAGAGTCAAGAGGCACACACGACACCATCCACATCCATGGAACGGCTGTCGAGCGTGTCTCCAGTTACAAGCTCCTGGGGACCCACATCTCGGAGGACCTGTCCTGGACTACCAACACTTCCAGCCTGGTCAAGAAGGCTCACCAGCGACTCTTCTTCTTGAGGACACTAAAGAAGAATCGGCTGTCCTCAGATATGATGAACTTTTATTGCTGTGCAATAGAAAGCATCCTGACTAACTGTGTAACAGTCTGGTATGGGAGCTGCTCTGTTGCAGAGCGCAAGGCACTGCAGCAGGTGGTGAAAACCGCCTAACGCATCACAGGGACTCCACTTCTAGCCACGGAGGACATCCAGAGGAAATGCTGTCTGCGTCGAGCTCGCAGCATCCATAAGGACTCCTCCCATCCCGCCCATAGACTGTTCTCTCTCTTGCCCAAGCGTTTCAGGTGCTTCAAGACCAGGACCAGCAGACTGACAGTTTATTCCCCAGAGCTGTCTCTTTATTGAACTCTGCACCCAGATGATCACTCTGCCCTTCATACACTGCCTCATCCTCCTCACTGTGCACACCCCTTCTCGGTGTCTTTACTGGACTGTCTATACATAGCATTATGTTTACTAGAACTATTTGCACTGCCAACTGTTCATTTACAGAACCTTCTGTTCATTTACAGAACCTACTGTTCACACATGCACTACTGCACTTTACATAAATATGCAATAACTTCCACTGCACTACTGTTATTCAGACAGCTTCTGTTTGTAATTATTTGCACTATAACAATTACACTACTGCTCACCACAGCCTTACCTATCATTGTATAAATCTATCCATACAATTTATTTATGCTATACTGGATAACTTGCACTTGCTGCTATTGCACTTCTGGTTAGACCTGAATTGCATTTTGTTGCATTGTACTTGTACATCTGTAATGACAATAAAGTTGAATCTAATCTAATCTAATTACAGTTTACAGTTTAAGTTCTTCTCTAACTTTCAGTGAAATATTCACAGGAATTTAAAGTGAAATAGTTATTGTATTGTATAGTGAAATATTTTGAAAGTAAATTACTTTCAAAGTACACAAAGTAAACACAAAAAATGTACAATGCATTAATGACAATAAAATAATTTTTAATCTTCTTCACGCTGCGTCCTTCATTTTTTTTTTTGCTGATTGGTCAGTGAATCTGGTTTCAAATGTGTATCTGCAATTTATTGAGCTCCATAGCCGGTTGGCCTAAGTTAGCAGAGATCTACCTTGATAGAAAGTGAACTAACCTTTGTTACTGAAACCCAAGGTTAACCTTGAACTTACGTCTAAACCTGCTCATCAGCTTCAGACAAGGCCCTGAAATTGCCAGCAAAACAGCCGCTGAAGTTTAGCGCTGGCAGTCAGTGCAGGCAGAGTTTTTAGTATTAAATGTTCATTGTTTTCCTCTCCAAACGACGCTTATTGGCCTGCCATTAGAGTTGAATTTAAACTGCGGTTCAGTGAGTAACTTTGTAAAATGATCCTGTACTAAGTGATCTTAGTAGGGCGGCAGTAACCGGAAGGTAGTTGGTTCGATTCTCACTCTCCCCACAGTTCATACTGTCGTTGTGTCCTTGGGCAAGACACTTAACCCACCTTGACTCCAGTGGCTGTAACACTGGTAATTGTTGTAGAACTATGTAAGTCGCTTTGGATAAAAGCATCAGCTAAATGAATAAATGTAAATGTAATCTACTAGTACTATTTTAAATGGCTGCCCTGCATACTAATAGCGGAGTCCTCTGGTTCAATTCTGACCAAACACAGAGGGGCAGTGTCATAACAAAGTCTCATCTGATTGGTAAAAAAAAATATTTTTTTCCACAAAGGGAAGCCAACCTGAACTGGCTCATTCAACAAAACCTTTAAAGTGCAGTGTTTGATACGTGATAAAATGTGAGCAATTGAAAACAACACAAAAGATAAACTGTATTTATTTTGTATTTTTGTCCATATATGGTCATTGGCAGGGTATTTTTAAGTTAATGACTTGTCAATTCTATGTTAATAATGTTAATGAGGAGCAACAGGCATCAACAAACATGAAGCACGATGTTTGAGAAGGATTTATGACTCCCAGGTAACGGCTTCTTAGATATTCTCCTAGGAAGAACAAGTAAGAAGCTTTGTACCAAAACATTCATGCTTGAGGTCCAATATGTCTGGGCTCCATGATGCTTTTCTAAACTCCTGGTGTTTGACATTGCTACACTAAACCCTTATGCCTTTGCTTTTCTTTTTCCAAATATATCCCTCTCACCTCAGTCTGGTGAAAGTGTCGTCCTCGATCATGCTTTACAGGTTTAGCTCACTCACTCACGATGCCCCGCACATCTCGCCGTTCAATCACTTTGCTCCGGGATCTGGTCCAAGCTGTGGATGCAGCCGAAGGGAGATAATGCAACCTGATAATGCATCCAGACAGTCTATTACTCTGATGGCCAGCACAATGATGCCTGTGAGATTTCAGACCAATTTCAGGCTCTTCTAACTTTCCATTTGTACAGCGGGCCGGGAGCAACGGCAGTGCCAGGTAAGAAATGATACAAAAGGCACAAGACAAGCAGTCGGTCTCTCAGCTGTTTGTTTTCATCAGCATCAGAACAAAATGATGAAATGACCAACGTGCTTGTGTCCAGCTGAGAGGACATCTGGTGCTCTGGCATCATTTCCCGGATCTTTCCAGGTCTCCTCTCTTTGGGGCAAACTCTATTAAGATTAAAACATGACTTTTACAGCTTTACTTTTTTGGTTTGATCTGGGCTTTTCCGTTTAGGTTGAAACAATTCTTCAGGTGTGAAAGCACCAGTAGAAAGTGGTTTTGGTCAAACAAATGCATACTGTCCGTTTATCATATTACATAAAATTTTCCATTAATTATTAGTAAAACCAAAAGAACACCTGCAATGCCTTTGTCCTCACTCTTCTCTATACCACTAGCTTCACAGATAAACTATAGCAATAAATGCAATCACTACATTTGGGCTGTTAAAACTGTACATTTCTGGCTCCAGGAACGTCTTCAACTGTTATGTTTAGGACAGGGCTCAAAAGCTCAACACAGAGAGGTTTCAGAACATACTTTATTGAATACTAGTGAATAGCAGACAGCGGGGGATCAGGACTGAAGCTAGAACTGTAGCGCTGGACCGGAGTTGGAACTGGAATTGACACTGAAGCTGGAGCTAGAGCGTTGGACCAAGCTGGAACTAGCACCGGAGATGGAGCGTAGTTACCGAGCTGGAGATCTGGCTGAAGTCCACTACCGGGAGCGGACCCGGTAGCAGAAGCTGGAAGCAGAACCAGGAAGTAGGAACAGATAGCCGAGCTAGGTTAGTAAGAACATGTTAGCAGCATCAAGACCAGAAACAAGCAGTGGACTCAGTAGAACAATCTGGTCAATTGGTACATAACCTTCTGTCTCTGTAAAGTATTGCTTTTGCAGACGTTGAGGAAGAGAAGTCTCTTCTTCATGATAATTATGAACTGTCCAGCTATAGACCAATTTTAAATCTACCATACTATACTCAGCAATGTTTTAGAAAAAAATTCTAAATGACATCATTCCTGACACAAAATGATGTCTTAGAAGTAGTTCAGTCGGGATTTAGGAAACAGCACTAAAATAGCACTTACTAAAACAATAAGCAATCTTAGGTTAAACTAAAATAACAATAAAGTATTAATCCTCATCCTCTTAGCGCTGATTTTGACATGGTAGATCATGAAATTCTTATAAATTGTTTAGAAGAAGATGTTTGGCGTTTCCAGTTGTGTTCTAAGTTCTGGTTGGGGCAGAATGTTTTGTGTCACTCTTAGTGAACACGTGTTTGCTGAACGCACTCTTTTATGGTTTACTACAGGAAAACTGCCTGGGTCCTCTGATTTTCTCTTTGTACATGTTACCACTAGGCCACATCATCACAACACAACGTATGACCACACACAAACTGTGGAGGCATAGCGGCACAAACTCTTCAGTGTTGGGCAGTCACAACGCTATTAGCTGAACTACATTCCTCAGTAGTATGGCGGTAGCACTGTTTTCTGAATCAATCACTGTTTTTGGGTGGCAAAGCTCTTTTGTTTAAGTAGTAATTAGGCAATGCAGTAGCGTCTGCCTAAACTCCATTTTCATTTCAAAAACATTTTTCCTGTACCAGAACATACATCACCGGCAGGTCTATAGCAGTAATTCTGAATCTTCTATACAGTTGAGCTCATAGAATTACATACCCTGGCAGAATATGTGATTTTTAGCCATTTTTCAGAGAATATGAAAGATAGCACAAAAACATTTATTTTTTGTTAGTGGTTGGATGAAGCTGTTTATTGTCAAACAACTGTGTTTATTCTTTTTAAATCATAATGACAACAGAAACTACCCATATGACCCTGATCTAAAGTCTACATTCCCTGGTGATTGGCAAGTTGACACAAACAGGTTTGAATGGCTACTAGAGGTAACCATCCTCACCTGTGTCATCTGATTTATTTTAATCAGTTAGTATATAAAAGGTCTCTGAGTTTCTGGGCTTCTGGTAGACCATTGCATTTTTCTTACAGTGCTGCACTGACGTTTCTGTATTCTGAGTCATGGGGAAAGCAAAGGAACTGTCAAGGGATCTGTGGAAAAAGGTAATGGAGTTGTATAAAACAGGAAAGGAATATAAAAGATATCCACGGAATTGAGAATGCCAATCAGCAGTGTTCAAACTCTAATAAATTAGTGGAAAATGAGGGATAATGTTGAAAACAAACAAAGGTCAGGTAGACCAACAAAAATTTCAGCCACAACTGCCAGGACAATTGTTCAGGATGCAAAGAAAAATCCCCAAATAACTTTAGCTGAAACACAGGACTCTCTGTAAAAAAAAAAGTGGTGTGGCTGTTTCAAGATGCACAATAAGGAGGCACTTGAAAAATGGGCTGAAAGGTCAAGTCGCCAGAAGAAAGCCATTACTACGCAAATGCCACAGATCATCCCATTTACAATACACCAAACAGCACAGAAACAAGCCTCAAAATTTCTGGAACAAAATTATTTGGAGTGATTAGACCAAAATTAAATTTTTTGGCCACAACCGTAAACATTACATTTGGAGAGGAGTCAACAAGGTCTGTGATGAAAGGTACACTATTCCTACTGTGAAACATGGAGGTAGATCACTGATGTTTTGGGGATGTGTGAGCTACAAAGGCACAGGAAAAACATGTTATCAGAAAATTTGCACCCATCAGCCAAGAAGAAGAAGCTGTACATGTAACGTACTTTGACATTCCAACATGACATCACTCCAAAGAACAAGGCCAAGTCGACCTGTCACTGGCTACAGCAGCATAAAGTGAAGGTTCTGGACTGACCATCTCAGTCTCCTGACCTCTATATCATTGAGCCACTCTGGGGAGATCTCAAAACGTGCAGTTTATGCAAGACAGGCCAAGAATATTCAGGAACTAGAGGCTTTTTTCCAAGAAGAATGGGCAGCTTTACCATCTGAGAAAATAAAGAGCCTCATCCACAACTACCACAAAAGATTTCAAGTTGATGTTAAATGATGTTAAAGGTGGCAATAAACTGTATTAAGAACTGGGGTGCGTAAACCTTTGATCAGGGTCACATGGGGGGTTTCTGTTGTCATTATGATAAAAAAAAGAAGTGTACACAATTGGGGTGCACCTGGCAGAGTGGTTAGCACTCCTGCCTCACAGCAAGAAGGTCATGAGTTCAAAACCCGGCCGACTCAAACATCCTCGGAGTCTGCATGTGCTCCACGTGTTACCGTAGGTTCTCTCCAGGTACTCCGGCTCCTCCCACCGTCCAAACACATGGATGTACAGGTTAATTGGCAACTCTAAAGTGTCCCTAGTGAATGAATGTGAGAGAGAATGGTTGTCTGTCACTGTCTGTCTCTATATGTCAGCCCTGCGACTAACTGGCCACTGTCCAGGGTGTACCCCGCCTCAGGCCCAAAGCTGCTGGGATAGGCTCCAATCACCTGCGACCCCTAGCGGGACAAAGTGGTAGAAAGTGAATGAATGTTTACATTTGTGAGAAATTAAATTTAAGCCACATGACTTGCATAAATCCACAGCAATCCAAAATGGCCTTCACTAGTCTTTAATGCTAGTTATAAAATGTAAAGAATTTGGCTTTGGTTGATTATTTGACCAGACCAGGACTAGGTTAGGAGGACTATGGGTGGATTACAGCTGTTGAAGATGTTGCTGTTGGTAAGTCTTTAATGTAGACGGTTGAATAGGCTACATGCAATTAAAAATTAATTCTACAGATAGTAATATTGCTGACATATAATATGAAAATAAATGCTACCTTTGCTTTGAACAACTTTGTGTAATTTTAACAGTTTAACTGAACATTGATAGCACTAATTTGGAATGCAGTTGTTTCAATATGAATTTTTTAAAATAAACTTAGTAAGTAGTAAACCAAGCCATCCTTTCCATGATGCTGTAGCTTAGCTTGCTACATATTCTCTGGGTTTTAGCTTTAGTTTAGTAAAGTTTTATTTAACGTAGAGTAACTGGTAGTAGCTTTGCCAACACTGCTCTTCACTCGTAGCAGACGCAATAAAAACATGAAAAATGACTGAGGCTACTGGCTCCAGTGTTGAAAGTGAAGAGGATGAACAGCCCTGGCCTCATTTCGCTCACACACAGGCCGACTGTAAGTTTTATTTTTCCAAAGTTTTATGTTTATAATCAGGCAATTTGATCAAACAGTTACTCAGTACTTAAGTAGTCTTTTAATGAAATGCTTTTTTACTCTTACTTGAGTACAATTGTAGGCTACTCTACCCACCTCTGGGCTCCACAGAACCACATGAAACAGAGGCTTCCTCATCCATCACAAACTGCTTAACATCAGTAAATAGATGGATGAAAAATCTTTTATTGTAAACTTAATGAAAAAAAAAATAGTATGAGTCCAAAAAAAACAGAGAAAGTATATTTTAAAACCTGGGGGACTTAGCTTCTAGGGTAACGTAGGCTTGTCCACAAGTAACAAGCCTAGGAGTAATTCTTTACTTGCACATAAATAAGGTTAATTTATTAAGTCATCATTTTTTTACCTCAGACCTGTAGCAAAATTCAGATGATTTTTAAACCAAAAAGATGAAGAAAAGTTAATTTCCTCTTTTATTATCAGCAGAACTGACCACTGTAATGCCATCCTCACTGGCCTACAGACTGCAGATCGAAAATTCAGCAGTACGTCTTAAAACTATTAATAGAGATCATATTACTTCTGTTTTAGCTTCTTTACAATGGCTCCCTGCAATTTCTAGGATTGATTTTAAAATACCTTTATTGACCTTCAAACTCCGAGTCCCAGCCTACATCACTAACTTTTTAACAAATGATCTACCCCCTAGAACACTGCAATCATCTGCTGCTTGGTGATGCTGCTTTCATCAGCAAAACAATGGAACACACTGCCCCCCTAGTATCAGAGAAGACAACTCTCTTGATATTTTTTAAAACTAACTTGTATATTTTAAATGTTTTTGCTTTATTCTAATTATTTTATGGTTTTTCTTGTCTTCATTGATTTTTTTTATATACATTATGTTAGCACATTTTGATATAAACCTGTAGTTTCTATATATCGTATTACTTTTGTTACATGTCTGTGAAGGGTCATCCAGGTCATCTTGAAGAAAAGGTTAACGCAAAAGCATCTGGACTCTGTCTTCAAGGTGAAGACTAAGCTCAGCTCTTGTGTCAGTTGATCTCAGAATTGATTAAGTCTCTTATAATTAGAGACAAAACGTCTTCATATTGAAAACTGAGTCCAGATGCCTTTATTACTTTTGTTATGTCTTTCGCCTTGTGTAAAGCCTTTTGAATGGTAACTTTTGCATGAAAGGTGCTATAAAAATATTATACATTATACATTATAAATTATATTTTATTTTTTATTGGTGTGCAGTGGCTCAGTGGTAGAGCGGCCGTCCTTCTACCGAAAGGTAGTAGGTTCGATTCCCGCTCTCCCCACAGTTCATACTGTCGTTGTGTCCTTGGGCAAGACACTTAACCCACCTTGCCTCCAGTGTCCGTACCACTGGTGTATGAATGTGTGTGAATATAATTGCATGCCATTTACCATTTTTGTGAGACAATTTTATTGCAGCTACATGAGTCAAATCAAGGATGTCATTATAAGAAGTCTATTTTACATTTACAGGGGCGGCAGTGGCTCAGTGGTAGAGTGATTGTCCTTTAACCGGAAGGTAGGTGGTTTGATTCCCACTCTCCCCACAGTTACTGTCGTTGTGTCCTTGGGCAAGACCCTCAACTCACCTTGTAAGTCACTTTTGATAAAAGCGTCAGCTAAATAAATAAATGTAAATTTAGAAATGATTAAGTACATCTTAAAAGTTCAACATATAAGCAAGCCCAGACAGCCTACTGTAGCATTTAATTTATTTCTTTATTGTTTTTTTATTTCTCATTTATCAACAGTGTTAGCAACAACCCGAGCTAACTAAATGTAGACATAAAAAGATTTCTCTCACTTCCTCTTTTCTTTCTCATATCTGACCTCAGTCCTGTCACTTACCTTCACCCACAATGCTTTTTCACTTTCTGTTCTTGTCTTTAGGAATTAAGGGATGCGGGGCAGGGCGGGATGCATATAGTGGAGAAACATGAAACATATAGAGTGGATCTGGATGGAAACATCAGGGCTGACAGGTAGTACAGTGGTAGTCCTGTGGACAAATGAAATGACAGAGACAGCAGGCTGTAAAGAGGGCTCAGGATGTGGAGCACATGTCTGAGCACTTTCATTTTCCTGTTGCCTGGGGGTTTTACTGTGTTAAAGCTCTTTATTTTGAATGATAGATGTTTTCTGTAACCTTCTATAATCTTTTTTACTGGGTCCATCTTAACCATAAAGAAGGTAAGTGCACAAATATATCAGACTTTATCAGACTCTTAAATGCAAACATTTTTGATTTAACAGAGATATTGAATGTCCTTTTTTCAGTTAATAACACAATTCTTTGTGTGCCCAGTCAAGTGGTTTGGGCGCTGATCTGAGTTTATGTCCAGCCCCCATTTCTGCCCTCGGTCATCATTAGTTGTAGTCTTTACTGGGTTGTGCTCGTACAAAGCTACAGTTAGCTGTTATTATAATGTAAACATTCTTGTTAAAATGGAAAGTGCCTCATTGATTGAGCCGTGGGTCACATGTTTGAGCCAGAGTCTCAAAGTCTAAAGATATTAAGTCATAAGCATGAAGAGTCCCAGGAAGAGACTCTGGAAGACAGGGTGAGAGTGAATCCAAGTTATCACTGGGCAAAATAACTTTTGAAAACACTCTTAATGCATTATTAGCATATAATTATTATTATTATCCCAAACAAGACAACAGAGACTGTACATGGTAAATTTAGAAATGGAAGAATGAAACAAATCAGACACATGCAACAATGGTACATGTTTACATTACATGAAGTTTTTATAGGTGTACATTATGCCTGCCTCTCACCTCGGACCTCATGTGTCAGTCATAGATGTGAATAAGTTTAAGTGTATATGTCACTAAGTGTACAGGACACAGCGTCCCTGAACAGTGATTAGATGAAGTGCATGTTGTCTTGTTTGGATTAGCACCAATAGGAGTTACAGCTAAAGATATTAAGTCATAAGTGTATGTGGATAAGCATATGAACTGGAGCAGGAGTGAGAGCATATAATATATAATATACAATTACTATGACAGCCACAGTGATAGTAGTTATAATAAATTGTAATGTATTATTATTATTGTAATGTAATGTAAAGCTACAAGGAAACACCAGTGTAGTACATGTGACTGGAACATAATTAATTCTAACCAGCGCACAAAATAATTCAATCAAGTCTTGGAATAGGCATCTAGACTTTATACTGTAGTGTCATATTTTTTATGTTATGTGTTTTTTTTTTCTATGTAGTTATTCAGTCACTTATTTATGCATGCATTCACATTATATACCTAATAGGTTTATGCTTTTGGATGTGGGGAGTTTTTGTACTAGTGTGCACCTCTGGCACCAGCGGTACTGTATCCAGTGTCGTGAGTGTTCACTGTGTGCACGCTTGTACAAGCACAAACAAACAACAACCAAAGAAGAATCTGCCGATTTTGAGTGCTCTGGAGGCCTGTCTCTTTTCTTGTGTTCACAGGATTCATTTTCAACTTTGCTGCTAGTGTTTATTAGTTTACCAGGTAGACAAGCACGCACGCGCATTACGCCAAAATATTAATGTGTGTGTCTGCGCGTGTGCGTGTGTGTGCACGCTAGTGTGCACGTGTGTGTGTGCACATGTGCGTGCGTATGTGTGCGCGCGTGTGTGTGTGCACGCATGTGTGCGTGTGTTTGCATGTGTGTGCAGGCGCGTGTGTGTGCATGTATGTGTGTGCAGGCACGTGTGTGCGCATGTATGTGTGTGTGCATGTATGTTTGTCTGTGTGTGTGCTTGTGTGTTTGTGCGTGTGTGTGTGTATGCATGTATGTTTGTGTGTGCTTGTGTGTTTGTGCGTGTGTGCGTGTGTGCATGTATGTTTGTGTGTGTGTGTGCTTGTGTGTTTGTGTGTGTGTGTGTGGGCATGTGTGTTTGTGTGTGTGTGTGTGGGCATGTGTGTTTGTGTGTGTGTGTGCTTGTGTGTTTGTGTGTGTGTGTGTGGGCATGTGTGTTTGTGTGTGTGTGTGCTTGTGTGTTTGTGCGTGTGTGTGTGTGTGTGTGTGTGTGCATGTATGTTTGTGTGTGTGTGCTTGTGTGTTTGTGCGTGTGTGTGTGTGTGTGTGTGTGTGTGTGTGCATGTATGTTTGTGTGTGTGTGTGCTTGTGTGTTTGTGCGTGTGTGTGTGTGCATGTATGTTTGTGTGTGTGTGTGCTTGTGTGTTTGTGCGTGTGTGTGTGTGCTTGTGTGTTTGTGTGTGTGTGTGTGTGTGTGTGTGTGTGTGTGTGTGTGCATGTATGTTTGTGTGTGTGTGTGCTTGTGTGTTTGTGTGTGTGTGTGCATGTATGTTTGTGTGTGTGTACTTGTGTGTTTGTGTGTGTGTGTGCATGTATGTTTCTGTGTGTGTACTTGTGTGTTTGTGCGTGTGTGTAAATGAAAAGTGTATTGTTTGCTTGTGCATGGTTGTCCTTGCTAGTTTGATTTTGTTTTATGTTTATTTGTGTATGCAGTTATAAATAAAAACTCTAAATTAACAATCAATAATATCTTGAATGAACAGAAATACACAAATCAAGATCCACACATCAAAAATGGATAAAACATTGAGTGAAATACGTCCTCTTTGTATTATTTGTATATTTTCTCTTTCATGCTTGTCATGTACAGCCAGAGTTGACAAGGTTGCTCATGCCCTGACAAAGGCTCATTAGCTGCAACGAGTAAGTTAAACGAGTAAGTTGTTTTTAAAATATTAAAGCCAACATGTTAAATTTTTTAAATTTTTTTAAAGAATATTCGAGTGCCTTGTCCAGAACATTAAATCTATCACAGAACTACTTTGACTAGCAACAACTGAAAACTGCGGGACTGACTTTTTCCACTTACATTTTTTAAAACAACAGCTTCACATTTTTTGTTAGGTTGCAGTACATTCAAAAACAGATATTTATTTAACAAAAGACAAAACATTTTGTTAAGTCTCAAGTCATGAATGTGAAGTCAAAGTCAAGTCTTTTATTAAAATTTGTCAAACAAGTCTGAAATCCTAAAATTTGCAACTTAAGTCTGACTTGAGTCCCCCACCTCTGTTCATCATTTGGAACAGATCAAATCTTTCAATGTGACTGGGGTTCGATACAGACTTGCTTGATTTGTAGATGATGGCATGGAGTCCAATGTTATACATAACATAAACCTTTAATTCTATACATTTGCCACACACAGTCTTTTGAAATTCTTTTGTCCCTTCGGCTTAAATCTTCTTTCACCTTCTATTCCTCTCCCTTTGTCTCCTTTCACCTTTGTAATATAGTTTCCTTTTGTCTTTATTACCTGATTTGAAAGATTAAGAAAAAACATTAATTAACCCAGAAACAAGTTTTTACATTCTTCTCCCTGACTACTTTTTGCATTGAGTAATATAAAATGATCATTATTTGGACTAATTGGCTGCATGTGTGACTGGACCAAACTCTAAATGAGGACCTTTTGACCCTGACCTGGACCCAGAGTCGTGTGTGCTGTTTAAGAGTCAGTTGAAGATGGCTGGGTCACCCTGCTGCTGTCAGCACTCCACACACAGAGCTGGAGGAGGCTCTCATGCAGCTCTGGCTAATTGATATGTGTTTGAGAAGCAAAGATATGCTGATGTGCCAAAGTCATTAGCTGAAATGTGAAGAATAATCATTTTGTTTCAGGGCCATAGGCCAAAGCTGGAGAGAGGACTCATTTTAATTCCAGCCAACAGAGCCTCAAAGTAAAGTGAGTGCTCCTGGACCTATTCCAGCTTCTCCTGGAAGTCAGGCTCTCCTTAGTTTATCCCAGACAGGCATCGATGTGAGCCGGCCTTGTTTCAATAGGTACACAGATCATTAAGGCTTGTCTCAGGAGCCTCTTCAAAAGCATCTACAATCAGTCCCCATCAGCCCATCAGCTTCTCAGACTCTCCTCTTTGTGCATGGATCAGTGCCAGAGGATCTCACTGTCCTCTACATATTTGATTCTGTGATGACAGACCCTCACTCTTACTCAATGATATGAGCAACTATGGTCCAGCTGCTGCATAATCAATCAATAAACAGTTCAAGGGTGAACTGGGTCCTATGATATTTTGGTTGCCTCTAATTAAACTCCGAGAACATCCAGATCATAACCATGGTCGTAGCCAGCTGAGGTCCCTGAGATTTTACACTAAACATGGGTGCACATAAGTGGTTTCGTACCCAGGTACAAATGCGGGGCGAGAATCATTATTAATTATCTAATAAAATGCATTTCCCTCTGAGACAGACGCCGTCAAAATTGTCAATTCTTTATAATTACTTGTTTGGTTTGTGCTTCAGAGCTGCCTCTGTCTCTGTTCTCCCTCCACCCTCCTCTGTCCCTCACACAGCACTAAACTGATTTCAGATCTGCTGCTTGCTTCTGATTGGCTGTGATTTTGTGCAGCAGGTGCACAATTGTATTTTAAATACATCAGTAAATCTGTGACTAAATGTCATGTGCCAGAGGTGAAAAAAACATTTACAATAAGCCAAGCTGAATACAAATTACAACCCAAATATATCATATAAGTAAATATATCTGTGTCTGTGAACAATATGTCATGTAATTACACAATCATATACGGAACTTAGATAAGTAAGTTTTGTTCAAATTTCCATACAATTTATAGGACTAAAGTATCCCAAAGGAAGCAGGACCATACTTACACATACACATACAATTTATTCATATTTAAAGCAATAGCTAGTTAGATAGCAGATAATTAAAAAATATTATTATTTTTTTTTGCCAGATAGGAGAATTAGATTAAAGACTCTCTTACCATTGTCAAGCTCGTCCACTTATTTTGCTTTTAATAGCAGTTAGCAATCAGCTTCAATCTGCTTCTTCTTTTCTGGTACGTTAGGATACACTACATTCTTTTAAAAATAAAGTTTGTAACTTCCTGTACTGAGACTGGAGGTGGCGTGAGAGTGGAGCCTGCAACGGAATTGTCCTGACGCTGGAGGTTTGCAGTCAGACCCATCTAACACTCACAGAGCAGAAGAAGGAGCTGCAGGGGACAACTGAACAGACAAAGAAAGGCAGAATGATTGAACAACGAACGTTAGATGGAAGTGCAGATATGTTACAGTGTAATCCAGTTTTAATGAACACATAAGTAACTTTGTCTTTGTTAGACATTGATCTGTTGAAATGTACAGATTTACAGTGAGCTCCACCACCTGAGAGTCAGTGTGTATGAAACTAATCAGGATTTACTCATTGTGTGACTCCTAATTCATATTGCAGCATGGATTACAGTCAACTATTTCTATTTGCACTATTTGTCTCCATTGAAGGAGCCCTGTACAAAATTGCCTTTGTGTCACAGTTCCAGGCTGCCAGTATCTGGTAAAATGGGCCTCATGAAAAATATTATTGAAACAGATGAGAAGCTGGTGTGGTTGCCAAGGAGTCCCAGTGACGTGAGGAGAGAGAAAAGCCCACATGCTCAGGTTTATGGAGGAACAAAATAGAAGAGGACCACTTTGAACTGCAGGATCCTCCATGATGAAGACTCTGCTGGCTGATGCCACTCACACATCTGGAGTTTCACACTGCTTTTATACTTTTAGGTTTCATTTATTTTTGGCAACAGAAAAAAGCTATAAGCACCTATAAAAATATTTGTTTATTAAAAAATATCTTGGTTAATGAATGACATACAATTACATAGTGTTTGTTTAATTCACTTATTCCACTTGTCAAATTTTAAGTGAGAACAAAGCTGAAGGTATGTAAATGTGGTCTTTGAGCATACATTATAAAAAGAAGATAGAAAAGTGAAATCATTTGGGATAGAGCTCTGCATGTATCTGGTGCATTACTGAGTTTGACTAATCTGTGCACACATTGCAGTGTTTAGTGTCAACTGATCTAAATAAAGTCACAGTTTGATTAGAAAAAATTAGTTACAGTTACTATAGCAGTAACTAACTACTAGGGAAAGTAACTGTCGAGTTAATAAAAAAATAATAATAATAATTTGTATATGTACAAATACTGTATTTCACTTCAATTGTTTAAAACGTCATTTGTACTTAAATATTACAAAAAAAAAAATATTTAAAAAAATATCAATAAAGTGCTGGATATGAATTTCACAGTAATTAAAATGCATCTAAAGGCTGCTTCTTTTCCTATTGTCACTCACTTTTGGTATTGGTGCACTCCTCCCGTCCTGTTCAGAGCACCTGTGTATGTCTTGTATTTATTTTACAAACCTCTTTATTCACATAAATCCTGCACACAACATGCTGTAGCAGCTCTAAAGTCTCCCTCTCTCCTGTCTGCAGTAAAAATTCATGTCTTGTGGATTAATTGTCTCACCAGTCTCGGCTGTTTGGACACCTGTAGCTCCTGCCTTTGCCTTTACTTTCCTCTTTTACAAAAATCTCAGAGTCATGTCTTGCCGCTTCTGTTGTTACCATATTTTTAGTGTAGCTCCTAAACTCTTATGTGTTTAGAGTTAGTAAATGCCAGTTCTTTTTAATCTCCTGCTCTTTTTCTCTATTTTCTGAAGGTGGTATATTATAAAACGCCTGCTTTAATACATTACACTGGGAAGACACTAAATGAGGTTTGTTATGTTAACATAATGTTGCACATATATATCTCACGGGCTGCATCTAGACCCCTGCCAATTGGGGATCACTGAGGGCCACCTCTGGCAACCCCTTGGTGGCATCACTGGGTGTACCAAGACTCATTTGGATCAAGGGCCAAGGGAGAGTGCACTTTGGAGGACCACACTTAAAACAAAGTGGTTTAAGTCGTATTTAACAGAGAGGACTTTTTCTGACTGGTGACTCTCTCCTCCTCCTCGGCTCCCTTGACCTCTGGTGTGCCACAAGGTTCCATTTTGGGCCCATTTTATTTTACTTGTATTTGTTGCATTTAGATGCAGGTATTTTAAAGCACAAAATGTCCTTTAATCTGAACGCAGACGACCTGCAGGTTTACCTTCCGGTTGTCCCTGCTTGTCCTGATAGTCTTCAGTCCATCAACAGATGTTTAGAGGACATCAAACTGTGGCTGTCCCAGAATTTCCTCTGTTTGAATGAGGATAAAACTGAATGTATTGTGTTTGTCACGTCCAACCTGCCCAGTGTATTAGCTCCTGGTCCTTTTGCTTTGGCCCCCTACTTTAACCATGTTGTTAAAAATCTGGGGGTAAAACTAGACAGCAGTCTAAGATTTAACAAACAAATAGATTCTGTGGTTAAGGCAAGCTTTTTTCAGCTTCGCCTCCTTTCAAAGGTTAAACCCTTTTTAAGTCGTACTGACCTGGAGAAAGCCATCCATGCTTTTATCAGCTCCCACATAGACTACTGCAATGCGCTCTATGTGGGAGTTAACCAAACTGGACTTCACGGTTTGCAGTTTGTGCAAAACGCTGCTGCCGACTGCTAACTAACAGTCGTAAACACGAGCACATAACACCTGTCCTGTACTCCCTGCACTGGCTCCCTGTTCAGTTTAGAATTAATTTAAAAATCTTAATGTTTGTTTTTAATGCACTCACAGGCCTTGCACCTTCTTATCTGTGTGAGATTCTCACCCCTCACCAACCCAGCAGAGCTCTACGTTCTGCTGGGCAACATCTGCTGAAGGTCTCCGGTCCCGGTTCAAACAGTGGGTGATCGTTCTTTTGCAGTGGCCGGTCCTAAACTCTGGAACTCATTGCCCATTGAGTTACGTTCCATCACTGACCAGCCTTTGTTTTTAAAGCCAAACTTAAAACCTATTTATTTAAGATAGCTTTTTGCACTTAATGGCTCTGTGACACTGCTCTGTTTTTATTGTGTAAATGAGTTTTTAAACCTATTTGTAAATATGTTTATTTATTATTAATGTTGTTAAGCACCTTGGTTCAATCTGTGGGTGTTGGAAGGCGCTATATAAATAAATACTGATTGATTGGTAAGACAATTTTCCAGCAGGCAGTGCATTCACCGGCACCAGCTGCTGAAATGCAAATGTAACTAATCTGGGAAAAAATGTAAGATTCACTAAATGTTATGTTATATAATATAAGTATAAACCTATGTTTTATGTTTCAGAACACTTATAAATACTAGGCAACATGAATCTGAGGCCACCTTCTCTGTTCAACGAGAGCGTTTCCATTTTCACAAAAATGGCTTCCTTCTCTCAAACCATCTGGCCTTTCTGGCCCATCCTAAAGATAAGACCCTCTCACAAACAAGAATAATGTAGTTTATTCAGTTCAGTGAAGAGTGCAGTGACAGTTATTTTTTTTTTTTTTACATTTTATTCATTTAGCTGACGCTTTTATCCAAAGCGACTTACATTGTTCTACAGTAATTACCAGTGTTACAGTCACTGGAGGCAAGGTGGGTTAAGTGTCTTGCCCAAGGACACAACAACAGTATGAACTGTGGGGAGAGCTGGAATCGAACCACCTACCTTCCGGTTGAAAGACGACTGCTCTGCCCACTGAGCTACTGCTGCCCTTTCTGTTGGAGAAACAAAACAACAGCTTCACAAGAGGATGTATCAGCACAGAAGAGCCAATCCTGGAGGACCTGAGTCTGCAGTTAACCTCCACCTCAAAGACAAAGGAGGTGGAGATTCCTTTGAGGACAGCAATGTCCGAATGAGGTGGACTGCAGATTCAAGTCCTCCAGGATCTTGGGGTCTTGTTCATGAGTGAGATCGGTGCAGCTTCTGCAGTGATGCGGTCGATGTACCGGTTTGTCGTGGTGAAGAAGGAGCTGAGCTGTAAGGCCTGGGAACGCCTCGGTATCCCCCCGGAAGAGCTGGAGGAAGTGTCTGGGGAGCGGGAAGTCTGGGCGTCTCTGCTTAGACTGCTGTCCCCACGACCCGGCCCCGGATAAGCGGTAGAAGATGGATGGATGGATGGATGGATATTGAGATTTATTATGTGTCTCTTTTTCTAGCAATGCGGACATTAATTCAGCCAAAAGTTGGCTGTGGTAAATTTTCTACATAGGACAGAAAGAGATAAGTACCCAACCCAAACAGGAAAATATATTCTCTGCAGCACAAGTAATAGATTAAAAAAAAGGGCTTAGACTCCGACAGGCAAGAGTAGATTTTAGGGTAGCTCTCCCCCGGAGCTGAGACCCAGAGACATGAGACATGGTGTGGTTCAGTTAAAGACCTTCTTAAAACTGACTTCAAGGTCATTTTGTACATTTAGACTGTTTGTCTGTGTCCTCCTTCTGTGGTTCTCCCTGAGCTTTCTCTTTTTCCCTGACTGGGTTTTTAGGAGTTTTTCCTCTGACCCTGATGGAGGCTCTAAGGACAGGGGATGTTGTCCAGTTCAGCCTGTCTTTGTCTTTGTTTTTTTGTTCAGCCCTTTGAGTCTATTGTTGTGATACTGGACTATATAAATAACATTTGGGCTGGACTTCAGGACCGATGGTGAGCCTCCTCTAGGTTTGTGCTGTGGACTCTGGATTTCATTGTCCAGACGTTCTCTCTTTCTCAGCTGCCTCTTGCATCTGTTAATTAACGAGAAAAGAGTTTAGACGTTATGTTTCAACAATTATATTAATCTATATGTATATTGTTATAAAAATGTGGTTACAGCTTTTTAACCACACTTACATTAACATTTACTGTTGTACTTCTCCTGAGAACAAAATAAACCTAAACTTTTGTTTGTTTGTTTGCACTCTTCTTTCTTTTTACTTCTCTGTCCCACTCGGCTTTTTTCCTATCCAAAAAAACAAAAACAGATATTCAATATAACATTCAGTACAACAGTAGACACATACACTGTACTTGTAAGAAGGCAGGGACATGACTCCAACAAGAACAGCCCTAGTTATAATATTACAAGGTTAAAGCAAGGCCTAACACGTTTATAAAGAAACGTATCAATGTCGGACAAGAGCTCAGTTAATATTATTGTTTCATTTAACTTTTTGACAGCTTTTTTTACTGAGCATCTCACTGCTCTCATATAAAAAAACCTGACACATCACAATCAAATGCACCGTTCATTTCAATCAAAACTGAGAGTTGGAAAACAATGACAAATGATCATCTGAACGTTTCCAGGACAGACTGTAAATGACCTGATACTGTTTAGGACATGTCCAGCTATTTTTTAACATTATCATTTTACTTTTGTCATCTCCTTTTTTGGATATTGTGATCAAAAACACATCTGTCTTGTAGTAAAAATAACTCCAGTTATTTTAAAAGCAGAAGATATTTTGACTTAAAATAAAAATAAATGACCTTAAAATATATATTTTTTCTCCACACCCGGATTCAGACACTCGCAAAGACGAGACTGTTGCCAAAGCTTACTTTTTCACAGAATAAAACCCATTCTAAAGCTTCTGTCATACATTGGCCTGATCTTTCATTGGTTGAGAGGTAAACGAGCTAAAAACTGGACTTCTTTCAGCCATAATCTTCCACTTACTAATAAGATAACCACACTGTACGCTGTTAGCAGCTAGCTTTAGCCAGAGCGTCGCCCGAGAGCGACTTGAGCGTTCTCCTCACTTTTGCTCAAAGAAAATGTTAATAGGCTGCAGCCTAACAACAAGAAGAAACAATTCCACCAGATGTTTTCTGAAATGGAACAGTCACAGCTGGAGCAGGGTGTTTATATACCAACACAGTCACTGGGGACAACAGCTGACCCCCAGAGGGCTGTGGAGGTGGATTCTGCGGGGCCAAGCTCTTTAATTAGAAAAGAAGAGTTGGCCAAAGCCAGGGAGGAGCACGAGGAGGTGCTGCGGTTAAACAAAAACCTTAAAATGGAGAATAAGAAGCTCACTTTAGAGCTCGCACAGGTAAAGGCTGTTATGGACAAGTGCAACACACTTAAAGGGGAAACAGCAAAGATAATTATAGAAAATGAAAAAAATTCAGGCAAATAATGATAAAATGAATAAGGAGATGCATGAGTACAGGGCCATCATCCAACTTCATGATGCACTAAAAGCATCAAGAGAGGCACTCCTTAAGGAAAACAAACTTCTTAGAGAGGAACATACAAAAGCCCATAAAAACTACACAAAAATAGTCTCAACACTCTTCAAGTGCAAGTTGGAAAGTAAAGAGAGCGACCGGATAAAAAAGGAAAACGATAAACTAAGGGAACATGTGAGGGACCTCACTGAGAAAATAGTCAACAAGAAATGTGATTATGACTACTATTGCTCACTGAAGCTGCAAGATAAAATATTGGAAAAAGAAAACCTTTGTTTAAAAAATAAATCAGAAAAACTGAATGTACCGCTTCAGAAAACTGCTAAAATGCAAAAGGACCATAAAGATATGACAGAAAACGTAGATTACATGAGAAAAACTATACACAAAAAACTATACGAGCGCAAAAAATAGAGATAAATATGGGAATTAATCTAGAAGACGAATTTCCGGCCCTAAAACAAGAATTGAATGCCTATAAAATTGTAAACAAAGATTTGAGGAATGAACTTGTCCTGCTCCGAAAAAAGAAACTAAAGCAAGAGGAGCTGAGGGATAAGATCAAAGAGGCCAGAGAGACCCGGGACCAGTTAGCCCAGAAACATATTTTGATGCGACGACAGGCCACTGAAGTATACGGCTGTCTGGAAAAGGAGAAGGTCCTGTAGGTGAACCTCAATTCTGAGAAACTCCAGCATGAGGTCATGTTGAGGCAGACTGAGGTCAACCTGAACCTACCTGAAGCTTCTGAAGGAGAGCCCTGGCCTCCTTCACAAGACAGTGTGGACGAATTTTAAAAAACATTGTATTAGCTCTGGACTTTTGACTCTCAGTGCAGCTCTGGTGAGTTGAGCAGCAGCAGATCAATGGTCAACCAGGTGCTTCTGTTACAGATGAAAGTCTGCTCAGTTGTGGATATTCACCTGTGACAGGATGACCTTTGGCTGACTGACAGTCTGCTGCTGCGAGGCTCTTTAGACTAGAACTGTGCTGACGGCAATCGTCCAGAGCTCATACAGTGTTGGTTGAACAATCAACTGGGGTTTGTATCAGATTATGTATGATCTGGTGCAATCTCTGGAACAAGAGACGTTTTCTTCCAAAAGATTTTAATCTTGCACTTCCAGGAAAATCTCAGTAACTTTAATATTTCAGTAACAGTGTAACTGGGCTGAATCTTTAGTTTGTTAAAGATGGAGATGGCAGATGTTACAAAACTTCTGCTAAAATGTTCCATTCTCCATTTTAATGTCCTGTACCTGCGTCCAGAGGGCAGGAGGTTGAAGCGCGTTTTGATCCAGTGTGGGGGAGGGGTGGGGGTGAGGGGTGAGGGGTTAAATGTTTAATGTGACAGTTACCTTTCTGTGACATGCCACACAACTTTCATATGAAGATAGACCCCCGTTACTTATGGAGGACTTACAACTGACAACAGGATATAAAACACATTTAGTCTTTTATTTGGCTTAAAATGAGGAGGATTTTTTCGATGAACATAGTGAATGGAACAAGCGCTATAAACAGGTATTTGCGCCAGTGTTTACAGTGTTTACATTGTTTACAGTAGTACGAGAGATTGCCGATTGAATTGACCGCCCATTGGGCACTCAATTTGAGTGGTTAATGTTGCTCTCTGTATTTTTTTCTCTAAAATTGATTGGTAAATTTTTTTCTGAGTGTTCATTGTACTCTGGGTAATTTTTCCATTGCCCATAGCAGCTCACCAAGCTTCAATATGACATGCAGACATACAAAGTCACTATGTGCACACTTGTTTAAATAAATCACATAGTATTACTTACATATAATTCTGGATAGATTAGGCATATTTTAGTCAATGCATTTTTTTTTATTGGGGAGGGCGGTGCCTTATCAGCCTCTATAGGCCAGCCGCCACTGAATGCGTCCTTTACATCCTTTACAGGGGAGGGATCATGTTGTGACCAACAGGTGTCGAATAAACCAATCACACAAAGTGGATGTGACAACAGCAAGTTTATATAGTAAACTTTTTTCGAATCCAGTTGGGAGTACGGCAAAAAATTTGTTTTCCAAAAAAAAGTTAAAGACTAGAGCGGTCGTCCTATAACCAGAAGGTTGGCGGTTTGAATCCTGTTCTTCCCAGTCCTTGGGAAAGACCCTTAACCCTTCTTGCCTCTAGTGTCTGTGGCACTGGTGTATGAATGTGTGAATATGTTTGGTGGTGGTTGGAGCGGCCATAGGCGCTAAATGGCCATATCTAATGGCTACAGATGGATCTTACCACCACTAGTGTGTGACTGTGGAGTGAATGAATAATGGATGGCCTGTAAGCGCTTTTAGTTACTTGGGAGAAAAGCACAATATAAATTGAATCCATTACTGTTTTTTATTATTATGTGTCCACATGATTTCAAAATCTAAAAATGCAGTGTAATATTGTCGACCAAAAAGTGTCCAGCCTCAGTGTCATATGCGTTCCATAAGGACTACACACAAACACAGCCAAAGCTATTACATATTTCTGTATTTTCCGAATGAAATGGAGTAAGCCTACACAAAGCACACAGCTCCATGGCAGCGCCTCAGCACTAATCCTCTTCCCACTTTAATTAAATCTATAGTTAGGGTTGTGGAGCCCAAAAGCAGTGCTGGACGTTGGACTAGAGTGAGGGGGCTGGGGCTGGGGCGGTGGGCTGGGGCTGGGGCGGTGGGCTGGGGGGGACACCAGTCCTCTTTGAATGGCTCTGATATCACTTACCAGAGATTGTCTGCACTGACTTGATAACTGAATGAATCCCTTTAATCTTCATGTCGTTCTGATCCTCTCACTGGTAATTTCACTTTGTCGCCAGCCACACAAACACTTCCCGTTTCATTTTCAGCAAACACAGCGTGACTGTCTGAAGGTACAGTGGTTGTCGAGGGTGAAGTCTTTGGAAAACACCAGAGAATATCCACTTTTTGATGATGTCTTTGATTTGGTGTTTGAAGATAAAGACACGCTGTCAGTGAACTGATCACAAAGATGGCTGTACCTCTGAAAGCTCTCCCATCTTTTCGAGACAATTTTTGTAAAGCAGCTCAAGTTTGCAGCAGCATTTGTCTCATTCAGTCCTTCAGTGGGACTTATAAGTTACATTGTGTTGCCTTGATGTGTTATCCTACAAAACACTTTAAACACAAGTCAAGGTAATAATTTTCATAACACCATAGACCACACACAAATGTTTTGTTTTTTTTTAGTTAACAATATATTACAAATTTATCATTGTCACAGTATTGTTGAACATAATATTTGTATCACAAAGAATGAGTTGTGTGACAATTACATTCCAGAAAATAACTTCTTTTCCTTTCAAAATCATTAACCAAACAAAGCCATCAAACTGTGATGCAATCAAATAGAAAAGTACTAGTGTAGACCTGGTTCATTCCTATATCCTTTAGACCTGTTTTGTCCTGGTTTGGTCCTGGTTCAGTCTTTAATATTAATATAGTATAGACTACAAACTCAAGTCCAAAAACGTTGGGACACTGTATTGTGAATAAAGAAGGAATGCAATAATTTACAAATTTCATAAACTTATATTTTATTCAGAATGGAATATAGATAACATATCAAATGTTGAAAGTGAGACATTTTAAATGTCATGCCAAATATTGGCTCATTTTGGATTTCATGAGAGCTACACATTCCAAATCTGACAAGTAGCAATAAGAGGCCGGAAAAGTTAAATGTACATATAAGGAGCAGCTGGAGGACCAATTTGCAACTTATTAGGTCAATTAGCAACATGCTTGGGTAGAAAAAGAACCTCTCAGATTGGAAGTGTCTCTCCGAAGTTAAGATGGGCATTCCCCCAATGCTGCAGCGAAAAATAGTGGAGCAATTTCAGTTTGTTTGAATCATCTACAGTGCATAATATCATCCAAAGAGTCAGAGAATCTGGAACAATCTCTCTATTTAAGGGTCAATAAGCCATATCTAAACATGATCCAGAAATGTAGCTGTTTTCTCTGGAGCCAAGGCTCATTTAAAATGGACTGTGGCAAAGTAGAAAACTGATCTGTGGTCTGACAAATCAAACTTTGAAGTTCTTTTTGAAAAACTGGGACGCTATGTCATCTGGACTAAAGAAGACAAGGACAACCCAAGTTTTCATCAGCGCTCAGTTCAGAAGCCTGCATCTCTGGTAAAGGCACCATCAATGCTGAAAGGTTTATCCAAGACATTTGGCGCATTATAAAGAGGAAGATGCAGCAAAGAAGAATTGTTTAGCAACTAGAAACCTGTATTAGACAAGAATGGGACAACACTCCTATTCCTAAACCTGAACCTGTCTCCTCAGTCCCAGACATTTGCAGACTGTTATAAAAAGAAGAGGGGATGCCACACAGTGATAAACATGGCCTTGTCCCAACATTTTTGAGACGTGTTGATGTCATGAAATTTAAAATCAACCTATTTTTTCCTTAAAATTCTACATTTTCTCAGTTTAACCAGTTGATATGCCATGTATTTTGTATTCTGAACAAAAAGACATTTTATTCAGAATAGGCTGTAGACTCTACAGCCTTGTATTGTGTTTCCTTGAATTCTCTTTAATTAGTTACAAAATTCTTCTCCTTGTCAAAAAAAATCACTGAACAATTTAGGTCCAAAGTATTTATCTGAGCTAATAACTCCATGCAATTCTCAGGGGACCCTAAAATAAACTGATCCCAGACTGTAAATGATGCTTCTCCATGTTTAGTCCTCTGCGTCCCAACTAAACATGGGGAAGCATCATTTACTTTTTTTGCTGCCAGTCTGTGGAACACTGCCTGGAAAATTAAGATTCATGCTGCTGCTCAGTACTTTCAAAAACAATGTTAAGACTCAATTTTTTAACATAGTTTACCATTAAATATCTAATGTAATTTTTTTAACCTTTTAATCATCTATTTATTATTTCATGTTGCGTGTATTTGCTTTTTATTGGCACATTTTGCTTAATGACATGCTTTGTCTTTGGATGTCTTCTTGTAAGCAACGTGAGTAGTCTCTGCCCATAAAAAGTGCTATAGAAATATACTTGCACCTGTTTTATATTTTCATATTCATGTTTTACCCTGTCAAAGAGAATTCAAATATTTCAACTTTTATTGTTATCACAATATTCAAAATAATTATCTCCCCCATGAATAAGTGTGAAGAAAACATTAGTGAGAGGCCCAGTAATCATTAGACGATATATTGTATCAAGTTGTTAGGCTACATCAGCAAGAGCATGATCCACTAAAGCCATTCAACCTACTGTTTGCTATCTGTGAGGGTTCTCAGTCATCCAGGTTATCCTAAAGAAAAGGTTAAAGCTAACTTTTTAGGGTGAAGATGTTTCGTCTCTAATTTCAAGAGACTTTATCAATTCTGAGATTAGTTGGTAAGAGAGCTGAGCTTATAGCTCTCGAGGAAGGGGTCGCCCCTCCCTTTCATGACTAACGACTGTGAGACCAGAACAGCCTGGTCCATCAGGTTTGGTTTCAGGTCTAAACTCCTCCCTTTAGAGATATAAGCTCAGCTCTCTTACCAGTTGATCTCTTCACCTTGAAAACTGTGCTCAGCTTTTGCTTTATTCTTTATTTTCTATCTTCTATGAGTAAAGGCAAAAAGGCCCCAAAAACTATATTTTATAAATAAGGCAAACTAAAATACCAATGTTTGTGATTTGCAAAAGCAGCAGATTGTACATGCCTATTTTAACTGTGTGTATTTGGCACAGTCCAGTAACATCCTACTTTATGTTTTGCAGTTGGTCCAAAGTCTTTCAGAACTCCTTCCAAAACTTATATTTTACACTACAACTGGAAGGCTTGTTTCTTCCGTATTAGGTTTGTAGAAGGCATAATAGCTATTGTGACTGATTCTATTTTTCTGTATGAAAATCCTGCGGTGTCCCTCCTTTGTCCCACTGCAGGTTGTTCATGTTTTGGATGGAGATTATGCACACTCTGTCACACAGCTGCTCTCTTTTTTAAATAAATAAAGTGTATCTGCATTATGTGAGAAGTCAGGCCAAAGACAAAGCTAAGTGCAATTATTGCAATAAACTAGAACTGTATGTTGCACACCAGGAGTCACAAGCAACATGGTGAAGCATCTGCAGCTGGTTCACTGCGTTGTTAAAAGTATGCTTTGATTCTCCTCAGTGCTCACCCTGAGAGGTGAGAGCACTTCAGCCTACAGTGTACATGTTAGGACATCCTCAGGCACAGAGAAAAGGGCCTCAGACTATACTGCCTCAGCCTCAGACTAAACGGCATCAGACATCACGGATTCAGACTAAATGGACTCAGACTCAGACAACGTTGAATGCTTTTGAACAGCTCTTCTTAATAGGAACAAAGTTGCAGACATTTTTTGTTGTTGCTGTGTTTCACACTGAAGCACACACATGCTCCTCCTTTACTACTCCACTGACTGGAGGTCATTTAAACAGTTGTCTGTGCAGTTGTCACCTCAGCTTCCTTCTCCTGCTGTGTGTGTCGCTGTGGCGTCACGTGACTCAGTGGCAGAAGTGAACAGAGCAGCAACAAGACGAACAAGCGCCGTGGGTGGAGTTGTTCTACTGCAGTTTTGTTGCTCTTGTGGCAATAATAAATTAACACAAAAATTAAATAACACCAAAAATTGCACCAAAGAAAAAAAAATATATTGCAATAAATATTACTGTATATAAAAGGTACAGTATATAAATGAAACTGCCACAACATAAATATGTGATGCGTTTGACAAACAGACTCCTCACAGATAAGACAGACTGAGGACCTTCTTGCTAACCACTCTGCCACATGCACCCCCATCGCTCCATCAGTGCTCAGTTATTTGAGTTTTCTTTCATTTTATCAATGTCCAAAATAAAATGTTTACCAACTTCTGCTTTTCTAATTTGGTTGAAAGACCTGACACACATGAGCATTCTATAGTACTATATTTTACACACATGCTGTATGTTTAAGCAGGAGTTCAATGCCAAAGGTTCACTTGTAAAAAAGTCATGGAAAGTCCTTTCCTCCAGCAGCATTCCTCACAAGCTGCTGTCCCACTGAGGAACGAGCGGGCCACAGCACACAGACAGTGATGAATGGAAGTGCTCAGGTGACTCCCGGCGCACGGCGGAAGAGCAGCACATCCACTTCACAGTCTGACTACAGAGTGCATCTGCGGCCTCGTGTTTGTTCTTAAATCGTTCCAACCTGAGCCAGAGCACACAGTTAAAGCTCCGCTGCAGAATCCAAGAAATGCACTTTGGTTCTCAGACGAGTGATGTCTGGTGAACAAGGCTGACTTCAGACTCTTCCTGCAGCGCTTTGTTTGAAAGAGGTCAATGTAAAAATACAGAAAAGCCTCAAGGACAAATGTTTTATGGCTTTTGGATTAGATTATTGAAGCAAAGAGGTGGAAAAAAATGTTTTACTAACTAACAACTGCAAGGTGGTGATTTCAAAAGAGTAATCAAAACAAATTAGATCCATTCCTCTTTTGTTTTTTCCAGCACGACATGATGGACCTTTCTGGGCTGTTTTCCCAGAAAACCTTCAGTGGTGTTCAAATGGGTTGGAGCTGGCCAAAACTGCACCACACTGACAGAATAAACAATTGCTGCAGAGGTTTACTAAACTGTTCCAAACTCGCTTAAGGCCAGCACTGTTTCATTTCCAAATTATAAGCATAATAATATGTCCCTATGCACTTCCAATATTTTCTATAACACAACGTTTTCTATAATAACTTTGTTCACAGTAAGGGTTGCTTAAACCAGTTAAACGTTGCAGAACCAACTGGAAAGACTCATCTGAATAGACATAAATCTGTCCTTGAGCAAATAATTACATTTACCTCTAAAAAAGTGCCAGTATGGAAACTGTTGTTGCTTTTATAAAGTCAAAGAACTCATGAGAAATTATTTTGAATAACTATTATAGTGAATTCATTAATAAATGCATTCACAGTAATAAAAAATATTATCATTAGCATTTCCATCAGACTTATTTTCACTGGGTTTGTTCACAGACAAAAGCATATCCCTCAGGACTACCATAGCTGTTCACATTTATTGAGCCCACCTTTAAATGAACTACTTTTACACTTCACACATTCTATATCAAGGCTCTCATTTACTACAACACAATTGTTGTCCAGGTTCTGTTCTGGTTTCTAAACTTAATTACAAACTGACCTTTCTAGTTTCCTCAGGTGCCCAGTTGTCTCCAAAGTGTAGAACGGAGGCTGGGCAGATAACAGGCTTATTCTGCAGGTGTAGTGATGGCAGGGGACACTGTAGACTTTAAACCAAACCAAGCTTGTTCAAGAGAGAGCACCATGGCTCAGAGCTCGGCCGCCGTGAAAGGGCTAAATTTATTCAAAAGCAATAAAATGCACAAGCGTGTTTTGATTAAATATTTGCCACTCTAAGACAATACTGGAGCTGTTTTGGTCTTGAGCATAGAAAGCTCATATGAAATAGTTATTGAAGAAGTCACCTTCATTATTGCAACTCTCTGTTCTTCCACTCACAAATCCATTAAACATCATAAAAAACTCTGTAGCATTCTTTCATACCAGGTCAAAGAAATTGTCACTCATTACACCAGTTTTTAAATCTCTCCAGTTCATGTCCAAAATAACTTTTATCTAATTATTTTAACTGTCTACAAATCATTATATGGCCATGTTCCCCAACACTTACTCTGTATGAACCTGGAGAACAGTAATCATCAACTGCCAGCTCGGGGGCCACATCTGGCCCTCCACAGCTTTTCACCCGGCCCCCCAGTACATTATCATATTCCGAAAACATGAAGGGGAAATGGTAGAGTTGAAACATAAATATAGCTATTAAAATGTCTCATTAAAAAACATTTACCTCATTTAGCCAGATTGACAATCTTTAATCCTCTGTACAGACTTTTACATCTGCTAATCAGCGAGCTGTTCGAGCAGATTGATGAGTACATCGTTGAGCTCTGAGCTGTCCGATTTTTCAACAATAAATCTTCCTCTTATATAAGTGTTGTATGTGACTTGTTTTGTCTAGATTAAAGAATGAGGACAACATGGTAGTTCTCTTTGTTTATTTCTTTGTTTTGTTTTTTTCAAATAACAAAACATCTTCAAACATCCAACAAGCTGTTGTTTTATTCATTTTTTTTCAATTTAAAATAAGCTATCAAAGATTTCAGTAAAGAAATAAGAAAAAGTGAAGGCCAGTAATGTTGCTCTGTATTGAATACAACAACAAGAAGTCTGTGATTAAACAATAAATCCGAACATAATACAACAAGGATCGAATAATCCAGTAAATTACATTTGCCCTCGGACACCAGTGTCTTCACATCAGGCTTGACAGCTATCAGGGTTTTGTCCTCTAAAGACTGGTTTGACAGGCGATTACACTTGCATGTTTAATTAGTTCATCTTAGAAAACACAGATTCACATGTTTTATTTGAACCAAACATGGTGAGTATGTAGATTTTCCAATCCCTTAAGTATGCTGAAGTCTTGGGACAAGCCAGCTAAAACATGCTCAAGCTTTCAGCACCACGGAGAGCAGCCCTCAAGTCACTGGCAGCCTGGAGCTCTACAAGCTGACTTTGAACAGTGGCCTCGTCCAACACCACCATCTTTTCCGCATTAGCAGAAAAATCTCCACCTGAGCTGATAGTGAAAGGGTCACAAACAAAACCAATTATGTCCCTGGCAATTGAAATTTCATCAAATCTGGTGTAGTTATTATCCTGTAGCTGTTTGATTAATTTCTGCATCCTCTCAGTAATGTGGCTGTGACCTGTGTGTTGAAATGCAGCAGCCTCCCTGACCTCAAATCTGTTTTTTTCTTTTCTTTGTATAGCTGCAGATTCAGTTGTCAGATAAAAATGCAGTGTTGCACATTCATTCTTCATCTTGCATGATGTGCAGGTGGTCAGCTGCCACTACTGATGTAGTTTCCTTCAAAAAAAAAAAACATGTTCTCTGAGTTTAACAATGCGCTCCAGTGCCCTGTCCTTACTTAGCGAGCATACATGGAGTAAGAGGTCATGACGACTGGCTTGAGATTCTAGCACAAGTTTACGGAAAAGGCAATGCTGGCTGCTTAAACTCCCTCACACATAATTTATTATTTTTTATTGTTTTGTCCATAAGTACTTTGAGGCCAACACCAGGTTTTGCATACAGTGCACATTGGTGAAGTGTATTTACATCAGGAGCCACACGCCGGTTAATGACAGGAGCACCATCCATGACAATTTGGTTATTTTTTCCTGTGACAATCCTTGCTTTTGAAAGACCTCCTCCAACCTTTCAAATATAATGTCACCCGTGTTCCAGTGGAATCAGTCCCAGCAACTCCTCTCTAAAATATTGTCCATAGAAATATCTGACAAAAACACAATTGGGAAATTTTGTTTTGTTGGTGGACATCAAAATGTGTTTGGCTGCCTTGACTCCATCAATAACAAGTTGCTGGACATCCTCTGCCAAAACATGGATGCAGTGCCCGGCAGTTGCAGCAGAAAGCAGCACTGTAGTGCACTGCAGCTGTATTTTCACCCCTTACCAAGAGGCCTCCTCACCATCCATTCAACTGCAGCCAACACTATGTGGCCGCGCTCATGTTAGACTTCTTCACCACACATTTCATCAGTCCATAGAAATCTGTGTGAATCTGATAAGATGGACACATGCTGCACTAAAGTGCTGTTCCATTGGACACAGTTTTTCTGACAGTGACACTGTCCCAAAGCCGGCTTCAGTGGCTGCCAGAGAAACCAATGTGTTCCTCTTCCCCCTCTGAGTTACAGAGTGGGGTATGTATGTGGGTTAGATGCACCACAGCGGGGGAGCTGCAGGGTACTATACAGGCTAATGGATCCCAACAAAAAGACTATTTAGAGCAAGGAGTCAAACAATGAGGTCTGGAGAGAGAGAGCTGCTGGTGGCCTTTTTACAGCAACAAACTGGAACAACAACTTTAGACCTGTCAATGTCTAAAGGTCATTTTAAATTCGGAATATCATTGAAATAAGAATGAAATATAAGCCAGAAAGGTTAACAGGTCTCCTACTCAGCTCTTTAGCAAATACTTTTCACATTTTATTTTTCGAAAAACTTCTCTAATACAGTACTACTTCTTTAGGCCACTCCCCAAGCCCAGTCTTCTAGGACCTCTTGGCACTCTGTCTGCACCCTGTCTCAAGAAGCAAGTTTAGTCCAAACTCCAATTATGTTAAACCTGAAAAGAGTGTGACAGAGAATATTACTAAAATGAACAGAGGGGATGTAGCTTCAATGTAACTAGAGCTTGCTGTACAGAGTGCTAGTACACTCTGTCAAGCCGGTTTTCACTGACACATGGAACATGGGATAGACACGCATATTTGCCGGCAGCTTAATCCTCACCGCTGACGGATTCATCACCCTCTCCACAGGGTAGGGACCCACATACCAAGGCAAAGGGCAGGGGTAGTTCCTTGGTGGAGAGCCATACTTTATTCCCTGGGCAGTACTTCGGAACATCCATTCATCGTTGGCAGCCTTAGAGTACCGGGATGATGAACTGAGCAAAGCATTCCAGGCTCTTGTCCAGGTCCTTCTGCACCTCCAAATAAAGTTCTGGATGGAGGGAACACTGGTCTTCCTTTCTTAGGCTGGGCTGTTCTCTTCCCATAATAGCTGACAAGACCAGGTGGAAGGGTTCTGTGACGAGATGCACCTGTAGGCTGTCTCCATCTCCTGGTTGAGCCTCTCCGTCTGGCCATTGGCCTGAGGGTGGAATCCAGACGAGAGGCTCACGGTGGCTCCAAGGAGAGAGCAGAACGCCTTCCAAAAACCAGAGGTGAACTTTGGTCCACGATCTGAAACTGGGCAGGCTGCAACAAAAGTGTGAACATCCTCCTCTCGAGTGGCCCACCAGAATCTCTGGTCCAAGAAGGCAAGAGGGCAAGTGTTTGACGGACCCCTGGATGACATGTCAGGATTACATGGATAACCTCAGAGCGTAGGGGGTCAGGAACGGACAGCCTCCTTTCTGGACACAAGCTAGGGCCGAGTTGAACATCTTGGGCTGCCTTTATCCTCTCCTCTACCTCCCAGAAGATGGCTGCCACTACCTGGGGGGCTGGCAGAATGGAGACTGGCGGCTCCACTTCATCCTGAAACAGCCAAGAGAGGGCATCTAGTTTCTGGTAAGAGAAGGTGAAGTTGAAGCAGGTAAAGTAGAGAGCCCACCAGGCCTGGCAAGAGTTGAGTTGTTTGGCTGTACTCCTCTAATGCCAGCTTCACCACTAAAAGTTCTCTGTTGCCAGTATTGTAGTTCTTTTTAACCGTGATTAGCCACTTTGTAACATCTGCAAAATTTAATAAATTGTCAGGCATCTGGACATGCAAATGAAAACATTCCACTCCAAAAGAGTTTCACTTTTGAAATTATAAAACTGAACCAATTCATCATTTTCCATCAAAACTTACCTTCATCTTGTGTATGGATTCACATTGATATTCAAAATTCAAAGTTTCTTTATTTGTCTCATATGGTAGAAATTTGTCTTGAATAAAAGGGTAAGGCTGCAGTATCAGAAACATGAAGCACATAATAAATAAAATAAGTTAAACACTAAGACTTTGTGTTTTAGAACAAACCAAAAGCTGCTTCCTGGCCAGGTCATCATTGTAAATGTGAATTGTCTCTCAATTGACCTACCTGGTTAAATGAAAAAAAAAAGACATCTCATTGTGTACTGAAATTAGCAGATCTATAGTATATCCATCCATACATAACCATAACATATCCACAAGCATACCCTTGTGTGGATATCATCAGTCCGCAGTTAACTTAACCTCAAGGTCCTTCTTTGTTCTCCTTCAAAGTGAATCAAGGGCCCACTCCATGTCACTTGCAGAGCGGCGCAAAGAATGCCAGGCTTAGTTTTGCATTACGATAAAAGATGTTTTTTGCGCTGTTCACTTTGCTTCCCCTTTTCTCTGTTTAAATAGACATAGCTAGATCTGGGATAGTGAAAAAAGCCAATGGGAGGGTCCTTTATTCGTGTGAATGTGATAATTTGATCAGACAGAACTTACATCAGTAGACTAAGAGCAATTATCATCACAATATATTCCATTTAATTTACCAAACAGTAAAGGTGAAAAGCAACATCAATTAATTGGGCCTTACTCAGCTGCGGTCTAGTTTCCAGCAGGTTCCTGTTCTGCAACACTAAAACAAACAAGAATTACACAGCAACATAGCAAGGACAAAGACACAACACCCAGACAATGAAACACTCACAACCACATCCTCACAACACATCCATACAAAGAGAGGACTTTACAGAGACCAAGAGTGTCAGTGGTCACAAATATGGCTGTCGGGCAGAAACAGTTTGAGGTTGCTTTTGAAATGTGGAACAAGTCATTGTGTTAAGGAAGTTCATTCCAGACTTTGATGAATGTTTGGTAAAAGGACCTTTGACCATATTTATTATTCACAGGCTGGTAGAAGTTCCTGTGAGCCTGAGTTAGGTGTTGGGAGTAGAGCTGTCAGAGCTGGAGACAGACAGTTGTTTTTATCTGGAAATAAAAGTTAGTGGGGAAAACCCTTGGCGAAAGTTACATGGAAAGTAACAAAGTAACAAAGTGATTTTCCTGACTACATTTGCACTTCATGCCAGCACGTTCAGCACGCAACCCTTGATGAAGCTGCCAAATATCAAGTGATGTCATCACTGCTTCCCACAGTTAGTCCCGGAAAGCGGTTTGTGAGTGAATTACCGAGGCAGTACTTTTTTCTAATTACAAGTTGTGTTTCTTGTTTCATCTTGTGTCACAGTAATAATTCATCTACAGGTTACAGTGCTGTAACACATTCTTGTCAGAGTTTTTTCAGTATAAAAGTAAATAAGGTTTAAATGTCAGGAGTTCCTGTCGCTGCTAATATGGTGACTTAATGTGTGTTGCAGCATTTATTAAAACATGTTTATGTCATATTTTACCAACAGATTGCACAGATAGTGTGAAGGTCAGAAAAACAGACATAGAGGTCTGATATAGCCAGAAGTTTATGAGAGGGTGTTTCTGGACATATCTGTCAGGAACATTAGCCTCAGGGCAGCTGCTAAGTTGCATGCCATGTCACTTTGCTCAGATACTGCAGGAGGAGGGCAAACACCAGAAGGGAGAATACTAGACCACCAATGTACAGATCACATTCTAAAGTCTTCTCCGTGGACCAAGAGAGGAAGCTGCAGGCTTATGTCAAGAGGGTAGCTGATATTTATTTTGGCCTGTCTCCTAGGGAGGTCAGTGTGTAGTGTGTACAAAACACTTTTAAATTCTTATCAAAATGTGAGATTTGTTATTATTTATATAGAGTTTTTGTTTATGGCAGGAAAAACTTGACTTACCTCCTTTCTTAAACGCAACAATATGTTGTCCATTCGCCAACCTCAAGCCATCATCATGACCCTTTCCACCAGCTTCACTATAACAAATGTAACTGCTATTTTTAACAACCTGGATGAAAGTTTACAATTCATTTAAACTAAAATGCTACAGTAATTAAGTGGTTTAAAATACATAAGACAAATTCATTGTTATAAACATTTATTATAACAGATATAAACTACAGACCATGATAATAAATACATACTGTAACCAATACAAATACAGATATACAGATTATAAAACTACAAGGTGAATAAATATGCAAATACATAAAAATACTACACATACGTCTAGTTATAATAAATACATATAGGTACCACAACAGTCCATGTGCTAGACAAAATAATTGCCACCCATGGAAGCGCCAGGTCAGTGCAGTGACACTCGTCTAGGTCTGAGCTCCAGGACTTGTGTCCAGGCATTCATTCCAGAAGCTCTACGTCCCTTTAGTAAGGCTGGTCTAAGTAAGGACACAAAACTAAGGGGCAAAAGGACTTTTTTTCATTGTCCTGAGTAATTTCTTTATGTATGCTGCTACCATGTGGACAGAGGATGAGCAATAACTGCCTGTAAATGTATAGAAATGTTGACAAGAATTTTCCTCAGGTCAAAGACGGATTCTCTGTTGAGGGCAGCTCTGGAGGAGGGTCCAGAAGAAGCCAAAGAAAAGGCTCCCTGCTACACTTCACACACAATTTCCCAGAACAAGGATGAGGAATGTCTTGTGTGGGGAAACATTGTTGCCTGGGGGTGCAGAACATTATATCTGTCACAACTGTGACAATGAGTTGTAGCAATTGTTTGTAGCCTACTGTTTATCTGAATTTACGTGTTACTTTCATCCAAACTGAAAGTAACAATGTGCAACTTGTGTTTAAAATGAAATTATACTGAAGTTGTTCTACATTTGTACAAAATACCACCTGCAATTGATAAACCACACTTGGAAGTTATTGACCCAAGTAAAAATATATCTGTCTGAAACATTTTCTTTGAAAATGAACTTTTCCTGAAAAATGGTGCTTTCGCCCCTGCTCTCCTTCTAACATTTTATACAATTTTAAAAAGTCAACGCTTTAGCCTGAGACAGAGCTGTACAATGGTGAACCCATCCAGGAAGTGTACAGTGGATCTTAGGCTCTATAGTAGGGTCAAGTAATGTATGTAATTTATTGTCATGTCTGTGATTATTTTTCTCATATATATCTCTTTCTAGCACTGCATTTATTACTGCATGGTTTGTTGCATAACTGTGTTACCTTTGTGCATATGTTTTTTCTTTTTATAGCAATAAATCCTATAAGCTGCCATTTCTTTGTAAATAGTGAATAAATTTTGTGACCATATATCAAACAAATGCAGCAGGTCTCTCTCAAGGCTCTTGTGCTCACACAGTTGGAAGTGAGGAACGCCCACACGCTTGGCTCTGAGATGATATCTCATCACAGAAAGGTTGTCTCTTACAGCTCTTGCATTCATTGCAGTGAAACATACGGTGAAACGGAGCAATGGAAGCAGGGAAATGATTTTCTGCTTTGATATGAGTTTAAAGCAGCTCCTGAGGTGGATGTGCATGTATTTCACTTCAGGCTTTTTCAAAACACAACCTTAAAAGAAAAAAAAAAAAAGAAAAAAAATCTTCATTTGCATATTTTTTCTCCTGGATAAGTGAAGTGTTGAGAATAATTTAATCCACTTTCCCACCTTTTCTCCAGGGTCACAGTGAAGGTTTACTTCCCCACAAACGTCCCATTATCTGGAACCGGCCGCATTAGGCCTGCAACAGTGTGGTCCCACGCTGAGAGACTCTTGACCTTGCTGATGAAGGAATTCTGCAAAGAAGTGGCCTCGTCATCACCAGGACACTCTGCAGGCTCCAGGCTGGTCTTTCGGAAAGGCTCTGAGGCTGCACAAACCCTTACATTATACCTTTAGTAAAATAAAATCTAAAATGTAGCATGTAAACTGTTCTGTTCCTCTTCTGTGGTGATACTTGACGTTTGTGACAGTTATTAAGAGTCACTTATTTTTAGTTTGAGTTTTTTTTTTTAATTCTCAAATTGTAATTACCATATACACATAATATGGTTTAATAACATCGAGAGAAAAGCAAAGATTTCTGCAAACCACATTTAGCAAAAACACTCTAGTGACGTTTATATCTCACCTATAAATCTCGTTTATAGGTGAGATATAAACAATCTCACCTATAGAGATCGTTTATATCAAAAAGATCTCTATAGGTGAGATTTGAACTGCAATTTTTACTTTCACATCATTAAAACTGTTTCAAGCCTGTTATGAAAGATGTGCTTTGTAAGTGTAGTTCCTGGGGTCCAGTCACCTTATCCACAAAGTTGATTCATTCATTTTCTGCCGCTTGGTCCCGTGAGGGGTCGCGGGTGACTGGAGCAATTCCCAGCAGCTTTGGGCCTGAGGCGGGTCACACCCTGGACAATGGCCAGTTAGTCGCAGGGCTGAGACACATTGATTCACTAGGGACACTTTAGAGTTTACAATTGTTTTTGTTGTTTGGACGGTAGGTGGAAGCCAGAGTACCCGGAGAGAACATGCATGTCAGGTAACAGGCAAAGGACTCAGAATGCAGACTCCACAAGGAAGATGTTTAACAGGATTTATTCTGAGGCAGAGATACAAAATCACAATCCAGAAGACAAAGTTAAAAACAAAGCTGAGGTCAGAACACACTAGAAGACCGGTACAGTAAACACAAGTAAAGATCAGAGTGCTCACACAAGGGGTAAAGACAATCTGGCACAGGACAGGGGAAAACACACAGACTATAAATCAGGTAATCAGGTAATTACAGTGAAGGGAAAAACACAATTTTAACCTTTAACAGTGGGTTTAAAGATAATATTTACATTATTGCTAAAGGAAATGAATTAATCAATCAGAGAGCTCCTTCAGATGCCGCAGACTAATTAAAAATAAAAACGTAATTCCGTGAAAAGTTGCTTAAACATCTCTTTCCTCTTTTCAGGTTTACCCAAATTTTAATTTGTTCAAAGTTGTGCAAAGTTGTTCATTTAAAGATACGTTTTTTTTATTTTGTGTAAAACTTTTGCTGTCAATCACAGAATCCGCCACTATGTTTCAGATCAATTTGGACACAATCCCCTGTGCCCCGTGGCGGTTCTTTTCCACAGCTAACCCAGGACAAATCCATCACAACAAGTCCCTTATCTCATGCCCTGATTCACACATGCTCTTGGGGCAGGGGCAGCCCTTGTTAGGTGGAATCAGCTTTGGCTTCAGTGTGTTCGACTCCCTCCAATGTGTCCATTTGATGAGTGGCATGTGTATGGATATGTGTGTGAGAGAGCTCCATTATGGCTCAGATTAAAGGCCTAAATGAAACACAGCTGGGACATTAGGCTAAATGATTTCTTGTGCAGCTTTTATTTACTGTTCTCTCCAGGAGCCGTATATATCTGGCAGGTTAGGACGAGAGGTAGACTGCATGAAGTTAGCGTTGAAACATTGATACTCAAAAAGCACTTGGCTGTTGAAGGTCACTTCTTCACACAAAGGATGAAGTGGCTTTGTGGTAAAAACAGCAGGTTGGGCTTTACTCTGTTGATTAGTCAGGCTCCAGTCTTGGCCCAAACTCTAAATGAAGCAGAGCAGCGGTTGTACACACTGGGGCTCTTATTGTTGGTGAGAAACCTCTGACTGCCCAGGGATTTTAATGAGCATTTCAGCATGCTGCAGCGGTGATATAGACTTCATAAAGGATCTGTATCTGTCATTAGTGAAAGCTTTATAACTAAAGTTTGAGGGGAAAGTTAACAACAGCCCTGCAGTGAGTCCATGCAAATGAGCTGATTTGTCTTTATTTGCTGCATTGTTAAAATGTGTATGGTAATATATGTGTTTTTTTTTAAACAGAGGAGCCCAGAGTGTCCCAGTCTTCCAGATGTTCAACTCTAAGCTGTTGTTAACATTGTTTATATGATAATAAATTCTGAATTCTGTCTCCTCAGATGTTGCTGTGAAGACAAAAAAGATCTCAAGACAAAAACACAGTTAATCATGTTGGGGATACATTGGGGTTATCAACAAATAGACAATTTTGCTAATGTTTTTGTAAAAACTCTGACTTATGGGGTTTATTGAAAAGAGATGTTCTTACTGTGGATTCAAAAGTACTGTAGTGTTTGATTTGGGAATATTTGATTGGAAAAGAAAAATCGAAAAAAAATACAAAAGACTGTATCCATTATTCAATGTTTTTGGAAAAGCCCTCTCTGAACCGATGAGGTGTCTGAAGTACAACCTTCCCTCCATTTACAGCAGTGTGTTAAAAACAAAATCCAAAACCGTGTAACTCTAGGACATTACCACTTGAAGGGAGCAGTTACTGTATTTTAATAATTCACAGGAGCATAACCCATTAGCATAACTCCCCCATCAGGACTCACTGCCCAGTCAACTCTCAACGACAGTGAAACCAGAACAGCACCCACACCCCTCTCAGAGATATAAAACACAGCTCTTACCAGTTAAACTCAGAATTGACAAATTCCCTTGGATGAGTGATGAAGAGTTTTCCCCTTCAAACCTGCATCCAGATGCCTTTGAGTGTCCTCCTTGATGACTAAGAACTTCCACAGACTTTCCATGTTTCTGTAGTTTAAATTAATATTTAATAAAATTCAACAAATGGGTAATTTAACATAGCTGTAAGACGCTGGAAAAGGAGAGTCAATTCACAACAACAGGCGACATGAGTGACTTAAGAGACATGCCACCTTTAATATCCTATCCAAGCTTGCGCAAGGGAACAGCAAACGACGCAAACGGGGAGTAAGACGCAAAGCCAGCCATACAAGTGTAGATTACTGTTTGTGCAAATGAGCAGCGACATCGCTGAAGCATTTACATTTACATTTAGCAGACGCTTTTGTCCAAAGCGACAAATGAGGAAAACAATGGCAGCAATTTTAACACAAGGTAGCAAAAAGCAAAAGTGCACAAAAAACAGTTAAAAGTTAAAACCCAGCAGAGTATACAAAACTAAGGATAGGAGATTTTTTTTTTTTTTTTTTATTTTGTTTTTTTTAAAGAAAAGGAATAGATAGTAAAAAATTATAATTCGGTGTTTGTCAGTCAGGTGTTGATGGAAAAAATGTGTTTTAGGCGTTTTTATAAATTTTCCTAATGTTGTAGAGAATAAATCTACAGGACTGGCTGGTGCTGCCAACATGACTTGGGAAGTTTAGCTGATCATCAATTACCACTCCCAGATTTCTGGCAGTGCAGGACGGTGTAATGGTTGATGTCAATCATGTGAATCAACAGTCAATCACAGAACAGGTTTTGATAGTGTTATGGAAACACTCAAAGAGACGTACAGAGTACATCGTAGACTGCAGAAGGAGAGACCAAGAGTGCAGGAAGGGTTTTTTTATGTGCTTGTGTATGTAAGAAATTGCAAAGGGAGTAGTTAGGAAGAGCATAAGAGTTCTGCAACATAAGTTACATATAGTTTGGTTCTTAAAAAGTTCTTAAAAAATATTTGCACCGAAGAACACAAATAACAATGTCAGTGTCATATGACAACTTTTTTACAACAGACATCTGAGAGAACTGTGTCCAAGCAACATTGAAGTGGCTTGAAGCTTGCGCACCCTGCCAGTGACACGTGAGAGCTGAGCTGAGGCAATTGTTTTTGTCACTTTTGGTGTGAACTCACCCATAGTCATATAATAATAATGCATTTGATTTATATCACACTTAATTCCAAAGATTTAAAGCACTTACAGTAGTCATTCACTCCCCAGTCACACACTGGTGGTGGAAAGCTACATCTGTAGCCACAGCACCACCAAATACTCAGGCTGGACATAAAAACAGTATGAACAGGATTTGAACCATCATCCTCATCCTTTAGGTCTGATGGTGGAAGGGTGCATAAACAAGAATGCAGAAATGTGAGTATTGGGCCTAAGATACTTAGGTTTAGGTTAGCTTGGTTTAGCAGGCAGGATTGATCTTAAATCAGTTTTGTGTACAGGGAGAAACAGTCGTACATCATGAGTTGTTTTAGAGATGACTACTGCCTTCTCTGAAATAACGGGTGAAAAACTGGAGGAAGGGATGGATAAAACTGAGATGTGATCCACTTTGAATAGTATGAAATTATACCCTTATGGCAGGGGTGGACAAACTAAGGCCCGGGGGCCACATACAGCCCGTTCGCTGTCAGATTTTCCAGAACATTTCAAAAAAGAATATATACACTCAACGGCCCCTTTATTAGGTACACCTTGTGCTGGGTTGGTCCCCCTTTTGCCTTTAGAACTGCCTTAATTCTTTGTGGCATAGATTCAACAAGGTGTTCCCCAGAGATTTTGGTCCGTATTGACATGATAGCATCACATAGTTGCTGCAGATTCTTCCATGATGTGACTCTCCCGTTCCACCACATTCCAAAGGTGTTCTATTGGGTTGAGATTTGGTGACTGTGGAGGTCATTTGAGTAAAGTCAACTCACTGTCATGTTCAAGAAACCAGTCTGAGATGGTGATTTTTCCTGCTAGAGTTAGCCTTCATAAGATGGGTACACTGTAGTTATAAAGGGATGGACATGGTCAGCAACAATACTCAGGTAGGCAGTGGCATTTAAACAATGCTCAATTTGTGCCCAAAGTGGCCCAAGAAAAAATCCCCCATACCATTCGGACTCTACCATCTGAATGTCGCAGCAGACCAGGCACCGTTTTTTTCCAATCTTCTATTGTCCAATTTTGGTAAGCCTGTGTGAATTGTAGCCTCTGTTTCCTGTTCTTAACTGACAGAAGCAGCACCCGTTGTGGTCTTCTCCTGCTGTAGCTAATCTGTTTCAGGGTTTGACGTGTTGTGCATTCAGAGATGGTATTCTGCAGACCATCTCTGAATAGTCTGCAGTTGAGTTACTGTTGCCTTTCTATCATCTCTAACCAGTCTGCCTATTCTCCTCTTACATCAACAAGGCATTTTTGTGCACATAACTGCCGCTCACTGGATATTTTCTCTTTTTCGGACCAACCCTAGAGATGGTTGTGCATTAAAATCCCAGTAGATCAACAGTTTTTGAAATACTCAGACCTGCCAAGTTCAAAGTCCCTTAAAGTCCCTTTCATCTTCATTCTGTTGCTCAGTTTGTACTTCAGCAAGTCACCACATCTAGTTGCCTAAATGCATGAAGGATGCATGAGTTGCTGCTATGTGATTGGCTGATTAGTAATTTGTGTTACCAAGCAATTGAACGGTTGGCCTGTGAGTGCATATAGTATACACTATAATAATAATAATAATAATAATAATAATAATAATAATAATAATAATAATAATGATAATAATAATAGTTCTCGGCTGAGACAAAACTAGGCCTGGCTTTCACATGGCTTTCATGTTAATAGTCTATTTTTCCAGGCCTTAAGAGACTCCTGAAATTAGAACAAGACCATTTACTTTCTCATTTACTGACAAGACAGACACCATCTTTGTGTTGTCCCAGTCACCAGCCTTGTCCTATTACACAACCTGCCCTCTCTGGTCTCTCATGACTCGGCATAGCTCGCCCACCATCTCCTCTGCTGGACCACAACATCTTTGATTTCTGTGAGCAGTCAGGGGGGGTGGGGGGCCAGAGCATGAAGGCGATGCATCAAAACGCCTTTGCAGTGCCACTGATAACACAGCGCTGCCTCAGGAATAATAGACCCAATTGAATTAGCCATCCATTTTTCTGCTCGCTCGTACATCTCTCTGTTTGATCCCACTGGCACCTCGTGAGTGAGGACTGGGGGAGGGGCTGATGGAAACAAAAATCCTTAAGAAAAGTGGAGAGTTTTATGGAGGCATCATGGGTCATCTGAGTCTGTGTCACAATAATACAAGCCTCTCTTAACTTATGTGCTCTCCCCAGTGCAGGGCAACTCTGACTTTAAACCAGGCCTGTCTGTCATGGGTTACAGTATTTGGACACATCAAGAGATCAGGGAAATGTGTAATTAGTTTGTGGGGTCTTCATTGGGCTCTTTTGAACAAATCAAGGGTAAATATAATCTTCCCAACAGCCATTTCTTTAGATTTCTTAGAGTCTAAGACTTTATATTTTAGAAAAACACACCTACTTCTGATGCCACATTATCACTGATAGAAAGGTTAAACATGACCTAGGTGATTGAGAAACGTCACAGCCACCAATAGAGAGATTACCCAGCTAAAAAGACAATTACCTGTGTTAAAATAATTATTCGGTTTGGATCACAAACGAGACGACAAAGACCGTACATTGTAAATTTAGAAATGGAAGACCGGTTTAATTCTTGCAAGAATGAAACAAATCAGACAAATGCAACAACGGTACATGGTGATTTGATTAACATGTTTACAACACATGAAGTTTTTATAGGTGTACATTATGCCCACCTCTCACCTCTGACCTCACGTGTCAGTCATAGGTATGAATAAGTTTACGTGAATATGTCACTAAGTGTACAGGACAGTGTCCCTAAACAGTGATTATAAGCAGTGCAAAGTGATGTCTTTGTCTTGTTTGGATTAGCACCAATAGGAGATACAGTTGTGTGTATGTAGATAAGCATATGAACTGGAGCAGGAGTGAGAGCATATAATATATAATATACAAGTATTATGACAACCTGCTTTTATAATGTTGTGAATCAAATGGATGCACTGGTTGTATTAGATGTGACACAGACAGTGAAAACTGAATCAGGAGTGTCTTGGGGATAAATGGGAGTATATTTGCAACCAAACTAAAAGAATATCTGTCACTTTTACTCACTGTGTTTGGTTCTGTTTAAAAATACAATCATACTGGACAGACATTATGAAAGACATGAGGAAAATATCTGGAGTAATTTTGGATCTAGATTCTGGGTCTTTGTTCTTGGGCTGCAGAGACAGGCTCCAGCAGATTATACCACATCTTCACATATGTTGCGCGAACGAACATTTTCTTGTCTTGGATTAGTGAGTCCCCCACTAAATACGACTGGCACAAACTTGTCCAGGAGCGTTTCTGTTTGAATTAATTGATATCTCTGGTGTTGTCCTAAAAGGAACAGTTCCTGAAGGTATGGGCCCCTCACCTCCGCTTCGCTGGCACTGCTGTAGCGTCGATGCTGAGCAGCTCCATGGTGGACTAATAGATATTTTCTCTATTGTTTTCTTAAACCATGCTGGGCTGTGTTTATTTGTTAATTAGTTTTTTTGTGTTTTGTTCATCTGTTTTATGATAAGAAAGAAAAAAAATACAACCAGGATATGGTGTTGTACATGACTTGGAATTATAGATTTAACAATTCTTCCATGGCTTTTATTTTACTAATAAAATCTGTTGCTGCTCATTTGTACTTGCCATGTACTTTATTATTCAACTTAATTTCCCGCTTTGAGTTATGCCAAATTATTTTGCAAATAAATGACTGGTTCAATGAAGTTTAAAGTAACACTTTTATAAGCACTAACAAAGCTTCTACAACTCCATTATCATTGGCAGACTGAGTACAGAGCTAAGACAGTGCCTTAATGTAACAACTAAAAAGACTATCTTTCATGTTCTGCTTTGGAAGGAGGAAACAGCCCCACACTGCTCAAAGTCACACTGCTCACCACAGAACTGTATTATTAATCACATATTTCTGTTATTAAAAAAAGCCATAAGACCCAAACCAACTTACATAAAAATTTTGTATTTTGCCATGTGCAGAGATTAAAGCATTATCATTGTTGGTTTGTTCTGAACTTTCACAGATACACTGTTTTTTTCTATCTGCTCACTGTGTGTCAGTTATGCTTTTGTGTGAGGTTTTAATGCCTTTTTATTACGGAAGACTTACCTCTGTGATGCCCAACACTGGCCCTGGATCAGCCTACGGTTTTATCTGTTGTTACAATCCAGTGTCTGGGAAAGTCTCTCAGGCTTCATTCAAAAAAAAACCTCCTAAAGTCAGAATTTTCATCTCCTTTTCGTACACATCAGCATTAGAAGATTTTAAAATAATTGTGAGGGGCACAATGACACTGAGCATGTGTTAGTTTAGTATTAGTGCAAAAGGAAAAGATGACGTCACAAAAACCTGATATAATTACAACTTGTACACTGACCCAGATCTTCCCACTCTGCTGTTATACATGCTGCCGTCTGCAGGTCTTTAAGGCTACGGCTGCTCTATATTTGTGTATGATACAACAAAACACATTAAAATTTTCCTGTGTATTAACTTTACAAATATAACACAAGACGGGAAAATGAAAAAAACATTACTATTTAAATATCTTCATTGTAGGCATTGTACTGTATAACATCAATTAAGGCTCAAAATTCTTTATTTACAGTTACTACATAAATAATTAAATTATAAGTCCAGTCTGAATGTTCCTCAGACACCACCAGTTAAACAAAAGACCAGGAAACATAAGGTGTTGTACTGTAGACAGAAGAAGCTCTATTTAAATACACAATTTGGCAGTTTCATCCAGGCTTTAGTCACAAATGTGTGGAGCTATATCAAAGCTCATAATCTTTGTAACTGAAAGTTATGTTATGTTTATCTTTTCCGTTTTTCAGTTATAAACATGAGCTTAATATAGCTCCATACATGTGTGGCTAACTTAAAGATATCGATGTTTGAATAAACATTTTGTCATCAGCAGTGCTCCAGAACATCTAAGGATTGTCAGCAAAGATTTCATTTATTAGTGTTTCTCTAAAGGCATCATAAAAGGGACAGTACAGAAGAAAATTAGATTTGTTCTAAACCTCTTCTAAACCCCAGACTTCAGAGTCTCAACTCCTCTGGTGTGTTGTTAAATCTCCCAGTTTATATCACCAAGGGATTGATTCCTGTTCTTGATTGTGGCAGTAAAGATCCTGGGTTTCTGGATGATTTCATTTTAACATAATCTGTCAGAAATGTATTCTTTATTCTGGTTTTGTCATTATATCATTTGACTATTTTCTTCAAAGACTGAGAGTAGTTTAGTGTTGATTACAATACTGCTGCAGGTTATTACGGAAAATAAAGTTTGTGTTTATTATAATTTAAATTGTGTCACACACGTCCAGCTTGCATGGTTTTATTAAAGACCAAAAATCAAAATCACCATGACACATTTGTGAAAAAATTTCAAGGTGCTAAACAAAGTGTTATCCTGCACAGGCGTATAGCGTTTAATACAAATTGAGCTAAGTAAAACACATAAAGCCTGTCTTCATCAGACAGAGAAAACAAATCGGAACAAACACTGGACATTTTGCAAAAAAAGCTTACATTGTGGAGCATTATTCAAAGAACAATAAAACAAAAAGTGCATTTTTAACTCCATTCAAGCCACACTCAGTTCTGCTCTGGAATTGAGGGGAATTGTCCCGTTCTCAAAGCTAATAGAAGAATACCATATCTAAGCTGAGCACACTTCTATCTCTGTGCTTTTACTATGTATATTTGAGTTGACCTTCAGTAAAAACAGCATGGAGCTCTACAGCCCATGAAGACCTTCTTAGTAATTCTGTTATTAAACAAAATTACTAAGAATATTGATGATACAATTACAAAGTCTGACCATTTCACATTTTCTTTGAATTGAACCAGGAATCCAATCCATATTGCCCTGAATGCCCAGAACAGGAGAAATACATGTGTCATAAAGCTGTGAATACGTTCCATACCCAAGTTCTTTCTTCAAGTACCAAGTTTTCAACTTAATAATCACAGAGCCCAGTGCTCTGCAAGCTGAACCAGACCAGATTTTAATTCCATTTTCACAATTCAAAAAGGGAAACATAGTTGCTCTTTACATTTACATTTACATTTAGTCATTTAGCAGACGCTTTTATCCAAAGCGACTTACAAGTGAGGAAAACAATGGAAGCAATTTGAACAACACAAGGTAACAAAAAGCATAAGTGCACCAAAAACTACTCAGTTAAAAACCTAGCACAGCATACAAAGCTAAGGATAGGAAAGATTTTTTTTTATTATTTTTTTTTTTTATTAAAAGAAGGAATTGATAGAAAGGAAGTTAAGAATTCAGTGTTTGTCAGTCAGGTGTTGACAAAAGAGATATGTTTTCAAGCATTTTTTAAAGATGTCTACAGAATCTGCTGATCTTGTAGCAGCAGGTAGATCATTCCACCAATGTGGAACAGATCCAGAGAAAGTACGTGAGAGTGATTTTTTTCCTTTTTGGGATGGTACAACCAGACGTTGTTCATTTGCAGATCGCAGGGATCTGGTAGAACATAGGTCTGTATCAGTGAGTGAAGGTATGAAGGGGCGGAGCCAGTGGTGGTCTTGTAGGCCAAGAGCATAGCTTTGAACTTGATGTGGGCATCAACCGGGAGCCAATGTAACCTAATGAGGAGAGGAGTTACGTGCGCTCTCTTCGGTTCTTTAAAGACCACTCTTGCTGCTGCATTCTGGATGAGCTGCAGAGGTTTGGTTGTGCAGGCAGGGAGTCCAGCCAGAAGAGCATTGCAATAATCCAGTTTGGACAAGACAAGAGCCTGAACTAGGATTTGCGTAGAGTGCTCTGATAGGAAAGGTCTAATTTTCCTAATGTTGTAGAGGATGAATCTACAGGACCTGGTGGTGCTGGCAACATGACTTGTGAAGTTTAGTTGATCATCACTTACCACTCCCAGATTTCTGGCAGTGCTGGACGGTGTAATGGTTGATGAGCCTAGTTGAATGGAGAGGTTGTGGCGGGTCTTTGGGTTGGCAGGAATCACTAGCAGTTCTGTTTTTCCAAGGTTCAGCTGCAGGTGATGGTCCTGCATCCAAAGTGAGATGTCACTCAGGCCGAGACACGAGCAGAGACCGTCATATCATCAGGTTGAAATGACAAGTGGAGTTGAGTGTCATCTGCAGCAGTGAGAGGAAAAGCCATGCTTCTGAATGTCAGAGCCAAGGGATGTCATGTAAATGGAAAAGAGTAGCGGTCCAAGCACTGAGCCCTGTGGCACCCCTGTATTAAGATGTTGGGACTCAGAGACCTCGTTTCTCCAGGATACTCTGAATGACCTACCCGAGAGGTAAGACTTGAACCATTGTAATGCCATTCCAGAGACACCCATCGCACTGAAAGAAGACAGGAGGATGTGATGATTAACGGTGTCAAAGGCAGCAGACAGATCCAGTAAGATGAGGACAGATGACTTGGATGTTGCCTTTGCCAGTCTCAGGGCTTTTGGTGGAATGTCCGCTCTTGAACCCAGACTGGTTCTGGTCCAGGAGGTTGTTTTGTGTGAGAAAGGAGGAGAGCTGGTTAAACACAACTCGCTCCAGAGCTTTGGCAGTAAAGGGAAGGAGGGAAACCGGTCTGTAGTTTTCTAACAGTGAAGGGTTGAGAGTGGGTTTCTTAAGTTCTGTTTTTCCAAGGTTCAGGGGCGGCAGTAGTTCAGTATGTAGAGCAGTTGTCCTTCAACCTGAAGGTAAGGGGTTCGATTCTCACTCTCCCCACAGTTCATACTGTCGTTGTGTCCTTGGGCAAGACACTTAACCCACCTTGCCTCCAGTGGCTGTAACACTGGTAATTACTGTAGAACAATGTAAGTCGCTTTGGATAAAAGCGTCAGCTAAATGAATAAATGTAAATGTAAATGTAAGTAGTGGTGTGATGCGGGCCTCTTTGAAAGCTGTGGGGAATGACCCAGTGGAGAGAGATGAGTTGATGATGTGGGTGAGAGCAGGCACGACAGATGGAGAGATGGCCTGAAGGAGATGTGTGGGGATGGGATCCAGCGGACAGGTGGTAGGGTGGTTAGAACTAATGACCTTGGAAACACCCACTTCAGTTAGAGGAGAAAAAGAAGGGAGCAAACACGAATCAGGGGTGTGAAAGAGTTCAACAGGTGCTGGTGCAGAAAACTGACTGCTGATGCCGGTTGTTTTCTTTACAAAGAAATTTATTTCTCAAGTGCATGATCTTTGTTTTAGTTTTTTGTAATGTTAGCCAAATAAAATTTACCATCAATCAAATTTGTATCCAGTTCTGAAAAGAGTTACTTTATTTGAGTGGTAATCTGGGGTCATTCTTAACTGGTTTTGGAAAGGCTTGATGATAGATTTATGCCATGTGGAGAGCACCATACCGTGATTTAAGCAAATTAGAAATAAACTAAAGAGGAAATTCAAAAGAGAGGGTGCTTTTAATACTTCATTTGGCTTTTCTTCTACTCGCACTTTTTTTTTCGACTTAGCCTTATTGAGAGCACTTCTCACTTGCTCCAGGGCAATATCATAAAAGTGCATTTGACCAATAATTTTCCAGTTTCATATTATCTTCCAAATCATCTCTTACTATATGTTACATTAAATGAAGATAAGGTTAGGGAGGAGGACCACACATCTCAAACCTGCCTCCTCCTGTCTCAGGCCATACATAGAATCCAATGTCATCCTTTCATTGTTCTCATCTCTTGTGCCCCACCCTCCTTTATTCACCCCCTGTAGGTACAGGTGATGAGCTTACAGAGAGAGAAGGATACTTTGACAGGTTTTTTTCACAAACATTTAAATGAAAGAAATGCTTATGAATGCTCTTCTTTTGGTGTGTACTCAGCCTAAGCCTGTGGAAGTCTAACTGTGGCAGAGGTGAGTGTGCATTGAACTCTATCACTCTTAGTGCTTAAAGGTAATAATGTAGGAGGCTCTGAGCAGCACTCCACTGTTCAAGGAATAAACATTAAGATTCAGTTCACATTAAGTAAAAATGTTCCATAGTGCTAATGCTGTGTAAATGTTTAAATGTTTTTGAATGTGGGCAACCTTTTGTGTAACCTTTTTTCCTCTTGTCCTTCAGTGTTGTCATTCGTCCTCTAAAACTCAAGATTAGAACAGATCAGTGGCACTATTCCTATTCAGCCTTCAAAAACGCGAAGGAGAATGAGCTCTCTCCAGCTCCTGACGACATCCAATACAAAAGTGCTTTGCATGAATGATTAGATTGCACCACATTAACTAAAAGTGAACTGTGTGGATGTGTGCTGTGCCATGTTTGAAAGCATCTTGTGCAGAAACAAAGCATGACCATGAAAGACACACACAATGAGTTATCTTTGTATTCACCTTGCTGCGCACACACCGGAGGGCAGGAAACATGAAGTGTCCCCTGCAAGTGGAGAAAGAGGGACGTGGTGTCACTGTGGATCACGTGAAACCCTGTGTGGTTGGACTTTGAACGTGGTCACTGCTTATTAATATTCCAGTCTCAGCTCATGCTTTCATGGAGGCTGAGATGGGATTGCAGCGATAACTAAAGTACACGCAATGGATGCAATCCACTGAATTACCTGGAACCTGACCAGCAAACTAATCCACCCATAAGACAGCCACTGAGTAAATCAGTGCAGTAATAGGCTTGTTTCCCCAACTCGGCTCTCTGTGCCTTGCTAACTCTTTATGAACATAGTTGACAGAGTCCCAATTTGCTCTTCTTTTTTCTGTTTATGAAGGGATGAAAAATAATCAGTATTGGCACAGAAGGTGTTAGAGTGGGAGACAAAGAGATTAAACCACACTCCAAAGTAAACACCTCTTCTTTTTGTCTCCATTAATGTCCAATGCAGTATTGGTTATTTACTGCTCTCAAGTTTCTTTGTGGACTGGCTAAGATTAAATAGTATCTTGGGGTGCACGTGGCAGAGTGGTTAGCACTCCTGCCTCACAGCAAGAAGGTTGTGAGTTCAAAACCCGGCCGACTTAAACATTATCGGCCAACTCCGTTCTTTCTGTGAGGAGTCTTAATGTTCTCCACGTGTTACTGTGGGTTTTCTCCGAGTTCTCCGGCTTCCTCCCACCGTCCAAACACATGCATGTACAGGTTAATTAGCAACTCTAAAGTGTCCCTAGTGAATGAATGTGAGCAAGAAGACCCCCTCGAAAACGAGATGATTCATCTCAAGGGATTAATAAAAAAATGTCAATAAATAAATAAAAAGTGGGTAGTAACAAAACACGTTCTTTTCTTTCTCGGCGTTCACATTCAATTTGGTTTTAGTTGGATACCAGACAATTCCATGCTGTCAGTAGAAATACAATTTGCTCACATACGATCTTCGCACTGACCATGCCCATTGCCAGTTCCGAACCCAGCTGCAAACCAACCGATATGTTCACCTAAAAAAAAACATGCTTCAGAACCTGAACAGGTTTCTAGCCCTGAATCAAACAATCAACTGTTCCTTCTTCTGAACCATGGTGTCATGTTGTTTTCTAACCTCTGTTAGTTCCTCTGTTAGTCTGCCTTTACACATACATGAACCATAACCTCTAATATGATGTTAGACAACTGTTTTGTACTTTTACTAAACTGTTCCATTAACAGTTCCTTTTTCTGAAACTAATGGGCCATCTACCAAAAAACAACCCCAGATAGTCAGACAAGTAACGTTCTTCTGCTAACCATGAAACCCAGACTCCAGAGAACACGCCACCACTGCTCTAAAGTCCAGTGGCAGTATCTTTACACTGCATCCGGAGGCTTGGAAGCAGCTGCTCAGCCAAGAAAACACATTCCATGAAGCTCTACGCACTGTTCTTGAGCTAATCTGAAGCACATGAAGTTTGGAGGTCTGTAGCTGTTGACTATGCAGACAATTAGATACCACCGCACTCTATGTGCCTCAGCGTCCATTGATTCCGCTCTGGGATTTTACGGGGCCTACTACTTTGTGGGTGAGTTGCTGTTGTTCCCAGTCACTTCCACTTTGTTATAATACCACTAACAGTTGGTTGTGGAATTTTGAGAATATTATACAACTGTATTTATTGCACAGGTGCATACCATCACAGTACCATGCTGGAATTCACTGAGCTCCACCCATTATTTTAAATGTTTTTTAAATGTTTGAATCTGAACGTTGTTTTATTTTGAAAAATGACCAGATACCCTCTATTACATCGGTCTATGACTTACACTTGAAACTTGTACCGATCACGTATTAAGTTGCAGCTAAAATTAAACCCCCAAGCTAACGTTAGCAAAATGAGTAAAAAACAAACGTCTTTGGAAAGTTTCTTTGATAAGGGGAAAAGACCCAGTAAGGAGACAGAAGAAGAGCATACAACTTCCAAGACAAAGTAAGCTGCATTTAACAGACAATACCAAGACTCCTACTTAAAATATGGATTTATAGCGACAGGTGATTCCCGCGCACCAAGCCCGCTCTGCAGAATATGTGACGGCAAGCTCTAATGAGGCAATGAAGCCTTTAAAACTGCTTCGTCACTTGGAGACCAAGCACCCTGCTTTAAAAGACAGGTTTATTAATATATTTAAAAAATAATACAGTTTTTATGCTGCTTTTATTTTGTGTATTTATCCGCCACACCTAAAAGGCTGGTTTGTGAAAATATTGTCTGACATTGAACCGATCCGTGTTGCATAAAAGGTTGAGGACCGCTGGTATAGGGGATTGAGTTCCTGAATAATCCTAGGAGTCTTGTTGTCCGGGACCCCTGCTAGGGTCTCCCAAGGCAAACAGGTTCTAGGTGACGGGTGAGACTAAGAGTGGTTAAGAAGCCGTTTATAAAACAAATTAAGAAAGTGTGTGACGTCGCCCAGCATGGTGCAGCTGGGGCCCCGGAGCCAGGCCCGGGGTTGGGGCTCAAACGGGGCCTGGCCGGGCTTAGCCTAGAAGCGACGTGAGGACAACCTCCTGTGGACCCATCACGTGCAGGAGGATCACAGTCGAAGGCAGGGGTCCCGACAACCCCATCTCTGGACACGGAAACAGGCCATAGGGAAGGAGCCTGAGCTTGTGTGGGAGATTGAGAGGTAATGACTAGAGATAGTTAGGCTAACTTCCACGCACAGCTTGGGCTCTGGAAATTTACAGTCCTGTAGTCATTTTAACTAATTTCACATTTTCCTCATGTGTCTATGTGTCTTATGTTTGTCATTGTTGTGAACAGTAGTCTTGTTTTACCTGCCTTGGGACTACAGATGAAAATTAGCAACTATGCTGTAATGTGTATAATGCTACATATACAGTCTGTACTAATGTATTGATTGTTTGTTAATGCCCTTTGGTTTTCAACTTTGGTTAAATTTTAAACTTCAAACAGGCGGCATTAGCTCAGTGGGTAGAGCGATCGTCCTTCAACCGGAAGGTAGGCGATTCGATTCCCACTCTCCCCACAGTTCATACTGTCGTTGTGTCCTTGGGCAAGACCCCTTGCCTTGCCTCCAGTGGCTGTAACACTGGTAATTACTGTAGAACAATGTAAGTCGTTTTGTATAAAAACGTCAGCTAAATGAATAAATGTTAATGTAAACAAGGTGAAATGTCTGTGAAGGTTCTCAGTCATCCAGGTCTCTTACCAGTTAAACTCAGAATTGACAAAGTCTCTTCAAATCAAAAGTCCAGATGCCTTTGCTTTTACTTTTTCTCAAGGTTAAATTAAAGTTTAAATCAACAGATTTACAAAAAAGATAAAGTTAGTTTTGTTTTATCAGAATATGAATGTTTCTGCAAAAAAAACCTTCTAATCCCTACATGTATTTAGGTTTTACATTATGTGGGCACTTTCTTTTAACTAACTGGCATTTTATTAATTGTGTGCCAGTATTGGGCATATGGAAATTTGCTGATTATTGCGTGTGTTTGTGCAGGTGGCTCTGACAATTCCAACACAAACTGGCAATTTACACAAACTGACATTCCTGTAACAGTCTGAAGCCCATTTTGTTTGACTGGCAAATGAAAATTCAATGTGATTTGCTCCAGTAGAAGAGCAACAGTCTGGTGCTGTGTTTCTACATTTGAATAGATCAAAATCTTATTAACTCTGTATCCAATCCTCTCATTCGTTGAAACTGCTGTAGCTGTTACTCTAACTAGTGTTTACAATCCGCTTAATATATGCATCATTTTCCACAATTTCATGGCAGCAAGTGTAATCCTCAAGTTCCGCGTTGCGGAATGGGCGGCAGTAGCTCAGTATAAAAACGGCCGTCCTTCGATCCCCGCTCGAAACATCCCAAAACATCATAATATCCCGCTCTCCCCCACATACTGTCGTTGTGTCCTTGGGCAAGACACCTAACCCACATTGCTTCCAGTGATGTTCCAGCTGTAACACTGGTAAATAGCTTAATGTATGTAAAGCGCTTTGAGTGCCTACCACAGTAGATGGAAAAGCACAATAGAAAAAAAAAGATTATTATATTATTAAAATACTTAAAAAGTAAAGTGTTGCCCAACAACAATGTGCATATAATTAATTTGCTAATATGGTTAGATAGATAATATGAGCTTTGGGTCATGACCAAAAGGACACGATCCTTGACACAGGCAGCCAAAATTATTTTCCTCCTTAGGGTGGCTGGGCGCTCTCTTAGAGATAGGGCGAGGAGCTCGATCACTCGGGAGGAGCTCAGCGTAGAGCCGCTGCTCCTCCACATTGAGAGGAGCCAGATGAAGTGGCTTGGGCATTTTTTTCTGGATGCCTTAAATTATGTTAAATTATTTTTGAACCAGAAGTGATTATCATATTCATATATAGAAAATGTACAACAAGGTTGAAGCAAAGTTAGCTTAATAATATAATAAATATAATAATAATATTGCAATGATTTTTATGTAATTTTTTAGCTTAACTAAGCATTACTCTGCAAATGATCCTATTAAGACAATAGACTTGAATAAGAAGTAGCTGGCCCAAATGAACTATGGTCCAATATTTGTACTGTGCATGGTTTAAAGCCATTATTAATTGTAGTTTATTGTAAGATACAGTTTTGTTACAAAAGTCTTTCTGTATCGGACTGGAATCAGGTCTATGAAATTAGTATAAATGCATGTTTGGGTGCACAGTTGCAGAGTGGTTTGTATATAAATATTGTTATCATATGAAGTTATTGTGTTAATTTTAGTTCGGGAGCAAGGACACGCCTCAACTATGCCTCAAACACACCTTAGCTACACCTTGACCACACCTCGACCACACCTCGACCACACCTCAACCACGCCTCTAATTTTCCCAGAAGCCTGTTTCATTCATCACTGCTTGTTTCTGTTCTCTCGACCCATCTTTTACAGTCCCCTTTTCTCCATACAGATTTTCTTTCGGCGTTCTTTCTCCCATAACTAGACCAAAGGAGGGGGGTCCCTACTCAGCTGGGTGAACTATCAGAGATGGAACCTCCCACACTGAGTCTCATCCAACCTGGCTATCATCTCTAGAATCATTACCACACTTCATCTTTCATCATTTCATCACTTTATTCAATACAGGCATCAAAGAGGTTAACACTCCTGCCTCACAACAAGAAGGTTGTGAGTTAAACCCATGCCGACTTAAACATTCTTGGCATTCTGTGAGGTCTGTATCTCATCCACGTGTTACCGTGGGTTCTCTCCGGGTGGCTTCCTCCCACCACTCAAACTCATGCATGTATAAGCATGTAACTTCCAAATCTTGTGTCCCCAGTGCGTGAATTTGAGAGTGAAGGCCCGTTCACAGCGGGACGAATGTCGCGCGCGATATTCGCCGACGTTTAACGCCTCGTGACTAAACAATGGGCGCCAATGTGAGTGTTCACACCCACGCGAAAAACGCCACGCATAAAAGCGTCAGTTTTTAAAAAACGCTTCGGGTTAGTTTTTTTGGTTTACACTGCTGGGAAGAAATAAGACGAAGAAGAACAAAGGCAAAATGAATGTAGAGCTGCTGGTCTCGTTGGTGTCGGAACACAAAGAACTTATGACAAACGCGACATTGATTGCAAAAATTACTTGCGCTCTTCTTCTGAGTGAAAAGCGAGTGTCAGAAGCGTGAAGTTGCGCAGCGCCACCTTGTGTACCGGGGTATTTCTGTTTTACATTAAGCGCCATCTAATGTCAGGGAATGAATTTGAATGTTCACTCGGCTCATTGTCACACAAAAAACGCATTGAAAAACTCTGGCGAATAACGCGCGCCGATATTCGTCCCGGTGTGTTCGGGCCTTGAGAGAGTGTGTCCAGGTCATCAATGTAAATGGGAATTAGTTCTCAATAAATCTACATGGTTAAATAAAATATAGATGTGGCATGGTTCTTGCTGTTGGAAAAATAATACACTCTATATATTCAGTATTTTATTGTTTATACATCATTTTATAAAATTCATCTGTTATAATATCAATATGGTCTAATATTCTATTAAATTTGTTTCATATATGAATGGGTTAACTCTGCTAGGTAGAACTGCTCCACTGAACTTTTCCACTTTTCCACAGTCTGAACCATCTGGAGGGCTCCCACTTTCAGTGGCACTTTAAATCGGTGATTGGATTTATCAATCACGGTTTTATCCAATCAGAGCTTAACTCTGAGGTGAAGTTACTCACAGATCCAAATCCATCACCAGCCAGTTATTCTCTTAAAGTACCTCCCCTTTTGCAAACTCTTTAAACAGGAGCCATCCCAGATGGTTCTGTGGAGCAGACTGTCCGGCGTGTCAGAATATAAATGAGGCACATTAGTTAAAAGTTTCAGTTTCATTAAAAGAATGTTTCTTTCCAGAATGATGTTTTCCTTGACAAATAAACAGCAATACAGTATTCTGCAGACACAAGACAGCATGCTGTGATACACCATCAGACCAATGACTTACCTAGGTATGCAAAGGCATTCAGTATTTTTGGGAAACTAAAATATCAATTTTAAACCAATGGTTGAAGTTATGATTATTGTTGTAGTCTATAAATAATTGTTGAATTTTTGAAACTTTGAATGTTAGAAAACATTGAAAATTGTTGAAACTTGAACTAGATGAGAGGTGGATGAAGGTTAATGTGGAACAATGTATAAAAAAAATTGAGTGAACTCTGACAGTAATAGCACACTGAGGTAATCTCCAAGTCATTTGGAATACTTGGATTTTATAATTTTTTTGATTGTTTAAATGCAGTGGGTCCACAGCAGTGGATATTGTGCTGAAGCTCTGCATTCACACAACAAGGACTCTCATTTTTACAGCCAATAAACACCCCTGAACTCCCCACACAGAAAGCAAGCTGACCTCTGACAGGGTTTTCTCATATGTTCGGTTCAGTTTTGTCCACAGATTAATGGCTGGCTCTGTTTCTGCAGTGTGAGCCCCTCTCCCTTCATTCCTCCTCGTCACCTCCAGCCCCAAGCCTGGCCCCATTTGTCTCCTAGCTTCATAGCTCCTTCCTCCCACCATTCTTCAGTTCCCTCCCCTTCTGCCCTGCCTCTTTAGATTTATCACTATCATTGCACTCCTGTGGGTGAGCTTATGGAGCCCGTCTGTGGCCGTCAGCCCGCCTCCTCCGTGAATGAGGTGACACCTTGACGGAGCTGACACCGGGTCAGACGCAGCAGAATGAGCTGCTGCACTCGCTTCACTCAGGCTATAGCACTTGATGGCAGAGGTGACAGGGGTAGCCATGTCACTGTCTTCATAAAACCACAGCGATGTAATGTGTGTGAGAGAACGTCTGCTCTAACAGACCACAAGAAGGCCCCTGAAATTTATTATGGACTCAACGGGGTTCACAAGTGCCCTTCTAAATTGAAACATATGTTTCAAACATAAAAAGAAATCTGAAGTAGAGGTTAGGTTGATGCGACAACCATAAATCTTGAGTTTGTACCATAGATTATAAATAAACTTGGATGTCGTCTGCCCATTGCTCCCCCACTGACTGGCCTTATACCACAGGAAAAAACATCTGGGCTTTGCTGTTGTTACTGATAGTAAAACAAAAGTTTTCAAATGTCATTAACGGGGGCATTAACCAGGCCCTTTTAAAGGGTTCCATGAGAGAGGCTTGGTTTGTACAAACGGGTACTTTTTTTACAACTTCACACAGAAATTTTAACTAATAATATTCATCAAATGATCTGTTAATATGATTACAGCAGTTCATATAACATCATCAGATCTAGAAAAAAATACCCCCAATAACAATTTGTGAGTGAGAAGAGATCTTCTCTTTAATACTTGGAGTCTGGACAGTATTGGACTGGACCACTACTGTATCACGTCACGGCAAGCTCCAGATTGGACTCTGCTCCATTATGGGGTTATGGCTATTTCAATTTCTTTCTATGGCTGCTAGAACTGCAAAATAACAGAAAATATACCATCTGGGATGTTCAATATTGTAAAAACGATATGCTGCAAAATCTGAATGCCCCCTTAGGTAAAGTAAAAGTTCAATTTTAACAAATGCAAGGGTGTACAACACCACAGCTTATAGACACAAGTCAAATCCAACAGACCTATTATATAATACTATTGTAAAATACTGCATTAACCAGGTTTCCATGTAAACAACATTTTAATTAAGATTCACATTTGAAGCTTCAGTTTAACTTTAGAAATATGTTTTTTACAGTTCAGCAGATTCTGAATAAATCTACTGGCACTAATAGTGACAGCAGAAGTGCTGGACATAGTATTTTTCTGCAACAATGAACACCACCAAATAAAAATAAAAATAATTTCTATTACATTGTATACCACTTTTATTTTTTTATACTCGATTGGTCCAGAAGTGTAACTTCTTCCACACCAGCCATGTTGATCTCCTCCACAACCTCTGCAAGTGCACTAATATAAAAGCTATTGTGTGAAGGTGGTTATAGCTAACACAACTATGATGGGCATACTCAATTAGTCTTTAAGCAGTTCCTTTGTTAGGCCAAAGTCATCAGAAAAGAGTGTTTAAGGCAGTTTCTTTTAAGGGTTAAGCTCATTAACGAGTGGTTGATGGAGGATGAACAAATAAAAAGAAGGCCCTTGAGGTTAAGGTAATTCTGTGACTAATGATGTTCACACTGTATACATGGATAAGTGTAAATGTGTATGCATGAATAGATATACAGCAGATCAATTCTATTTTAGCACACTTTGAACTTTTTTGTAGTATTATTGTGCAGTCATTGCTGTTCTGCTGATGTTGGACCAACTACACAACTTCAGAAACAAACAGTTTAAGGGAAGTTTACTTTGGATGAATTAGTAAAGCTTTCTCATGTTTACACACAACCCATACTGAAGGCAAAACTTTGATGTCCCTCGGTGTTTGGTCAAAGTCATGTTTGTACAAGGTGCTCTGAGACTGCCTCTAACCCGCTGAACAATCGGAGGTGGACAGACGGCGTCTCTGAGATGTATTGATGAGTTTGTTCATGGCGTGTCTTCGTTGTGACACCTGAATGTGTGTGTGCAGTGAAGTGACAGCAGCATCAAGGACGTGGCTCTGAGGCCGAGGGCCCCTGCGTCATACAGGGACAGAGGTCTGGTTTAATGAGGTCTTCCCTGGCGCCGCGTCAACATGCCTGTCATACACGCACATGTCAGAATCACATTAAGTCTGCCCGCTGTGTTCAACTCAACTCCTTCCATTTTGCTTTGATCAATAGATGGAAAGTTATCCAAGACAGGTCTGATGCCTGCTGCTGACAAACAAGGCTCCTGTCAATACAGCCATGCACTGCGTTCTGTTCTGCCGTGTGCTTATCGGCCAACAGCAGCTCTCTGTGTTTCTGGACAATAGTCAAAGCCTCTCATGGCTTTCTGCACATGCTCACATTGCATCTATTTATAAAAGAGATCCATTATCTCTGTGCTGATTCTGTATTTGTGTATAAGCAAAACATTATTTACCACAATGATGCCTTTGGAAGGGTATTACATGGCATGGCTCATGAGTTCAGCTCTCTTTAAGAATGTGTTTTCAAATAGGGTTCTGGTAATATCCATTTTTCATACTGTCCCAAAACATAACCCTGGTATATGGTGTTACCGTCTACTAGCCTGAAGGCGGCGAGACATAACAACTTATGATGTCTTAATTTTACATGCAAAAGCAATAAGCATATAAAACACTCAAATCTGGCCAAATGTTGTGAAAATATGTTTATGTAAGAAATAAATAAGTTTATGCTAAAAGGGAACCACTGGCCTAATCTTCTTCAAAAATATTAACCACAGCCTTGTTAGGGGCTCTTCTTTTCCTTTGACATTCGGTTAAATTCACAAATAGTAGTAATATAGAAATAACAGTTGCATCTTTTGGATCAGGAGCATCTTATTAATGAGTATAATTGAAGTTTAATGGAGAAATTATATAATTTATTCTATATTCTTCACATAAACTTTGTTATATTTTAATTAAATATTATGACTGAATTGATACCATCGGTACATGTCTGAATATGCCATTGAGTCAGTGTTGACAAGCCGTGTAGTTAGTGTCCTGTATTTAGGAGCTGATTTCTTCTCTTTAAGCCTCTGATTGGTCAAAGCTCAACATCACACCCAGAACATTCTCATCTATTAAAATCCTTGATACGACATTAGATGATGTCTGTGTTGTTTTTAATCACTATTACAATATGCCCTTTAGAGGATTGAATTTAAAGTGAATGGTGATTGGAGTCACACTAATGGAGTCCAACACTCAGATGTCTACCTCCAACTCAGAAGTAACTGAATTTTAGACTTTTAAAAAAAGGCATACATTGAGGGGACAGATTGGGTGAGTCCTGCACAATTTAAGAGGCATTTCTAATTGTAAAAGAAGTATGATATGTCCCAGAGAAGTGTACCATGACCCTTTGCTCTGGTCTAGTGTGATTCCAGAAAGAAAGTATGGTTACTAGTTTAAGCTAGGTTTATTGTAAAGCCTTTAAGAATAGCAGCCTTCATCTGTTTTCAGTCAACATACAATGATGTGCACTGCTCATTTAATTGTGTTTTTAGCTCATTTACAGAATATCTGACCTATTCTGCTGTGTCCCAGTCAAAATAATTATAAAGTACTGAGTAAAGTAGCCCAATAAGTTATATGTGTGCTTGCAAATACAATTGTACCGTCATTGTGCAAACACATCAGGTTTTATGTGGGAAATGTGCTTTGGCCTGTGATGTTATCCTTAATGTGACAAAAACTTTGTCTGTTAAGAGAATCCTTATGTGGACAAGAATACCTTTTTATTGGAGATGTATGGAGTTACACCTCCAGCCTATTATTTTACATCTTAATTTACTTGTGACAGCACAACACAGATTTAATGGTTTGCTTGTGTAGAAATTGTATGGCATCACTTATGTGTACATGCAGAGCTTACTGTCCTCACTTCGGCTTAGACACTGCGGTCTTTCATGTGGTCACATGTGGACACGTGTCTCATTTATGTGGTCTGGTATTTAACAGCATACAGCATTTGTTAAAAAGAGAAAGAACTTATGTTAAATGTAACGTGTCGTCTAAAATGCTTAAATACCCAACTCATTTTTTTAGTAATCATCCAGTCATTAATAAATATCAAGGGTAACACTCTGACTTTACAAGTTCAAACACATAAGCACCACAAAGCACATGAACACATCATAAACAATGGTACAAGATGGGCTAAACAACTGATAAATGAGCAAGTGGCAGCGTGACCCAAAATATGTGCGGGTCAAAAATATCTGGTTGTAAATACTAATGTTGTTCTTATCTATTTCTGTGTGTTACTCTGTCTCTGTCCGACTCTGGAGCTTGCTCAGTGAAGTGTATGACCTTAATCAGAGTCAGCTGTATACGTGCAGGAGTTATACAACAATGAATCACATTATCCATGGGGGTTTTAGAGAAATCTGAAAGACTGCGCCTCCAATCAGAGTAAGGTTTTGTAGTTTAAAACTCCGGTTATAATCGGATTAAGACAATCATTTGAATTTCTCTACCTTCGTGTAAAGGTACTGAGTGTTTATGCTGCTGACTCCTGCACACACTGCTGTGGACTGAAGCCATTTCAGGGGTCACCTGTCATTACTGTCATTATTTATCTGAATAGATCTGAATATATACTATATTTGTATCCAGCTTTGATCACTGCTGTAACATCTTCTACCATTCTCACCAGACTTGATTCAACACACATCTTTATCTCGGCCTCTTAAATAAATTAGCGCATCGACACATCACCAAATGTGTAAAGCTTTATTTGTTCTGATAGTTCTAGCAAGCGTCAAGGCTGAGAGCATATACTCGCTCACTCACACCTTAGTGATAGCAGGAACATGGAGACTCTCATTAAGACTCCTGCAATTCAATTTTCACATTATGTTCAGCAGATCATTGTTGCCAGGCAATCGCATATTGATGCTCTGCTTAACTGGGCTCGCAGTCTGAATTCCTCCAAGACAGCGGCACTCCCTCCTTGTGTTCTTCATCGCATCACTACCATTGCTTATCCTTGGGGGGTAAATGATGGAAACAAGAGATTCTGCCCAAATACTGCTTTGTTTTAAAAAGAAAAAAGTAGACACTTATCACAACATAGACTAATTTAATAATCAATAAGTAGCAAAAAGGAGAGTGTTACTTAAATGCTATAAGTAACCAGCATTTTAAACAAGTGCATTTATCAGTTAATGGTGTGTGGGTGACTTTATTGCAGAAGAATATCAATATCTGGATTTACAACTTGGGATTTTTTGTAAAAAGAAGTGGAGCTCTCAGGCGGAAATAAACAGCTCCATCTAGTGTTGTTTGTGTTGAATGCTCAGACACATCTCTGATCACAATCGAAGGAGTGGTGGATGGACAGTCCCCTCACGATCACAGGCACTGCTTCCTTATCTGGTGCACGGCCAGACGCACAGCCACGCAGCAGCAGCAACAGCAGCGGCAGTGAGGCTAAAAGCACCTGCAGCACATAGCACTCAGATCAATAGCGTTCTGGGCCAGCAGCCAGGAACACTTGTATCCTCACTGTAGTTGGCCATCACGACCTGTGCCACTCTGTGCATGTTAATAGAAGAACACAACAACAGACAAGCGTCTGTGTCTTACCAGGATATCACATTTTGCATGTGACTTTATCCCAAGCATGTGCATTTGATATTGACCTTGGCAAAAATATGAAAACTGCACATAGCTATTGTTGTTTCTCACATCCTCTTTGTGTGTGAAGGTAGCCCTATGAATTGATATTAATATGCTTGCGTGTTGAGGAGGCTGTCAAGTTTAAATTATGCAAGATATTTAAATCTTCTAACTTTCATGTTCAGGTACTCTGTATCAGCATGGAGCTACACCTCACATTACCTCTTTAATTTAGTTTTGGCAACACAACACATATTTTTTAAAGTTCAAAATTTTAGATTGTTCAAATACAATTAATACCTCATATTATGATTCTGCAACTGATTCCTCTAGAACACCTCAAAAAGGCCCGCATTGCACCGCTACTGAAGAAATCCACTCTCAACCCTATAGTGTTAGAAAACTACAGACAGGTTTCCCTCCTTCCCTTTACTGCCAAAGCTCTGGTGTTTAACCAGCTCTCCTCCTTTCTCACAAAGAACAACCTCCTGGACCAGAACCAGTCTGGGTTTAAGAGAGGACAATCCACCAAATCCCTGAGACTGATAAAGGCAACATCTAAATCATCTGGATCTGTTTGCTGCCTTTGACACTGTTAATCATCACATCCTCCTGTCTTCTCTCAGGGCAATGGGTGTCTCTGGAATGGCTGCAATGGTTCAAGTCTTACCTCTCAAATAGGTCATTCAGAGTATCCTGGAGGAACGAGGTCTCTGAGTCTCAACATCTCAATACAGGGGTGCCACAGGGCTCAGTGCTTGGACCGCTACTCTTTTCCATTTACATGACCTTGGCTCTGTCATTCAGAAGCATGGCTTTTCCTATCACTGCTGCAGATGAAACCTCCACAACTCTAGGTTATTTCAACCTGGCAATCCAATGGTCTCTGCTCACGTCTTGGCGTGCCTGAGTGACATCTCACATTGGATGAAGGACCATCACCTGCAGTTGACTGGTTTTTGAAATGCAACTGGCTGGACTCCTGCCTGCACAACCAAACTCCTCCCGATGATCCAGAATGCAGCTGCAAGAGTGGTCTTTAATGAAACCGAAGAGAGGGCACATAACTCCTCTTTTACACTGGCTCCCTGTTATTATAACTTGAGTAAAAGTAAAAAAATTAGTGTAAAGTTGATTTAGAAGGTGCTGCTACTAGCGCTGCTACAACTAATACTAGTGCTACTGCTGTATCTACTTGTACTGCTAGTACTATTACGTCTACTAATACTATTATTATTACTACTGCTACTATCCACTTTTAGCAGATAAACAGCGCATTTTTCTATAGATGCCTAAGGAACTGTTCTACAATAGAGTTGTGCCTTTTTGAGTGTTTATAATTGTTTGACAGGTGGAGAGTTGTTGTCCATGGCAGGGTGAATGGATTAAACTGTTTAGTGGTCTATTTGACTGTGTCTGGCAATTATAGAGCTAACACGGTCTTACAGAGCTTTATTAGTTCTGTTGAGCAGTATGGACTGCCATCAAGGTATGATAAAGGTGGGGAGAATGCAGATGGTACCGACAGGAACTCACACATTACTGGCACAAGTGATCATAATAAGCAGTAAATATATATATATATATATATATATATATATATATATATATATATATATATATATATATATATATATATATATATATATATATATATATATATGTATGGCAAATAGGCTTGCACCTCAAACACACCAGTAGTAATGTTCGGCAGAACTTTAGGATTTGTCATGCATAACAATGTCAATTTTATCCTTAACACAGAATAGAGAGGATGTGGAGCGATGTCCATGAACATGCCCTAGACCTCTTCTATCAGATCTTCTCTTCATTATAAAATCAGAGAACACTGAATCCAGACAATGAAATCCATCTTTTTGCGCTGCACCAGGGGTTTCATTTCCTTAATTCAGAGAAGCCTCGACTCTTTCAGAGATGGTTGTAATTTTTATGGTCTTAGAACAGAAATGAATCAATCACCACAGCTACTCTGAAGAGAATACAGAGAGCAAGGCCCAATGGAGGATCCTATAGATGTTAAAGAAAGATAATTTTTTAACACTTAACTGTTGCCAAGTGTTATTCACTTATGTATTATCTCTCACAAGAAAAAAAATCATCGCTGCAGAGTTTCTAATGTTTGTCTTAAAGGTGCATTACGGAAGATCCAGTTTATTGTATGACAAACTTTTTTGAAAGTAAATTATATTTGACTCTTGAGTGCTGACACAGCAGTAAAGAGAACTCCTGAGACATGGGAGAAAAGAGAACCACTAATGTTTTAACTCGTCAACTAAACAGCTGCACTGTTTCGAAACCTTATGGAACACATTAGTGACAAGCTCCACAGTAAAACAAACTCACTGATCTATTTATTGTAGAGAAAAGAATATGATTGAGTGAAGGAGTTTGTCTTGTTTCTATGAACCATAACTGTACTAAATTAGTTTTGCATAAGGTTGAGACAACATAAATATAACCTCGCTGTATGATTTTATTTTATCAGTTGTTTAATTCACTGTTTAGCACAATATGATGTACTGTATGTAACTTATTCATTTCTTCACAGAACTCCAGCTCAGGAGGGTTTCAAGCTCCTGTGGAGGAGAGCTCTGACAGTGACTGAAGAAGGAGGAGAGCAGGAGCTGGAGCTGTCAGTGAGGAGGACAGACTGAGGGAGGCTCAGCTGCTGCAGGACAACAGAAGCAGGTAGGTCATATATCTACAGAAATGATCCCACACCCACATAAACCTCTGGGATCTAAACCATGCTTGTTGCTCCATTTTCAGGAACAGTTACAAAGAAGTTCTCCAGATGGTTGGAACTTGTCTGTCAGGGATGTTTTCTGGATGTGATGGAGAACAGACGAGCCAAACCAGGAGCAGTCAGACCAAACAGGGCTCAGCCAGCGAGGTGCACCTGCCTGAACTGCAGAGTCATGAAGAAAACAAATGCTGCCAACAGAGTCTCAGCCCAGCACATGGTGTTTTTTTATTGCATGTTTTTTACCGTGTTTATTTACAGACAGAAATTATTTTCCTTCACATATTTATAATACAGATATGTTGCATTGAATCACTGTCTTTTTGTTGCTACCTTTGGTTTATGTGGCTGAGTCATGTTCTAGAGACAGACAGACAGAAATCAAGTGAAAGAATGAGTATTGGTCTAATTTTGACAGTAATAACATTCAATTACTTTACTATGACATATAATACACAGACTTACAGATAGTGTTTGAGAGGTAACACATATGTCTACAGCAGTGTAGATAAGAGATGACCCTAAGCTTGATGTTCTGGTGTAAAGCTGATTCATAACAAAATAGGCTAGACTTCTCAACTGCTACATGTTCCCTAAACATTTTGGTTCCTGTGAGAGATCGAACTGTGGGCATGTGGCTGACATACCTGTCCCCTGCAGAGTTGTGTCTGTGCCAGTTCATCTGTAGGTGGGAGCACAACTCCAGGGCCAAAGGGTCATGTGTCCCTGGAGTCTTAAGACAATTTCCCCAAATTGTGCTCTGGACACAGTGAAGCTTTGACTTCTTTGACCCTTCTTTGTCTGCAGAACAATACATTTAACATTAGTTGACATCAACAACAAGAACATACATTTCAGGCTACAAAAATAAATATGAAGTACAAAAGAGAATGGCTTACAAAAGTTGGCTTTTCTGGCTGACTTGCAGTGGCCGGTGGTTATGATGAGTTTAGGCCAGTGCAGCCAGAATGGTCTGAGTTTCATAAACTGGAGGTGAGAAGGAAAAATGTACACTTGAGTAGATGGTTTTAAAATATATATATATAAAAAAACATCTAACCTCTAAAACAAAACATTAGTATTATTATGTTCTTGTTTCATTGGGTTGATCATATAATATCAAAAGCCTTACTCACACTTTCAGCTCTGGTATGTAGCCTACTAACAAAATATACTTTAGTGAGTAAAAGACTCTTACATCTCCAGATCCGTTAGCCACTGTCTGTTGCCAGGGTCTCGTGTGCTGCTGAACCGGCTGGTATTATCTTTGTCAGAGCTTGTCCACTTGTGCTCTTCGCTAATGTCTGGCAATACAGATCCTAAAATAAATTCAGTCAACGTGACAAATGTTAACTTAATTCTGACATGACCTGAATATAATGGGGCAAACAATAATAACAATTACCTCCTATATTACATCTTGGCAAAATATATAAAGTTGTCATGGCTCGTATTATCTCTGGTGAAGGTTATTTAGCTAACGAGCCAATGTAAGTCTGGAAGTCTGGAAGAAACTCCAAAATGCTGCTTTTTAAAAACATTTGAAAAATAAAAAAATTTCTAAGGTCAAGACAGCAAATGTTTCAGACTCATCAGTCTTGGAAGTCAGGCTCATAAAAACACACAAAAGGCACTTATGAGATGTTTCTGTTAACAGTTAACATCCCTGTGTTACAAGCAATCTAACGTTATTTATCTTCTATCTATCTATCTAAATCTATCTATCTAAAGTGAAATAATAAACACCAAAATTTAATATGCATGGTCTGTAATGATGCCTCAACTTTTCAATGAAAGGGTGTATGTATCCCCCAAGACTTAGATCTTTGTGTGTGTGTTTCTTCAATTCCTGTAAGAATATTAACTTTGTGTTTAACTAAACAGGCCCAGGTTTCAGTAACCTAAGACTATATTTCATTATATTTAAATTTTATATATATTCATTCATAAATAAATATAGTTTTTGTGCCATTTTTGTTTGGTGGTGTGCCTTGTGACTTTTCTAATGTAAAATGTGTGTTGTGGCTCAAAAAAGGTTGGGAAACACTGCTCTACCAAGTCCATTCAGAATTTTAGACACTGCTGTCTGTTCCAAAATGCACAGACAGCAAAATATTCCATATTGCCTTTCCTTCCATTGTTTTCCAACATATACTTTGGGAAAGAGACATTTTTAGGTTCCTTGTTCATTGCCTAATTTAACACATTCATAGACCCTTTATACAGTATTTCTATAATAATAGTCTTTTTTACATTTTCTGATATTATTTGTTGATTTGTTTTATATATAATACATTTTCTTTGTTTCAGATTATAATGTACTATATTGTAAATATATTGTATTCTATACAATATATTTTTTACATGCAATAACTAATTCCTTTAGCCAGATCTATTTGTCTGAGTATACTTATGTGTTGTAATTGGACAATGAAATACACGCCGCTATTTACATAGATTTCCCCAAGACTCCATCCCAATTTTGTTTTGATAAACTTTGTTTAAAATCGTTGATCTGGCTCTTCAATCTATCTGCAGTTTAAGAAGACTGTTTTTTATCCATTTATTGCCAGTTTGTTGTTTTACAGACTCTGGTAGCAGCTGTACAACTTTGGCTCCTGATTCTATGTGGAGTTACAATTAAGGCTGTCTGTTTGTGCCCAGGTTTGTCCTTCCAGCCTTTGCCATCATGCCTGTCTGCTTGCATGCCACCTGCTAACTCCATTCGAGCCTCAATAAACCTGCTTCTTTGGTCCTTACCTGTTTATGCCTTGCCTTAGGCTCCAGTTAGAAAATCGCAACAACAAGATATTTCATAGATCATAATAGTCCTTAAGTGCATATATATCTTTTACAGTTTTATATTGGAAAGGGAATAACATATTGGCGGTAAAAGGCAGATGTTTTTTTTTCCAACAATTGTATAATTATTTATAATTCAAATGAAACTGAATTGTTGGTGTGTATACTTTATTATTTACTTCATCATCTTAAATGTCACTAATGCCCACAATTGATTTGTGACATATTTGGAGCCCTGCTGCTAATTGCCGGAATAGTTCTGTTGCATTGTCATATTTGTCAAGGTGGATTGGTTATTAGACATTAAAATGGACATACATTGAGCATAGTGCGTAACAATTTACTGCTGACTAAACACCAGAGAGACTATGTTGTTTGTACACAATTGTAAGCTTTCATCACTGCTTATCTTTTATTCCTCCTCAAGCACTTTTATCAAAAGAGCAGCTTGTCGTTGTGATCTGGTACATCCAGTTAAAGTCTGGACCTAAGAGACTTTGCTTCTCAAATAGTCTGACAAGTGAAAGGAGGAGAAATCCCTCGAACACAAACACGTCTGAAGCATTGCTGCGGTGTATGGGGTAATGATAGGGCCAGTTTCGCAGAGAGGGGCAGAAGAGGTGGGGCTGGAGCTTTGGAAACATGTCTGTGGTTTATTACTGCTGGCAGGCGCGGACAATCTGAAAGACTGAAGATACGGCTCAAAAATAAATAAATAAAGATAGAAAATACCAGCAGAAATAGTCCAGTTGATATGAGAATACATCTGAGAGGGGATAGTATCTAGCCACCATCCAATAAAACTCCTGTTGTCCTTTGCAAAACAGGACTCTCTGCAAAAGCATGGTTCTGCAGAGGACAGTAAATAAAGTGAGCAGTGTTTGGGAGCTGCTGGAAGAGCCTAACATATTGCACTTTGGAATCCAAGAGGGTATTTTATATATCTGTAATTTCAAATCCCCAGCTTGGTATGTGGATGTACAAGACTTGACTTTGCTGCAGCCTTAACACAGAGAAGTGGTGGGTGGAATTCTGATTGTGCTGGTGCAGCAGTGGAAAGTTACACTTTAAAAGAGAGCAACAAGGTTTTTCAAAGAGCAATAGCATCAGTCAGGAAACTGCTTTATATTCAACTGTCTGTCACATTTAAAGATCCATCCACGTTATAGTCCCCTTAAACTAAAGGAATACATAACATTGACGCAAACCAGTCAGAAGGAAATTAAATTATTTAAATCAGTGACTAAAACTAACTTCAGTTAGCCCCGGATAACTAGGTTAATAAAAACAAAACAAACAAAAATAATTAAACAAAATAATGAAAACTAAATAAGTAAGTAAATAATAAGAACCAAATTAACAGAACTTAACAAACAGAGAAAACAGGACCACCGCGCCAATTACCTAAAAGAAAGTTAGAAAAGAAAAACAGGAGCCTAGAAAAATAGCAATGCTTCAGGTGCTGCAGCCGAGCAGCAGTGAGCAGAGACAGGAGGCGGAGCAGGCACTAGCAGACGCCACTGTCCATCTTTTAAACTGACATCCAATTTGGGATGTGGCCCATTTACTGAATACAAAAATAAATAATGAAACAATATGCAAAAGGTGTCAAGTGATGTCTGTTGCGGTCAATAGAGTCTTTTATTGAGGATGAATGAAACAAAAGTCATGAATATGACTAAAAGTTAACCAGTGGCATGTTAAAACCACCAACCCAATCTAGCTGCCTATCTATTGCTCTTAATAAATGCTGTGTCAACTCATTTGGGTTGAATGGAGCCACACACTAGTCACAGCGATGGAAAAGAATACATGTTATTAAATTAAACAGGCACAGCCTTATTGTCCTAGAAATCATTTCCAAAGGCCCACGCACTGAGGTTATCAGAAATTCACTCATCTGAAAACTGTAATGACATCTGGGACTGACATGATTTATAATGCTTATTTTTGCAGCACAATATGGCAGTGCATAAGAATAGAATGCCACTTGAGCTGGGTCTGTCCAGGACTCCAATATTCATTTGTGTTCTCCATTAGTAATCCAATTATGCACACTGGCTCCTGCCACCAACGCAGCTGATCGTTTTTTAATCATATTAAGCTTTTCAACTGGTTCCATTGTTGTTCCAGCGCGGGCAGACGCAGTGGTGGGGAGGACAAAGGAATGACACTTGCTAATAACCAATAAATGGAAAATCGACAGTAAGTGAGTGCAGCTTTGGGTCACATCCTCTTCCATCATTTCTCTTTAAAACCACTTAAAGTTTGCTAGAACTGTGTGATAAGAGGTTGGTTCATTTCTCTACTTCTCTGTTAAATATTTAAAGCAACAGAGAAACATTTTACCTTTAATCCTCTTTTTGCTCACGTTAATGTTAAATAGCCTTCTTTAATCCATTTGGTGTTCTTCTTATCTTTTACTTCTTATCATTATTCTGTACAAGCCGACAAATGCATTGCACATACAGTATGTGTAGTTTTCTGACTGAAGCAATGACAGTATATACTATGGACATCTTCCGCCCATTGATCCCCTATTCATCGATATTGTCATTATGACAGGGCGTGACTTGTAAATGTCTTGTAAATAATAACCATCTGTGGTGTTACTGGTCTAATATAAAGCTACTGGTGTGCTTAATGTCTAAGGATGCATCATGGCAGCTTTATGATTTCTTGAATGAAAAGTAAAAGTGCATTGCATAAACTGTTGCAGTATTGCAGTAGAATGTTGAACAAAACGGATCACATCAACCAAAACGTATGTTTGCAATAGTAATCAGTTCACAATCACACATTTGTCAGTTTTGGAAAAAAATTATTTTAAGCTGCTTCGAGTGGAAGAAGCCATTGTGTCCCTACAGGTGCCCAGTGAGGACAAACTAAGCACTACTAAAGGAGAAGCACACACGTTTCTTTTTGAGCCCACATTCTTGGCAAGGGTTTAGGCAATTTATTTTGTTTCAGTTATTATAAAGAAAAATCACCTTCGGATCTGTTTCCACATGACACTTCATGACTACCATAGCTGTTCACATGCTCTATAAAGGAATAGATTTAAATTAGTTAGATATGACAGGCCATATTACTGTATGTGTTTACAGTGTCTGTGGAAAACATGTTTTATCTGCACCCAAAGATGGTTTAAATTACAAAGTGCGGCTTTAATTACAGTAATTTTAGTTTTAACTGAAGTTGCACAGCTTACGAACATATACAGAATCAAAATTGGCAGGAGAAGAACCTCTGCACTCAATCTGAAATCAGCTTTTATATTCTGTAGGCGTGGAAGTCAATATTCCCAGACCTCCCTGGGGGGCTTTCAAAGAGGAAAACGGTGAGAAATGTTTACAAATGGATAATCAGTTAAAGACGAGATTAACTGAACCTCACATGCTTCACTGCCAGTCCAGATAAAACCCACAAAGTGTAACTGCTGTAAAAGATGAGAGGGGGATCTCTTCTGTCCCACAAATCCACGTGCAGCAGCCTTTTTTTTCTTTCTTCCCTTGTTCCTCTCAGTTACCCTCAGTCAGAAAGCAGCTCCACTCAAGTGCAACCACTGATAGTTTGATGTCCGTCATTGTGTTAAGCAGCTTTCTAGATGGGGCTCACATTTGCCCTTTTTTATAACTTTAAAAGATTATTTTGTATGAGTTTAAAAAGTCTGGTGTTATTCCCTAAAATACAGTTTGACAGCAGGAAACAATAGGGTTGTTTTTACTTGTGAGTTTGTTTACTTGTACTACAGTTGCAGTAATGTGTTGCAGAAAAATGTCTGTTGTTGCCTACTATTTCAAAACAAGTTATTAACCCAAATAAGATGGGTAGACATAAGACTCTGAATAAACATGTTTATGATGACCTTGATCATAGGGAGTAAGCCCAAAGCAAATTAGGATTTGTGGAGTATGCTCACTTCGGGTAAGTTATTCAAGCATTATTCATCTAACAGCTTTTTAGCAGACTTTTACAGGAGTTAAAAAAGGCAATAAATAAGGTTAAGATGTCAAGAGCAACACTTTGCAACTGAGTGAGAAATAATTCTACAGAAAAGTACAAAATAAAGTACAGTACCTCGAGGAAGAAAAGCTAAACGTAATAGGCCCTTTTAAATTTAAATTTAATCGAAAGACTTCCTCCTACACTAGCTTCACATGTAAGTGTGCTCTTCTGTGAAGCTTAAACAGTTTTTCTTCTTTCGCTTCTTTCAGATCATCTGGATCTGACCTTTAAACTCAAGTCAACCTTATGTAGCAGGACGGGGTATAGTGGGGTTTCAACTCGTAGTTTATTTCGCTGGCGGGTAATATTCTTACCTGCCGCTCCGCAGCGCTGGTTGGCAGACTATAAAAGCGCTCGTCTCCCCTTGCGCTCCCTTTGACCTCACGCATTTCCGGGTCACCTGGTTTCTGGTTTCATCCGTCATCACAGGTAGTAATACTAAATCTGTAAGTTTAACACGCAAGCCTCGGTTACTAATTTACAACATTCTGTAGTGCCGCTGTATCTGGAGGCCCTGCGCTGTATCTTTTCCCAGCTCGCGGCTTGACTGTTGGCCATCCTTGAACACGGTAAGCGGCGCGTTGTTGCCGGTGGGTTATGAGGGTTAAAACATTAATTGGGATTCTTTTCGTAGTTTTGCTGTGCGGCTGTGCTCTCCGTCTCCCCTCTCATCGTCAATTTGATGGGGCTCCTCCGCGGTCCTGTGAAGTGGACCGCTCTCTTATTACAATTGCCGGTACCGTGAGTTGGACAAAAGCCTACGCAATTGTGCACGTCAAAGCGGTAGGTCATACACATGGGGGGATAGATTGCTTGGATGGGTTTTGGGGCTGAACCATAACTCCGTAATATTTCCTATAGGCTGGATGACTTGAAGTGGTTTGGCCGGATACATTTAATTGCTCAGCTGGAACAGCGGCACTGGGCGTCGACGCTGCTGCTTTGCCTCTTCTCCTTCTTATTGTTTATGGTCGTGGTCAGTTTGCGTCTTTTGTTTGTGTTTTTGTATCAAAACAACCGCTGCTATTGGACTATTTTGTATTGGCGACGGGTTGTTGGGTACTTTTAACAAATACGGTGGTTATCTGTGTGTGCGTGTGCGTGTGTGTGTGTGTGTGTGTGTGTGTGTGTGTGCGCGCGCGTGTGTGGTTGTGGTAAATGTTTTTATTGGTGTAGAGTGAACAATTTAATTATTATTGTGCCATTGTAAAAATAAAGCTTGACTCAATGTAACGTGGCTGTCGTATGTTCGGTGGAGAACCTATGCGTGCCTTAAAGGGGGATAAGCAATCTGATTCTTCAGGTGAAATTCCTGAGGTGGCGTAGTTGGACCAAGTAACGTAGTATAGCCTATTGGATAAATTGTAGGCCTACCATTAGACAAGCACGTGTTCGTGTGCACAAGCAACCCTCCTAATTTGACCATCATCTCTCTCTCTCTCTCTCTCTGCCCTCGCGCGCCACACTTGGCGTAGTTGACAGGATCTACCGAATTCTGCAAAGGCCCGTTTCATTTGGAGTCGACTAGTTATATGGCTATGGAAATTTTGTGGGTGTAGAAGTAGCTTTTTACCCACTCTTTGAGCAAGCTTGTATAATAACCAGCCTTGTGTTTGAGTTTGGTGTGTTTTATTTAATGGTAGCTACGTATTATATGTATTTTCTTTGCATGTTTTGTATTGCTTGATGCATGTTTTTTTCTTTTTTTGCTGTGTGTGTATATATACATATATATGTGGGTGTAGTGAAACAAACTAAAACAACAAAACAAAATTAGGTGGCTTTGTACTTGCCTGTTTATTGTATTGGTGTGGATAAATTAAGAATGCATAGTTATTTGATTTATTTTTATTTATACTTCTATTTTTTTTCTTTGTTTTTTTGAGGGTTTATTTGAACACTGTTAATTTGTTTTGAGGCAGGGCAGCAGTGGTCGACGTGTAAATCTATTGCGTGTGTGTAGCTATGGCAGAAGAGCTACAGGACCTTCGGGAGTTGATCAATCAATTAAGAGCAGATAATGAGAGGCTGCGGGCAGAGAGAGTGGCCCCGACCCCTAGTTCTAGTGCCGCAGGGCCCTCCATTTCTGCTGTTTCGGCTGCCCCAGTAGCTGATAGATTGGTGTTTATACCACGGGACAGAAAATGCCCCATGTTTAGGGGGCGTACTGGTATTGGTGTAAGTGAATGGGTTGAGGAAGTTCAGGCCTGCATGAGAGCGAGGCATCTGTCTCCTTCGGACCAGGCATTTTTCTTGTTTGATCATTTGGAGGGTGAAGCTCGGGATGAGATTAAATATCGATCTGGTGAGGAGAGGGGGGACCCAGCCAAAATAATCTCTATTCTCCAGGATCTGTACGGTTGCTCCGAGTCCTATGTAGCATTGCAGGAGGCCTTTTTCTCCAGGAGGCAGCAGGAGGGGGAGACTCTACAGGAGTTCTCCCTCGTCTTGATGGGCCTCATGGAGAAAGTGAAAGAGCGGGCCCCCGGGAACATGCCTAATGCCGAGTCTTTGTTGCGAGACCAGTTTATTGAACATGTGCTTGACGGTGCATTGCGCCGAGAGTTAAAACAATACGTACGCCAGAACCCGGTAGCGACCTTAATTATGGTCAGGGGGGAAGCAATACGGTGGGAGCGTGAGGGTCTGCCAGCTAGCATACGGGGCCGCAGCAATTCCATGCCCTCAGCCTTTGGCATCCAATATGCCGTACATGGTGGGTCGCAGAGGGTGGCTCAACCCCCCCACACAGAGATAAGTGAAATGAAGGAGCTCTTGAGGAAGCAGCAAGAACAGCTTGATCGGCTCACGCAAAGTATTGCTCTCTTGCAGCCTGGGCAACAGCGTAGTCGTTCTCCGCGCCTAGGTCCCATTATTTGTAGGCGGTGCCAACAGCCCGGCCATATTGCCAGAGAATGTGGCGGGCCTCGTGTCCCTACCCGTCGGCACTCTCCTATGCCGGCTCATTTCCGTTCGGATCAGCCGTCGGAAAACTAGCGCCCACCGTGCTGCTGAGCCACAGCTCAGGTGGGACATCTACTGGCTCAGGTAATGTTTCAAGTGGTACGGCCGATGCTCCCAGACTAATTTCGTCTTGCCCACATATTGATGTGGAAATGGCTGGCACCAAGGTGCCTTGTTTAGTCGACACGGGTTCAATGGTGTCGACCATTACTGAAAGTTGTTTCCGTGAGCACTTTGAGTCTTGGGGGGAAGAGCGTCTCAGGGCCTGTCACTGGCTGCAGCTCAGGGCAGCCAATGGTCTTTCAATTCCTTATCTGGGGTACTTGGAACTTGATGTTGAACTTTGTGGCAAGTTGATGTCCCGTTGTGGTGTGTTGGTTGTCAAGGACCCTCCGAGTGATATGTCAGCGCAGGTCCCTGGTGTTTTAGGGATGAACATCATTCGGAGGTGTTACAGGGAGCTTTTTGGACAATACGGGGTGGCTCTGTTTGATACAGCCCGGTAGCGGCTTCACCTCGTCTTTGGTGGAGGCCTTTCAGAAGTGTCATGCCACTTACTTGCAGCCTGCACCAAAGCAACCGGTAAGGTCAAGGTACGGGAAAGCGGGCCTGCCGTATCCCCGGGGGCACACTGAAAATTGTGGCCACCACCTGTTGTGAGCAGTACTCAGGTGGTACTGTGTTGTTTGAACCTTTGGAGTCGGGCCTGCCTGCTGGCCTGTTGGCGTCTCCAGCGTTGGTTCAAGTTATTCGAGGGACGGCATATGTCCCTATTGTCAATGTGGGGGCCATCGACGTGTTGCTCTATCCTCGCACCGTGGTAGGCACTTTGGATGGGGTGACTGTTGCTAGCCTACCTGCAGGCGTGACTGAAATGGCCTCCGCGGCTGCCACTGTGTCATCCCAAACTGCCTCCACTTCTGGGTCAGACCCCATGGAGGCTATTGATTTATCTTCTCTCCCAACGGAGGAACAGAATCAGGTGCGGGCTCTTCTGGGGAAGTATTCCTCAGTGTTCGCTGCTAATGACCAGGACTTGGGTTGTACCCACCTGGTCAGTCATGACATTCCACTTCTTGATGATGTCCCGGTTCGACAACGCTACCGCCGTATTCCTCCATCAGAGTATGAACTGGTGAAGGAACACATCAATCAGCTCTTGGGGGCACAGGTTATTCGTGAAAGCTCCAGCCCCTATGCCTCCCCAATTGTGCTTGTCCGTAAAAAGGACGGCAGCCTCAGGCTCTGTGTTGACTACCGTCAGCTCAATAGCAAGACCCGGGAAAGGATGCGTTCCCACTTCCTCGCATCGAGGAATCCCTTGATGCTTTGACAGGTGCACGTTGGTTTTCAACTATGGATTTGGCTAGCGGGTACAACCAAGTTCCGGTTACGGAGAGGGACCGGCCGAAAACAGCTTTTTGTACGCCTTTTGGGTTGTTTGAGTGGAACCGTATGCCGTTTGGGCTCTGCAATGCCCCCAGCACCTTTCAACGTTTGATGCAACGCATCTTCGGGACCAACAGTGCCAGTCCTTGCTCTTATACTTGGATGATATTGTGGTGTTTTCATCCACAGTTAACCAACATCTGGAGAGGCTGGACGTGGTGCTGGGACGGCTGCAGCAGGAAGGCCTGAAGGCTAAGTTGAACAAGTGCCGTTTCTTTCAGCGGGAAGTGCGTTATTTGGGTCATGTCATCTCTGACAAGGGGTCGCCACCGACCGAGTAAACTTGAGGCTGTGGCTAACTGGCCTAAACCTACCACCGCCTCTGAGCTGCGTTCATTTTTAGGCTTTGCTAGCTATTACCGACGTTTCGTCGAGGGGTTTGCCACGTTGGCTGCACCATTACATCGTTGCGTTGCCGAATCGACCAGTAAACGGTCCCAAAGGAAGTCAGGCCAGAGTACCATCAGAGCCTGGACTGAAGAATGCCATCAGAGCTTTGAGGCCCTTAAGGCCAAGCTTGTTTCAGCCCCAGTCCTTGCATATGCCGATTTCTCCCTCCCGTTTATCTTGGAGGTGGATGCAAGCCATGGCGGCTTGGGGGCTGTGCTCTCACAAGAGCAGGGGGGCAAGATTAGGCCTATAGCATATGCCAGTCGAGGCTTAAAACCAGCCGAGCGCAACATGTCCAACTATAGCTCCATGAAATTAGAGCTCTTGGGTTTGAAATGGGCTATGACAGATAAATTTCGCGAATACTTGTTGGGACACAAGTGTGTCGTTTACACGGACAACAACCCTTTGAGTTACCTCTCATCTGCCAAACTAGGTGCGGTGGAGCAGCGCTGGGCGGCTCAGCTGGCCTCCTTTGATTTTGAGCTAAAGTATCGTTCAGGGAAGAGCAATAAGAATGCTGACGCATTGTCCCGCCAGCCACAACCCCCCCCGTCGACGGTGGCATCGTTGGTACCAGGTACCTCGCTGCCTCGGTTATTGCAACAAACTCAGCAGGAACCTATACCGGCAAGTCAATCTGCGGTAACGGTCTTTCCTTACTACGCCCCAGGCGACCTTCATGCCCTCCAACAGGCGGATCCGGTCATTCAGGAGGTCATGGCCTTTTGGCGGCAAAAGCGGCAACCCAGTCATGAGCAGCGACAAGCTCTCTCTCAATCCGCTCTGGCTGTGCTGCGCCAATGGGACCGACTGGTAGAATTGGATGGACTGTTGTACAGACAGACCTTTCGTCCTGACGGAGGTGGGGCTGTGTACCAGCTACTATTGCCTAAGGCTCTAGTTCGGGATGTTCTTACTCAGGTCCATCAGGAGCATGGACATCAAGGGGTGCAGAGGACCCTAGCTTTGTTGCGTTCTCGCTGTTACTGGCCAGGTATGTCACGTGAGGTGGCACAGTGGTGCCAAGCTTGCGAACGATGTCAAGTCGCAAAGAATAACCACCTTACCCCCAGTAGCTTTATGGGCCATTTATTGGCCTCTAGGCCTAATGAGATTGTGGCCATTGACTTCACAATGCTGGAGCCGACCCCGACTGGTTTGGAAAATGTGCTGGTGATGACGGACGCCTTTAGCAAATACACGCTGGCGGTCCCCACCAGAGACCAACGTGCCTCTACTGTGGCGCAGGTCCTGGTCACAGAGTGGTTCTCCAGACTTGGCGTCCCTGCACGTATTCACTCAGACCAGGGCCGAAATTTTGAGAGCGCCCTGATCCAGCAGTTATGTAGCCTGTATGGGATTACTAAGTCGCGGACCACACCTTATCATCCAGCTGGTAATGGGCAGTGCGAGCGTTTTAACAGAACACTGCATAACCTTTTGCGTGCTTTGCCACCCTCTCGAAAACGGGACTGGAGTTCCTGTTTACCTCAGGTGCTTTATGCATATAATACTACTCCTCATCAGTCCACTGGGGAATCCCCATTCTTCTTAATGTTTGGTCAGGAACCACGGCTCCCCATTGACTTCTTGCTAGGACGTGTGCATGACCCAGTGGCAGGGGGTGTCCATGACTGGGTTCAGGAGCATCAAACTCGACTACAGATTGCTTTTGAAGGGGCTAGAGAACGTCTCAAAGTGTCGGGGGATCGCAGAAAAGCGAATTATGACAAACATGTACGAGCTGCACCCCTCCAGGAGGGTCAGTGTGTGCTATTGCGAGACTATAGCATAAAGGGTCGCAAGAAAACCCAAGACTTGTGGAGTTCCGTGACTTACCTGGTTATACAGGCACCGGAAGAGGGTGGTGCGGTTTATACAGTAGCCCCTGTTAATGACCAGAGTAGGACTAGAAGGGTGCATCGCTCTTTGCTTAAGGCTTGGGTCAGTGCCACTGCCCCGCCTGTCCCAGATAGTGTGGCGAGTTCCTCCCCTGCTGACCAGTCTATTGTAGAAGACGAACTGTCAGTCGAGGGCGATTTGTTTCTAAGTTCGCTGCCCTTAGCGCAACTACCAGTACTTCCACCTACTCAACAGGTTGTTTCCACTCAGACCACACCACGGCCAGCTCTGCTGCCTGATACGGTCCCCATCGCCACAGGATTTTCTGTAGCTCCTCCTCCTGTGGCTGTGAATCAGCCGACTCCGGCTGTGGCACAGGCCAGTGATCCTGGTCCTAGTGAAGTAACGGTTCGTAGATCAGTGCGTTCAACGGCAGGGCAGCATCTTAATATTCACCACCTCCCTAGGACAGTAGCGAGACATCCGCCCAGAGAGATGGGCGAAGCAGCCCCTCCTCTAACGTAGTGCGTGCAGTGTTTAGGCCATGGTGCTAATCGGGGTAAGCCATCGCTGGACGGCGATGCAACGTGAGGGGGTGGAATGTAGCAGGACGGGGTATAGTGGGGTTTCAACTCGTAGTTTATTTCGCTGGCGGGTAATATTCTTACCTGCCGCTCGCAGCGCTGGTTGGCAGACTATAAAAGCGCTCGTCTCCTTGCGCTCCCTTTGACCTCACGCATTTCCGGGTCACCTGGTTTCTGGTTTCATCCGTCATCACAGGTAGTAATACTAAATCTGTAAGTTTAACACGCAAGCCTCGATTACTAATTTACAACATTCTGTAGTGCCGCTGTATCTGGAGGCCCTGCGCTGTATCTTTTCCCAGCTCGCGGCTTGACTGTTGGCCATCCTTGAACACGGTAAGCGGCGCGTTGTTGCCGGTGGGTTATGAGGGTTAAAACATTAATTGGGATTCTTCTCGTAGTTTTGCTGTGCGGCTGTGCTCTCCGTCTCCCCTCTCATCGTCAATTTGATGGGGCTCCCCTCCGCGGTCCTGTGAAGTGGACCGCTCTCTTTAATACAATTGCCGGTACCGTGAGTTGGACAAAAGCCTACGCAATTGTGCACGTCAAAGCGGTAGGTCATACACATGGGGGGATAGATTGCTTGGATGGGTTTTGGGGCTGAACCATAACTCCGTAATATTTCCTATAGGCTGGATGACTTGAAGCGGTTTGGCTGGATACATTTAATTGCTCAGCTGGAACAGCGGCACTGGGCGTCGACTCTGCTGCTTTGCCTCTTCTCCTTCTTATTGTTTATGGTCGTGGTCAGTTTGCGTCTTTTGTTTGTGTTTTTGTATCAAAACAACCGCTGCTATTGGACTATTTTGTATTGGCGACGGGTTGTTGGGTACTTTTAACAAATACGGTGGTTATCTGTGTGTGCGTGTGCGTGTGCGTGTGCGTGTGTGTGTGTGTGTGTGTGTGTGTGTGTGCGCGCGCGTGTGTGTGGTTGTGGTAAATGTTTTTATTGGTGTAGAGTGAACAATTTAATTATTATTGTGCCATTGTAAAAATAAAGCTTGACTCAATGTAACGTGGCTGTCGTATGTTCGGTGGAGAACCTATGCGTGCCTTAAAGGGGGATAAGCAATCTGATTCTTCAGGTGAAATTCCTGAGGTGGCGTAGTTGGACCAAGTAACGTAGTATAGCCTATTGGATAAATTGTAGGCCTACCATTAGACAAGCACGTGTTCGTGTGCACAAGCAACCCTCCTAATTTGACCGTCATCTCTCTCTCTCTCTCTCTGCCCTCGCGCGCCACACTTACATTGACAAAGAAGTCTAATGCTCAGCCAACACTATCATTTGAACTGGAAAATTTCTATGCCCCTGGAGTAATCTGGGGAGGGTATATGTGCTCAAATATTTTGCTTGTACCTTTCTGTATCAGAGAGTTGAAGGTTTTTAATTAATAGATTTGGCCTTGAATCTGTTGACAGGAAAAGGCAACAATAAAGGAACACATTTCCATTTGGACTTGGACCTGCTGTCTGTACACAACAGCCTTGATTATGTTTCTTATGTTTCACCTTGAGTTGATGAGAGTCCTTGGTTGTGGTGCTTTTCAATGTGTTCTTATTCTATTTATATTATTTATTAGGCACATGTCTGTGAAGTCAGTACTCAGTCATCCAGGTCATGAAGAAAAGGTTAAAGCAAAAGCATATGGAAGACGTTTCATCTCTTAATTCCAATATACTTTTTCAATTCTGAGCTTGAGAGGAGTGTGAAGGAAAACATTTTTGTTTAAATGGAAACGCCTTCTCTGAACAGAGGAGGTGGCATCAGATTCTTGTTGCACACTACTTACAACAGTGTTCTGAAACCTAAATCAAAACAGTTTTACTCTAGATGAACAACAACACCTGAAGCGAGCTACTGATACTAACGACTCTCCAGAACCTTTAACGACGCTCACATAAGGAGTCGCACTTCCCTTTCAATGACTATGAGACCAGTACAGCCTGGTCCAATCAGAGTTAGTTTAAGGTTAAACCCCTCCCTTTAGAGATATAAGCTTAGTTCTTGTATTGGTTGATCTCAGAATTGATAAATCTCTTGGAATTAAGTGATGAAACGTCTTCACCTTGAAAACTGAGTCCAGATGCCTTTGCTTTAACCTTTTTTTGTTTTGTTTTCCGCACATGTTTTTATCCTTCAGTCTCAAACTGCTCTGTTTAAACATAACATAATAACAGTGCATTTCTCTCACAATCTAATAAAAACCTGAAATCATTGAAGTTGCCAGATTGTATTTATGAAGCTAGAAGTAACTGAAGACAGATCAGATTTTTATGTTGCTAACTTTAAACTGCAACAACCAATGAAGAAGAGCTAAGTAGCTATGTAGTCTATGAGTGGTTATCTAATCACTGGAAGAAATAACAAAGGATTTTCACAACATTCTAATCCACTTTAAACCTGAGAACACTCTGAGTCAAAAACCGGTCCATCCCAAAGACAAGATCCCTTCTCACAAACAGAGTAATGTGGTTTATGCAGTTCAGTGAAGAGTGTAGTGGCAGTCGGAGAAACAAAACAACAGCTTCACAAGAGGATGTATCAGCACAGAAGAGCCAATCCTGGAGGACCTGAATCTGCAGTTCACCTCCACCTCAAAGACAAAGGACATTCCTTTGAGGACAGCAATGTCCGAGTTTTGGCCAGAGAGGCCAGATGGTTAGAGAGAGGTGTTTATATTATGTTCCTTATGGTTTATATTTTTGAATGGTTTATAATAAAGTATGAGATATATTAATATCTCGTACTTTATTATATTATAATTAAAAAAGAAAACATAATGTCAGTGTATGGTTTTAAAACATGATTTTGCACACACACATACAAGGAAGATCTGCTCAAGATAAGAACATGGGTGCCTGGTACAAGGAGTTACTGGGGAACTAGGACAAGGGATTCCTGGGGCAGCTGATAAATACCATCAGGCCAAGAGGATTGCAGCCCGGGTGGTTGTGGAGGCTAAAACTTGGGTTTTGAAGGAGTTTGGTGAGGCCATGAAGAAATTCTAGCAAACTGGCTAGCGCCTTAGGAGGGGGAAGCGTCTCGGGTTACTTGACTGTAATCCTGTTCCCTTAAAAAGCGGGAACGAGATGCTGCGTAGCATACGCTATCAGAAACACTCTTTGTGTGACCGGTTGTGAAGCAAGTGTGTCAAACACACCAAGAATTGGCTTATATAACCTCTGTTGGTGACGCAGCTCATCAGCGGCAGTTGTGTGTTTGACGCGGGAGCGTCTTCAGGTCAACTTTGTCTGAAGAGCGCCCGGACACGCCCAGTGCGGCACTGCAGCGCAGCATCTCGTTCATGCTTTTTAAGGGAACAGGGTTACAGTCAAGTAACCTGAGACGTTCCCTGTCAAAAGCTACACTCGATGCTGCGTAGCATACGCTATGTGGAACAAGGATACCAACACCGCCGCACTGTAAGTGTCTGGACCCCTCGGGTTGTGAAGTGTGCACTAACACAAAAGAGGTCTCAAACACAATTTTGGGATGATGACTCAAGGACATGCGAGCCCGGAGTAGCATGAACATCCAAACTATAGAACAGATGAATAGATGAATGTTTGCGGGAAGGACCAGTCTGCCGCCTCACAAACTTACTGCAGAGGGGCACCTTTTGCTAAAGCTGTTGAAGCTGCAAACCCTCTAAGAGAATGAGCCTTCACACCTATAGGCGAAATCTGACCATGCGCCTCAGAGGCCATGGCAATAGCATTCCCTCACCCAACGTGATATAGTCTGTCTGGTGTAGCATACGAACAGTTGTTTGAACTTATGCCACTGGCTAATGCGGTGGACATAAGTCTGGAGGGCACGTACTGGAAACAGTAAGTGAAGTCTCTCCTGTTCCGGTGTTGTAAATGGCGGAGGATAAAAGGCTTCAAGAATGACAGGATTTAGGGTCAAAAGTGGAACTTTTGGAAGATAAAATAGGGTGAGGGTGCAAAATGGCTTTGACCAGCTCTGTGGCAAAGTCTAGACAGGATGGAAAACTAAACACCCTGCAAATCCCCAATCCTTTTAAGAGAGGTAAAGACTGCCAGAAAAACATCTTTAGAGTCAGAAGCCTGACAGACGCTGACTCTTGCGGTTCAGAAGGAGTGCTTACTAAGCCTTCACGCACTATAACTAAGTCCCAGAGAGGAACCGTAGCTCAAGTGGGTGGCCTCAACCGCTTGGCCACTTGAATGTAGTGGGCAGCTAGAAGTTGTCTCCGTATCGAAACCACGTCGTTCATGGTGTGGCAAGCCAAATGGCGGCCACAAAGACCATGAGTGTGCTAGGATTAGTGCCCGAGGACAGGTTGTCCTGCAGACACTGAAACAATCTGGCAGTGAACTGGGTCTACATAGTGTGTAGCACACCAAACTTCAAGACACGCCATTTGCAGGCATAGGCTCACCTAGTAGAAGGAGACCTAGCACTCCAAATAGTCTCTCCAACATGGGCTGGGAGCCCGATGTCTTATAATTGGTCCCCTTCAGGGGCCAAACGTGAAAGTTCCAGAGCTCGGACCGGGGGATTAAACACTGTTCCCTGTGCCTGAGAAAGGAGAATCCTCCTGGTCGGAATCGCCCATGGCAAGCCATCGAGGAGAGAATAGGTCTGAGAACCAACCTCTGGTCGGCCAACGTGGTGCTACTAAAAAGAGGCGCAAACAGTGTTGACGGACCTTCGCCTGAACTCCCAGGAGCAGAGCCGCCGGGGGAAATGCATAACACGCAGTCTGGGCCACGTATGGGCCATCGCGTAAAGACCCAGGGGAGCTGGAGAAGTCGGAGAGAATTAGAGGGGACTGTCTGCTGTGAAGCAAAGAAGTCCACCTCTACTTCGTCTTTCCCAGATTTGGCTCACTACCTCGGGGTGGAGTTTCCACTTCCCGTGTGTCACAGCCTGTCTGGACAATAAATCTGCTCCCCCTTCGTGTGCCCAGGGATATAAATCGCCCTGAGGGACAGGACCTTGTCCTGAGCCCAAAGCAGAACCTGCTGCCCTAGCTTGTTCAAGCGGCACAAACGCAGTCTGCCCTGACAATTTATGTAAGAGACCACCGCCGTGCTGTTTACTTGCACAAGGACATAGTAGCCCCTTAGCTGCTGGAGGAGGTATTTCAGGGCCAGAAATACAGCCTTCATTTTGAAGCAATTGATGTGCCATGTGAGAAGATGGCCTCTCCATCTCCCTTGGGATGGACAGCCATCTAAGACCGCGCCCCAGCCCGTGATGGATGCATCTGTCGATAGCATTATGCGACAACAACATGGACCTAGCGTGGGACACAAAGTGAGAAAATGGGGTCTGAACCAAATAGATAGTGTACAAAGCTTTTGGCCCTTAACCCTTGTTTGCAGGGGGTTGGCTCTTGGACGAAATCCTCTGGATCTGCGCCACAGCTGAAATTGTCTCATGTGCAGAAACCCCAAAGGTATCACCGTGGATGCAGATGTCATAAGACTCAATATTTTTTGAAAAGTCACTTCCTTGCCTAGCCTCATAGGCTTCAGGGTAGTTAGAATGGACTCAACACGTGCAAGAGACAGATGTGCTTGCTCCTCGGTTGAGTCCCAAACAATCCCTCGATATGTTGTACTCTGCACGGTAGAGAGAACACTCTACTAGGCCTAGAGATTTGAAATGAGCTAGGACGACTTCCTGATGTCGAAGCACTAGCTCCTGAGACTGAGCTAATATAAGCCAGTTGTCTATATAAGTCAAAATGCGAATGTCCTGGAGTCGCAAAGGAGCCAAGGCAGCATCCATGCATTTTGTATATGTACAGGGTGACAATGCCAGGCCCCTCAAGGACTTTCTGTGCTCTGACATGATTTCAATGTTTGAAATATGTATCCTTTAGATCGATGGTGACAAACCAGTCGTCTAATCGGATCTGGGACACAATCATTTTTACTGTGAGCATTTAGAATTTTAATGCTTTGAGGTAGCAGTTTAACTTGTGAAGGTCCAACATCGGGCGGATCCCCACAGTTTGTTTTTTTTTTCTTTTTTTTCTTGGAACTAGAAAATACCGGCTGTAGAAACCAGATTGTCTGACTAGTAGGGGAACACCTTCTATGGCCCCTTTGTTTAACAGAACCTGCAGTTCCTGTGTCAATACATGCGCTTGTCCCAGTTTTACGGAACTGGAGACCACGGCGTTATAACGCAGAGGACGGTAGGCAAATGAATTCTATAACCTTTACCCATACATAGTCATTACCCACAGGGAGATATTTGGCAGTAGCATCCACGCCGCCAATTTCTCTGAAAGGGGCACCACTTTTGACACTTCGTTTTGCGTGGGGGATGTTAGACATCTGCCTCAGTCCTGAACCTAGGCAGAAAATGTCCAGACACTTAACATTGCGCTGGAGACCGCTGCTCCCCATATTTTCAGACAATGGAATTAATACTTCGAGTATCTCCTTCTCACATCTTCCACTGAGGAAGCAGAGGCTGAGGGCTCGTATGTAGACTCGTCGGATGTAGACTCGTGTAGCTCCGAAGTCACTGAGGTAGTTAAGAAGCTTCAAGGTGGCAAGGCACCGAGGAGGATAAGATCAGCCTTGAGTACCTGAGTCTCTGGATGTTGTGGGGCTGTCTTGGCTGACACACCTCAACATCGCAGCATCACATGGCAGTTGGGGAGAGTACCTCTGGACTGGCAGACTCGAGTGGTGGCCTGTCTTTTAAGAACGGGGACCGGAGTGTGTGATCGAAATACAGACTGATCCCACTCCTCAGCTTCCCTGCGAAAATTTATACCAAGGTACTGGAAAGAAGTCAGCCGATAGTCAAACCTTGGATTCAGGAGGAACAATGCAGTTTTTGTCCCGGTTGTGGAACATTAGACCAGCTCTATTCCCTCTCCAGTGTGATGGAGGGTTCATGAGAGTTCTCCCAACCAGTGTGTTTTGTGGATCTGGAGAAGGCCCTCTGGTAAGGGCTGTCTGTCCCTGTACACCCGGAGCAGGAGCTTGGTTTGCATTGCCGTCAGTAAGTCAGACTCGCATGTTGGAATCCGGCAGAGCTACCCTTTGTCACCGGTCCTGTTCATTAACTTTATGGACAGGATTTCTAGGCGCAGCCAGCGGCCGGAGGGAGTCTGGTTTGGGGACACAGGATCTCGTCTCTGCTTTTAGCAGAGGATGTTGTCCTGTTGGCTGCATCAAACCAGGACCTTCAGGGTGCACTAGGACGAATCAAGAATCTTGGCATCTTGTTCACGAGTGAGAGAAGGAGGAAACAAAAGGTTGACCTTTGCACCTTCTGCGGTAATACAATCAATGTACCAGTTTGTCGTGGTGAAGAAGGAGCTAAGCTGTAAGGCAAAGCTCTTAATTTACCACTCAATCTACGTTCCTACTCTCACTTATAGTCATGAGCTTTTGGGTTAGGCGGCCAAAATAAGTTTCCTCCGCAGGGTGTCTAAGCACTTCCTTATAGATGGGTTGAGGAGCTTAGTCACTCAGGAGGAGCTCAAACTAGAGCCGCTGCTCCTCCACATTGAGAGGAGCCAGTTAAGGTGGCTTGGGCATCGGCTCCGGATGCCTCCTGGATGCTTCCCTGGCGAGGTGCCTAGGCATTTCCCACAGGGAGGAGGCCCTGGGGGAACCTAGGACATGCTGGAGGGACTATGTTTCTTGGTTGGCCTGGAAACGCTTCGTTATTACCCCATAAGAGCTGGAGGAAGTGTCTGGGGAGAGGGGAAGTCTCTGCTTAGACTGTTACTCTGCGACACGGCCATTTATAAGCAAAAGAAGATAGATGTAAAGAAGGATTGATGAATATATCTGCACCAATAAAATCCCCTAATATATCACATGCTGCATGGATTTAAAAAAAATGTAATAATTGGCACAACATTTTTAAGAAATTCTGCTCACTAAGAATGTCTCAATGGGGCCTTGGTAAATTGGTCCTCGATAACTTTAAGTGTTGGCAGTTCTTTAATGTAGGTCAGTTCTGCACCAATTGGGCAATCCTCCTTTATTCTGCGTGGCACGGTGTCAGAACTCCTTTATGAGCTGTAAAGAGCAAAATGGCTGAATGGACAATGTATAATTTCCCTGAGTCTCATCCTCCTCATACCAGCCCAATCACCGTGACGACCTTGAGGAAGACAGTTTGGCCATAACACCCCTCCCTCCACCGGTTCCGCTTTAATCCTCCTCTGTCCATGTGCGTATGATTTATATGAGCGGGGTGAAGACAATGGCCACTCAGATGGAGCAGTGAAGCTGAGGGGAGACATTTAATTGGCATCACTACTTTGTGTCATTTTCCTTGGCTGTGTTAAAGTGTAGCAGAACATGAGATGCCAAGGCTTGTCGCTGTAAACATCCTGGAGTGTCCTTGAGGAACCGATCTCTCAGGACAGTCAATAGGAAGAGGACGATGACCTCATGTGGGAGGATATGTTGTGTTATCTATAGATGTTAGTTCACAACATCACAATTTCTTTTGAACATTAAACTGTGAAAAGGGGAAAAGTTGTGTTTTCTTTGATCTCTCAAGGGCTACTGGAAATTCTGGTGGCCTGCTAGTCCTTACTTGAATAGATATTATATGGGCACATAACAATAGCAAATTATTTAATGTAAGTAAATAATTTTTGGAGCAATAAATTAAAATTGGATATTTTCCCACGTCACACCTGACAACACTGGCACAGCAGTTTTATGTACACTATATACACCAATCTTTTCCGAGACATTTAAGGTGAAGTTTTACAGAAAGAGACTGGGCTCATGTTGAGTGTAGTAGTAAAACAAACACTTGTGTTCACATTTGTGGTTGCCTCGGGGGTAAACAGGTAAGCTATACTCATGAAATACACTCCACAACTTTAAATGCAGCCCTCCATTTTCTTCCCCGGTGGATAAAAGATACAATCTCTGGTCAGAATACACCCTCTACTCTCGTGACTAAGGCAGTGAAAACATTTAATGAAATGACTGTATTTAATCTGGCAAGATGCTTTTAAAAGAAAGCTGTCTCCTTTTTACACAGAAAACAGGTGATAGAAGCAGAAGTGAAGTGATAGAAGGAGGCTGTAATGGGGAGCTGGGTGCCGTTTGGTTTGGGGAAACGATGATGCTAGAGGGGGGGCCTACTGTTTTAACACTCACAGACTCCCATGCGTGTGAAGACTTAGAATCCTGTGGGAAATCAGGGTCCAGGAAGCCGTCCCTGGAAAGATTTTTCTATTTTCTAAAGATTTTTATTTTCTAAACACAGAGATGGGGCATTTTGAAATGTGAGGCGGCCGACGCACCTGTCACATCAAACGCTCTCATACTAAGCACTGATGACACAGACAGCACTGAAATGGGTCTCATTTGTCAAATCTTTAGGTCTCACTGCTGCCTTTCTGCTCCTCCCTTTTCACTTTCTCTCCCTCCACATTCATCATCATTGAGATATAACTTCCAGAAGTGTCTGGGTTTGTCTGTAATGAGAACAACCCCCTGGATATTATTGATCTATGTCCTCAATTACCTTCCAACTCTCAATTATTTAATACAGATCCAGCTCTGTCTGCTTCCAGAAGTTGTTCAAAGGGAAGCCAGGTTTTCACTTTCCAATCAGGGCTCTTCCTGGCACAGATAAAGGCCTGTACAGAGTTGTTTTTGTTTTGATTGATTTATCTCTATAATGTAGTCCCAGGGTGTGGCTTTGGTTTGTAAAGCAAACCTTTCCTCAGATATACCATATTGTCAAGGTTACCGGTATCTGCTGTTTTATTCTTAACTTGATCTCTTGACAGAGAAATATTCAAGAGGAAGAATACTTATGGGCATGTTTGATGTAATTTATTAAAAAATCTGATATTTTGCTATTTAATGATTTCTGTCTTTAGTCGGCAACCTTAGTCGGTAGAAGAGTGTATCGTAGCTACAATTCTCGGGGAAGGGGGGGTACTGTTGTCCCTCTGTTCCACTCTCACAACAACAGACTTCAACTCGAGTGGCTTAAGAGGGCTTAAGGTAAGTTGTGGGCTTAGGTTTGTTTACAGTGTCATCACTAACGGTTAAAAAACAATACAGTCCTATTAATGTAGATTTTAGCAAGAGTCCCCATTTTCTTACATTTGCAGCACAATCACTTGTTTCAGATCCTTGTTTCAGGCAATCTTTGGTCAGACAACTGTAACTTTAATCTGTCTAAAAGGGCAACCAACAACCAAAGGCTAAAAGCCAGAATGAGTGATTGTGCTATGACTTGATAAAGCTATTGCTTGTCGGAGATAGCCACAATTGCATTTTGACAGAGGCTTTTTGAGATTTTGACAAACTCTCACTTGTTTTTTTGCAGTGACAAGTGCATTTATCATTGGCAAAAACAGACGGACAGGCGCAGTTTCCAGAGCGATGCAGTCAATATGTTGGTTTGTTGTGAAGAAAAAGCTAAGCCATAGGACAAAGCTCTTGATTTATCAGTTGTTCAACACTCCTACTCTCACTGACGGTTATGAACAGTTGGTCATAACTGGAAAGACAAGATTCCGGAGTCTGAAATGAGTTTCTCCCACATGGCGGCTGGGCACTTCCTTAGATATTGTGTGAGAAGCTCAGTCAGAGGGAGGAACTCACTGCTCCTCGCATCGAGAGGACCCAGCTTAGACTCGGACATCTGTTCAGAGCCTTTTGGATTTCCCCTGTTTCGGCCAGCTCCAACTGGGAGGAGGCCCTGGGGCCGGCCCACGACATGTTGGGGGGACTATGTCTCTCAGCTGGCTTGGGAACAGCTCGTTATTCCGTGGAAAGAGCCGGAGGAAAATCTGGGCATCTCTGCTTAGACAGCTGCCCCTGCAACCCTGCACAGGAAAGAGAAAAAGAAAGGATGGGCTGACACACAACCCCTGTTTCTCACTTAAGCATTTGGTACAGGTCGGGTAAGTATAGGTCAATTTAAATTTTCAAACGGGTAATTTTTTTTGGCTTTTGGTTCCTACAGTGTGGTGCAGTTACAAAAGATTGACATACAGCAGTCTGAGAATTGAGGAGATATGAAAACAGCAATATGATATTGTAATAAGTGTACAAAGCTAGCTTTTATTAGAAGCAACTGTTTCTAGTGTTACATAGATCCAGGTTATCACTTTATTAATAAAAATGTAATTCTCTGTAAGCATCATTAAACAGGAGCCAAACTTTCTACATTAAAGTGGATATAAGACACAAGCCTTTTACATTTTCTCACTATATCAGCGTCACCAGGAAGACCGAGTTGTCTGCAAAGCTGAGAAGCCTGAGAAGCTTTATTTCTGTAATGTCTTTAAAACAAATTGACTGTGTTGCCTTTGGAACCATCTGTATTATTAGTCTTATGTGAGAGGCTATGTGACAGAAGCAGAACTCGGATTATGATGTGTGCACACAATCAAATGATGTTGGCTGAGAGTGTGCCAGTTGCCCGGGAGCACACACGAAAAATGCTGAAGTTTATCAGAGCACTTGACTTTATTGAAATCCTTTGCGTGCTGAAGAAAAACTGTGTGAACAAAGTCAGTCTGTGAAAACCAGCCTGGAGCAGCATCACTTCTTAAGCAGTCAATCACAAAGCTACAGTCCAAAGTGGGGTGTGAATGAACTCCTCTTCATTAAGGAATAAAAAAACAAGTCCGGTGTTTATGTTTATTTTTAATTTTTAATTTTTATTCTCAGCTTTTTCAATTACCAAAGGTTTCATATATCAACAAGGATAATCTGATTTACTCTCTCTTTGTCACTTCTTGATTTTCAGTGTTGGCATAGTTAAACAGAGACGAGTGATCATTTAACTTATTTAAAACCAAAGCCAACATCTTCAACATTTGAAATAAGGGTTGACAGAAAAGTACTTTTGAAATTGTCCCTACAATATTGTAAAGTTATCTATGTTTTTATTTTACTGATCAAAAGATTAGTGACATATTGGATCACTTCATACCACTAGATGAGCTACTGCAGCCCATAGTCCAACAGAAGAATGTTTTACTGTTGGTGCGACAGGAGGACAGAGTATTCCCAGAGCAGTTGTAAGTGCCACAATTGTAATTCAGAGTTATGTCATGTTTAGGTAGTTTAGGTAGCCATATTAAGGATAAGAGGTTTTAACTTTACTTCAATAAGCATCGCCGTTTTAATCATTGTTGGTTGTACTATTAGGCACTAATTCTTTCAAGGTTCACTTCTTATGGGAGTATAATGAAAAAGATTTTCCCCTTGACCTTGAATTTGGATCATGGCAATCAAGGGACTGCCATCATTAACAAGCACTGGGCAGAGGAGAGTGCACAGACAGGACAAAACAGTGCACAAATACCAATTCTTATTGATGTGGAAACTGTGTTGTACTAAACTGAAAACAAGTGGAAAATGTATTTTTTCCTTTCCTATTCTCTTGTGTGTCCTAACATAAGACGACAGATGTGTCCACTAATAATAATGTTAGTTTGTGTATTTTAGAGGTGACACTAACAGAGGCTCTCTTAGAGACTCGGGGGCCCAGGCAGTAGCATAATACCAAAACGTAATGTGTGCATATCATTTTTTATATCTGTCTTTCTGTTCAACTGTCTGTCATTGCTCAACGCCAGATGTATTTCATTGTATATCATTACATTTTATTTGCAACTACAGTTGTGCCCATTCGTTTACATACCCTGGCAGAATTTGGGCTTTTTTGGGACATTATCCAATATAAATTATATTATATTATTGAATATGAATAACACAAAATACTTTTTTTTCACACATAGTTATTGGTTGGGTGAGGCCATTCATTGTCGAACAACTGTGTTTACTCTTTTTATATCATAATGATAACAGAAACTACTCAAATGAACGTAATAAAAAGTTTACATTATTCATTAACATGTTTTTATTTTATCAGATTCTTCTTTATTAGGCTAAATATTTTTTTGCAAATAAACTCTTGTGCTCAGAAAATAATATAAAAACAAAACATCTTCAGGAAATATGCTGATGAAGAGGGAATAAGATTAATGAATATGTAGGTTAGGTGGGTTAATTCATGCCTGTGTGTATGGACATACATATTAATGAATAACATGCACTGTATAATGTTGTCCATTTAGACTGATGCATTCATAAACAGATGCAGGAGTTTAATGCTTTGGGTGCATGTGGTTGTATTCATATGTACAATTAATGAATAACAAGCACAGCGTATTGCTACATCAGTATTGTATTATATATTAATACAGGATGATTAGGATAAAGGCACAGTTGTTAGTTTATCCACCAATAAAAAATACAATAAAAAATAGTCTGGACCTCGTCCTACTCTTTTTGGGCATTACATTTAAATTTACATTAATTCATTTAGCTGACGCTTTTATCCCCAAAAAATTAATTGTAGAACAACTTACATTGTTCTACAGTAATTACCAGTGTTATAGCCACTGGAGGCAAGGTGGGTTAAGTGTCTTGCCCAGGGACACAATGACAGTATGAACTGTGGGGAGAATCAAAGCGCCTACCTTCCAGTTGAAAGACAACTGCTCTACCCACTGAGCTACTGCCGCCAGCATATTTTAATATACTGTTTATTTTACATTTTTGCATCCCTTGCTCAAATAAATGAATGAAGAAGATACAGTAAGCCATTTTTGTTGCCTTCTTTTTAATTGGTGTTCCAGACAATTGTGTATCCTCTTGTAACGAGACACAAACATTTAAACATTTATTTTGTTTTTAGAAATATCACACAATGTCCCTTTCCAAAGTTACTTTCATAATTAGACCCTGCCACATTATGTTACTTTGGGAGTGGCTGTGTGTAATGAATGCTTCAGATGAACTGTACTGACTGTAACACGCTGCACTGCTTTTCCACAAGCATGCAGTGTTTTCTGATGCAGTGAGTTGGATCAGCGTTTTTAGGAAGAGAAATGGCGTCCTCTAGCTGCAACTTTTAGAAAAACTCCTTTTTACATGGACAGTCAAATGTAAAAAAACTGAGAAAGATATACTTAGCCAAAGCGTTTTGTGTTCAGAGACTAGTACAGTAATCTCTTCTCACTCGCTATAATGCAGATCAGTGGTAGGACTCTTGTGCCAGAGGATCATAAGGATAAATAAATTATCATAATGTGACTAAGTGTTATCCCTCTGTCCATAAACTGTATGTGTGCAAAGTGGTCTGTGCAGCATTGCATAAATAAGGACTGGAAAATTGGGCGACATTCAAAAGTCTATGGCCCATTGACACTATTGAGACAATGTGGGATGGAGGCTGTACAGTGTAGTGCCTTTAGTGTGGACCAGTGGTTCAAGCACTAAAACATCTACTGATTCCGGTACTAGTAGTGACTGAAGGGTCGAAGATTACCACTCAAGAAGACAAAAATGTTACAGGATGTATGAAAATAAAATTAAAATTAAGACATATGTGATCTTGCGCTCTCTTGATCGTAGCAGAGCTCATTTAGAGCAAATCAGCATTTGTAACTCCTTTGTCTCCCTCATTTCTTTCATTAATAAACTGGACCTTACTGGAACATTATATATTTATAAAACTATTCCACTTAAATGTCCAAAACCCCTTTTTCCTTTCCAAACACAGTTCAAGTTTTGATGTTGGCCTGCCATCAGATTTTATTTTACGATGCTGTTCAATATGTAACTTCGTAAAATGATTCTCTACTAAGTATTGTAAATTGCCACCCTCCATACTAATGCTAGCTTATTATCAACACTTAGCTAAAACATTAAATGTTGCGCTCGCTAGGCGTCAATACATCAATACTGTAATCTGATTTACGTTGAGAGCAAGGGAAGCCAGGGGCAAAGTGTCTGACTCAATTCTGATCAATCACAGAGGGGCAGTGCCATGACAAACTCTCACTTGATTTTTTTTTTTTTACGAAGGGAAGCCAACCCATAGCCTGGCCAGCTGCGACTAACTCTTTTCCTATGCTATACAAAGAAGTTAGTCTGGTACCCTGATGCTTGCATTAATTTTCGAGGGAGAGGTTTACGGGTGGAATGTTAGAGAAACGCCAAAGGAAACAACACAAAAAATAAACTGTATTAACAAAACTGATGTAAATGAGAACTTTGGTCTGGAAAACTGAGGATGCCTGGCCTCCCTTGGCATCTGGGAGGATATGCCACTGGATAGATGATGAATGGTGCAATCACTTAAGAATGCGCTGACAGGCCTTTGATCGGCTTTGTGAAATGACCCTAGTTGATGCGGCAGAATACCAAAGTGTAGCACTGTTAGGGGCTCGTGTGGCAATTTGTATCTGGAAAGTAGCCACAAACCAAGACTACAGGTCAATTGGATAGCTCTTTGGTGTGGGGTATGAACATACTGCCTGATCACCCAAGAGGTTGTGACTGCCATCAATGTTGTCATAAAACCTCAGCACATAAAACCTCCCACTGCAGATGAGTTCAAGCAGATAATCCAAGATTATAGAGACAAATGGCAATTTTCTCAGGTAGTCAGTGCAATTGATAGATACCACAAAAAGATCAAAGCTCCTCTAAGAAAACTCAGCTGATTTTTATAATCTGAAGGGGGACTACTTGATTATTATTTTACAGGGAGTGGTAGACCATAATATGAGATTTTGGGATATTAATGTTGGCCATCCAGGTTAGGTACCAGAAAGGTACACAATGCTTGTGTTTTTGCTCTTTTGTTTTTGTTTCAGCGTGACAGAGAAAGCACCCTTTTTCCCAGCTAGACTGAAAGATTTCAGGTTGATCTGCCTCTTATTCTCCTGGGTGATTCAGCCTAACCTTTAATCCTAAATGACTTTATCCAGAGGGACCAGTGCTAACAACACAGCAGTTCAACTTCAATCACAGATTGAGTCAATCTTGGATGACAGTTGAGCCTGCCTTTGGGCACCGCAAAGGGTGATGGTGCTGCTTCTTGAAATTAAAGCAAACTTAACTTTTATAAGTCGAATAGTGTCTGCCTGCTGTGTGTTACATAATTAATGTGAGGAAAACCTTGAAGAATATGTCGAAGAAAACTGTGAAACAGCTGAAGAGAACAGAGAGGGACATCAGCAAGGCTCAAAGAGGGATGTTGGCTTGAATGAGGCTTTAGAGGGATGTTGTTGGTTTTGAGGGAGGCAGACTCAAAACTCACACCTTTAGCTGTTGATGGGAGACTGGGGCTGCATCTTTTTAATTTGGCAGACACAGTTGATGGAGCTGGAGTTGTTTGGATGGAGGAGACAGGTTGAAGTTAGAGATATTTTAAGTGGAGACTGAGGCTGTGGAGGTAACATCTTCAGGGCAAAGCTGCTCATTACCAATAGCAATGACAAGGGATTGAAAAGCATTGTCAGTGGTGGAGATGAGCAGCTCGCACCGAAGATGTCATTGAGGCAATAGCTGAGCAGACTGATGGGTTTTGAGGCATGTTGGCACCACGTTTTCTTGTTAAAGGGCAGGTGGAGACAGAGCTGTGGGTAAAATGACAGCTCTCCCCTGAAGATTTTGATAAGAGACTTGAGCTGCATTAAGTGAACACAGCTGACACAGCAGAGGTTAGTGGTGCCTATTTGGATGAAGGCAGATTGTAGTTGGCAAGATTCTGGCTGATGTTGGAGCTATATTCTTAGGTTGAGAGTGGAGCTATTGAATGCAGAAGTTGTTATTGTCTGATGGTGAAGGGAGACTGGCTTGTTCCTGTAGATTGTGATGGTTGTCTGGGCCAGTAGTTGGACAGTGAAGGGGAGACATGGTGTCTGTTTTGGAGCTAGTGAAACATAGGATGTTTTTGCTGTTGGTGAAGAGGAGTAGCTTGGCGTTAAAAGTGTCATGAGTCACCCTCATGTCTGTTTGTGTATGTAATGTATTTCATTTCCTATGTCTTAATGTGAAGAGTCCTTCCCCGGTCTGTCTTTCAGATTTACTTCCTACTTTGTGATTTCATGCTCTGTCCTAATGTGTTCCACATGTCCCTCGTTGTGTTTCTTTATAACCTGTGTGCTTTCCCATGTTTAGTGCCAGGTTGTCTTCACCTCAGTTGTGAGTGTATGGATCAGGTTTTCTTGTATTTAGTTCTAGTATATTCCATGTGTTTTGTGTCTTGTTTTCCAACTGTATTCCTAGTGTTTATGTATTAGATTATCGGGTGGTCCAACCCTTGCCTCGTTTCACCTTGTCTTTTGGGATTTACAATTCTGTACCTTTGCTGGCTAAATAAACTTTGTGAACTATTTGCCATTGTTGGGTTAGGTATTGGGAGCCCTCCTGCTTGTTCCGGACAGTAGGTTCATGACAAAAAGCTGCTAAAAGAAGACCAGTGCTGTAAGTTTGGTGCTGTTTGCTGGAAGCTTGTTGAATAAAACCTAAAAAAATTAATGACATGTCAAAATGTAAAAGAGTAAAAGACGACAAAACCAGAATTTTAAAAAGTTCAAACTTATAAGTCTTTTAAAGGAGACTGTATAAATGTTTAGTGTTTCTTGTGTTACTCAAGCCGTCTGGTCACATTCTTCAGAGTGAACTTTATCACCAAAGACACTCAAGAGGCCGTCTCTACAGAGATGGAGGACTCTGAACGCTCAGGCATCTGGACTTGTGCAGAACAAAAAGTGAGAAACGTTTAAGATGCTTGACCTGACTAACAGCAGCACTTGATTAAAAGAGCAGCATTTGCACTTTGAACCAAGAGGAGTGACACTTACAATGAATCATAATTATATTCACATAGTCATGTGAGCATCTGTACAATAGACTTTACTCTTTACTGTTTAATGTTTTCAGAAGTTCTGATGTTACCGTGATTTTAAATGTTAATAATGGATTAGTTTTTATATAGTGCTTTTCAAGTCAACCAAAGCACTTCACAATTGATTCCATTATTCATTCACTCCACAGTCACACACTAGTGGTTGTAAACTACCTCTGTAGTCACAGCTGCCCTGAGGCAGACTGACAGAGATGTGGTAGCCATACCTATGGACTCTCCAACCACCAACACACACACAAACTAACAAACCATCAAAGTGAGTGGGCTGGACCTGTTTTGGACAATGGGTAGGGTTAAGAAGCTTGGTTCAACTTGCAACAATACAAGCAGTGTTGGTTCATTCCTTTCTCTTTGTAGAATTAGTGAGATTCCTCTGACATATGTGTGGGGCTGAGCCTCCTTGCTCTGAGAGGTGTCTCTAACAAAAGACACACCTTCCAGCCAGGTGCTAAAAACCTGACAAAAGCATAAAACCATTTACCTTTGCCGTATTATAAGAAAACACTTCACAAACATTTTAAATGCTTCCATTCATGCAAACCAGAAGCTCTGGGCAAAAAGTCCTTCACAATCAAATGGGTTCTTACACTATTGAAACATTGACTAAATTAACCTATACAACATCACTAAATACTGAATAAGAAACTTTGTGAAATGGACTGATTACAGTCCATGAGACACAAACGTTCAGCATGTCATCCAATACGACGGTACAGATTTGCTGATACTGCAGGGAATTAGGACTACCTCAGGGAGCTGCATCGCTCAGAGCAACAGGAGTCTGAGGTTTAGGGGTCAAGCCCAGCACTTGGGCCAGAGCAGGAGAGGACTCTAAAGACTCAGAGGGTCAGACAGGTGCGGGACGAGGGGCAGAGGAGATCTGCTCGACTTACAGCAGCACCAGAAAGACGTTAAAAAGATCTTCTACATTTCAATTAATATTCTTTAATACCAAATTCTGGGAATGGTTTACTACTGAACAAATGAGGTTTATGTACATCTTTGAGCCTTGATCAATAAAATTATTGATTAAATAGATCTATATCAATGATTAAGATAGTGACTACAGCTTGATGAAATTGTCCTGAACATACAGTAAATGTGGGCTATAGCCTCATTATATCTTTGAAGTTTATGTTTTAGAGGCAAACATATGGCATTTTGGATCATGTGTAAATATGTTCTTTTGTCATTAAACCACTGTTAAACACACAAAGGGTATGGTGACATTAGGTTGATAAAGGTAAACTCAAGGCTAAACTAACTTACTTTGCTGTTTGTTGGTTGTGGGGCAGTAGCATTAAACATGTATTTATGATTATTTAATGATAAAAGGAGCACCTAAAATGAAATAATATTCATTATTTCAGTATTATTATTAAGTAAAGTTTCATTCATATTAGTGAGCTTTACTGTGTTAGTGACAGCATATTCAAATGCGTTGTTAGCCTATTTGGATGCGTAGGCTATTCTTCTTGGTTTAGGTCTAAAGTCAAATGACCTGAGCTGAATATCAGCTGCTGTTTGTTTCAGTGGGTTTCATTGTGTAAAACCTCCGTGTTTCTATGCGGTGTCATCCTATAACGCAGCAGTAGGTGTCGCTGTAGATAAACTCTGAAATCTCAGTGCTCCATGCTGGAAGTATTTTTATGTCAGTGGGAATCAAACACGGGTCACGTGGTGAAAAGCCGCCGCTGGATGAGTTGCTTTCTGAGAAACTGAGTGAAGATTAAAATGTGTGTTTTTCTCTCGGCCTCTGTTTTTTTCTGCTCAGGATTTACTTCACAATGATTTTGTAAATGTACAGTTTTAATTATTTAAAATAAATCATTATAAACTAATTTTAGGCTAGTGGGTGGATTGGATGTTGTTTAAGTGACTGCTGTTTGGGGTCGTGTTGTAGAAGCCTCTCAGTGTACAGCACTAAAGCCTAGACTATTCTTTCATAAAACTGCATTGGAAAAGAGCTCCACGCCTGTGTCTCTGTGGTAATATTGCCGTTGCCAGTGAACGTCTCCTTAGTTGCTGGTGGGCGTGGCCTGCGGCAGGTGAGCTGCGGGCAGGTACAGCGGGAGGAGAGAAAGGGTAAAGAACACCGTTTCCTCGCGGTGTCCGTTACTTTTGTTGGTGGCGCTGCGCGGAGCGAGGCATGGCCCACAGATGTGTGGGTAACTGTGCGCCCATCTTTTACCTGGCGCTGGTGTTCGACGCAGCCGGACTGGCCGTGCTCCTTGTCGGTATCTTCGGCAACTTGAGGTTTGATGAGCGGTTTTACGGGGATTTCCTGATCTACACGGGCTCTATCATCATCTTCCTCAGCCTGGTGTGGTGGGTGATCTGGTACACGGGCAACGTGCAGCACCACACTGACCTGGAGCGCACCGGCTCGAGCTCCACGAACCTCAGCTTCCCACAGTGGGCCAGGAAGCTGTCCCAGAGGCTGTCCGTGAGTGGGGTCAGTGCTCTGGAGAAGAAGCAGAACATGGCCAACGGGAAGGACGTGAATGGGGTGGTGTGGGTGGACAGCAGCGAGAAGAGAGGTTCTGGCCACGAAAACGGAGGCTTTGAGGCAGGTAGCGAGAACTGTAAAAACGTGGAGCTGGGAGTGTTGAGGAGTTCAGACGTGGCTCTGCAGGAGGACAAGACGGAGAGGCTGCTGTGACACCACACGGTGGGTCTGATACTCAGCACACGTCATTCATTTGGAAGTTGACAGGAGCATAACACTTATATATAGTGCACCTCATGTCAGTTCATCTCTTGTGGTTCTCAAACTGTGGGACGGTAACTGTCTGAGGTCCATTGACATTACAGGCTGTAGCTATATCCACTAAAGACTAAAGGAAACAAAAGCTGAGGCAAAACTGACAAATATCTTCCCTCCAGGTTTCATCATCCTCCCATGTTGGGTCAGGACTCAACAGTGGCTTGTGGGCATGTTCTTTGTGGATAATTACATTCAAATAGTTTGTTTCACTATTTCATGAATAAGTTATCAGCTAAACTGTAAAGCCTAAACATCAAAATATAGATGCATTTTCATACAATACAGTTATTTTAAGGCTTTTAAAAATAATATTCATAGGTCTCTGGTGAGAGTTGCTGTTTTCTCATGAGGAAGCCCTAGCTGACAGCAACAGTGTGGAGTGCACTTTGGATTTAAGGGGGTTTTTGCTTATGCCAAAAAACATGTGTTTTGTCAGTTGTTTAAATTATTTTCCGGCATTAATATTTTGGAGAAAGACTCAACAGCTCTGAGGTTACCAGGTTTGGAGTTATTATTGTTATTATTAAAACAAAAACAGTGGTAAAACACAGATAATATATAAACAGTGGATCTGTAAAAGGCTGCTTAATATGGTGCTGGATTGAACTTGATGTGATTTTTAGTTCAGGTTGGGTAGTATTCGATGCTGTCATTTGAGCTCACTCACTTCTAAACCCTGGCAACCGCCCTGTATTCCTGTGGAACAGATTGTATTCTCTGTGCGATAGACTTTAATACTACTGTTGCTTGTGGGGGGTTTGTGCACACTTCATTTAGGCTTTACAAAACTGATAAGAGTAATAATTCCTTAAACTATTCATTAATACAAGCTGTAGACATGTTTGACTGTAGCTTTTATGCTCTACTTTATAAATCTACTTTTGGTTTTTGTGCTAGACTGGACCGATAGTATTCTGTAATATTATGACAAAATCGAGGCATCTGTGATCCATTCATGATTCATAGAACAGATCAGTAGAAAACAGTGAACATTAACGTGCGTCTTGGTACAGTCAGCAACAAATACATTTTTGTGGTTAGCATTTTTTTTTTAACTTTTAAAGAGGTTCTTATCATTTTAAAAGTTTGCACCTTTTACCTTTTCTAATGTTAAATGTACAACTACAGCTCCTCACACTCATCCAGGAATGGGGTCAGGGAGAGTCTAATCTCTCCTTAAGATAATTTTCCCAGTTGTTTTGGGAAAGGACTGAGGCGTGTTGTAGAACAGATGCCTCGGCTGCTCCTCTCCACGTGGAGAAGCAGCAGGAGCTCTGATCCAATAGATAACTAGTTATGTGCTGAGTTAAACCCAGGTGGAGAGTTCTGGTTTGGGTGGTGTTTGGAGACTCACGTGGCAGCACCAGGAGACAGCTCTCCAGAGTGTTTGTGTCGAGGCTCGTTCCAGAAATTATGGCTCACATCAGAGCAGCATGCATTTTTCAGAGGATGCTTTAACTCTGTGGCCTGTGTCCGGGCCTGTGCCACTAACGGACCAATAATTGAAGTCATAAATATTAAGAGCGCTGCTTCCGTGTCACCTGCTCTCTCTGCCACTCTGCTGCTGTGTCCGCAAACAGTCTCAGGAACGAGGAGAGGCAGAATATGTGTCCAGACTGTTAGCCATTTTATGAAAAAGTAATTGTATAACAATAATATATTCAACACTTTATGGCAGGGACAGGTCTACTGAAAATCAGTAGAAAATACAAGGCACTTTTGTCTAACCATAAAAAAAATAACCATAGAAAGGACAACGGTTGCTTACAACTTTTCTTTTTATATGAGGATACGCTCTGTATTTTGTATCACTGTATGAACACGTAACATTTACATTTCCAAAAGAAAATTCAAATCTGATTTGTTTCAGTTGCTCCCAACTTTAAAAAAAACAACAACTTATATTATACGTATATTTGATATTTGACTCTTTATGTAAAGAATATGCTGTTTCCATGTTTACAATTACAGATCCCAAAAACTTTGATTTGTTTTGTCATGTTACCCCTGTCACGGATGTCACTCTGAGAAAATACTGCCCTCACACAGAGCTGCTCCCGCTCATGAATATCTGTATAATAATTCAGATTTTTCTCTTCGGCCTGCTGCTGTGAAAAGATCTCCATTGGCCCGTGGCATCCTTTAATTAACGATCCTGTCCGTGTCCGCTAACCTTCACCGCAGTCTCAGTATTTCAGCAGCAGCAGGCCACAGCCTTTGGGCCAAAAGTACAGCTCTGTTTTAATGGAACTCAGCAAAAACTATTGATCCTTTAAATAAATGTGTCAGCTGACGGGGATCCGAGGGAAGAGTTGGCTTTCAGTGTAGACACAGAGTCAAGTGAAATGGACACAATGATAATTTAATACAAGGAAAAGATGAGATTAAGTGGAGGAAGAATGGAACATTTGTATCGCACAAGGATGGCATTTTCTGAAAATTGTTATATTTGGAATAATACCACTATTTTTTCCAGCACTTAATTTGACAAATTAAATTTAAATTGACCTGATCTTATAAAATGCCATGTGCACCAATAAAAGAAAAGGATAAAAATTAAACAATCAGCAGGTGTTTAACATTTAGTTATTTGTAAATGGATCATGATGATGGATCATAAACCAATAACACATGACACAAGTGTAAAGACTCTACTGAGCCAATAGGGACAGTAAACAATAATGAAGCATTCTGATTTATTTTGTTTATTAGTTTGTGTGGACAGTACATGAGGCTGAACTGTTAGAACCTTTTCTCACAACAGGAAGTGGTGGAAACTGTAAATGTATGTTGTAAATTTGTTCTAAAGGTCAGTTCTGCAACTGGTGGTATTGCTTAAGTCTTTCCCATGCACATTGCATAAAAGAAGAGCATGAGTGAAATAATCTGATGCCTCTGTGCTTCAACAGCTCTGAGCAGTAACGTATAGTTTTTTTTTATTATTGTTTCGATTAAGAAAATAAATAAAATGGTTTTAGGCTATACTGACCAACAAGATATGGTTGCCTCATGTTTTTGTGACCAGACTTCAGACCTGAGCGCTGTACTGAGGTGCAGCAGTTTCTGAGCCAATCGTTGCATATTAGCAGCACGGTGGTGCAGTGGTTAGCTCTGTCGCCTCTCATCAGTCCAGGGTTCAACTCCCTTTCAGTCTGGAGTTTGCATGTTGCTCTGGTTTTCCCCACCAACAACAAAACATGCCAGGGCTGTCAACAGTGAATTTCATAATAACGTGATAATATAAAATAACATAATATTCTTACTTGGCATACATACTGCCATAATATGAGCTATCCAAATTCTTTCTGGCATCCCACAATCCCTTGCGCCACCACCCAATCATTCCAAAATCCATCCAACTGAGACTGAGCTCCATGTGATGAGTTTGTAATCATCCTCTTATTTCTACCATCTTCTTCTTCTTCTTCTTCTTCTTTGAGCGTCTAACTCTTTTGAGAATTTATCAATTAAACATTGCTTTTCACACTTTTGTTAACATTTGTCATAATCCAAATTTAACTTTGTGTGGCTAATATGTTAAATGTTCAAAGATATTTGCTTTGAGCTTTTAACATGCTCAAAGCATGTAGACAAAGTACAATAACACACACACAAAATAACAGACTTATACAAAATTTAAATACGTTAAGAACAAATTAAACATTAAAAACATTTAAAACATTAAAATAATCAAATAAAACAAGTAAAATAGTGAAGTAAAACACCATTTAAAACTGATTTATAAAGTTTGATAAAGATTGTTTACTGTAAGATCCATAATATGGAAATGCAGTTCTTCCCAGCTCTGTGTTTATAAATGAAACGTCCAGAGTCAAGTGTTTTTGTGACCGTGTACTGTATCCCGAACAGACACTGTTGTTCACCCCTTTTTTTAAAGAGCTGGCCGTAAAACTTTCTCTCTCTGGTAAATGTAACCAAGGCAGCCCTTAAAGCCCCGCCTTAAGATAACAGGGCCATTGTAGCAGCATCTGTCGTCACTAATACACTCATAAAGTCTGATCGTTAACGTTCAGTGCCGACGATGGAACACATGGATAAGAGTGTGTCAGTTTAGCTGGAAGTCGTTCCCAATGTGGATTATGGTAACACAAAACAATTGCCTTACATGATCTGTTTGTAAGCCTTTAACATGGGTCAGTGTATTTGTCTCATGCAAGTTAACACACAGTCAACAGACAGATACTGATGGTTGAGGGATATGGACATCATTGCACATATATCTTATGTCCATGTGCACTCCTGCCTCACAGCAAGAAGGTCCTGGGCCCGATCCCCGGCATGTTTTCTGTGTCTGCGTGAGGTTTTCTCCGGGTACTCCGGTTTCCCCTGCACATAAGAAATTTCATTCCAGCTGCTCTTCTCTAGTAGGGCTGCACAATATATTGCAAATTTATTGTTATTGCAATATTATCAATCGCACAAAGAATCACTTGTATTGTTATATTGTTATAATTTTTCCATTTTATAGACTTACATTTTTTTCTAATTTAATTATTTAGAATTGTCAGAACAAAGCTTTAAATTAAACTGTGTTGTGTCAAAATGAGAGAGTCCTTGTTTAGACCTGTTTATTCTTAGTCATTGTTTAATCTTTAATGCTGATATAGTGTTGCGTTTCTTTCTCCTATGTAAAAAAGCATTTAAATATTGCAGGTAATGTCGTTATTGTCGTATTTTAAATAGTTATTGTTTATTGAACTTTTTTTTTCAATATAGTGCAACCCGATTCTTTAATACTTAGCAAATAACAGCCAGAGTCAATCAGGTTAATATATATGTGCGAATAGGTTGAGCTGTAAGCACTAAACAATGTGTACACTCTAGGACTAGTTCAGTAACCGTTGTTCCAAGTTCAGTCCACTCATTTCTGAACATGCGGAGCACATTGGGTTACATGTTTGTAAATAGTTCACCTGAAACTCACCTGACACGAGAAACTGGAGGTTAGACCGGACCACTGTGTATGCATCTGTATTTTTTTACATCCTCAACTTATCGAGGCATGAAACTGTTGCTGGACCAAAGGCAGAACTTCAGTCTTTTTTTTCTGTTTTTACAGTAATATAGTTAATATAGGAAGGATTCATTTTCTATAGATTTAATTTTATTTTATAAATAACACAAAATTGTCACACCAGGTTCTACCTAGTAAATCTGAGAGCCTTGTTTATGGCAGTATATTACTGAAGTCTATGACTGTTCAATACACTGGCCATAACACTGTTGGTGTTGAACAGAAGCATGAACGTTATGTTACGTGAGTCAAAATGTATCAAAAACTCTCATTCTTATTTCTCTTTTAACCAGTTGCTAAGACAAAGTCACTTGTTTACATTTTCTTAGTTTAAAGATGCCCTCTTCTTCTACTCAACAGTGCCAGCCAGTGAGAAAAGTCTTTTACATTGTACAGAGTTTGAGGGTTGGCCTCGACCTCTGTACAATGCGAGCTAAGGAAGACAGTTTAACATACGTCCATGCATGAGCTGACCTACCACTCTAGAGGAGACTAGCAATGTAGAGCATGGAGGAGATTCTTTTGAATAAGATTCTTCTGAATTTGAGTCTGAACCCAGTAGGAGTATTCTCTTCTTCTTAGCTGGCTCGGGTTCTTCACAGGGTTGTTGAGTTTCAACGGGGTCCTGGTTCTTGTGGTATTTTGTCCAGGCTGGATCATACCTGTCCTCTCCTCTTGATGGGCACTCAAGTGGAGGTGGATGAGAATGGGGCAGACTTACTTGCATGGTTCATATATGTATATAAAAATCTGGTGCCAGTAGGGCCGGTCTGAGTATTTCACAATCTGCTCAGTTACAGGAATTTTCACGCACAACCATTTCTAGGGTTTACAAAAAGAGATGTGAAAAGGGAAAAACATCCAGTATGGGGCAGTCCTGTGGGCGAAAATGCCTTCTTGATGCTAGAGGTCAGAGGAGAATGGGCCGACTGATTCAAGCTGATAGAAGAGCAACTTTGACTGAAATAACCACTCGTTACAACCGAGGTATGCAGCAAAGCATTTGTGAAGCCACAACACACACAACCTTGAGGCGGATGGGCTACAACAGCAGAAGACCCCACCGGGTACCACTCATCTCCACTACAAATAGGAAAAAGAGGCTACAATATGCGCCAAAATCGGACAGTTGAAGACTGGAAAAATGGTCTGATGAGTCTCAATTTCTGTTGAGACATTCAGATGGTAGAGTCAGTTTGTCGTAAACAGAATGAGAACATGGATCCATCATGCCTTGTTACCACTGTGCAGGCTGGTGGTGGTGGTGGTGGTGTAATGGTGTGGGGGATGTTATTAAGTAATTATAGCACATACCTTTTATAGAGAGAGAAAGAAATGTGAGGTTGTAATTACACCCAACAGATGTAATTATAGCCTGTATGTCTGACAGCACAGCTAACACCAACAGCTAATGGTAGAACAAAGTCTATTAATGATTCCATGAAGACTTATTGCATAAGTTATGTTTTCCAGCTTCTAGTCATTTATTGTGCATGCTACCCTATATTTACCAGTTGTTATTTTACCTTAATAAAATTGAGAATTGTCCATGCATAGGATTGGTACCACATGGTTTAACCAAAATGTAGCTATCAGCAACATTAATTAAAAAAGTTAGCAAACACTAACAGTCTGTTAACATTAAGCCTCCAATCTATGCATGATTCCATGTTAAACCAGAGATATTGCATTAGTTGTTTTACAAATTATTGTTGTTTATTGTACATGGTATGCTGCCTTATATTTTCCAGTTTTCAACTCAATAACATCCGTTTTACATATTAAGTTAGCCTTAATTTAAACCACATGTTATTTTAATCATATATTGGAATGATATCCTTTTAATATAGTTTGTAAAGGTTAAATCTGAAGTAGATGAGTTTTGGAGTGCTTATGACTTCATTGTAGTTATTAAGGGCTTTAGTTAGACTACCCATTTTAGGACATTGTACATGGCTATGTGCCTCCATGGGTGGACATGATGCTTTGAGCATATGGGCTTCCATTTATGGACACACGCTGCTGTGGCACGCTGCTGTGGACTTATAGGATTCCATTTATGGACACACTGCTTTGCTGCCCAAGAAACATCTGTTTTTACTCTGAATGTATTCTGTGATTGGTAGAGGCACCATTACCATGTAAGGTCACACTGCCATTGTATATAAACTGTGCGTTTGCAATAAAGCTTTGAGAAGGAGAGAACAGAACCACGAAACCAGTGTTTTGCCTTTTGTCTCTTTCTCCCACTAATCAGTGCTCATGCAGCTGTATTGTACGTAACTGTTGGGATTCTAGAAACTGACTTAGCGAAGCGAGTTACGGACAATAATCTGAATATGATATCATTAGTTAGCGGGATGCTGACATCTGGCCAAGAAATACTGGGTAAAAAATAAGTTTGCGGGAGCAGGCTATTGGGCCCAGCTAAAGCGCGGTAAATTAATCTGTATTGGTCAAGCGGGAAGCTGACTTCGGCCGAATAAATCAGGAAAAAACATCTATCGACTAGCTAGAGTATAAAAACATTATTTCATTTATCTGCTGTCGCATACCTTATCATGCCATCTTCTCTTCACTCTTTCTTTTTCTATTTTTAACATTTTTTTTGCTGTATCCTATTTGCGGCAGTTGCAAAATGGCTGAGAAGCAACCTGAAGCAGGTTGTGGCAAAAGAAAATCTCCTTTTTTGAGGAATATGAGAAGAGGAAAATGCTAAATACAACCAGAGTGTGTTCTTTTTCATGATGCTGTGCTCTGAAGAAAAGGAAAGAGCTTCCAAACTAACGCGTCCATCAACAGATATCTGCTGGACAGGTACTTTTTGTAAATTTTTTTGGGTGAAAATATTGCTTTTCGGGAGCTTGGGAAAGATACAGACTTGTATTCTGACACTGTAAAGCAACTGCCCAGACATTTCCTCCAGCTTCTCCAGGGAATACCAAGACATTCCCAGGCCAGCTGAGAAGCATAGTCCCTCCAGCGTGTCATAAGTCTTCCCCGGGGCCTCCTCCCAGTGGGACATGCCCAGAACTCCTCCCTAGGGAGGCGTCCTGGGGGCATCCGAAACAGATGTCCAATCCCAACTCAGCTGGCTCCTCGAGATGTGGAGGAGCAGCAGCTCTACTCTGAGCTCCGAGCGACCAAGCTCCTCACCATATCTCTAAGGAAGCACCCCGCCACCTTACGGCCACCTGTATCCGGGATCTTTTCCTTTTGGTCATGGCCACAGAGGTCATGGTCACGGAGGTATATTGCTGTATAATTGCTGTATGGTGGTGTCGTTACTCAAGGACTTTATCAGGGGTTCCATGAGAGTGGCTTGCACAAAACCGGGAATTGTGAACTTGTTTGCTTTTGGTGGAGTCTGATTCAAATATGTTGCCTTTACTTCTCCACTTATTGACTTACCCGCCCTTTTTGCTGCTTTTCCTCAGTGTATGGCAAACACTGAGTTATAGTTGCACTATTTCCCGAGTAGTGCAGGGGTCTCGTTACTTTAGTCAGTCATGTTTTTTCTTGAATTACAACTATAACATGAAAACAAGACAAGCGTTGAAGTAGAATTTTCCTTTAAGTTTAATGTTTTTCTTTTTACTTCAGGTTTTCTCTAGTAATGATTATTAATTATCAAACTGTCCTAAAAATAGTTTACTGTTCTCTTGGGAAATGGATCAGGCCTCTATTTAGTACTGAAAAGAGGTGAGGTGACTAACACTGATTCTGTCATCATCATGGCACCTTTTTAGTGAAAGCGATACATTAGGCAGCAGCTGAGCATGTAGTCTTCAAAGTAAATGTGTTGGAAACAAGAAAAATGGGCATGAGCAAGTTTGACATGGGCCAAACTGATGGCTAGACAACTGAATCAGTCTGGATTGTGGAGTTTTCCTGGTTTGCAGTCCATCAAAAGGATGTCATAGGCACAAGGCTCCCTGATGCACGAGGCCCATGTGGTCCAGTCCAACAGACAAGCTACTATTGCTCAAAATGCTAAAAACGTTAATGCTGGTTCTGAGAAAAAAGTGTCAAAGAACACAGCACAGTTTGGTGTGCATGTGGCTGCAGAGCCTCAGGACAGTCAGGGTACCTATGCCCTGTGCACTGCTGAAAGCCCCAACAATGGGCAGGAGCATCATAACAGGACCACAGAGCAAAGGAAGAAGGTGGTCTGAGTTTCAGCTGTTGGAGCATCTGTGGACGAGCTGGACAAACAAGTCCAGTCCATGGAGGGCCCACCTGTAACTGACAGGCCTTAAAGAATCTACTGCTGACATCTTGGTGCCAGATCCAACAGCACACCTTAAGGGTCTAGTGGAATCCATGCCTTGACGAATCAGGGCTGTTTTGCAGCATCATAATGTTGTGCTTCATCGGTTATACAGCCAACATCTGTACACTGTGTGGATACTATAAATCGACATTTATCCATTCTGCTGTCCTTTTACCAAGTCACTGTATTTCCTGATCAAATACTTTGTAAAGTCATGTTTTTTCAAGGATCCAAACATAAGTATTGTCATAAAGTATATAATGGAGTAGCACTACAGTAAAAACGAGAGACTCTTGTTTATAACCAGAGAGCAGAGAGGTGATACCTGTGCCACAGTTCTAGTTCTTCCACAAGACCCAAACACAGATCACAGACTCAATCACATAGAATAGTTTGCTTTTAGTGGAGTCTCATTTTGTAATGTTTGTTGAAAGATCTTTTGTCCATTTGAATCTGAATTTAGTCTGCAATCTGCAATTGCACACAACCTGTGTAATTTCCCGCACCCTGGTGGATTGATAACGTCTGAAGGTTCCACACCTCAAACCACCGCCCTGTGTGCACACTGTAAGCACTTGTGTAATGCGTTGAAACTGTATGTTTTGTCCTCAGGCTTAAGTGGAGTATTCTGTGTTTACATGACTCAAGTACTGCTCAAATATTCTTTAACATGTGGCTGTGCTTAAGGTGATTAACATAACACACCCTGGTGACATAAATCAGAGCATTTTTAAAATTCACTCATTATTTATTTCTGCATGAAAAGGTTAATGTTATTTACATGTTCAAAAAAACATTCCAGGCCCTGTCTCTTAGAAATATGTTTGTGCTTTTATCCTGCACTGCCAATTACAGGGACGAGCCTCGAGGTGCTGTGCACTGTTTACAGACAGTTGGACAGCCCATTACAGCTATTTTAGTTTGAAATAGGCTAGAATAAAAATTCAAACATAATAACAGACCCAATATAATGCACCAAGTTACTTTATTCCTATTCATTCAAACCACCATTCAAACCTGTTTGAGTCAACTTGTGTGCATGTAATCAGGCCAATTTTTTTTATTTTTCTTTAGTTTAGTTTATTCGGTCAAGCCAAAAAGAAAAATAAAGAAAAGAATACTATATTCCAAACAAAAACTCACATTGACCGAAAGGGTGTAGCCCAAAATCTGAGACTTTTCGTTGCCTGCCCCTTTTAACATTCAAATCAAAACCCCACATAATATCATAAAATTAACAAAAAACAGACGGATAATTTTCCTGCCATTCCAATATAATCAATTAATTATCTTTATCTGAATTATTTTAAAATCGAATTATTTAAATTAATAAATTATTAGCCATCAGTATATTTTTTGAAGATATTTTTCTTATTTTTTTAATTGTAGCAATGTTGCTGCACTTTTTATGTTGTTGTCTATTTTGTTTCTGTTATTATGATTTAAAAAGAAATAAACATAGCTAGTCATAATGAATTAAAAGCGACATTACAACTAACACAATGTAGTGTCAAACTTTTAAACTGAAAGCTAAAAATGTGCAGTATCTATTCATTTAGCTCAAGCTGATGAAAGTTTGCTTGTGGTTGAGCTGTCCAGTCGTTTGTGCTGCAGACTCTCCAGAGTTTTGGGGTCAGTGCTGAGCCGGGGGTTCTATATTAGCGCTGTGTTTAGCCACAGCTGATATTTGACATAATTGACAGTAAATGCAAATAACTTTTTTTTGAGAGAGAGCGCCAGAATGAATACAAATTCCTAAGGGGGCAAAACGTTATTTTTTTAACTAGCATTAAAAAAAATTGTGGCGTTAAAAGTAATTTGCATTAATGTGTTACATTTGACATTGCTTGTTAGGGGCCAAGCACCGAAGGTGCTTGAGGCACCTATTGTTTTC